>OV743716.1:102205978-102829043 GCA_928272305.1 Volucella inflata | reverse complement strand
AAAAATAACAGCACTAAGTGGACACTACAGCGAAGATCTAGACCACATACACTGAAAATGTCAAATTTTTAAGTTTTTCTCCACATAGGTGTTTTGAGGGTCAAAATGAGCATTTTTCAAAATTATCAATTTTTGCACAACTTCTTTTTTCGTAGACAATGATAGTTATTTTATGGCATCAGCATAATTTATTCCTTAAAAAATCAATACTATATGTGCAGCTGGATTGACACAGGGTCCGGTTGAAAATCTTAAAAAAGAGGAAAAGTTATGGAAATTTCAGATGATCACCATTTTGTTCCTAACTGTTTCAATTCAGTTTTCTTTTATAATACGAAATCCGCCAACACTGCCCTATTAAACAAAGCATCAATCATTTCAATACCTATTCTAAGTAAAAAGCTAGATCCAATTATGTATGTACAAGTATGAAATTGACCAAATTTTTGATTTCGGATGGGTACTGATCAAAAATTATACAATAAAAAGAATAAATTGTGGTGGTATAGCATTTCTGGCACCACAAAGAGGTTTCTCAATTTTTTTTAAGAATTAAAAATCATGCGAAGTAAAAATAACAGCACTAAGTGGACACTACAGCGAAGATCTAGACCACATACACTGAAAATGTCAAATTTTTAAGTTTTTCTCCACATAGGTGTTTTGAGGGTCAAAATGAGCATTTTTCAAAATAATCAATTTTTGCACAACTTCTTTTTTCGTAGACAATGATAGTTATTTTATGGCATCAGCATAATTTATTCCTTAAAAAATCAATACTATATGTGCAGCTGGATTGACACAGGGTCCGGTTGAAAATCTTAAAAAAGAGGAAAAGTTATGGAAATTTCAGATGATCACCATTTTGTTCCTAACTGTTTCAATTCAGTTTTCTTTTATAATACGAAATCCGCCAACACTGCCCTATTAAACAAAGCATCAATCATTTCAATACCTATTCTAAGTAAAAAGCTAGATCCAATTATGTATGTACAAGTATGAAATTGACCAAATTTTTGATTTCGGATGGGTACTGATCAAAAATTATACAATAAAAAGAATAAATTGTGGTGGTATAGCATTTCTGGCACCACAAAGAGGTTTCTCAATTTTTTTTAAGAATTAAAAATCATGCGGCACACATTTTCATTCAAATTTGTTAAGTTTATATGAAATGACTCGAAGGCGTTTATAAGCCCAAAATGGGAGTAAAAAGCGCACATCTCGTCAGGTGACTTTAAAACCTCTCCGCAGCCGCTGGATAGTATTAATAAATTGCGCGATAGGACTCATAGGTGCCCTTGTTTCACCTTGTTCTATTTTCAGCACCAGTGACATTCCTCCCATACCACCCGTCTTGCTTTAAATGCTCATCAGTTCACCTTCAAGCCCAGATTCGGATGTACATTGACATATGATGATTTTTTCCCAAGCCGTGCAATTCGCTTTTGGAATGTCTTGCTGACATCTCTTCTTCTAGTTATTTTAACTTGCAAACATTCAAAACCAACTGATATCGGTATTTTTTTCCTTTTCTCCCTAACTTTACTTTGGCTGGGTACAAGAATTTGATGGCATGACTACCTCTCGCGCCAACTAGCCCCAAGGATCGTTAAATTTACCGCCGATTTTTTTTGTGTGGCCACTTTAAACCACAGGTCTATGTCAAGAATCCACAGAACATTAAAGTGCACATAATCAGTGCCTTCACTTTCAATCATGATCGAAGATTGTTCCTCTCCGACACGCATCACCAAAATTCCGGCTACCATTTGACTACTATCCTCTGCAATACATAGAGTAATCGAAAACAGTTTCAAATGAAAAAAAATTAATGATATGCCAGACAATTTGTTTTAGTTAAATAGTTTGGAGCTCTTAATGGAAAAAAACTAAATCCTACAAATGAAGTTCCATTCTGTCTCCAAAATTTACACTTTTCAAATCATACATATTTCTTTTAACACATTCCAGAAGTAGTGCTGTGTGAGGACAAAAAAAAATAAATTTTATAAAGTATTTCAACGTAAATAAAATTTATCTGTAACTGTTAGCCAATAAATCCTAATCGAATGGTATCTGAAGGATGCCAAACATTGGCAACCTTTAAGTGAAAATATCAGCCAGCATTTCATCGGTGACTATATATATCAGCTTGATGACTGCCTGTTGAATATTTTCACGGATGAATTTGGTTTTGGTTTCCACATGCATAGTTCGCGCTGAATAAGAGTTGCCAGTTGCCAGATGAATTATGCTCTCGTTGTCGCAGGAAATACCCATCTCCAATCAGAGCATGGTTTGCGTTCAAGTCATTTCAGCCAGATTGACTCTTGACTCCCAGCAACCACATTAACTCGGATTCCCAAGATGTCCAAGACACTGCAGCTCCCTGCGTGGTGAAAACATATGACTTTCGCCGGTCGACATCACACAAACCTTGAATTTTTGTAGACTCCCTTCTATTCATGAGTTTTATGTTGACAGTGCCATTTAGGTACCGAAAGACTTGCTTTAAAGCCGCCCAATGAGCTTCCTCTGGATCAGTGCTGTATCTGCTTAGTAGGTTGACTGCGTTGGTCCTCTGCGCGGCGAAAAGTAAGCTCTCAATAGCTTTCATATAGGGCACCATTGACATTTTTTGTCGCTCGTCTACTGACGGCGGTTACAGTCAGGCGGTTTAGAATCTCAAGGATGGACTGGCACTGGTCAATTGCGATAGTGCTAACTGACTTGTCATGCTTAGTACGTATACCAAATACTTAATAAGCACCACCTTAATCTTTCATTTGAAAGTTTCTCCTCAACACATCTTTCAAAATAATTTCTTTGGATTCATCGTTCGAAAATACCAGAACGAACCTTTTATGAGGATCACTATTAAGCGTATAATTCATTACAAGATGTTAAATTTGCAATCAAAATTAAGTCAAATTATCAAAACCTTTAAGAGAACGGATTCTTAATGGGTTCATACCTTCTGCTTTTCTTCTAAATATAGCACCATTAGAAATCCAAGGAAATTAATTATTTTTTAGCAATTTTTACTTCTTTTGCTTTCTTAATAATATTCTATTAATATTAGTAAGCGATTCCTTGATGTGGATGCGACGATTTCCAAATTCTTCACCAAGTAGGTTATATATTCCATACTATGTACGATTTGCGATGTGATGATTTAAGTTTCGAACGCGCAATATTTCCTAGTGGCAATGATAACGAAGTCAGTTTTTTGTTGTTGTTTTTCCTTTTGTAGTTTTGATCTACCAAGTATTGATGTCCTCAGATGAAAACTTTACATCCAAACCTACCGATGGTTTTTAAACAGAAGATGTTAAAGCATGCTGTTTCTTGACAATTGAAATACCAACAATATCAATACTTTTTTTTGTGATGTCATTTTGTGAATTCACTAAGGTTTGGAGGTGGTTTGCATCTCTTCTCAATGAATTTTTCTCTTCCTAAAGCTCACTTATTAAAGAAATTGAAATTTGAGTATATTCCTTTAAAGCAACAACTTCACGGAAACTACTTCGACTAACCTTTACTTAAGAGCTATTGTTCTCTTAAGTGACCTGTGTCAGAGTTAGTACATTTTTACAAGGAGACCTATACCCGGCTGAACATTTCTTAGTCATATTGGTAGAGGTCTGAGTTTCATTCACTTGATTCAAGACTGGTGGAGACGGAAGAGAATTTCTTCTTCTTTGCGGACATAATGTACAGAGGGATGGTACGCCATTTTTCTTCATATAATCACTGTCACTAGGTCGAATACTGATGCACTTTGAATGGAAGTAAACTTTGCAATTTGTGCATTGAATTTTGGCTTCAGTTCTATCAACTTTCCGTTTACATACGCACGGCATTTTATAAAATAAAAAGTGGTTCAAAGTCCTATACTTTGATGTTAAAGACGCTATAATTTCTGGCGAATTCTGAGAGAGTGTTTACCCCACAACACACACAACTGAACTCCTTCTACACTACCAATGTACATTTCTCAATGACTACTTTCACCCTAATTGACATTGCGATTAGTTGAGTAGTTCTATTCAGGAATATGTCTATCTTGCCCCTTCTCGAAGAAGAAGACATCTTGGCTAATTATGATCTTTCGCTTTACCTTATGGTAGAGACGATAAGCTTTGGGCTCACTACTGTATCCCAACAATATGCACTCGGTAGATTATGGATCAAGTTTTTCACGTTTCTCGCATGGGACGTGCACCACTGCCTTACATCTGAACGCTCGCATCATTATTAAATCTGGCTTAATTTTGATCATAGCTCTTCCGAAGTCGTTGACTTATCAGCTCTATATGGGATCTGGTTGAGTGAATACGCTGAAGTCGCTGACTCTTCAGCCCAGAAACGTACACTAATTTTTACATCAAGTAGCATGCACCTCACTCGTTCAAGTATATTACGATTTATCTTTTCAACAACCCCATTCTGTTGCGGTGTAAAAGGGGCAGTTTTCTGATATTGGATGCCATAACCTGTCTAAAAATTTGAAATATATCATTACAATATTCAGTTCGTAGAACCCTAATTTTATGTATAACACTGGTTCTCTACTATGCCATTTAGTGCAATTGCATCCGTAAAGTTGTGTTCGTTTGACAGACAACTTCAATGGTACATGTTATTAACCAGCGTCGCGGCTGCAATGTGTTCATTGGTTTCATTGCAAATATCAATTAACGGGGAGTTTGAGAATCGTATCCCATTTTGGGAACAATTCAAAAGAGCAGTTCACGAAAATATGCACCTGAGTTCAATCACTAAATTTAATTTTCTAAGCGAAGCTTTAATCGGAAAAGCAGCAGCAACAATCGCAGGGTTAACTCCTTCAGAAAGATGCTATGATGATGTTATCTCACTGCTCATTGAAGAATATGGCAACACTGAGAAAAATATGGCTCCAGGGAACAACCCCCCGAGAAATAAGCCCCAAAATGAAAATGAAGTAACCCCTCAAAACTGGAGCCTTATTTTACTGCGAAATTAGTCCCAAAATAGAGAATGAAACCTCGCACCTGCTCCATATTCAACAGAGACCTCAAGTAGGAGGGTTGTAGGGGGAAGCATGCCCCCCCACCCCACCCCATACATATCTTAGTGACCTTATTACACGGCACGGCTATTTTTCTATTCATCATATCGATGACAACAGTTAAATTCACTATTAAACATTAATGAATCAATATTTCATCATGAAATAACTTCCCAATTATGAAATAAATACACAAAATCCCATATTCATATTTCATATGAAAAAAATCCCCGCCTCCAAACAAATTTTAGGGGCTTATTTTTTAAGGGGTTATTTCCTGGAGCTGAAAAATATATACAAAATTAATGTCAATGAAATATATACAAAAAAAAATATATGTACAAAATTAATGTCTTTTCTTCTACTGACGCAAATAAATTGAGACATCTCTATAATGAAACGAGCATAGCTATAAGAAGGTTAAGTCATTGGAAGTTTCATTTTCACAATATGATCTCATTTTTAGATCGATTTTATTAAAAGCACTGCCAACGCAATTAAGAGATAATTTTTTTTGATCGTTTAATCGCTCCGCTTCTGCCTTGGGCAATATTAGTGGGTCTTCGTCTGCAGAAAACGATCAAATTGGCAGTGGTACTCGCCTAAACGATTTAATGAAATTTCTAAAGCATGAAGTGGAGGATTTAAAAATTTCTCAACTCTCCGAGAAAAAGGAAACAGATACACATAAAACAAAAGGAGAACATTTCTCAGAAAAGCATCGCTTTCATCAAGGTACAGCGATTGGCCTTTTTGCTGGTGCCCAAGACAAATCTCACATCGATAAGTGCATACTCTGTAAAAGCACTAATCATCCAACAAAAACTCTATTTGAATCACTTCCAATAAGCGGACACAGTTGTTTGTCAAGAGAAACAGATAGACGGAATTGATTTATTGATCGGATAAGATTTCTATTGGAAATTTAATACAGCTGGGACGGAACTTGTAGCGGCAAACACATTTTTTTGGTGGAAACTTCAGGGAAGGGGAGAAACAGAAAGTACGTGCAAGCTGAGTGCACCAATTAAATTATTTTTTATTTGTGGTGGGAATGATCAAGACTTGGAGCTTGATTTTTACTATATTTTGGCAGCTACAATGTGGCGCAAAATTAACCATCTTATCGGAAGATGTTATAATTTTTACAAATGGCGTCGTACGTCAATCATATTCGACATTTCTGAACAATGCAGCTGCAGAATACAAACAGACAAGCAATGGAGCGCTAAACTTCTCTGTCAAGTCATCCTCAATCTCAACAACGAAGAGGACGATTTTTTGTCGAAAATCGAAAGTCGAAAACTTAAACGGTTAAACGGGAGGAGTGATTGAGTCGGTTTTTTTTCGGACGACATCGGCAATACAGTGTCTGTCAAACGCTACAAAGCCATGATAAACGACTTCTCGCTGCCGGAATTGGATGAGCGGACTTGATGAACATGTGGTGCAACTGCATACACAGCACGAGCCACAATCAATATTGTTAAGGAAGCGTTTACTAGTCGCGTATTCTCCCGTTTTGTTGTCTCGGCATGGCCAGCCAATTTAACCATCCCAGACTTCTTTTTTTGAGGCTACTTGAAGTCGCGGGCTAATGCCAATAAGCCTCAGACAATCGCAGCCACAGGGCGGATATCATATTTTTCACTTATCAGAACAAATGTTAAAGGTCCAAATAAAGATTTCCATCAATCAAAATCTTTCTTTTTGTTTTAAGTAAAAAAGTAATTTGGATGATTAATTTTGTGCCACCTTGTAGAAAATATTGGAACACAAAAGAAGAAAAAAAAAAGCGGCAGTCATAAGCGGCATCAAGCTCAATAAAGAAAAAAGATATGACACATGTTAACCTTGAAAAACTGAAGGGGGCTAGGAGCGTTGCAATGGTTCGCGTACGCAGTTTGACAAGCAAATTGATGAAAAACAATGAACAATTAAGTAAATATGATCGTGGCATTCGCGAATTACTTGATTTGGGTACATCAGAAAGGGTAGTTAGGTCTGCAGAAACTACTCAATCATAGTATATGTCGCAAATACCCGTTTATTGATAAGTCAAGACATCCAGCAAGCAACGAATACTTTTCGACTCCTCATCGAGCGAACAAGGATTGACTTCATTGAACGAACATCTTTATACAGGGGATAATTTAGTTCCTGATATTTTATCAACCATGTTAGGTTTTCGTTCCAATAATATTGCAATTGTATCAGATCTCAGAGAAAAATAGAGATTTCTGTGATACGAGTCATTACCAATTCCATCCCAGAAATTACCGTTCATCATAGAGATACGTATGAAAAAGGTGACGTTTGGGGTTACCAGTCCATATTTGTTAACAGCAACCATACGTTAGCCACTCGAAATGAAACACAGCGAAATATTATTAGGACAATGGCTAGGGTTTATGATCCACTTGTGATTCTAAGACCGTTTACTGTTCGAATTAAGGTATTGCTGCAAGCAGTGTGGAAAGAAAATCCAGAATGGGATGCAAATTTAAGAGATAAGCATTTAGCAATCTGGTAGGCGTGGCAAGAAGAATTGAGCGATTTAAGCAAACTGACAAATACGAGATGCACATCACCAAATGTTATCGAAAGACAACTTCATATTTTCGGGGACGCTAGTCCGAAAGCTTACGATGCAGTTGCTTACGTTAGAAATTTAAATAAGGATAACTTTGTTTACATCTCACTTGTTTGTTCCAAGAATCGAGCTTGTCTATTGACCAAAACAAAAAAACAACGAGTTATCGCTTTCAAAGCTTGAGCTAATAGCTCCTCTTATAGCTGCGCGCCTTAGTAAATTTTTATCAAAAAGCCTGGATTTTAACATTGACATAGTTCATTTGTGGTCGGATTCTACAGTAACTCGAAATTGGATACTAAGGCAAAAGACAAAAATTAAACCTTACATTACGAACAGAGTTTCCGAAACTATTTATGGTCACATAAAGGAAAAGAAAACCCAGCCGATCGTTTGACTAGAGGAACAAGTGCAAAATCATTAAGAGAGTCGTAACTATGGATGTTTGGCACCAGGTAGTTGAAAGGGGATGTATGTGCATGGCCTGAAAAATTTGTAAGTGCAAGTTCAGCTGTCTTACACTGTGTCGAGGAACTAAGTAATGTCCGAATAGAAACCATTGAAAAGTATAGCAATTTGAGATGAGTATTTAGAATAACAGCATGCATCCTGAGGTTTATTAAGCTAACTTGCAGAGGCTGAAAAATACTGCAACGAGTTTTACTAGCAGAAATAATTCGGGTTAGAAGTTGAAGTGCTTTCGAAATTACGTTCAGTTTCATCAAGTTCACTAATATTGACTCTAAATCCCAAATAAGTGGTCGGTATATTACGTGTTATAAGTCGACAGCGTGAATCAGCGTTCGGATTCAGTATTTGTTATCCAATTATACTACCAAAACGAGCTTTTTTGAGTAAATTGTCGGTATTGGATACACACCGTAATTCTTTACATGGAGGAACTAGCGTCATGTTGGCCTATTTGAGAAAAAAGTATTGGATCGTGCAAAGTCGTTAATTGATTAAAATCATTTTGGGAGATTGTGTTATTTGTATGAAGTTAACGGGAAAAGCGCAAGTGAACCATGGGCCCAACCGCTAAGAGAGCGAATAATAACATCAAGGCCATTCTAAACTGTTGGTTTAGATTTTGCTGAACCTCTCCACAAAAAACCTCTAGAGGGTGGATCGCTAAGCCAAATGTATATATAATGATTCTTACGTGTGCTGCGATATGGGCACTTCATTTAGAGTTGGTGCTTGACATGACTTTAGAAAGCTGTATTAAGCGTTACGCAGATTTTTTTCAAGAAGAGGTGTTCCAAGTACAATTATATCTGATAATGCCAGAACTTTTAAAAAGCAGATTTAGAGTTACGCAAATTACAAGATCTCCTAAGAACCAGATATTCCAAGTTTAGTAGCTAATAATGGAATACCGTAGTGGCAAGGTTCCCCCTAAAAAAAAGATTTTGACTTTTGAAGAGCTAGGGACTGTATTGACTGAACTTGAAGCAGCAGTTAATTCTAGACCACTAACCTATGTAACGAACGACCCTAACGACTTTAAACCCCTTACCCTTTCCAATTTCCTTAATAATTCAAGTAATAAATAATAAATAAAGCGATGGATCAGTAATTGAAGAGTCATGGTAGCTTCGACAGACTGTGTTCAAACAATTTTTGGGCATATGGCGAAACGACTATTTGAATCAACTTCGTACTGTACACCATTATCGCGATGTGGAGAAGCTAAAGACCAGACGTCGACGAGACGTCGTACATGAACAAGAAGATGGCAAATGGCATTGGAAATTGGGCGTAGTCTAGAACATTTTTCCAGGGATAGATGGTAGACCAAGAGCTTGTCAAGTCCGTCTTTCGAGTCAACAAGTACATAGAAAACCAGTTCAGGAGACGTCGTACTTAAACATGAAGATGGCAAATCTAGACTGCATTGGAAATTGGGCGTAGTCTGGAACATTTTTCCAGGGATAGATTGCAGAGTGAGAGCTTGTCAAGTCCGTCCTTCGCGTCAACAAGTACTTTGAAGACCAGTCCAGCTGTTATTCCGTTTGGAAATATCATCTTAATTCTCGGGGTCCCAAGTGTTAAGTGTTAACATACTTTTAGTCACTACTGTTATGTAATTGGTATAAAAGAGCTTTCTTGTTCAACATACATAATCTATAATCTAAATTAGAAGTCTTTATTGTCGGGAAAATATATGTATATTCAGAACATTTCAAGTTACTTTTAATTTCGATCTTATTTTTCTTTAGTTAGTTTTGCTGACGAATTCTCGATTGCCAGTTCCAAGGCCTTGTAATCCTCTGGCAAACCTGCCAGCATTAACAACGCAACTATTTCAGCTTGGTTAGATTTTTAATCTTCCAAAAACCAAATAAAAATTGCCCATTCGAAATATAAAAGCACTTTGACTGCATTATCTTAATGTTAATTTAACGAAACTTATTTCATTTTGCGGGATCTGGGCCCGTAGCCTGATGAAAGAGTGATGAAAAGTCTAACTAAAAAAAGAACACGACCTGAAAAATGCGACCAAACTCCAGGAGTGCCAAGAACAGAAGAAGAATGTACACTTCATTTATTGGAATCACATTTCAAGTTGCGTTCGCAATTGTTAATAATTGTTTAAAGATTAATTCAAAATAGTTAGTTTACAAGTGGTTGCGTTCTAAGGACAAGATTCATATTTACAAATCAACGGTTATTCATGCATAAAAAAAACAACTCATTGTTCCTATGGGTGCGTATTATAATTTATTTTGGATTGCGTTTTTTTTTTACATAGGTATTAACCGATCTCAATTTAAATATAACACCTCAAGTCCGTATTTGGAAATTTATGCTCATCGAAAAATATAAATTTGAAGATTCATTACAAGCTTTGTATTTTCTAGTCGCTACAAAAATGACATTGAAAACACCTTTATTTTTCGAATGCATTTTGCATTGCATTGCAATAAAATATGTGTAGTCCAATCATAGGTTTTCGCTGCTTAATTTTTGTTTTGATATCGATATAGAAAACGTCCTTTGCGCTGACCCTCGGGGATGGACGGATAGTCATATCTGTCGAAGATGACGGTCTGTACGAGATGTCGGCGTTGCTTGACAGCGTATGTGTATACTTGATCTTGCGTCGTTGAACACTTAGCCCGTTTTCACCGCTTCTGTCTCAATGCCCACGAAATCGTAACTGATATCACGCTAGTTTCATCCGATTATGTTAATATCATGGGCTTGTAAAAGTAATTGGATGGAGTTTTGGAGGATTGTGCGTCTTATGTTTGCGCGTGAGTTTTGCACCATTGTTTTAAGTATGATGTTGAAGAAACCGCACGACAGCGCATCGCTTTGTCTTAATCCTTTTTGACATCAGAGATCTTGGTGAGATCTTTACCAATTTTGATAGAGCAGTGCGCATTCTCAATCCTGCACAGACGGACGAGTTTGACAGGGATGATAAGACTAGACATTATAGCTCATCTCTGAGGACACAAGTGAAAACAAATCTCCTTTTTTGTTTTTTTTTATTAATCTTTATTAGTTCGCACTATTCACAAGACTCCCTCAACATTGGGTTGCAGTACTTCAGATTGCTGATTTATGGATTTTCCAGTTATTCATATTAAAGACTTTTGTAAACATATATAACTTAAAAAAAAAAAAACACTGTGGCGCGGGAGGCCGGTATGGGCCATGGCCTAGCTTCTTGACACTCATTTGTGTTGCTCATTTTTGTCACATCTGAGCGAAGCCTACGGTTTATCGTCGAATCCAAACGGCACTTCTTAAAAGCTTTTTCATAGGCAATCTTGCTTTCCGGAGCTTGCCATTGGCCGCCGAAAGGGTGATGACGATTCAAAAAATTGTTGACGATGCCGGGTATCGAACCACGGACACTCAATGAGCTTACCATCGCGCCAATCGTGCCATCACCACCACCACACATGTATCTTACGCGGGCTTAAAATCAATTAAAAGTGTGGTGCGTATCGATCTAAATACTATGTGTTTTCTCCAAGATCTAACGTTGTGCATATATTTAGTCGATAGTGGACTTTCCTGGCGTGAAATCACACTGATATGGAGCAATCAGGTTGTTAACAAACGGCATTTGATGATCACAAAGTACAGCAGATAAGATCTTGTATGGGATGTAAAGAAAGCTGATGCCTTTGTAATTGGCGCAGTTCAGAGATTCTCCGTTCTTGGGGATCGGACAAACAATGCTGAGGTATCATCCAACGGGCATGCTCTAGTCCGACCACATTTTACACACGAGTTGGTCTATGCTTCCTATCAAGTCATCGCCTGTCGCTTTGAAGGGCTATGCAGTCATCTCGTCTGCTCCAGCAGCTTTGATGGATTTCAGCGTAGATATTTCTGTCTTCACTTCATCCAGATCAGGTAGACAGAATTGTTGGTCGGGTGCAATCCAGCATATCAGTAGCCGCATCTCTGATAGCGTTTTGCTAGTGTGGCCACTGATCTTCGACGATTGATGCTGGCGGCTGAGAGCGTTGTAAGAAATTAAGAGTTACTCGATCGGAAATGGATTTTGCATTCTGTTTCGATTATAGTCATCTGAAGTGGAGACTTCTCACATCATGTTTTCTGCGCTTTTCGGCTTAGACCTTGGCTCCAAAAATGTAATAGTCCGAATGAATGTTGGTTCCTCAAAACATTCGTCTTGCGTCGGTCGTACCCCAGTCAATCTGATTGACGGTTGGTTGATCAGGAGTTCTCCATATCCCCTTGGGAGTATCGAGATGTTGAAACCGCATGCTAGCTATGAATATATCTCGCCCCGCCGCAAGGTCGATTAGCCTGAATCCGTTATCTGAGATGATGTCATGCAGCCTATACTTTCCGAAAGTACTAAGCAGGGACCTAACATTCCACGTGCATATCCGTAGTTTGTTGTCCTTAGTTCGTTTATATGGGTTGTCAAGAGTAGATCCATCCGTACCCGAGGCTTGTTTTGGTATTTGTTGATGGCCAAGCAGTTACACCGATGGCACAACCTCCCACTTGGAGGGTTAGTTTCATTTATTGATAGCCATAGAAGGGGAGGTCGGTTAGACCGAAGTCAGTAACATGTTCGGGTATGTGAGCGCTGCCTTTGGTCTATCAAGGCTTCAAGGGTCACCATCTCTTTTCCAAGACCCTGACTAAGACTCAAAAATCCTTACAGACCTAAGTTGCGAATAAGTCAAAGGTCTCATTTATTTCGGGATCTTACTTCACCGGTGATTCCATATGGCGAATTTATCCGCTATCCCATTTTTAGTGTTGATGTTTTTGTCTGCTGGTAAGCACTCGCCCTTCTAAGTTTAGCAAGTCAAGTCCGAATGTGCATGGATCAGTACCCGATGGTTACCACGTGGGGGTAATATAAACACAATTGATGTGAAGAAAAAAGTTGCAACACTGGATACAGCCAGGTTAACATATCTCAGTGCCTACCTTATTTCTACAACTAGCAGCCCTAGAAACTGTAAATGAAAGCCAATAAAAAAAAATGCTCTGTTTTTAAATCATGTATATATTTCTCCTTACATCCTTAATAAATATTACTTAAATAGTTCACTAAGTCTGCAGAATACATAATATGATGTCAGATCCATGAAGATGTTTAGGGTCATACAATTTTTGAATGTAAATGTGATTAAAATAAGCGAAACACTACTATAACATAGTTGAGAAAAATATATATTAATACATTTTTTTTTACGCGTAGGTATTACAACGGAAAATCACGGACAGTGTGTTTTATGATGTGGCCTGATGGACGATATCCTACTTCAATTTCGGATTATGTGTAAGTACAGAATTTTATAATAGGTGGTTTCGTACCTTTAGGGTCTAGTAATAAGAACCCACGACCGAATCTTCAAGCAGCTTTTTCTCGACTTGCAAAATGAGATTTTAATTATTAACTTAGTATTGTACCTTATCCAAAGTACCTTGTTGTCTAGGGCTGCCAGATGCATACATCTACACAACTCTTCTCCCTCCTTGCCATGTATTTGCATTTGAAATGCAGCCTCGTTAGTACGTTAAGTACGATGAGCGTAATTCTGAAGAATGCGCTCTGGGTAGCTATGGAGCGTCGGAAAAAAGCCAACTCTCTTGCGTTTTATGTAAGCACACAGGACACACCCCAAACTATCGGGGTTGCACCAAATCCCAGTACATAAAAAGAGTAAATCTGGTTCGGAAGCAAAAGGTGAAAGTTAAGCATCAACCTGTTCAAATACAAACACCAGCCATTACACCCTAATTACCTACGCCCAAATGACGGGTAAGGGAAATATGGCACAGCAAGCGAAGGTTGCTTCACAGGCCCCAGCGCCTAGCTACGTTCGTGGATCAAATCTACTCCCTGCTGCCGGGCCTAACGCACCTTGAGTCGTCATGGGTACATGCATTGCGGTGAACACAATGAAGGTCCTTGCAGTGAATTGAGGATAGAGCGAAGAGCCACACTTTTCAAGTGGCTTAGAGACCAAGCCCTTGATGTGCTCTTGGTTAGTGAAAGTAAACTGAACAAAATACACAAAATGAGGCAGAGAGGGTATACAATTTTACGAAGAAATCTACCCAACTCAACACAAGGAGGGGGCGTTGCGATCTTTGTAATTAAAGGTATACGTTTGAAAAGAATATACAGTTGTGTGGCGCGAGGAATTCAGGAGCTAGAGGCATGCATCATGTATATCACCCTCTGTAGTGGAATGCTGTTGTACATGGTGTCTACCTACGCACCTAAGGCTACTCAATCCACCCCGTTCATCTCAGTATGATGCACCAACTCGGCCAATAGGCGACTGATAGTCCGTCGTTTCCTAGACACTGCTCCTATTTGGATCTCCTGCTGTTTGATACACGATTACTGACCGGCACGAACCAACAAACTATTAACTATCTTCGCACGTTCGTGCATGACAGTGACCATTGCGGTTTTAGTACCGAAATAACCTTTTCGAACTAAAATGCGGAATTGGTTGCGTTTATTTTAAGGCATTCCAACAACTATAGTAGAGTGCGTTGGAGACACTTCTCCAGGACACTGACAAGAGCACTTTTCTCGAATCCGCTCCACCCACAGCTCAGCAGAAATCTGTCCAACGAGGAGATTGACAGATATCTAAAACTAATGGACGAAACAATCGAACGAACAATGGACAAAACGATACCTTGGTATCAACGCACTGACAACGAAGACTTTTTCCGCAACGCAGCTATTGACGCACTGCACCAAGCAGACTGCTGTCAAGACTAGAGACCTTGTACAGACAGTTTACTGGCAGACATAACCTCCAAACATTAATAAAAGAAAATTACAGGGCATCTGTAAGTCCGTATTCGAACAATAAAATTCGGGCCGTAAACACCAGCAACCAGAGTATGTTCCCACAAATATATAAAACATTTCGGAGGAATAATCAAAATGACCTTTCATGTCTTAAAATCGCCCGAACTACTGATAATAAACACATACTTTCAACGGCAGGCATAGATCCAAATGAGGCTGTGAATGATGACAACTTCTTTGAGATTGGAGATCCGCAGGAGAAGGTAGAGGCTATAGGAGCGACTTTCCAAGAAGTGTACAAGACAAATGACATTATTCGTCCGAATTAAGACCTAGAAAATCGAGTCCTTGTGCACAATTTTTACCTTCGAAATGTCAAATGTGCTTTTGTCCTTACAAAGAGACTGTTTCATAGCAGGCAACTTGATGCGAGGGTAAAGGTGTTCTGCTACATGGCCCTTATTCGGCCTGTGCTTGTATTTAGTTGTCCCGTGTGGTTTAATGTGAGAGCAAGTTTTTTGGAAAATATTTGGGTGTTTGAGAGGGCTTGCCTTAGGCCTTGTCTTCGGTTATATAGAACACCTGAGTACATAAAATTCTATCCTAACGTGGTCTTGAACAATAGGGCGAACCTAATAATAGTGGACAATTTCGTTATTAAGTTGATTCGAAGGTACATTGCAAGAGCAATGACCTCGTCGAACAACCTGATTATATGTATCATGAGAGAGTTCGCTTTGATGACTTTATTCCTCCAAAAGCGTTCCTCTACCTTGACAATAAATGTCTGATCCAGAATAGATTAGCGGTGCCGTTAATCTTCCACGTCGGTCAAATAGCTGCGGACAGGCGACTCAACTACGACAGAAACGTCGCACACGGCAGTGCGGAGCGTCTCCGGTTCAGTAGCGCGGTAGGGAGTCGCGACATGAGGGAAGTTGCTCGGCAGCACCAACAATTTTGGTAGGTTGCAGAAGAAGGGGAAGCACCATCGTCGAACTCCTCTATTACTACGTAGCCTCGTTAAGGAGCAAAGTGGGTCTGCCTATTTTTTAAACACTGCCGGCTTACATAGGTTTAGGGAGGATTAAGGTTGATTTAAGAACAAAAATTATATAAAAAAAAAAACAATAAAATAACATAAAAAATAAATACAAAAAAAAAATAAAAGAAAATAAAGGACAAAATTTAATAAAAAAAAATAAACAAATAAAATAAATATATAAAATAACTCAGAGATGGATGGCGTTCTAGCAACTTCTCTCAAAACAAAATATAATACCTATGCATAAGATAGTTGTGGGTGCTCGTAGTGTAGTGGTACTAGTCATCGCTTCTCACTCGGGGGTCAAGGTTCGAATCCTATTCATGACAAGTTTTTCATTTGTGTAATTGGAACTCAGTCAGTAAAATCTCCATGTGAAGGCATAACAATGACATGTATTGTAGAGTTTCAAGCACAGAACAACCATTAAAATTGATAACCTAAATAATTCCGAGTGAAGAAAAACTCTCCGTCCTATTCGGACTCCCAACCCTGGAGAGTCAATATCGTAACCAAATATACTTGAGTTTCAAACCACTACATCACAACAATTCTTTCCTTTCTCCTCCTTCTATCTTTGCGCCCGCACCCTGGCTACAGTAAAAGGGTATCATAACCCCATAGGCGCGTGTAAATTATTAAAAAAAAAGGAGGCTAAGAATGTTAAGTAGACTAAGATATAATTTTGTACGTTATTTTTAAGTCAGCTTTTGAGGTCTATAAAAAAAGTCCATTTACTATGTTTTGACTTAATGAAATTTATATTATATTATATATATTATATATTATATAATTTAAATAAACGTAATAGATTAAAAAACACTGTAAGAAACGTCGAAAGACACAGACTAATTTTTTAACCTAGAGAGCCCGCATGGGGCCAGTATGTTACAACAAGATAGTTTTAAGTTATTTAAGCTAATTTTTAAGCATTTTTTGTCTAGCTTGTAAGAAATCCTGAATTTAGTTTAATAAAAATGCATTGAAAATGAAAAAAAAAGTCACAAATTGGTGTCCTATCGGGACAAAATGTTCACCTTTTTTTTTTAATAAAAATAAATTCAAGGCGAATTAAAGGCCAGCGGATAGTGTGACCGTAGATGATGGCGCAATACTGTCAGACCACCTAGTAAAGAGGACCATAGAAGAAACTGGTAAGAGGAGGAGATACCTTAAACCAACTTCCAAACAAGTAAACCAACCTTCGCTCTCAATTTCATTCAAAAGCCTGTCGGGTGCAGCGGGCGAAAGGGTGGCATCATCATCAGCAGCACCGAATGATATAGGCAAAGAAACACTGTGCGATGAGTACCCCAACATTTCCGATGAAGAAGTAGGACGATATCTGGGACGTAGCAATAACTTCAGCTCCCTAGCAGCCTCCAAATCTGAAGACGAAGAGGAGGCAGTAGAAAGCCTTAACATTAAAATAAGGCAGATGCAGCAGAGAGTACTTGTAACAAAGGCCAAGCAAATGGTAAGGAAGGAAAAGGAGCAACAAACCGAGCATCAGAGTAACGATTTGCATCAGCAACAAAGTCAGAAGCAAGCCATTGCAGCTAATGCCAAAGAAGAAACTAGAACAGTTGCAAAAGAACTTACTTACTTTAGGTGGCGCTACAGTCCGGGGTGGACCTGGGCCTCAGTCAACAAGCTTCTCCAGCCAGCTCGATCCCTGTCTAGCTGTCTCCAGTTTCGCACGCTAAGTTGGCTGAGGTCCTCTTCCACTTGCGTGCGCCACCTGGGCCTTGGCCTTCCTCTACTACTCGGGAGCGGATTCGAAGACTTTTCGGACCGGAGCATTGGTGTCCATGCGCTCTACATGACTCAGCCATCTCAGTCTTTGGATCCTCACTCTTCTGGCTAGGTCCATGTCGCTGTACAGTCCGTACAGTTCGTCGTTGTATCTCCTCCTCCACTCACCGTTAATGCAGACGGGACCGAAGATCGCCCGAAGAATTTTTCTCTCGAAGCAACCAAGAACACCCTCATCCATTTTTGATAATGTCCATGCCTCTGCGCCATAAAGCAGGACCGGGATTATTAAGGTCTTTTAAAGGGTGACTTTTGTTGTCCGAGAGAGGGCTTTGCTACTCAATTGCCTTCCTAGCCCAAAGAAACAGCGGTTGCCAAGAGCTATTCTTCGCTTGATCTCAGCGCTGGTGTCGTTATTTGTGTTTATAGCAGAGCCTAGGTAGACAAAGTCCTTAACTACCTCAAAGTTATATCTGTCGAGGGTGACGTACTGCCCGAGACGCCGGTGTTGGTTGTCCTTTTTGCTTGACAGCATATACTTGGTCTTGCCCTCATTGACCGCTAGATCCATTTTCGCCGCTTCCCTCTCAATACTCGCGAAAGCGCCACTGATATCACACTGCTTTCTCCCGATTATGTCAATATCGTCGGCGTATGCGAGTAGTTGGACGGACTTTTGAAAGATAGTACCCCTTGTGTTTGCTCGTGAGTTTTGCACTACTCTTTCAAGGACGATGTTGAAAAAATCGCATGACAGCGCATCGCCTTGTCTAAATCCTTTCTGGACATCAAAGGTCTCGGTGAGATCTTTACCGACCTTGATGGAGGCAGCGTGCATTCTCCATCGTCATCCTGCACAGACGGACGAGTTTGGCAGGGATGCCAAAACTAGACATTGCTCTATATAGCCCGTATGTTATTTTTACCTTTTGGTAAAACTTCCGAACCTCATTCCTGGAGTAGCATCTCTCAATTTCCTCGATCGCGCGCTTCTCATGCTCTTTCTTCTTCCTCCTGAGAAGCCGGTGCTCGTCTCTAATCTTCCGCTCATAGAGCTCATGAGCACCTCTGGTCTTTCTAAGCAGCGGCGCGTTATATGCATCTTGCTTAGCTGCATGTGCTTGCCGGCATTCATCATCGAACCAGGGGTTTCGTTGTGGTGGACGAGTGAAACCCAGCACATCAGAAGCGGCATCTCTGATGGCGTTTTGGCAGTGTTTCCAATGGTCTTCGATGCTTGATGCTGGCGGCATTGGACCTCTTAAGAGATTAAGAGACACTCGATCGGAAAAGGACTTGGCGATCTCTTGCGATTGTAGCCATCTGACGTCGAATTTTCTCACAGCATTAGTTTGTCTTGGCGTAGTTTGGAATATCCGCAACCGTACCTTGGCTAGAACAAGGTAATGTTCCGAGTCGATGTGGGCTCCTCGGAACGTACGGACATCCGTAATACTGGAGGAGTGTCTTGCGTCGATCGCAATGTGATCAATCTGGTTGACTGTTGATTGATCAGGAGTTCTCCAAGTCCCCTTGTGTATGTCGTGATGTGGGAACCACGTGCTAGCCACGACAATGTTTCGCCCCGCCGCAAAATCGATTAGCCTGAATCCGTTATCGGAGGTGATGTTGTGCAGGCTACATTTTCCGATTGTTCCACCGAAGATACCCTCTCTTCCTAGCTTTGTCATAGCTAGGGCATTGCTCGTAGGTCTTGTTAAGGAGATCATAGAAGGCATCCTTGGTGTCGTCATCTTTCTCCTCTGTGGGGGCATGCGCGCATGTAAGGCTAATGTTGGCGAATTTAGCCTTGATGCGGATTGCTACGAGGCGCTCGTTCACATGCCGGAAGCTGAGGACTTCCTGTCTTAGTCTGCCTCCGACAACAAATCCGCATCCAAATAAGCGCTGCTTTTGCCGTCGATAGCAATTGCCGTAGTAGATGTCGCAGTTTTTCATTTTCTTTTTGTCCGGCCCTTCCCATCGCATTTCTTGAATGGCGGTTATGTCTGCTTTGCAGCAGTTTAGGGCCTCCGCTAGTTGCTCGGCTACACGTGGTCTATTAAGGGATCTAACATTCCACGTGCATATCCGATACTCATTGTCCTTAAATCGTTTGCGTGGGTTGTCAACAGTAAATCCGTCCATATCCGAGGCTTGTTGATGCTTCGTAGCTTCCTTTTTTGTTAAATGGCCGGGCAGTTACCTCGGCGGCACAACCCCCAAGCTGGAGAAAAAGTTCCATTTTTAATGCCCCTAGGACGATGGGTCGGTTACACCGAAGCCAGTAACCCGTTCCGCCACCATCTCTTTACCAAGACCTTGACTAAGTCCTGGAAATCCTTACCGGGCTGAGCTCCAAATATGTCGGAGTAGCCCGGATGAGGTATTATTTTGTTTCTCCGACACTAACCCTGGTTTATGGCGCAGGAAACTCGCCATTTTCCCCCTTCACTTCGCAATCTCTAGTGAGATTCCCAGATGGCGCCACGGGGAGGCGTGAAGTAGGGCTTAGTAGCAGAGCTGCAAGATGTTCGGCTGCAGAGGCTCATTCTCGTCATTTAAGGAACCAGCACCTGTCGGAAGATGCTACTTCTACGAGGCCTTATACTTATCGTTGCCATGCAAAAGAAGCAACAGCTTAAAGCTTAAAAGCAACCACAACAAATTCAAATGCAAGTTGAAAAAAAATACAAAAAAAGCAGCCGTCACAACAAAAACATCAGAAACAAAATCAGCAGCAGCAACATCAGTAGCAACGACAACAGTAGCAACAGAAGACTTCGAAGAAAATAATTTCACATATTAACACCTACAAAATGGAGCTGAAGAATACATAAGAGCTACAGTTATCCCCGTTAATGTACCTCCCCGCTTTAATGCATAACCCGTTTAATTGCGCATTAATTTTGTACTAATGAATCTTTTCTTTCAAATCACAAATAAATTCACCCTGTTACCTACAGAAACCAAAATCGAACATGTATTGCTTTGCATCCAAATCAGGCAGCCACACTTAAACTGTCATTAATGTTCCTCGCAAAAAGACGCAAAAAATATAAACTATTTTTATTACTCTGGTGATTTCCGATTTCCAGTTAAATTTGTTTTATTTACCATTCTTCATCTTTGCAGAAATTTCATAAACTTGCTCTAATCGTGGGAAAACGCAATGGATAATAAAAGAAGAAAGATAACAGCATTAACCATCAAGCAAAAGCTTGAAATTCTAAATCATCTAAAAAATAAAACTGAAACGAAAAAGGAGTTAATTGACAAGTATAAATGCGACGTCTCAACAATCAATAGATTTTTAAAAAATGAAAAAAAACTTCGTAAATTTGCCGCGACAAAAAATGCTAAGCGAAAACGCATGCGGAATAGTGCACATAAAGACGTTGAGAGCGTTTTGACTAAGTGGTTTGACCAAGCGCGATTGAAAAATGACATAATATCGAGTGCAATCATTTTAAATAAGGCAAAAGAATTTGCGTTAAAACTTAATTCCGACTTTGAACACAGTAATGGTTGGTTATGGTGGTGGCAAAAGAGAGAAAACATCCAATTCAAAACAATTCACGGCGAGAGTAGTGCTGCAGATACTTGTGGGGCTGATGGATTTATTGAAAATGTTTTGCCCACACTATTGCAAAATTATTCTTTCGATAATGTTTTTAATGCTGACGAGAGTGGATTGCTTTTTAAAGCCTTACCTAAAGGAACTCTAGCTCGCACAGGAAGCAATATAAGTGAGGGGAACCACGAAAAATCTCGAATAAATTTATTATTTTTGTGCAATGCTACGGGGTCTCACAAAAAAGTGTACTTTGTAGGAAAGACGCTAAACCCCCGTTGCTTCAAGAATAAAACCGTTCCACTTCCTTACTACTCTAATAGCAATGCTTGGATGACATCTGGCTTACGGAATCTTATACTGAAAAATCTTGATGAGGAAATGATAAAAGAAAACAGAAAGATTTTGTTGCTTGTTGACAATGCAGCATTTCACAAGGTTTCTACTCGTATCATCTTGAAAAATGTAAGTCTGCAATTCCTTCCACCGAATACCACAGCCCTCATCCAACCTCTTGATCAAGGCATCATCCACAGCTTTAAGGCACATTACAGGCACATCATAATAAAGAAACAAATTCTCGCTTCAGAGAAAGGGCTGACTATAAAAGAATATGTAAAAAGCATTACGTTTTTGGTTGAACTTTATTACGAGCTTGGTGACTCGTTTCATGTGAGACTATACGAAATTGTTTTCGGAAGGTAGGTTAATCGGGGATTGTTCTTTAAAAAAAAAACTTTGATGTCGTTGTTTTTTAAGACCAAAATTGTCGTTGGTAGTGATGACGAAGGAGATGTAACCTTTGAGGAACAAGCTTTGGATGTGCCAATCAATAGAAAGCATTTCTTCGAATATGTATTGTGCGAGGCAGAACTTCAATGTTTTGGTGAGTTATCAGATGAGGAAATAGTAAGGGATGTATTGGAAGAAATGGATCCGGTTATTATTGATGACGATCCTGAAAACGGTGAGGAAGAAAATGAGCAACCTGTTGCACCTTATTTTAGGGATGTCATTAATGCCTTAGACGTCGGCATTTTATGCTCCATAAAAATATTGGCCGTGAATAATTAGAAAACTTTGAAGAAATCGTTTTTAAAGCAGAAGTAAACAACATTATTGAAAAGAAAATAACTGATTATTTTTTTGCTTAGGTACGTGTGCTATATATGTACTACAACAGCATTATAGTATTTATGTACATACATAAGTATGTAGTGTTAAAACTGCTGCCATAAATTTTGTTTAAGGATTTATGTTTGTGCAATATATAATGAATTTGGTTTTGTTTTTATTAATAATAATTCTACGTTCCTAAACTTTTCAAGTATTGTGTTTTTTTTTATGACTAACCCCGGTTACGAGCGCCTTTCGAGAATTAAAGCCGGTTCGTTTAATTTCCTCAAATAGGCACGTTAAAGGGTTCAAATATGTAACTTTCCCGGTTAATTGCTCAAGAAAGGCAGCAAAACCTAAGAGATAGTTATCCGGGGATCACTGTATATAAGTTTGCCATTGGCTGTAGTTTTTTTTACTAAAAGATTAAGGGCTAATAACATGCACTGCTCAAAGAGAAAGAGCTCACATTCGTAGGGGTTAAGTCATTTGCCACAGCCAGAGCCAAACTGGACAAACGGAAACGACCGTACTTCCTAGTTCAGCTTACTCCCGAAAGCAAACTGAATAGTCTAAGAAGCATTAAAATCCTAGACTACCAGATTGTGGCATGGGACTTTTTTTAAAAGGAGCGATAACATTTTGCTATGTGTTCGCTGCCTCAGATTCAGGCACGCCGCGACGAACTGCGAAATGCAGCCTCGTTGCGTTAAGTGCGATAACAACCACAAATCAGTAAAATGCGCTCAAGGTAAAGACGTGTGTTTTATGCAGGAACACGGGGCACCCCGCAAAAATCCAGTCCATCGCGGGTGTTGCGCACTTGAAAATGCTTTATTTCTTAGAACTGTAATACTACACATTATTCAAGATTTTGTTAACAAAAGTCAATCTGTGCTGCTAGACGTTTTAACTCTTGTTCGTTAAACCGAGTTAAATTAGAGTGAGGTCTGTCCGTATGATTATTTATATTCGCAAAAGGAGTATTATTTGGAATCTCAATAATTCTCGCAATGGAGGAACGAAAAGTGTGAGAATGGTTGCCGTGAACTCGTAGCTTTTTGAAGTCACCCCTGGCATATCAATTGGTTTGGAATTTCAAAGTGCCAGATCTCTTCATCATAATTAATGTCGCCGTGCCCTTGCATGTTATGTTTAATGATGTCCTTGAAGTTATTGATTAGTATGTAAGAATTTTTTTCATACTGGGTTAATACGAACTAACTGCATTTGCTGATTGTGTGCGTTGAACATTTGATATAAGCAGTGTGGTATAGAAGGACGGAAGAAAGGAGTTGTTGAATCTTGAGTTATGAATTGTTGTTAATTCGTTCAATCACTTCATTCAGCTGGGTTTGCAATATCGCATACGGTCAACCAAAGCTTTCTTAGTTCAGCTTAATTATGTTGATAGTGGATTCTACAATTGACGTGTATTTTTTCGAAAGCGATGGCAAGATAATTTTGGGCCTCGCATGCTGGTTTTTCGGATGAAATTCCATCACCAAAAGCTTCGTAAAGTTGAAATTTTAAATTAAACATTTAATTCTTAGACTAATATGGTACTATTACATTTGTATCTTACTATTCTATTCATACATGCAAAAATAATCGCACCAATTCTGCTCACCAACAACGTGGTCATGGATCGGGTTCGTAAGACAGGGGATCCTTCAAGGGGAAGTGTTATCGCTGTAAGCGTCAAGGCCATGTGGCTTCAAACTGCCACGAAAAGCAAACGCATTTTCCGAGTACTGTCACATCAGCGTTTGCATTATTAAATTCGTTCTGTGTCAAAGAATTTAATGAAAACATGTGGATTCTCGATAGTGGATCAACAAGTCATTTATGCTGTGACAGAAAAAAGTTTTTTTCCTACAGCGATTATGTGGAGAGAATTGAACTGGCTGGTGGCAAGTATATTAGTTCAGTGGGTATAGGCGACATGGATCTTATCCCGAACAACAAGATTACTTTAAGAAATGTTTTATTCGTACTCGATTTACAAATGAATTTTATTTCAGTTCGTAGAGTAACAAGTGTTGGAAATAAAGTAGTTTTTTCAAACAAACGTGCAGAAATTATTGATAGTTCATCTGTTGAGCTGCTGTATGCGAACAAGTACAACAATGTCTATATTCTTTAAAGAAGAGCAATTTAACGCTTTTGCTGCTGGTGTTGGATGTGTTAGTGATGCTGGAGGTCAGTGTTTAATAAAAATGTGGTTCGAGGTGTGAGCTCCCAAAAGATCAAATGTGAGACCTTTTTCAAAGGAAAAATTTCAACTTTATCATCTGGATTGTCACATAATCGGAGTAAGTTTGTGCTTTCAATTATCCATACAGATATATGTGGGCCGATAAGGAAAGTGGAAATGGAGGCGCTAAATTTTTTTTTCACATTCAAAGATGATCATTCACGTATGATATTTGTTTATTATTTTTATTTTGCCCTGAGATATTTTAAAACATTTAAGGTAATGGCAGAAAATCAGACTGGTAAGAAGATTAAAATTTTAAGGAGCGATAACGGCGGAGAATATGTCAATAAAGATTTTAAAAACTATTTACAATGGTATAAAACATCAATTAACTTCTCCTTCTACCTCTCAGCAGAACGGGTACACTGAAAGAGCAAATAGGACGCTGGAGATGGCGAGGTATTTGATAATTTCATCTGGACTGAAGCAAGATCTTTGCGCTGAAGCGAAAAACACTTTGCCCTTAAGGCAAAGAGAGTTTGATGCTGCGGTACTCTGACGAGGCCAAAGCTTATAGATTATGCGAACTTAAAACGGGTAAGATTCATGCGAGACGAGAAGTTAAGTTCATGGAGTGAGAACCCTTGTGTCTCAAAAACTCCAATTACATAGTAATCGAATCAGTAAACGACGAAAATGATGCTGAAGCTGAATTTAAAGATGCCCTCTCACAAAAAGAAGATGGTATTTTCATTTGTAAAATAGAAAACCCTAATGTTGAGGTTGCCGCAGAACATAATTTTTTTGATGTTGGTGATGCCATTGCTGGTGCTGTAATTGGAGGATAGTCTTGAAGATGAAGCTAACGAGGAAGAAGCTGATTATGAATACGAAGAATATGCGGACCCTGAAGATTGCAATGCTGTTGGGGGTGAGGACCACTACGAGGATTGCGATGATGAAGAATTAGAGGTGAATTCTACTGAAATGACCAACGAAAAGTCAACTTAAAATGAAAAGCAGCTTAGTGGTAGTGTTTTAAGAAGCGGCAAAATTAGAAACAAAGATAATTTGAATAGAAAAAGATCAAATTCGTTAAGTTTTGTGGTTAAAATAGGAAAAAGTTGTCAGAATGTACCGGATTCCGTTAAGAAAGCACTTCGAGGTACAGATTCAAAATTGTGGCAAGATTCTATGGAAGCAATCTAGAAGGCAGTGAGACCGAAAACTGAATAGTGTCCTGCTTAAAATTGGTTTCGTGCGATCATCCTACGACAATTGCGTCTACACTTTCAATCAAAATTGAGTAATAAATATTTTACTGGTATATGTTGATGATATAATTCTTGCTTTTAAAGACAAAAATAATTTAGCTCATATCAAAATGAAACTTGACCTATCAACTACCTTTTTGGTATGGGATTTGATATAGATGGCGATAGAGGTTGTATAAAATTGGGGCAGCAAAAAATGTTTGCGGATGTTTTATCTGATTTTCAAATGGTGGAATGTAAGCCTGTAAGCACACCCTTGGACCCAGGATCAAGAAGAAGAAATGCACACAATATTCAAACTGTTAACAGGTTAATGCAAAAGAGTTGCAATCACTTGTAGGGTCGTTAAATTTTATAAGTCTGATAACACGGCTTGATATATCGCGTTCTGTGATTAAGTTATAGCGTAACTTACATGATGACATCGGATTTGGTTATACTTCTTCAAGATCTATTGCACTATATCGGAGCAACTTAAGCCCTCAACAGCTTTTAAAAACCCAGTTTACGATGCGAGAAGTAAACATATAGATATCAAAGTAAATTTTGTGAGAGATATTTATGAAAACGTTTTGTTAATTTAAAGTGTATTTCAACAAATTATATGATTCCCGATATATTAACAAAAAAAACTTAAATAGAATTAAACTTTTATATTTTGTTAATTTACTAGGATTTAATATTTAAATTTAATTTGAGGACGTGTATTGAAATAAATAAGTTGGAATTTCAAATTATATAGTGATAATTTACCTTTTCCATGTGCCAAAGCTATCGGCACTCTTGCATGAATTCAATGTTTTTTGTGTTTGTTTCTAGTTTAGTAAGTCTGCGATCATGTGATTTAAATCGTCGGAGATGGCATCCTCAGGTTCTCGCAAGAGGCTAGCTTCTTCTTTAAATAAAAGTTTCACCACGAATTATCCTTCATCGCTCCTTAAGAGTGTCTAGTAGAAATAAAGTTCACATTGTCTTTCGGGCGCTGTAAGACGCCTTTCGTTGTATTTTGGTCCCTCAAGTTCCAAAATCTCCCAATTTGATGGCTAAGTGTTTCGTCTGCTCTGCATATTCCACATACTGTGTTTAAATTATTGGTGTCTTCTATCCTTCCAACGACGGTCCCTCCAAAGATTGTATTTTGCAGCGAAGGCATGGATTGTCCCAATTTGATTTAGCAGTCGAGAAGAAGATGTTCATTTGACTTCAATGGTTTCCTTGTATTGTGAAGGAAATCGGCTCATCCTTTACTAATGCAGATGCTGATTAGGAGTTGCATGTGGTGAGTATATTGTTCTTTGTAAGTTTCATAATCTGCTCAAGGTGCAAAAATTTGTTGTGTTTCTTGTCACACTTTCTGAAACCTTTGAAGGAACATGCCCATCCCTTAGGAAAATCTTTGTGACTGAGTCATTTTCAATAATCTATAGCAAATATTTGCATTGAAATGGAGCCCTATTGAGGAAGATTTCTGGATATTGTCACGTAATTAACTGCTCTTCCTAGTTTTTCTGAGAATAAAACCCTGTCACGCTTGTAGTTTTAGCATCAAACCAATTACTCACACAAATTACGTTCTCTCTCCAATATTATCTACTCCAGGAGATAGAGTTGGAGAGCACGAACTAGATCGTAAGTGTTTATCGTTGGATCAGTCTCTTACTTACTTAGTTATTAAGAAAAGACTGTAGTCTGCAGTCGTGTTTAATTCAATAACAATAAAACACAAGTTTGTTATAAATCTAAAGTGACTTTTAATTACAAAGTATGTATATACTTTATTATTTGCGCAGTCGGTAAACGGGAAAAATAATAAAAACTTTAAACCTTAAAACAAACCGAAGTAAATATTCGCGAAAAAAACTGCAAATGAAGAGAAATAAGAGAAAAGTTGCTTGATCAGTAGCAAGTCATATCAAATGTTTAAAGTTTAAATTCCTAATTTTCCCGACTATTGTTCTCTACTGCGAAAAGGAAAAAGTAAACAAAATGAAAAATTTGATGTAAGGAATAATAATAATAATCCCGTATGTAGGTAAAAACCTTCATAGGCACCATAAGCACGCGCTCATTTAAGCACCGCCACAACAGGCACCATATGCACGATCACCTACTACCTACCACAGTGGCATAGCAGCACCCACCATAGACACGCGCTCATAGTAGTATGAGATTCTTACTCACTTAAAAACCTCCCGTTTTCCATAAGACTACGAATAAGTTTCTTTATTAAGTAGGCCAAGCTTCTGTAGTTTATCGAGTTTGGTAGGAACCTTTCCAGCGAAGGCACGTTATTTCATACGGTTTTTCCTTATGGCGCTAAGTCGAATGGTCTTGTTCTTTGAAGTCGCCGCACAAGCTTTGTCTCATCCAATCTACGGATTATTTCCTGTTTGCAAAGATGCACAGGACGAGTGCAACGCTTACGAGCAAAGCTTGTAACTTCGTCTTTCACGGCTGCAATTCTCAGATCACGGTGAATATCGTTATTCTTTATATACCATGGAGCATTTACGATTGCGCTTTGTTCTGGAATGTCTCTAGGACAGACATTTTCGTGTGGTTTGGCACATCCTCACAGTTGTATACCATAAGTCCACGAAGGTTTTAGCACTTGCTTATATATAAACAGCTTTTTATATGTGCTTAGTTTAGAGTATCTTCCGATAGCCAATTCATTTCTCTTAGCCTGATTTCGAGCTCTTCACGTTTCATTTTTACGTGTGATTTCCACTTCAGTTTTGCATCTAGAGTCATTCCCAAATATTTTGCCTCGTTTGCATATGGTATTTGTACCGAGTTGATGAATAGAGGTAAGTTGTTTATCTTTCTGTACGTGAAATTTACGTGTGTTAACTTAGCCTCGTTTAGCACGATTCGCCAGCTCTTCATTCACTCAAATATTTTGTTCAGAGCTCGTTGAAATTTTGCAGTCGAGAATTCAACTGTTTGTCCTGTGACGAGGATCGCCGTGTCATCCGCGAACATGGCTACCATAGTCTCTTCATCTAGAGGTATGCCTATAGTATACAGTATGAATAGTTATGGCCCTAGAATCCCTCCTTGTTAAAAGCCAGCTTGAATTTCCTTGAATTCAGATTATTCAATCCCATATCTAACGCGAAAAAGTCTATTTTCAAGATAAGATTCGAGTATTCTATTCATTTCTCCCGGTAAAATTTGTTGTAGCTTATACTTCAAGCCCTCGTGCCATACCTTGTCGAAGGTTTGCGATACATCGAGAAAAACGCTTGAACAAATCTATTTTCTCTCTAGAGCGTTTTCAATTACATTTGTTATCCGATGGACCTGATCGATTGTGGAATTTTTGACCCTACAGCCGAACTGGTGATCCAGGATCAATCGTGTTTCTTTAGTTATCGGTTTTAAACATTTAAGCAGGAGAATTTCGAAGACTTTTGAAGTTATCGGCAGGAGCGAAATGGGTCTGTATGATTTTTTGTCATTTGGAATTTTTCCAGGTTTTGGAACCATTATGACTTCTGCGTTTTTCCATTGGCTTGGAATGTATAAAAGTCTCATGGAAGCATTTATAATGTGGAGGAGCTTGACAAACGCTTTTCGAGGCAACTCCTTTAATTTCACTTTTAATCAAATCGTATCCTGGAGCCTTATTATTCTTAAGTGTTTTATTGTTTGCTTTAGCTCAGACAGTGATACGGATTTTATATTGTAGTTTTCGCATCCTGTTCTGAGAGTAAGTTCTTGGGCCAATTGACGTCCTTCAAAGGGTTTGAATGTTTCTTCCAAGTTGTCGGCAAACAAATTCGCTTTCTCTTTGTCTCCTTTTGCCCATTCGCCATTGGCTGTTTTTATCGGTGGCAATTGCATAACAGGTTTCTTAGTCGACTTCACGGCTTTCCAGAGCAAATTATTGGAACTCTTGTCCGCAGTCGAGCCTTCGAGGTAATTGAAGTCTCACAGTTCTTATATTCTTTCAGCACTTGCTTTAGCTTATTTGATAGGCGATTCAAATAGAATTAATGCAGGCGCACGTGATTGTTGCCATCTCCTCCGTGCTTTCCTTTTTTCTCGTAGGTGGCCTTCTATAAAGAGCACGTTTATTTGTCTACCCTATATTACTCCTCTTGTTCGAAAGGAAGTGTTGTTCCACGTAGCTCTTTGGATGATTTCAACGAACTTGTCAACTTCGTCTCCTATTTGCAACGGCGTCGTAAGTACAACTCTTAAAGCGATATTTTCCTTGCAATTTCTACTGATACCATCCCAGTTTGTTTCCTTATTCGTCAATCTGGGCGGCCTTTCGGTCCTTGCTATCCTCCTAACGATTTTCAAGGTTACTGGCGAGTGATTTGAGCAGGGATCATAAGATTCTTCTTAAGTGTTGAGATATTTGGGGACCCCTTTTGTAATGAAAAAGTCGACAATGTCAGGTATTTTATTTGTGTCGGTGGACCAGTAGGTTGGCTTATGAAAAAGTCAAAGCCACGTTTCATACTTGCTTGGTACAGTAGCCTGCCCTTCGTCGAAATCCATCTTGAACCCCAAAATGTATGCTTTGCGTTGAAATCACCACCCAAAATACAGTTTGACCCAAGTTGGTAAAAAAGGCGATCGAGGTCTACGTCTGCCATCTTATATCTCGGAGGGAAATAACAAGATGCTATATTATAGTCTCTGTTATTTTGTTGGCTTGTGACGCGACTTCAGCGTAAGAACTCGTTGCACTCGTTCATTGCACCTGATTCGGCAACGTTTTTCTGAACAGATTTATGCTTTCGCTTTACCGGTTGCTTCATTATGACTCTCTTAGCTATCTTGGGCTCATAGTTTTTAGAATATTGCACCTTTAGGTCCAGATGAATGAATATTGTGGGACTTTTTCGCCTCTTTTGTATTTCTTTGGCAATTTCGCAACCTCGGTAATTAGCTGTGTGATTTCCTGTGCAATTGGGACAAACTGCTGGGATTTGCTCATTTGTTTCGCACACTTCCGAGAAGTGTTTGCCTGCACATTTTACGCATCGTCGATCTTTTTGACAAAACGCTCGCGTGTGTTTAAAATCTTGACAACGTTTGCATAGGATTATAGTTTGTTTGTCCTTACGCATGAGCTCCATTTTGCTTTTATATTTAAGATAGATTTAATTTTATAAATATCATCGACTTTCTCGTTTCGATCAAAAGCATGAAAATGGGAAGTCCGCGTTTTACTACGGTATTTTTTCCGCTATCCATTTGTTGCTTTACCTTCTTGTTTATGTTCACGGCGGCAGTAATTTTAAAACTTTCTGCTTGCACGTCTTTTACTACGTCTTCTTTTTTGCACGACTAGAGAAGTCCCCCTAGCGAAGACACGTAACGGTTTTTCAAACTTATTTTCCTAAGTATACCATTGAATTTTATCGCTGTTAAATTTCAGCGACAATGCGCAGTAAAAATCAGAGTCATCGACATAAATTTTCCACACGTTATTACAGAGTGAAATTATATATAACTTTCCTTTTAGTGTTCTTTGAAGAATGAAGCATGGCTTAAAAAAAAACTAGAAGCGTCGTAAAGAAAGAAGGTCTTGGAATACACACGCAGAAAAAATTCATCGAAGCTTTGCTCACCGACGCAACTAAAAAACAGACAATACTCGAACAGTAGAGAAACAAAATAAGAAAAAAACGAACAGGAACAAAGCTGGTGTTGGAAGACACAAACGGGAGCTTCGTTTAGACGATTTAACTGGAAACGGGACAATATTCAAATAACGGAAAATCAAGATAAAATAAAAAACCAGAGTGAGTTGGTTGTGAATAAAAATAATAAACAAAAACAAAAATAAACAAAGTATAGAAATGAAAGTTCTAACTACAGTTGAACGATTTAGAAAAGTATTTGATCATACTATATAAGTAAAATACCTAAATTTGATGGTACCGATAGTTGTGAAACTGATTTTCTGGACAGGGTAGATTCAGTAGCACCTGCTGTAGAAACTTTGTTAAGTTTAATTCCGACAACTGTCAAAGTTCAACTTACTCGTAATAACTTTGGAATCCTCACTACCGATTCCCAACGTGGTTTCGTTCGAATTCCAGGTAGCGCTTTAATGGCAGCTAAGCCTGGGCAACAAAACAAAAAAAACCGAAGTTGAGCGCCACGTAATTTTTGGGGGAAATCACGAAACCTTAAATGAAAAAAAAAGGAAAAAAAACAAAATCAGACAAAAACGAAAATCTTAACTGAAAAAAACAACGACGAAAAAAGAAAAAAAACAATGCTTTACAACGTTTTAAATGCTACGTTGGAGCACGGCGATTTATTAAAAAACGAGAAGAAATTAACGGCACACTCGTCGCTAGAGTGACCCGCTATTTCAATGTCCCGAATGCACAAAGAAGAAAAATTTAACGGGTTGCGTGTCTCGTCTAATCTCGAGATTTTCACGCACGCGCGGCCCACCGGAGTCTCACTTTCCCAAATAAAAAATATCAACGCTAAACTACACTGCACTATTTAACCACACAATACTTAGGTTTTATTCCTGGAAGTTCCTGTTCCCATTCCTGACACCGTTCCCTCGTCCAAATACTCCTGAATAATGCCTTTAATCTCCTTCCTTTCTCCTTATCCTCTTTTCCCTTACCGGCCGCCAGAAGCCAAAAAAAACCCCGCGATTTTACTGTACAGAAAAATCTACTCTAATTTACTTTGCAAAAGAAAAAAAAATTGCTTTTCGACATCCAAAAAAACCAATTATCTGCACAGAGATAAAAACTCCCGCTAACCCTCGGAATTTGCTGGTCGTCACAAAAGTGTCTTCCAGTTCTTTTTTTCTCTTCCACATACTCCCGCCAAACTCTCCCACACACCCACTCACACACACATTCATTTATCTCTAGTGGACCCAAAAAGGGGGTTTGTGTGCCTCTGTAGCTCTCTTGGTGCTCCATCGGTGGGAAGCTGGCTTCAAACGGGTCGTCGTCCCTTCACCCACCGAACCGAACTTTGAGAGTTGATACGACGTGGGGATGTGTCTCATTATCTTGGCCGTCCGCCTGCACAACACAGTCCCTCCTCTGTTGCTCCCTTGTTGGCGGTGTAGCTATACAAGAGATCGTCATCTCTTCCCCCTTGGACATTTCAAAGTTAGCATCCACATCGATTACGAGATGTGATGCTTCTTGTAACCTCTAGCCTTTGTGTCTTAGGCTGTCGTTGAGACCCACGACGAACCAGGAACCCAGGGTGCGACAGGAGGTCCACCAAGGTCACCGTTGTCGGAGCCCGTAGGCTAGACGGGAGACTCGCAACGGGCAGCATCAGACAGGACGTCTGAAAGTCATCGACGGGTGGGGACGGACGGTCTTTGTAAGCCAGACACCCCAACACGATGATGATGGGAGGGGGAGGACGATCCCTGGAACTTACACCCCAACGAAAGCCATGTAAGCAAAGGCTTTAGTATTACCGGCATCACATCTCGAAATTGATGTGGATGCAGAGATAAGGCAAAAGGGGAAAGAGATGACGATCTCTTTTGTAGCTACACCCCCAACGAGGGAGCTACGGAGGAGCGACGGTGGTGTGTAGGCGGACAGCCAGCATAATCGAACACATCCCAACGACGCACCAGCTGTAAAAGTCAGGTTCGATGGGTGAAGGGATGAGGACCCCTTTAAAACCAGCACCCCACCGATGGAGCACCAAGGGAGCAGCAGAGGCTGTAGGCGGACGGCCAAGTTACGAGACAGCCTCCAACGTGGGAGCATAAAAACATTAATAAAAATAACAATAACCAAAAACAATAAACCACATCAAATATAAACAATGACAACAACTATAAATAATAACAACAACAAAAAAAATAACAACAACTATAAACAATAACATAAACAAAAACTATAGAATAATATCAAAATAAAAATCACAACAAAGTACCAGGCGGGCAGAAGGGCCCACAACATAAACAAACAAACGAAACGAAAATAAAACAAAAATAAAATAAAATACGTAATTATGTAAGGAATGACCCGCTATTGGTCAGTCCCCCCATTCCCCCCAAATCTGAACGCCGATCCACCGGAGTAAGTAGGGAACCGGGGTAATATATCACAGAGACACATATACTTAGCTTTGTTTGGGGCGGCGGTTTAGAGAATGGCTAAACCGGGGTATAATGAGATTAGGATTATACCCACACAACCTTCCTCCTTCGTCCCAACACTCCATTGACCTTCGATCATACTTTCTTTCTCCTTCGCGTTTGTTGTTGTTTTGCAATTTTGTTTAGTTCGATGGGGGAAAATTAACCGGGGATCAGCAATGAGAGAAACATTGCTTCTCGCAATTTTTATCGACTTCCAATGTCTAGGGCAATAGCTAGGCATAGCTAGGATCCACAAGCTCTCATAAACTCGCTCAGTGGAGTTCCCAGTTATCACTGGAAGCGGGAGAGAACTCAGTGTCTGAGGAGTTTTGAATGAGAGTGTACAATTGGTAACAATTGGAATGTGTGAGAGGCCTAGTTGGACACGGGAGCACACACTAGCAAAGTTTGCTAGTTGTGTAGCTGGAAACCCCGTTGTTGGGTTCACTAGAGCCAAATGAATGTGTGTGTGAGTGAGTGTGAGAATGCGTGTGAGAATCTGTCGAGAGCTTGTGGAAAGGAAAAGATCTGGAAGTCACTTTTGTGACGACCAGCAATAGAGGGGGTCAAGCGGAGTTTTTTTGATTGCGCGTTTTGGCAATTGCGAAAAGCAATTTTTTTCTTTTTTTGAAAACAGTATAATAGTATAATAAGAAGAGTAGATTTTTGTTTTCTCTAAAGTAAAATCGGGAAATTGTTGTGGTTCTGGCGGTCCGACAGGGAAAAGGAATAAAGGAGAAAGGAAGTGACAAGGAAACAGGAATCGTAGGAAGAAGGGATTAGGAAGACTATGTCAGAAGGGACATAGAACCGCCAGGAACTAAAGCTAAGTATAGTGCAGTGTAGTGTATAGAATCGTTTTTTTTCTTTCCTATTGTGATAAGTGAGACTCCGGTGGGCCGCGCGTGCGAGAAATCTCGAGAAATAGACGAGACACGCGACCCGTTAGTTTTTTTTTGAACGTTCGGGACTGGGGAAATAGCGGGTCACTCTACCGGCGAGTGTTCCGTTAATTTCTTTTTTTTGTCTTGCAATAAATCGTCGAGCTCCAACGGAGCTTTATAACGTTTTAAAACATTGTTTTTTTTTCTCTTTTTTTTTTGTTTTTGTCGTGTTTCTTCTCGGTGAAGATTTTCCTTTTTTTGTTCGACTTCGTACTCCTCTTTCGTTCGGTTTCGTGATTTATGCCGAAAATCACATGGCGCTCAACGACTTTTAAATTTTGTTTCCCAGGTTTAGCTGCCATCAAAGCGCTACCTGGAGGTGATTCGAACCCGGGTTGGGACAGTTGGTTCCAAGGTTATTTTTGACTCGGGGCAACTGTGATTGTTGCCGGGGATCAATCATAACAATTGTCGCCCGACGTTGGGCTTTGTTTTGAAATTTTGTTTGCCGGTTTTATTTTATTTTTTTTTTGTTTTGATTTTATTTCACCCGTTTTTTTTTCATTCGTTTTTTTCGGTCGAATTTTAATTTTCGCGAAATTTTTATATTCGGTTCGTGGTAAATTCGGTTAAGTAATTAGGGAAGTAGTTGTTTCTGTGTGTCTTTATTTTGGAAATAGTGATACTCTTGTGTTTTTTTTCTAGGTAATTGCAAGTGGAGTGCAACAAGTGTAAAAGGATTGAGGAATCGGGAAAAAAGAAGTACCTGTGGGAATTGCGAAGCAGGAGCTAGTTAAGGATTTCCTTACACCTGGGCAAGTACCAGGTCCCCAAGTAGGTGTCTTTTTTTTCCCTTGAATCGTGTTTTTTTATAATAATTGGCGCGTTTTTTTTCATTTCGAAGTGTGAATTTTGTAATTTTGTTTTACCTCCCTCCCAAGTGGGAAGTTTTTTTGAATATTAAATGCAGACAGTTGACATATTCATACATATACTCACTTAAAAAAACAAAAAAAAAAAACATAGTCACACGCGGAACATAAACTTTTAAACAATAATTTTTCTCGGCGAAACATACATCAATATACAAACAGATATATACAAAAATATCAAACAATTATAACACAATAATATTTATATTCACATTTATATATATACGAGTATATATATACACACATATGTACATATAAATATTTTTTTTTTTTCAAAACGACATATTCATATAACACATACAACATATATACATTTTTAAATACTTGTACCTAAATATATTTATACGAGTATATACATAATATTTACATACGTACATACAACCTGTTTTGTGCAATTTTTATTTTTGGTTCTTATTTTTAAAATTTTAGCGTTAACAACGAGGGTCTTATTTCTTTCACGTTTGGTTGCTTTTCTTAGTTTGCCGAAAGATGTCTTTTGCTATCAACAGACTCTCTGTGGATGAGATGGCATACGAGATGGAGGCTCGCGGTCTTCCCATTGGGACCTTGGATGCTATGAGGAAGTCCTAGAGATCCGCTCGTATGCTAGAGCGCAGGGGGTCGTTGAGTTCAGGCCCGGTCTACAAATTTAGTTTTGCAGAGGACCGAGATGCTTTACTCGCAAAAATTAAGCAGATAGAAGAGCTCTTGGAAGAGCCTCCAAGTAATCCTAAGTCGAAGGAATACTTGAAGGTTCTTACCAAAATCGAATGGGCTCTTAGTAGGCTGGATAGGGCGAGAGACACTTCTCCTGAGGAGATTGAGGAGAAGTGTAATCTCCGGCATAGGTTGATTGTACTAGCCGGGGAGTTGGCCGGTTGTACAGAAGAGGATTCCGACGACGAGGACGAGGTAGGCGACGAGGACGAGCAAGAGCCAACGTGCTCGAGGTTCGTCAAAACCCGAGCATCACAGCCATCGAGGGGTGAACAACATCAACAACAAGAAGGGATCCGGCATAAAAGGTCGACCTACCACTGTGAGGTCACCAGTGACGCCTGCCGTTGCGGAAGAAACCGGTTTCTACGCAACCACTGGTGAACACAGCGAGCGCTTGCCGATTGCGAGGTGGGAGAACCTGGCCAAGTGGGATCTGAAGTTCACGGGGGAACGTTGTGGTGCCTCGGTGAATTCATTCTTGGAGCGGGTGGAGGAGCTCAGTCAAGCGCGAGGGGTGACTGAAGCTCAACTGTTTAGGTCGGCGGTCGAACTTTTTACAGGGAAGGCGCTTATTTGGTATAGGGCGATTAGGTTGTCGGTCTGTTCGTGGCAAGAGTTGGTGGCGGAACTGAAACTGGAGTTTCTTCCCCCCAACTATGATGATCTCCTGCTGGAGGAAATCAGACATCGTACCCAGGGAAGTAGTGAATCAATAGGGGTATATGTAGCGGTTGTGCAAAATATGTTCGGCAGGCTTTCGGAACCGCTAACGGAGCGGCGAAAGCTTGCCATAATTCAAAGAAAGCTGGCCCCCTTTTACCAGCAACAACTTGGGCTGGCAGACCCGAAGTGTGTTGCAGATTTGGTGAGATTGGGTCGAAGGTTGGAGACGGTGCGGGCCAACGTGGGAACGTTTGCTCCGCCACCGAATCCGAGGTCGCGTCGGTTGATGGAGCCAGATCTGGCTTACATCAACGTGGAGGAACCACAAGTTTCAGTTGTCAGGGAGAACAACCAACCGCGTGCACCCATCCGGTGCTTCAACTGTAATGGGGAAGGTCATTTTGCTACGACGTGTTCAGCTCCTAGGCGCTGCTACGGGTGTGGAGCGCAAGGAGTGACACGGCGCCAATGTCGACGTTGCAATAACACGTCGGGAAACGCGCAACGGACTTCCGGGTCAGCAGGACGGGAGCGCCGGCGCAAGTAGGTAGTAGGTCGCCTGTTGGAGATCGGTCGGGGAACTCAGTAGTTCATTTAGGTTTTAGCTTGGAGGCAAACGGGAGGGATAGGCGTCCATATGTAGGAGTTAGCATTTATGGTATAGGAATGTTAGGTCTTTTAGATAGTGGCGCTTCTCGCACTATAATAGGGGGTGAGGGATGGAAAATTATTTAGGATTTAGGGATTAGGTTAGGAAAAAATGAAGTTAGGTCCGTCGCTTTAGCTGACGGAAAAAGTATAGATGTCGTGGGGGTTGTGTCTCTACCAATTGAGGTACAAAGTCGGTCCGTTTACATAGAATGTCTCGTTATCCCAGCGATACCACACACCGTGATCCTTGGTGCAGATTTTTGGGCACTATCGGGAATCGTCCCGGATCTAAGATCACGAGTGTGGAGCTTCTCGAGCCAACAGTCGGTTGCCTCGATTACCGCTATTCGCGAGATCTCTGAGCTGGACGTCGCCGAAGCTGGGCAGTTGGAAGCTTTGGTCGACGGTGTTTTTAAGTCGATGCCCGGGAGATTGGGGTGTACTCATTTGGTAGAACACAAGATTAGGACGTCGGCAGAACCTATAAAACAACGCTATTACCCTGTATCGCCTGCGATGCAAAAGCATATTGATAAGGAGCTAAACGAGATGCTGGAGGCGGGTGTTGTCGAGAAATCGAACAGTCCATGGGCATCCCCAATAGTCCTTATCAAGAAGAAAGATGGGTCATTTAGGTTCTGCGTCGACTTTAGGAAATTGAATAGGGTCACAGATAGGGATGCTTATCCATTGTCATTTATATCAACGACATTGGATAAGCTTAGGGACGCCAAGTATTTGACGTCATTAGATATTAAGTCGGCCTACTGGCAGATCCCCATGGAGGAGAGATCGCGCCCACTCACAGCCTTCACGGTTCCGAATAGAGGCCTTTTCCAGTTTAAGAGAATGCCTTTCGGGTTACACAATGCGCCTGCTACGTGGCAGAGATTTATAGACAGCATCTTAGGTGCTGATCTAGAGCCACACGTATTTGTGTACTTGGACGATATTATTATCGTCACAAATACATTCGACCAACACCTTAAGATACTGGAAGAGGTCTTTAAGCGATTGTGTGAGGCAGGGTTAAAAGTTAGTCGGGAAAAATGTAACTTTTGTAGGCCGTCTTTAAAATATTTAGGTTATGTAGTAGATAGGAACGGACTTCACGTCGATCCAGAGAAAGTGGGCGATTGAGAAGTTACGACCATACATCGAAGGGGTTAGGTTTACGGTCGTTACTGATCATTATTCGCTGGTGTGGCTGAGCAACCTTAAGGAACCGCAAGGGAGACTAGGTCGATGGGCAGTGAGGTTGCAGCAATTCGACTTCCAGATAATCCACCGAAAGGGGAAAGAGCATGTGGTTCCCGACATGCTTTCGCGAGGAGTCCCGGAGTTGGCTGGGATCTCAGAAGCGGATCAGGATCACTGGATTAGGAAGATGATTGCGGCAATAGAAGCTAACCCGTTAGCCTACCCCTTGTGGAGAGTAGAGGGGGGCAAACTCTTCAAGTTTGTTAAAGCTAGGAACGTAGTAGTTTATGATGATAACGATAACGAGTGGAAACAAGTAGTAGGAAAGCAAGGTAGATTAGGGATATTACAGGCGTGCCATGACAACCCATTAGCGGGTCACATGGGCGTCCGCAAAACGTTTGCGAGAGTAGGAGCTAGGTACTACTGGCCGAAGATGCGGTCAGAAGTAACAAGATATGTGAAAAACTGTAAAGTTTGCCAACAAGTTAAGCCGGTGAATGAGCGACCCGCTGGTCTGATGGTCGAGAGGATAGGTGTGTCAAGGTGTTGGGAAATGGTTTGTGTAGATCTGGTTGGCCCACTTCCCAAGTCCACTCGGGGTTACACGTATATTTTAACTGTCGTCGACTACTTTTCTAAATACCCTTTGTTGTTTCCTCTACGTTCGGCAACTGCGAAAGCAGTTTGTAGGGAACTGGACGAAAATGTCTTTTTGTTGTTCGGCGTACCCAAGGTTGTCGTTTGTGACAACGGTCCTCAGTTTAGGGGGAAGGAACGCTTTGTGACTTTTATGAGGCACAAATAAGGTTCACGGCGCATTATCATCCGCAGGCGAATCCTGCGGAAAGGATGAATCAAATAATTAAGACAACGCTCAGAGCGTATGTCTCGGAAAATCACCGTGTTTGGGATTCGCAGTTGGCGAAAGAAAGGTGCGCGATTCGCACAGCCCAACACGAGGTGCTAGGGGTATCCCCGTTTTATGTTAATTTTGGGAGGGAGATGGTGACTCGGGGCACGGAGTTTGATGCCACGAGGAATTATCTCCAGAGTAGGTTAGGTAGCAAGGATAGCGTGATAGGTAGTAGGGATATAGTACCAGGTAGAGAGACCACAGGTACTATAGGTAGGGACTTAGAGATCGAAAGTAGGGAAAACGATAGGGTTGTTAGGGAATTAGATATACCGGAGTTAGGTAGGAGGTTTGAGATTTTGAGGAAGGATATACGTAGCAAATTGGCGGCGGCAGCAAAGAAGTCTGCGAAAGCCTACAACCTCCGACGGCGAGATGTCCAATATCTCCCGAACGAGTTAGTATGGCGACGAAACTTTGTGTTGTCTGACGCAGCTAATTACTACGCGGCCAAGCTAGCGCCGAAATTTGTGGGACCATTCAGGATCCACAAACGTGTATCAGCGTGGACATACAGTTTGGTGGATTCGACTGGTCAGAAAAAAGGTACCTGGCACGCTAAGGACCTTAAGCCTTATAGCGATGAGCCAGAAGAGTCCTAAGTCCCAGTAATAGTAGAGTAGGATAAAGGACCGTTTGGGTCAGAATTTGATTTAAGTTTTATAGGACTGGCAGTATTGGCCATGATGGAAATGTCTTTCCAACTAACCTTTGGCCTCAGGAAATGGTTTGCGCTTCTGAAGAAGGCAAGCCCATTTCCTAGGAGGTGAGGGTGGGGTTTGTTGCGGTAAATTTTCCCGCAACAAGGTTTACCCTCTCCCTTGTGCTTCTCCCTTCGTTCCCTCTTTTCTATGAGTGGGAAGACCGAGCTCTGGCGGAGGTGGAGGGCAGCCATGGTCCCATCAGCCATTGGCCCACCGACCACAGACCTCGGAAAGGACCCACATAGGTTCACGGGCGGTTATCTCCGCAGAGGAGGACGAGGTGGTTCGGTCGGTGGTAAGGACGGTAGGGAGACTCACGACGAACCAGGAACCCAGGGTGCGACAGGAGGTCCACCAAGGTCACCGTTGTCGGAGCCCGTAGGCTAGACGGGAGACTCGCAACGGGCAGCATCAGACAGGACGTCTGAAAGTCATCGACGGGTGGGGACGGACGGTCTTTGTAAGCCAGACACCCCAACACGATGATGACGGGTGGGGGAGGACGATCCCCGGAACTTACACCCCAACGAAAGCTACATAGAAAAGACATAGAACCGCCAGGAACTAAAGCTAAGTATAGTGCAGTGTAGTGTATAGAATCATTTTTTTTTTTTCCTATTGTGATAAGTGAGACTCCGGTGGGCCGCACGTGCGAGAAATCTCGAGAAATAGACGAGACACGCGACCCGTTAGTTTTTTTTTGAACGTTCGGGACTGGGGAAATAGCGGGTCACTCTATCGGCGAGTGTTTCGTTAATTTCTTTTTTTTTGTCTTGCAATAAATCGTCGAGCTCCAACGGAGCTTTATAACGTTTTAAAACATTGTTTTTTTCCTCTTTTTTTTTGTTTTTGTCGTGTTTCTTCTCGGTGAAGATTTTCCTTTTTTTGTTCGACTTCGTGCTCCTCTTTCGTTCGGTTTCGTGATTTATGCCGAAAATCACGTGGCGCTCAACGAATTTTGTTTCCCAGGTTTAGCTGCCATCAAAGCGCTACCTGGAGGTGATTCGAACCCTGGTTGGGACAATTGGTTCCAAGGTTATTTTTGACTCGGAGCAACTGTGATTGTTGCCGGGGATCAATCATAACAGCGTGCTAGGTACCTTTGTTCTGACCATTCGAGTCCACCAAACTATATGTCCACGCTGACACACGTTTGTGGATCCTGAATGGTCCCATGAATTTCGGCGCTAGCTTGGCCGCGTAGAAATTGGCTGCGTCAGTCAAGACGAAGTTTCTTAGCAATACCAACTCGTTCGGGCGATATTGAACACCTCGCCGTCGGAGGTTGTAGGCATCCGCAGACTTCTTTTCTGCCGCCGCCAATAACCTACGAATATCCTCCCTCAACATTTCGAGTCTCCTACCTAACTCCGGAATAGCTGGTTCTCTAATTACCCTATCGTTCTCCCTACTTTCGATCTCTAAGTCCCTACCTAAAGTACCTGTGTCCTCACTTCCTGGTACTATGTCCCTACTACCTATCCTATCCTCGCTACCTATCCTACTTTGGAGATAATCCCTCGAGGCATCAAACTCCGTGCCGCGAGTCACCATCTCCCTCCCGAAATTAACGTAAAATGGGGATACCCCTAGCATCTCGTGTTGGGCTGTGCAAATCGCGCACCCTGCCTTCGCCAACTGTAAGTCGCAAACACGGTGGTTCTCAGAGACATATGCTCTGATCGTTGTCTTAATTGTTTGATTTATTCTTTCCGCAGGATTCGCCTGCGGATGATAATGGGCCGTAAATCTAATTTTTGACTCGTAAGAGTCACAGAGAGCTTTGAGCTCTTTCCCCCTAAACTGGGGACCGTTGTCACAGACGACAACCTTGGGTACGCCAAACAACAAAAAGACCTTTTCCTCAAGTTCCCTACAAACTGCTTTCGCAGTTGCCGAACGTAACTTGTAACCCCGAGTGGACTTGGGAAGTGGGCCTACCAGGTCTACACAAACCATTTCCCAATATCTTGACACACCTACCCTCTCAATTTGTTGGCAAACTATACAATTTTTAATATACTTTGTTACTTCTGACCGCATCTTCGGCCAGCAGTACCTAGCTCCTACTCTCGCAAACGTTTCGCAGACGCCCATGTGACCCGCTAATGGGTTATCGTGGCACGCCTGTAAAATCCTTAATCTACCTTGCTTTCCTACTACTTGTTTCCACTCGTTATCGTTATTATTGAAAACTACTAAATGCCTCGCTTTTACAAACTTAGAGAGTTTGCCCCCCTCTACTCTCCACAAGGGGTAGGCTAACGGGTTAGCTTCTACTGCAGCAATCATCCTAATCCAGGGGTCCTGATCCGCTTCTGTGATTCAAGCCAACTCCGGGACTCCTCGCGAAAGCATGTCGGGAACTACATGCTCTTTCCCCTTACGGTGGATTATCTGGAAATCAAATTGCTGCAACCTCACTGGCCATCGACGGAGTCTCCCTTGGAGTTCCTTAAGGTTGCTCAGCCACACCAGCGAATAATGATGAGTTACGACCTGAAACCGAACCCCTTCGATGTATGGACGTAACTTCTCAATCGCCCACAGGACAGCCAAGCATTCCTTCTCTGTGGTAGAGTAGTTCCTCTCACTTCTCTGAAGAGACCTACTGAGATAACAAATAACCTTCTCATCATCATCAAACTCCTGATGGCCTATCGAAGTCTGGACATGTCAAAATGGGCGCCGTAACTAGACATTCCTTCGCCTTCCTAAAACTTCCCTCACACTCATCCGTTCATATGAATCTCCAATTTTACTTGAACAAGTCTGTTAAAAGCCTAACTAAAGCGGCGAAGTTTGGTACGATTCGTTTGTACCAAGAGACTGTCCCTATAAAATTCCTAATTTCCTTCACACTTTTAGGTGCGGGAATCCTAACCATGCTATCTACTTTCTCTAGATCGACGTGTAGTACATTCCTATCTACTACATAACCTAAATATTTTAAAGACGGTCTACAAAAGTTACATTTTACGACTAACTTTTAACCCCGCCTCATACAATCGTTTAAAGACCTCCTCCCGTGTTTTTGAGTTTGGTTGAATGTATTTGTGACGATTATTATATCGTCTAGGTACACGTGAGGCTCTAGATCAACACCCAAGATACTGTCTATAAATCTCTGCCACGTAGCAGACGCATTGTGTAACCCGAACGGCATTCTTTTAAACTGGAACAGACCTCTATTCGGACCGTGGAAGCTAGAGTGGGCGCGATCTCTCCTTCATGGGGATCTGCCAGTAGACCGATTTTATTTCTGATGACGCCAAATATATGGCGCCCCTGAGCTTATCCAATATCATTGATATAAATGGCGATTGATAAGTATCTCTATCTGTAACCCTATTCAATTTCCCATAATCGACGCAGAACCTAAATGACCCATCTTTTTTCTTGATCCGGAGATGCCCACGGACTGTTCGATTTCTCGACAACACCCGCCTTCAGCATTTCGTTTAGCTCCTTATCAATATGCTTATGCATCGCAGGCGACACGGGGTAAAATAGTTGTTTTATAGGTTCTGCCGTCATCCTGATCCTATGTTCTACCAAATGAGTACACCCCAATCCCTCGGACATCGGCTTAAGCACACCGTCGAAAAAAGGCTTCCAACTGTCCATCTTCGGTGACGTCCAGCGATCTCGCGAATAGCGGTAATCGAGGCAACCAACTGTTGGCTCGTGAAGCTCCACATTCGTGATCTTAAATCCGGGACGATTCCCGATAGTGCCAAAAAATCTGCACCAAGGACCACGGTGTGTGGTATCGCTGTGATAACGAAACATTCTATTAAAACCCCGTTCTATATATTTCAATATTTTTTGAATATTATTATTTAATATATTTTAAATATTCTATAACTTTGCATTCTCTCTTCCTACTATAGTGCGAGAAGCGACACTATCCAAAAGATCTAACATCCCTGCACCATGAATGCTAACTCCTACATATGGACGCCTATCCCTACCGTTTGCCTCCAAGCTAAAACCTAATTTAAGTACTGAGCCCCAACCGATCTCCAGCAGGCGACCTACTGCCTACTTGCGCTCCCGTACTGTTGATCCGGAAGCCCGTTGCTCGTTTCCCGACGTATTATTGCGACATCGACATAGGCGCCATGTTACTCCACACCCGTAGCAGCACACAGGAGCAGAATACGCAGTAGAAAAATGGCCTTCGCCATTGCAGTTGAAGCACCGGATGGGTGCACGCGACTTTTTATCCTCCCTGACAACCGAAACGTCTGGTTCATCGTAGTTAACAAATGCCAAATCAGGCTCCAGAAGACGACACGACCTTGGTTGGGTGGCGGAGAAAACGTTATCAGGTTAGCCCGCACCGTCCCCAACCTTCGACCCAATCTCACCAAGTCTGCATCACACTTCGGGTCTGCCAGCCCAAGTCGTTGCTGGTAAAGAGGAGCCATGTTCCTTTGAATAAGGGTAAGCTTCCGCCGCTCCGTTAGCGGTTCCAAAAGCCTGCCAAACACGTTTCGTGTTGCCGCCACGAATACCTCAATAGATTCATTACTTCTCTGGGTACGATGCCTTATCTCCTCCAATAGGAGATCATCGTAGTTGGTGGAAGAAACTCCAGTTTCGATTCCGCCACCAACTCAAGCCAGAACAGACCGACAACCTAATCTCCCTATACCAGATAGGTGCCTTTCCAGAAAAAAGTTTGACTGTAGACCTAAATAGTTGAGCTTCAGTCACCCATCGCGCTTGACTGAGCTCCTCCACCCGCTCCAAAAAAGAATTAACCGAGGCACCACAGCGATCCCCCGTGAACTTCAGATCACACTTGGCCAGGTTTTCCTACCTCACAGTCGGTAAGCGCTCGCTGTGTTCACCAGTGGTTGCGTAGCAACGGCAGGCGTCACTGGTGATCTCACAGCGCGGACTGGTATTCTGTCCCTTGCTGCTGCTGGTGGGTCCACCTTTCTTGCCGTATCCCGTCTTGTTGTTGATGCTGGTGTTCACCCATCGTTGTCTATGATGGTCGGTTCAGGACATCCTCGTCGCCTACCTCGCCCTCATCGTCAGAATTCTCTCTTGTACCACCGGCCAGCTCCGCAATAGTTTCCCAATTGATCTGAATAATTCCGGGCAACTGTCATACGTGTCCAGAATCAAGAATAACTCTCTGGAATTCCAACTAATTCCAGTGGACGGTTCCCGAAACCTCTAGCACGTTGTTGGCAGCTAGACCTGGGAAACTAATGTCGCTAGGCGCCACGGGATTTTTCCAGGAATCACAAGACCTTGAATTATAAGAAAAATAAAACGAAAAACTGAATAAAAAAAAAGTTTCTTTCCCAAAGAAAACAAAACTAAGGACCCGAAATGAAAATAAAAGTTGGGACTTTCAACAACGTTATAACGGCTCCGTTTGTGCCCGATGATTTATTAAAATTGATAACTAGCGGCACACACTCGTCGATAGTCGTGGGTCGTGTGTCTCGCCTATTTCTCGATATTAAAACGCCTGCGCGACCTACCAGACTTTCAAAGTTCACAATAAAAAACATTTCTTCACTAAACTACACTATTCTCTACACTATACTTAGCTTTTTTCCTTTGGGGGTTCTGTGCCCCTTTCTGACACAGTGTTATTTTATTATTGTTTTTTATGTAATTGTTTTTGTTTATTGTTAATAATTATTATTGTTTATATGTTGATGTTATTGTTGTTCTTTTTTATATTGTTATGTTCCCCCGTTGGAGGCTATCTCATAACTTGGCCGCCCACCTACAGCCTCTGCGGCTCCCTTGGTGCTTCAACGCTGGGGTACAGGCTTCAAAGGGGTCGTCGTCCCTCGCCCATCGAACCGAACTTTAAAAGATGATACGACCTTGGGATGTGTATCATTATCTTGGCTGTCCACCTATACACCTTTATTGCTCCTCCGTAGCTCCCTCGTTGGGGGTTTAGCTATTAAAGAGACCGTCATCTATTTCCCAAAGGTCATTTGCTTTCTGCTAGCTCCCTAGCTAGCTGCATTCACATCGAGTGCGTGACGTGATGCTCGGAATCCTTAAGCCTTTGTAGTGTCTGGCTTTCGTTAGAGTGAAGGTTCCGGGAATCGTCCTCCCCCACCCGTCATCATCGTGCTGGGGTATCTGGCTAGAAAGGACCGTCCGTCCCCAACCGTCGACGACTTTCAGACGTCCTGTCAGATGCTGCCCGTTGCGAGTCTCCCGTCAAGCCTGTGGGTTCCTACAACGATGATCTTGATCGACCTCCTGTCACACCCTGGGCTCCTGGTTCGTCGTGAGTCTCCCTACCGTCCTAAGGGCTTCACCGACCGAACCACCTCGTTCCTCCTCTGAGGCTAACCTAGCCCTTGACCTATGTGGGTCCTTTCCGAGGTCAGTGGTCGTTGAGCCATTGGCTGATGGGACCATGGATGCCCTCCACCTCCGCCAGAGCTTGGTCTTCCCACTCAAATGAAAAGAGGGAACGAAGGGACAGGAACGGGAAGGTGATTAAACCTTATTGCTAGAGTATTTACCGCAACAAAGTTTTTATGATGAACTCTTAGGTGAGGAAGGATCGTTTTTTTTGCAAACTTAGCTAATAACAATTTAACATCCGACGATACCCAATGTTTTTTCTCTTTTTTCTTTTCTTCTTTTTCGTTTCCTTTTTTTGGAATTATTTTTAAATTCGATTTCTTCCTAACGAGCAAAATACGCGAAATAAAAACGTCATTATCTTACGACTAGAACTACGAAAAAAGAAAAGCAAATATGGGTGCTGTCAAACTGCCATGTTCAGAAAATCAACTTTAGGTATATTCTACATTGATAATCAAACATTAATGTAAAAGAGACAAAAACATTATAAAGAGAAAATGACTCGAACTTTTTCTATTCTATTGTAATAAGTCATTAGATTCAATTATTATTACTACAATTTTTTTATATCGTAATAGCGATAATCTTTGCTGTATTTATTCATGATAAAGTTTGAAATTACAATTTAAGTAGAAAGTAATGATAGCCATCATAATGTAAACGAAATGGATGAAAGATGGATCATTGTGAAATATACAAGAGACCATTTACTCTAAGGAGGAAATAAAGTAAATAAGTAAAGAACTTGATACCTACATACTTAATTAGAATTATAACTCATATTTATAAGTAAATTACTCTAAGAATTGTAAAATTTAACTTAAGCATGTATTAGTCTCTGGTTGACTGTGAACTAGTACCTACGTAAATGGGGTGGCTATTGTTTTTTTTGGAGATCAAAAATCCTTGGCAGGGGAGGTGTCACGTAGTTAAGTGCTTTTCCTAATTCGCCTGAGTATGTAACCCTGTCACGCCTGTCATTTAAGCATCAAACATCAAGCGTGCAAAAGGGTTCACACCAATTATGTTCTCTCCCCCTATTTTCTCCAGAAGATAGAGTTGGAGAGCACGTACTAGATCGTAAGCTTAGATCGTAGGTGTTCATCGTTGGGCTAGTCTCTAACTAAGTTATTAAGAAAACACTGTAGTTTGCAGTCGTGTTTAATTTAATAACAATAAAAGACAAGTTTGTTATGAATCTCATGTGACTTTTAATTACAAAGTGTATATACACTTTATTACTATATACATTCAATTACTTGCGACATTTACAGACTTTGTCTTCTCACCTACTGATTGGAACCATTTTTCTACATATCCAAGGAACTCCTTTAGTGTTTGGGGCGGATGTTTAAATTATTGTTCCCACAATGTGTGTGTGAATTTATCAAGTTTCTTCTTCAGTGGGTGCAAGAGTAATGAATTCCAAGATTGTCGACTCCTAAGCCGTCCAATGCTAAAAGGCATGTAGTGCATATTGATGTAAAGTGCGACATCAATTTGTTGAGCATAGTTGTGATTAACAGACCTTTGTTTTAAAATCTGTCATTTATAATTTCTCATGCTTCCTCGTAATTCACATCCGTTGGTATTATGTGACGTATTAATTTGTTATGATTGATTCCCGGCGCCAGACACAGTTGCCCCGAATCAAAAATAACTTTGGAATTCTCACTGATTCCCGATGGGGTTCGTTTAACCTCCAGGTAGCGCTTTAATGGCAGCTAGACCTGGGCAACAAAATCACAAAAAAACCGAGGTTGAGCGCCATGTAATTTTTGGGGGAAAATCACGAAACCAAAAAAAAAACCGAAACTGCCGAAAAATCTTCCTCGAAAAGGAAACAACGACAAAAAAAAAACGCTAAAAACGTTATAAAGGCTCCGTCGGAGCACGACCGTCTAGAAAACAAGAAAAGGATATTAACGACACACTCGTCGCTAGAGTGACCCGCTATTTCAAAGTCCCGAACGCACAAAGAGGAAAAATTTAACGGGTTGCTTGTCTCGTTATTTCTCGATATATTGCGCACGCGCGGCTCACCGGAGTCTCAATTTCACAATAAAAAAAAAACGATTACTACACTACACTGCACTAGTTAACTGCACAATACTTATCTTGAGTTCCTGGCGGTTCCTGTGCCCTTTCCTGGCACCGTTTTCCTCGTCCCAACACTCCTGGATAATCCCTTTACTCTCCTTCCTTTCTCCTACTTCTCTTTCCCCTTACCGGCCACCAGAAGCAAAAAAAACAAAACTCGCGATTTTATTTTCCAAAACTACTCTAATTTACTTGACTGCCAAAGAAAAAAATTTTCTTTTCCCAATCCAAACAGTTTCGCACAAAAAACTAAGTGGACCCTAGCTGTTGATGGTCGTCACCAAAGTGACTTCCAGATGTTTTCCATTCCACAAACTCTCGACAGATTCCCACACGCATTCTCACACTCACTCACACACACATTTATTTGGCTCTAGTGAACCCAACAACGCGGTTTCCAGCTACACGACTAGCAAACTTTACTAGTGTGTGCTCCCGTGTCCAACTAGGCCTCTCACACATTCCAATTGTTTCCAATTGTACACTCTCATTCTAAACTCCTCAGACACTGAGTTCTCTCCCGCTTCCCGTGATAACTGGGAACTCCGCTGAGCGAGTTTATAAGAGCTTGTGGATCCTAGCTATGCCTAGCTATTGCCCTAGACATTGGAAGTCGATAAAAATTGCGAGAAGCAATGTTTCTCTCATTGCTGATCCCCGGTTAATTTTCCCCCATCGAACTAAACAAAATTGCAAAACAACAACAAACGCGAAGGAGAAAGAAAGTATGATCGAAGGTCAATGGAGTGTTGGGACGAAGGAGGAAGGTTGTGTGGGTATAATCCTAATCTCATTATACCCCGGTTTAGCCATTCTCTAAACCGCCGCCCCAAACAAAGCTAAGTATATGTGTCTCTGTGATATATTACCCCGGTTCCCTACTTACTCCGGTGGATCAGCGTTCAGATTTGGGGGGAATGGGGGGACTGACCAATAGCGGGTCATTCCTTACATAATTACGTATTTTATTTTATTTTTGTTTTATTTTCGTTTCGTTTGTTTGTTTATGTTGTGGGCCCTTCTGCCCGCCTGGTACTTTGTTGTGATTTTTATTTTGATATTATTCTATAGTTTTTGTTTATGTTATTGTTTATAGTTGTTGTTATTTTTTTTTGTTGTTGTTATTATTTATAGTTGTTGTCATTGTTTATATTTGATGTGGTTTATTGTTTTTGGTTATTGTTATTTTTATTAATGTTTTTATGTTCCCACGTTGGAGGCTGTCTCGTAACTTGGCCGTCCGCCTACAGCCTCTGCTGCTCCCTTGGTGCTCCATCGGTGGGGTGCTGGTTTTAAAGGGGTCCTCATCCCTTCACCCATCGAACCTGACTTTTACAGCTGGTGCGTCGTTGGGATGTGTTCGATTATGCTGGCTGTCCGCCTACACACCACCGTCGCTCCTCCGTAGCTCCCTCGTTGGGGGTGTAGCTACAAAAGAGATCGTCATCTCTTTCCCCTTTTGCCTTATCTTTGCATCCACATCAATTTCGAGATGTGATGCCGGTAATACTAAAGCCTTTGCTTACATGGCTTTCGTTGGGGTGTAAGTTCCGGGGATCGTCCTCCCCCTCCCATCATCATCGTGTTGGGGTGTCTGGCTTACAAAGACCGTCCGTCCCCACCCGTCGATGACTTTCAGACGTCCTGTCTGATGCTGCCCGTTGCGAGTCTCCCGTCTAGCCTACGGGCTCCGACAACGGTGACCTTGGTGGAGCTCCTGCCGCACCCTGGGTTCCTGGTTCGTCGTGGGTCTCAACGACAGCCTAAGACACAAAGGCTAGAGGTTACAAGAAGCATCACATCTCGTAATCGATGTGGATGCTAACTTTGAAATGTCCAAGGGGGAAGAGATGACGATCTCTTGTATAGCTACAGCGTCAACAAGGGAGCAACAGAGGAGCGACTGTGTTGTGCAGGCGGACGGCCAAGATAATGAGACACATCCCCACGTCGTATCAACTCTCAAAGTTCGGTTCGGTGGGTGAAGGGACGACGACCCGTTTGAAGCCAGCTTCCCACCGATGGAGCACCACGAGAGCTACAGAGGCTGTAGGCGGACGGCCAAGTTATTAGGCACTCTCCAACGAGTGCCTAATATATGTACAAACATAAACAAGAACAATAACACTAACCACAAACAATAAGAACGACCAGCGACAACAAATAAAAATAACAACAACAATAAAATAACATAACAACATACTAGGCCGGCAGAAAGGCCCACAACATAAACAAACAAAGGAACCAACTAAGCAAAAAAATAAAATACGTAATGGTTAGGAAACCCGCTATTGGTCAGTCCCCCCATTCCCCCCAATCTGAACGCCGATCCACCGGAGTTAGTTAGGACCCGGGGTAAAGTAGCACTGAAACACGTATACTTTGCTTTGTTTGGGGCGGAAATTTAGAGAATGGCTAGATCGGGGTATAATGAGATTAAGATTATACCCACACAACCTTCCTTCTTCGTCCCATTTACCTTGGATCAGACTTTCTTTCTCCTTCGCGTTTGTTTTGATTTGCAATTTTGTTTAATCCGATGGGGAAAATTACCCGGGGATCAGCAATGAGAGAAACATTGCTTCTCGCAATTTTCCATTTAGTTCCATTGTCTAGGGAAATAGCTAGGCATAGCTAGGATCGACAAACTCTCATAAACTCGCTCAGTGGAGTTCCCAGTTATCACTGGAAGCGGGAGAGAACTCAGTTACTGAGGAGTTTAGTATGAGAGTGTACAATTGGAAACAATTGGAATATATGAGCGGCCTAGTTGGATACGGGAGCACACACTAGCAAAGTTTGCTAGTCGTGTAGCTGGAAACCCCGTTGTTGTGTCCACTAGAGTCAAATGTGTGAGTGAGAATGAGGGCGTGAATCTGGCGAGAGTTTGTGGAATGGAAAAGATCACTTTTGTGAGGACCACTAATTTTCTTTTTGCGAATAGTTGATTGAAGTGAGAAAAGCAATTTTTCTTTTTTTTCAAAAGTAGATTTTTAAAATAGAGTCGATATAGAGACAGGAGTAGCACGAGGAAGACTGTGCCAACAGGGCACCCAACCGCCAGAAAAAAGCTAAGTATAGTGAGAATATAAAGTGCAGAATAGTGCAGTTTAGCAATCGTTTTTGTTTTCTTAAAGTGAAAAGTGAGACTCCCGTAGGCCGCGCCTATCTTAATGAACTTTTTTCAACGAGTATTTTTAAACACCGCAATAAGGAATGGAATAGAAAACTAAGCGCGCTTCACAAAAACAGAAAATCTTTTTGGATTATTGTCAGATTGGTGACAAATAAAAAGAGGCAACTACCATTCTTAAAGGACCCCATTTTACTTTTCCGATGCCGAAAAGACTAATGTGCTCGCTCATACTTTTTAAAACAATTACAGCATTTCACATAACCATACCGACTTTGTGACTGAAAATAATATAAATAACACTATCCAGTCTTTCTTAGAGAACAATAGTGCTTTGAAACCCAGTGTAAGTCTTGCTACAGAAGATGTGCAATTTATAGTAAGAGACCTAAGGATAATAAAAGCATGGCATTGTACATTTGTTTGCCTAGATCTGACTGCTATAATATTGTGAATTATGCTTTAAATATATAGTGACCTATGTACAATATTATTGTGACATGTCATAAATAAAAAATTGTCATGTCATAAATAAAAAATTCACTTGTTGTTAAGTCGCCAAATACTCAACATGGTAGCAGAGCGTAGTCGAAAGTTCGGCGGAGCGACCACATGACAAACAAAATAAATTGAAACAATAATTGAAATAAAAATCGAATAATATAAAAAACAAAAAGTACATAAAGTTGTGATTATATGTGAAATAATCAAAAATGTTAACTGATTACAAAAATAAAAAAGGATTAAAAATCATAACCTCATGATTGAATGTGATAGTGAAAGTGTACAGCTAGATTACAAAACAAAATTAAAAGTCCAAGAAAAGTGCTCATTAAGCCAACAAAAAGTGAAATAAAAATTGAAAATTTTAAAATTTTAATTTTATCATTTTCCGACGAATTTGAGAAAGCAGTGAACGAGGTGAAAGCGGCTGGTGGCACGATCAAGGAAGATGAAAAATTAAGATATTTACTAAAGGCGCTTCGATCGGAATACAGATATATTTTGCTGATTTAATTGATGTACTACCGACTGATCAGCAAACATGTGAATATGTGAAATCTAAGATTTTAATAAAAGCCATGGAAAAAGAAAACAAAAGTGATAGACAAAGTTCAAATGCTTTAATGTGGTGGAACAGGTCACAAATTCAAAGAGTGTAAAAAAGGGCAAACTCATCCCGGTCAGGACAGAGGAAATCAGTGCGGCAACAGAGGCTTCCAGCGAGGGAGATATAGAGGTTATCAACACGGCAGCTACAACAGGAGCAACTGCAGCAATGGCGGAGCAGCTCCAAATCATCAAGAAGAGCGTGGATGTAACCAAGCAGCATTTTTGTCTTATAATATTGATAATCAGACAGACTTGAATTGTAATAATAGTAGCTTTAGTAATAATAATAATGAAATAATGTGGCTTCTTGATAGCGGATGTACGGACCACATAGTTAATTGTGATAAATATTTTGATGAATATATAACTTTAATCAAACCAAAAAATGTTAAATTAGGAGATGGAAAACTTTTAAAAGCCACGAAAGTAGAAACAATTAGAAGCAAATTTAAAGCTTATAATTCAGATTCAAATGTGACTTTGAGTAATGTTTACTATGTAAAAGAAATGAAATAAAATTTGCTTAGTTTTGTAAAGATAACAGATAGTAACAAAATAATTTCTGAAGGCGGTAGTTGTAAAATTTACAACAACAGAAGTTTAGTAACAATAGCAAAAAGAGTTAATAATCTATATTATCTACAAAGTTTTACTGAAAATACACTGAACAAAGAAATTGTATCAGATTTAGTAAAAAATGCAAAAATGACAGAAAAGGAAAAATGGCACAGATGCTTAGGGCATGTAAATTTCCAATATCTAGGATGGATAGTTTAGTAGAAGGAATACCAAAGGAACTAGGCAATGAGTTTATGAAATGCGCCACTTGTATTCAAAGTGGTAATTCAAAAATATGAGATCTAAAACAGAAATTATACATACAGACTTAAATGGACCTCATTCAATAACAGGAAATAGTGGGGAACAATGTTTTTTAACTTTTATAGATGATTTGATATAAAAGATTTTACTAGTTCAAAGGTTATACAAATCAATCCATGACCACAGTACACCCACGAGTTAAATGGCGTGGCAGGGAGCTATAATAGGTCCACACAGCCAGATGTCTTTTAAAAGAGGCCAGAATAGACAAAAGGTATTGGCCTGAGGTAGTTAAAACAGCGGCTTTTTAAAAAAATCGAACCTTACCAAATACATTAAAATACAAAACTCTTTTAGAAATAATGTTTAATAAAAAACCGAACGTGGAAAATTCAAAGATCTATGGAAGTAGAGTTCTTGTTAGAACACCTGATCAATTGAGACAAAATAAATGGGTAGACAAATCAAAATTAGGAGTCCTAGTAGGGTATAGTGATACAGGGTATAGGATTTTAGTTAATGGTAAAATAATTCATCCCAGGCATGCTGATGTAGTAGAAGAAGGAGTTAAGCTAATTTGTCTAGATGAAGAAGATGATAATAAAGATAGAGTTGATCAAGAATTAAATGAAGATGATAATAGAAAGGAAATTAATATGAAACAGGAAAATTCAAACTTAATTGAAACTGAAAGAGATGCAAATGATCTAGATCAAAATAGATGAAAAATTAGAGATTAGGAGCTCAGAAAGAAAGAAAATCCCAATACAGCGATATGGCTATGATGACAAAAAAAAAACAAACTGTGGCGCTGCCAGCCCGATATGGGCCATGGCCTAACTTCTTGACACTCATTTGTGTTGCTCCATGTTGTCATTTTTGTTACATCTGAGCGGGGCCTACGGTTTATCGCCGAGTCCGAACGGCACTCCTCAGAAGCTTTTTCGTAGGCAATTTTACTTTCGGGAGTAAAAATGTATGGTGAACCAGCCAGGAATCGAACCCAGACTGTCTGCGTGATAGTCCAATGAGCTAACTATCGCGCCATCGGCATCGCCATGGCTATGATGACAATGCAACAAATTTCATTTATGTACATTTTATTGATGCAAAAGTACCGAATAACTTTCAAGAGGCGATGAATTGTGGAGACTCAAAGAATTGGAAAAGAGCAATGGACTCTAAAATAAAAAGTTTAAATAAAAATGATACATACGTTATTATTGACGTTGAATGGGTTTATAAAAAGAAAGATGGAAATACTAACAAGGCTAGGTAGTTAGGGGATTTCAACAGAAAGAGCATTTAAACAACGTTTAGTCACCGGTAGTTAAAATGCAGTCATTGAAGTTACTATTAGCGTATTGTTGTCAGAATAATTTATTTATAGACCACATGGACGTTGAAACGGCATTTTTGAATGGAAAAATTACCTCTGAAGTGTATGTAAATCAGCCTGAAGGTTATGAGATGGATAAAAGCAAAGTCTGTAAATTGAAGAAATCTTTATATGGCTTAAGAGAAAGTTTAAGGTCATGGTGCAATTGCTTTGATGAATTTATAAAGCAATTAGGTTTTAAAAGAAGTAAATATGACAACTGTCTATATGTAAAAATTGAAAATAATGAAATAATTTATCTCTTATTATTTGTTGATGATTTACTTATATGTTGTTAAAGCGGAAATTTAGTGAATTATGTAAAGAAAAAATTGTTGAATAGATTTAAAATGAAAGATTTAGGCGAATTGAACAATTATATCGGGATTGAAATAGATCATGATTTAAAAACGGGTAAAATGAGTTTACGTCAAACTATTTAGAATCTTTAGCAGATAAATACAATGTAAAGGGGGCTTTATTATTTGATACGCCTATGGAGTTTGGATTAAAACTAGAACCTGCGCAACAAATTGATTTTGATATAAAATTTAGAAATTTAATAGGAGAATTATTGTATATTAGCATTGGCACGAGACCAGACATTTCTTACTGTGTTAATTATTTGAGTAGATTTCAGAGTTGCTACAACAAAACTCATTTTGAATACGCTTCAAGAGTCTTAAAATACTTGTATAAAACTAAGGATTTGAAAATATATTTTATTAGGAACAATAACTTTGACATATTAGATTGTATGGTAGACTCTGCTTGGGCAGGAGATAAAAATTATAGAAAGAGTACAACAGGCTACATAATACGATTATACGGTAATGTTATATATTGGAAAACTCATAAACAGAGGTCAGTAACTAAATCGTCAACTTTTGCTAAATACGTGGCATTGTCAGAGGCTGTGACTTATATAATTTTCCTTAAAAATAGGTTAAATAAAATTTTTGAATTGAATATTAAAGAACCGGTAAAAATATACGAGGATAACTCAGGGTCTCTGGCAGTCGCTAAGTATGGAAATTTTACAAAAAACTCTAAACATATAGAAGTTCAGTATCATTATGTAAACGAAACTTATGAAAGAGGGACGATAGACTTAATTAAAATCGACTCTGAAAACAACCTTGCTGATATATTTACGAAAAGTACGTACAAAAATACCTTTTATAAAACAAGACATTTATTGAATTTGATTTGAATATTATAATATACTGCGACTTTGTAAAAACATTATAAATTAGCATAATTTAAGGAAGCGTATTATAATATTGTGAATTATGTGACCTATGTATACCTAGTATACATGTTTGTACCTATATTATATGTATAATTTTTGCGTTAAATGGAGGTCTTGCTTTCCGTTGTTTCCTCCGAGATAGAACACTGGACCTTAATAGTAATCTTAGATAAATCTGGAGGAAAGATAAAACTATGAAATCCCTATACTCTGTAAAATGTACTTAATATAATTTTATATACAAAATAAATATCTATCCGTCTATGAATATAGTAGAAAATAAATTTTCCCCAATGGTGGTGCACACATTTTACTGTCTAAAATATGTTTTCCAATCGAGTAATGGAAAATATCTCCAATTCATTAATTTGAAAGGAATTCGCGCTAGATAAAAATGGAACTATAAATTTTGAAAACTATTTCAAACATAAGATGTTCTACAGAAATTGATTTGACTGTATTGAATACGAGTGCCTATTATAACTTTATTTTGAACTGGGCATGATTTCTTATTTTAAAGAAAATCATCAAAGATTTTGTCCCTAAATTGTGGTTGTCGGCATTGCTCTGGTATGATAAATAGTGAATAGTTGTGCAAACATTTTTCGCGGAGTTGTTTTAATTTTTTACTTAAGTAAGCCGTGGGAGGCCGTGGCTCAAGTGGTAGTGAACTGGCTTCCAAATCGAAATCTTCGGTGTTCGAATCCCAACCGTGTCCGAAAACCTTACATTTTTTCAGTTGACAAAACCAAGTAAAGATGTGTAGTTGACTAGAATACAACTACAAGTAAGCTCTCACTAACAATTTAGTCTCCCCAATAAATAATTTTAATTTTTTCATTTTATTTGCATTTTTATTTCATGAATTCTTTCAACCTTAAATGCTAGACAAAAACATGCTTAAAAATTAGCTTAAATAACTTAACACTATCTTATTGTAATTAACTGACCCCATGTGGGCACTCTAGATTAACATATTCTTAGTCTACACGTCTTTCGACGATCCTTACAACATATTTTCGTTTTTACATTAATTAAAGCTAGAACTAAAAAAATGAATTTTATTAGGAAAACTTAGTATACGGACTTGTTTTTTTTTTCACGAACTTACTATAAAACTTAGAAAATACCTAAATATAACTCTCAATGTAATAAACCTACTTAGACTACTTAACCCACTTATACTACTTTATCTATCTTATTGTACCTATAGGTAGGTAATGGGGTACCCACTAATCAACTAAGATTTATATATTTTTTTCTAATTTTTTCTTTTTTTTTTGTTTCCCCTTCTTCGACGTGGAAGATTAACGGCAGGGCTAATCTATCCTGGATCAGACCTTTCTTCTCGAGGTAGAGGAGAATAAAACGTTCAAAGCGAACTCTTTTCTAATACATATAATTGGGGTAGTAAGCCCCGAAGATCAGGTTGTTCGACAAGGTCATTACTATTGCAGTGTGCCTTCGAATCATAATAACAAAATTGTCGGGTCTTATTAAGTTCGCCCTATTTTACAAGACCTCGTAAGGATAGAATTGCTCTTCTGTATAAGCGACAAGTCCTACGGTAATCCCTCTCAAACACACGAATCTTTTCCAAAAGACTTGTTCTTACGATAAACACGGGACACCCAAATACATGCACAGGCCACCCTCGCATCGAGTTGCCTGCTATAAGACGGTTTCTTTGCAAAGGCGAAATCACCTTTGGCACTGCCCAGAACAACATCCATATGTTTGTTAAAATATAGATATTGATCTACCTAGATCCCAAGGTATCTTACTACATTTTGACAAGTAAGTGGCTGCCCGTGTTGTCCAATGATCTGAAACTTTTGCCAATTCTTTCTGGAATCCGCAGAGGCCCCAGACAAAGGTGTTCTTTGCAGCGGAATCTTTGTAACTGATCTGTGCGCGATTAAGTCGTCTGCGTACGCTATTGTATGGTGAAGTGAACCCATCAGATCACTTGTGTAAATGTTGAAAAGGATCGGCGAATTAACCGCACCTTGTCACAGACAGTTCTTAATGTGAAATACACCAGTAGAAGTCACAAAGCCCTCCAACCATACGGTATCGAAGGCCTTTTCCAAGTCAATCAGGCGGGCACCCATGCACTGTTTCTTGACTATCTTGGATATCCAAAACTAGCTTACATGCGGCATGAATAAAATCATGCCCCGCCTTGAAACCGAATTCATTATCCGAAACTATATTGTGCATGTTTATGCACAATGTTGTGTATTTTATTGATTTTGACTGATTTCTTATGTCTTCTCCTGTTCTCTCGTTCATTATCATTCCTTTGGATTTTTTTACATTTAGTTTGAGTTTATTTTGCTTTAACCACTTATTAACTGATTTTAAGTCCTCTTGAATTTTACAATGACACTCGCCAAAATCTGTGGCCGTCATGTATATTACGGCATCATGCGCAAATAGCGCAAATTTACTATATTTTACTACCGTCTTTATATCATTTTTATACATACGAGGGCGGGTCAATAAGTCCGTGACTTTTGGATTAAAACACAGATTTTTTGATAAAAAAATAATTTTATTTTTCAACGTAGTCTCCCTTGAGCTCTATACACTTTGTCCAACGCTTCTTCAATTTTTTTATCCCTTCAAAAAAAAATGATTTGTCGAGGTCCTCAAAATAGGCCTTTGTTTGCGAGATGACTTCATCATTGGAGTCAAATCTTTTTCCAGCAAGCCATTTCTTCAGGTTTGGGAACAAGAAGTAGTCGCTCGGAGCCAAATCTGGAGAAAAGGGTGGATGAGGGAGCAATTCATAGCCCAATTCATGGATTTTTGCCATGGCAACTGCACATGTGTGCACCCTTGCATTGTCTTGGTGGAAAAGAACTTTTTTCTTGGCCAAATGAGGTCGTTTTTTTTTTCAAATCGTCATTGAATCGGTCCAATAAGTTGGCATAATATTCCCCATTGATTGTTCTTCCCTTTTGAAGGTAGTCAATGTGGACTATCCCGCGTGCATCCCAAAAAAACAGTCGCCATAACTTTATTGGCTGACAAACCCACCTTGGCCTTCTTTGGCGCCGATTCACCCTTAGAAACCCACTGTTTTGGCTGTTGTTTGTTCTCTGGTGTGTTGTGATGGATCCATGTTTCGTCCACGGTTACAAAACGGCGCAAAAACTCCTCCATATTGCGATTAAACAACGCCAAACCTTCCTGTGAAGTTGTTACACGATTGCGTTTGTGGTCGACTGTGAGCAAACGCGGCACCCATCTTGCGGAAAGCTTTCTCATGCCCAAGTGATCATTCAAAATTGAAACCACTGAGCCATGCGAGATCCCTACGGCTTCCACAATCTCTCGCACTTTCAATCTTCGGTCGGCCAACACCATATCGTAAATTTTTTCGATTGTTTCGGGTGTAGAGACCTCAACTGGGCGTCCAGGACGTTCGGCATCTTCAGTGCTTGTACGGCCACAACGAAATTCAGTAAACCACTTTTTTACCATTGAAATCGATGGTGCAGAGTCCCCATAGCTTAGCCTTGGTCTCGGTAATGGTTTTTTTTCGCAAGAAATAATGCTTAATGAGCACACGAAATTCACTTTTTTCCATTTTCTCCTCAAATTAGTGAGTAGTCTGATAAAAATAGCTGTCAAACACAAACTAAGTGACGCAGCAAGTTTAAATTTTGACAGGAGTCAACTGACAGATGCCTGTTGACAGGAGCAGTGTTGCTGTTTCAGTAAAGAGGTCAGAAATTCAAAAAGTCACGGACTTATTGACCCGCCCTCGTATATGAGGAACAACAATGCTCTAAACAGTCGTTCGCAGATCTAGGCTGAGAATAGACACGTTTCGGATTTTCATGAAGTAGGAAAATTGTGTTTTAGTTTTCTCGTAAATATAATAAGTTGCACTTTTGTTAACTGTGTCGGTAGCCAAGCAAGTAGCGGCGTCGATCATGGTCCAAAGATTGAGGTTATAAACATTCTTTTGCAACGTGACTTCGATAAAATTAAACAATACTGCGACGACTGGAAGTTGAAGATCAACTTTCAGAAGTCGGAAACCATTCTGTTTAGGACGCCTTTGTCTGGGGCCTCTGCGGATACCAGAAAGAATTGACGAAAGTTACAGATCGTGGGACAGCATGGGCAGCCACTTGTTTGTCGAAATGTAGTCAGGTACCTTGGGATCTGGCTAGATCAATATCTGTATTTTAACAAACACATAGATGTTGCTCTGGCCGCAGCCAGAGGTGCTTTTGCCCTTATAAAGAGACGGTTTTATAGCAGGCAACTCGAAGCAAGGGTAAAGGTGATCTGCTACATGGCCCTTATTCGGCCTATGCTTACATTTGGTTGTCCCGTGTGGTTCAACGTGAGAGAAAGTCTTTTGGAAAAGATTCGGGTGTTCGCTTATACAGAACACCAGAGTCGAAGTACATAAAATTCTATCCTAATGAGGTCGTGTACAATAGGGTGAACCTAATACGAGTGGACAATTTTGTTATTAAGTTGATTCGAAGGCACATTGCAAGAGCAATGACCTCATCGAACAACCTGGTCTCTGGGGCTTACTACCCCAATAATATGTATCATGAGAGAGTTCGCTTTGACGGCTTTATTCCTCCAGAAGCGTTCCTCTACCTTGACAAGCAAGGTCTGATCCAGGATAGATTAGCGGTGCCGTTAATCTTCCACGTCGCTCGAACAGCTACGGACAGGCGACTCAACTACGACGGAGACGTCGCACACGGCAGTGCGGAGCGTCTCCGGTTTAGTGAACGGGAGGGAGTCGCGACATGAGGGATGAGGAGAAGGGGAAGCTCCATCGTCGAATTTCTCTAGTGCAGGGTAGCTCCATTAGGGAGCAGAGTTGGTCAGCCTAATTTTTTTAGCCGTGGCCGGCTTACATAGGTATAGGTAGGGTTAAGGTAGATTTAAGAGTAAAAATCATAAAAACCAAAAGAGTAAAAAATAAAAAAAAAATATAAAAACTGAAAAAAAACAAGAGATGGGTAACCTTATCTAAAAAACAAGTGGTAGCCACACACAAAACAAATAATAGTCTGTAAGTTTTAGTTTATGGTTTTATAAAAATAAATGAAAATTGTCCATCTACTAAGTTTTTGAAAGCAAAATGTATTTTCTTAGTTCTAGTTCAAGCGAAGTAAAATAAATAATCATACACTTCAAGGAACGTCGAAAGACACTAGTTTAAGAATTATGTTTAACTAAGAGTGTCCGCATGGGGCCAGTAAGTTAGATTAAGATAATTTTAAGTTAATAAAGCTAATTTCTAAGCGTCTTTTTGTATAGCGAGTAAGATTTATTGAATTTTCCAAATAAAAATGCATTTAAAATGAAATGAAATGAGCGGCGTCGATCATCAGTTCGTGGGACACGGGTTCGAACCCAGGCCTAAGCTTGAACTTTTTTTTTTTTTTGAAATTGTGTGAAGTGTCAAGTAAAGCAAGTGGAAAGTCACAAATAACGCGATGGATAGTGGAGAGCGTTCCGCTCTTCCCATAACGGTAGGTGCCGTGGCGAGGGCCATCAAGAGGTGGAGGAGGTTGAAAACCACTCCTAACTTAACTAAAATGAAAATAAGTGCTGCTTTAACAGCTGAAACAGCAACAGCAATCCAACAGAACAAAAACCAACCTGATGATGCGTTAATGGACATCCAATATAAGGGGGCCAACAACAACTTTGCCTCTCTAGTGGCATCTGGGTCGGAAGATGAGGATGAGGCAATAAAAGAGATAAACTGCTGCGTACAAAAGCTGAGAGAAAAAGTGCTTGCCATTAAGCAAAAACAAACTGCACGTAGGCAGAGGGAGCAATCCGAAGTAGAGAGCAAATGCAACAGCAAATGCAACAAGAAGAGAAAGAACTACTGCAGCAGCAGCAACAGCAGCAGAAAAACAACAGCAGCTGCATAAACAGCAACAGTTGCAAAAACAACAACAGCTGAAACCACATCAGTTGAAAAAACAGCAGCAACAACAACAATAGCAGCAGCAGCAGGAGAAGAAAGAGAAGGTTCCTCCTATCAACACATATAAATTAGAGGTAAATGAAGCCAAGGATATATGTAAGTTGGTCATTGGTAACAATTTTAATATTAAGAGATTGGGGAACGATCGCCATGCCATCCACTGTAATACAGTGGAGAGCTACGCGAAAGTGAAAGAGCTCCTAAAAGAAACGACGACGGAGCACTACTCATTCACACCGAAGTGTGAAAAGCGGCAATCGATGCTGCTGAAGGGGTTGGAACCATCTTCTGATCCTGAGGAGATCCTGGCACTTCGCAAAGAGAAGGAGTGCGAAGGACTCAAATTTGTGGGGATAAAGCACCTAGCATGCTGGCCATCTTGCTCGCAATCCAAGGGCAGATAGCTCAGCTGCAACAGGTGCAAGAACAGGCCAAGCGGGTGGACCAGACCTACGTACTGCTGCCGGGCCTAACGCAACACATGTCGTTATGGGTACGCACATGGTGGAGCAAACTTTGAAGGTCCTTGCAGTGAATGTTACAATACCGCGGTATAAACAAACGACTAACGCAAATCTGTTCCGCAATCCTACTATTGACGCACTGCACCGACAGAAAAGTAGACTTCTGACAAGACTTAAAAACTTGTACAGACAGTTTACAGACAGACAAGAACCAGAGATTAGGACACTGAAGTCGCCGATTAAAAATATTCAAACGTTAATCAAAGAGAATTGCAGAATTGCTGTAAGTTTGTATTGGAACAATAAGGTACGGGCTGTAAACACCGAATAGGTTCCCGCAAATAAATAATCTATTTGGGAAAAAAAAAAATCAAAACAACCTTCAGTGTCTAAAAATAGTCCGGACAACAGACAACGAACGGTTACTAACAATAGCAGGCATTGATACAAATGAGGCTGCTGATGATGACGACTTCTTTGTGATCGAGGATCCACAGGAGAAGGTTGAAGCCATAGGGGCGACTTTCCAGGAAGTATTCAAGGCCAATGATATCATTGGCCCTAATTATGACCTGAACAATCGCGTCTTGGTGCACAACTTCTATATTCGAAATGAAGTGGAGACCTGGCGATCCGAGGACTCTGGTTTCACTCGGTTCAGCGACGAAAATGTGGCAAATAATGTCTTTGCCAGAGAAGTTGACCTTCCCCCGTTTATTTCGAAGTAAGAACTCCATGAGATCTTCGACACAATCAGAGGTAAGATATCAGTGGGGACCGATGGTATTCCGAACATCGTGCTTCGACATCTTCCCCTAGAAGCGGTGGACATTTATGCCACCCTGTTTAATAATGCAATGAATAATGCACATTATCCAGCACATTGGAAAACGGCGGTGGTTCAACCTATCCCCAAAAAGGGAAAAGATATATCCAATCCGGCGAATCTCCGGTCGATAAGTCTCCTTCCGAATATCAGTAAGGTGTTCGAAAAAGTAATCAATAGAGCTCTCACTAGGTGGATTGAGGACAAACATATAGTTTCGGATAATCAATTCGGTTTTAAGGCAGGACATGCTATCTCACATGCCGCGTCTAAACTGGTGTCCGATATCCAAAGGAATAAAGGCAAAAAACAGTGTACTGGTGCCTGCCTAGTTGACTTGGAGAAGGCTTTCGACACTGTATGGTTAGAAGGTATTTTCTACAAACTGGCTAGTCTGGGGATCAGTAAACCACTCTTGTACATTCTTTATAATATGCTAACCAACAGACAGTTCATCGTGAAAAATGGTGATGTGACTTCTGTTGGAATATTTCAAATTAAAAATGGTGTTTAGCCAGGCGCGGTCAATTCGCCGATCCTATTCAACATTTATATAAGCGACTTGATAGGTTGACTTCCCCATACTATTGCGTACGCCGATGACTTAATAGCGTACAGAACAGGTCCAAAAATCGAGGTCATTAATACTCTCTTACAGCGTGACTTCCACAAGATAAGACGATTTTTGATTTCTTTTTAGGGCGCCGTTGTCTGGAGCCTCTAGGCATACCAGAAAAAATTGGCGAAAGTTCTCAATCATTGGACAACACGGACAGCCTCTTGCCTGTCGAAATGTAGTCAGATACCTTGGGATCTGGCTAAATCAGTTTCTGTATTTTAACAGAAATGTAGATGCTGCTCTAGCCAGAGCTAAAGGCACTTTTTCCCTCACAAAGAGACTGTTTTATAGCAACCAACTCGATGCGGGGGTAAAGATAATCTGCTACTTGGCCCTTATCAGGCCCATGCTGGTATTTGGGTGTCCCACGTGGTTCATTGTACGAGCAAGCATAATGGAAATGATTCGGGTACTTGAGAGGGCTTGTTTTCGCTTGTTCAGCACACCAGAATCGGAGTACACTTTTTTTTTATCCTAATGAGGTCCTTTATAACAGGGCGAACCTTATACGAGTGGACAACTTCGTAATTAAGCTGACTCGAAGGCACATTGCAAGAGCAATGGCTTCGACGAATAACCTGATATCTGGGGCTTACTACCCCAATTACCTCTACCATGAGAGTGTGCGCTCTAACGGCTTCGTTCGACCGGAAGCATTCCTCTACCTTGATCAGATAGGGTTGATCCAGGATAGATTAGCGGTCCCGTTAATCTTCCATGTCGTTCGGACAGCTGGGGATAGGCGACTCAACTACAACAGAGATGTCGCACACGGCAGGGTGGATCATCTCAGGTTCAGTAGGGCAGTGGGGAATCGCGATAAGAGCGATGTCATTCGGCACCACCAGCATTTCTGGTGGTTGAATGATGGGGAAGATGTTTCGTCGTGGTTTCCGTCAATTACGGACCAGCCTCACTAATGAGGCAGAGCTGACCAATCTATTTGCTCTGTAAATAGAGACGGCCAGCTTACATAGGTTTAGGTTAGCATTTAAGTAATATATATGTATATACCTTTGTATATACTAATGTATGTATACAACTGTGTATAATGTCTATGTGTGTGTATGTACGTGTTGTATGTAGGTTAAGTAGATTAAGGTTTATTTTAAGTTAGATATTAAGTTTTTAAATAAATAAAAAATTATGTCCATATACTAAGTTTTTTGTTAACAGTTTTTTTCTTAGTCTAAGTATAGCGATGGCGATGGCGATGGCGTGATAGTTAGCTCATTGGACTATCACGCAGACAGTCTGGGTTCGATTCCAGGCTGGGTCACAAACAATTTTTCAAATCGCCATCACCCTTTCGGCGGGCAATGGCAAACTCCCGAGAGTAAAATTGCCTACGAAAAAGCTTCTAAGGAGTGCCGTTCGGACTCGGCGATAAACCGTAGGCCCCGCTCAGATCTGACAAAAATGACAACATGAGCAACACAAATGAGTGTCAAGAAGCTAGGCCATGGCCCATACCGGGCTGCCAGCGCCACAGTGTTTTTTTTTTTTTTTAAGTATAGAAAATAAATATTCCTTAATAAAAGGCAAATAAAGTCGAAAGACAAAGATATAAGAATTTAGAGTAGCTTAGAATGCCTGTGTTAGGCCAGTAAGTTAGTATAAGATTGTTTAGTAATTTTAAGCTAGCATTTAAGCATTTTTTGTTAGTATGTAAGAATTAATGATTAAGAAAATAAAATGCATTTAAAACTTAAAAAAACTAACAACGTTCTAACACTGGTCCTTGGGGGACACCAAATAGTACCTCTTTTGTCTGTCTCAACCACGCTAGCTCAGTGACTTTTGACTTATTTTTTTAATTTTTTTTTTAACAGTTCATCAATCGTTTCAAATAATAGTTCGAGATCAAGAGAAACACAATGCACATTTTTTTTTTTTTGTGACATGCTCTTTCCGTTCTGTTATTACCAGGTTGAGTGCACTTTCACAGGAATGAGTCTTTCTAAAATCCGATTGAACGATTGAAAATTGTTATTTTCAAAGTCCTCATTAAGTTGCCGAAATATAATTTTTCAAACACAAAACACACAATGGTAATGAATTGACAGGACGGAACTTCATATTTTTTGGTATTTAATAATTTTTCAATTAGTGTCACTATAGCCTGTATCCATGATTGTGGAAAACAAGCCGTTTCCGTTGACTTCATAAGAGTAGCCAGCGAAATCGGATCGATACAATTAAAACTATCAAAGTGCAATATATTTTTGGACACATATGTTCGAAGTCAGTTTTATTTGTTTTAAAGATATTTTTATATCTTGCATTGTTATTTTTTAAAATTTAAAATTGACATTGGATTCACTAACACAATTCACAAAAGGGACATAGTGGATAGAATTATTAATTTGAACGATACTATCAACAAAAAAGTCAATAAATCTATTTGCTCTCTTTAGATTAGTTGCTTAGCGGTAAACGAGGGCAAGACCAAGTATATGTTATCAAGCAAAACGGACAACCAACACCGACGTCTCGGGCAGAACGCCACCCTCGACAGATATAACTTTGAGGTATTTAAGGACTTTGTCTACTTAGGCTCCGCTATAAATACAGACAACGACACCAGCGCTGAGATCAAGCGAAGAATAACTCTGCCCAACCACTGTTTCTTTGGGCTAAGAAGGCAATTGAGTAGCAAAGACCTCTCTCGGACAACAAAAGTCACCCTTTATAAGACATTAATAATCCCGGTCCTGCTTTATGGCGCAGAGGCATGGACATTCTCAAAAATGGATGAGTAACCAAGAACACGGTTGCTTCGAGAGAAAAATTCTTCGGGCGATCTTCGGTCCCGTCTGCATTGACTGTGAGTGGAGAAGGAGATACAACGACGAACTGTATGGACTGTACGGCGACATGGACCTAGCCAGAAGAGTGAAGATCCAGAGATTGAAATGACTAGGTCATGGAGAGCGTATGGACACAAATGCTCCGGTCCGAAAAGTCTTTGAATCCGCTCCCGAGGGGCAGCGCAGTAGAGGAAGGCCAAGACTCAGGTGGCGCACGCAAATGGAAGAGGACCTCAGCTAACTAAGCGTGCGAAACTGGAGGTAGCTAGCCAGGGATCGAGCTGGCTGGAGACGCTTGTTGACTGAGGCCCAGGTCCACCCCGGACTGTAGCCCGACTTAAAGTAAGTAAGTAAGTTGGGAATGGTTATTTCCCCAATCTCTATGTTTGGCGTTGAAATCTCCACCGATAATAAAAAAGTTTCTCTCTAATTCCAGTCTCAAAAATCGAAAAAGTTTCTTGAGCTATGACATGAATACAGTGGATTGAGTAGCCTTATGTGCACCATGTCGCTGCCTAGAATGAATGTGTCATCGATACAGTTGTAAAAATTGTGAATACTGGGCTGGGCCTGCGTATACCCAAAGAAGACATTGACCTTTGCTAAAGAAAAAAATGAGAGTAAATGGCAAGCTCTCCGATTCTGATGTGCTGGTACTTAAGACGCTACGAATATCCACTAAGGAGAAACTTCTCACGACATTACACGCAAATAGGAAGCCAATAAAATCCAATGTCATCGTGCCTTCAGCTAACATACATTTAAACATAAACTACTGGTTACCTGGCGAAATGAAACACTTTCTTAAGTAAGCCAAAAAGGTCAAGAGGCATTTCAACTACAAGTTTCTCTGGCTGCGTCGTGGAAAAATTATAATGAGATGTTCAAATGGATCTGAGGTAAAATATATTAGAAGCCTGGAAGATCTTAGGCAATTAAAGGCTTTCAATTCCAAACTTAATAAAAATGTAGTGTAATTAAAATGACCTCTGTGATCCAATTTGTGTGAATGATTGCAACGGGACTCATGTTGGCACGAGATTTGGTAGCACAAACTTAGACTTAACAATTGTGCATCAGAATATAAGGTGTATGAGAATGAATTTTGATAGCCTTTGTGCTCAACTAGAAAATTGCTTCACTACATGCCTCAAATTATTGTCCTAACAGAAATCTGGGTATTTGATAATAAAATCTATAATTTTTCTATTCCCGGTTATTGTGTTTATCCAAATTGTAACGAAACTTATCCATCGGGAAGTACAGTTGTGTTTGTTAAATGTAAACTTGAAGTAGAAAATACATTCACTCTGGATATGAAAAGTGCAGATTGTGTTGTCTTAAATTAAAACTAGGTAAGAATTTGTTTGTGACAGTTTGTTCACAGCAATATTTTTTTGAGGACCTCGAAAGTTTATTGTGCTCTATTAATTGTAGAAATGTTTGCTTAGTAGTGGACATAAATATTAATATACCTAATCTTCCAAGAGATTCTGATGACGATATGCTTCTGCTATCATCATTAGGTTTTTGTACGCTTATAAATTTTCCTACAACAATAAGTGTTAAATCAAAATCGTGCATCGACCACCTATTTCTCAAGTTCAGAGATTTTACCAATATCCATCCCTATATTTTGGAACTAGGTATACCTACTTACTTACTTTAGGTGGCGCGACAGTCCGGGGTGAACCTGGGCCTCAGTCAACAAGCTGCTTGTTGATGCTTCGTAACTTATGCTTTTTTTAAATGGCCGAGCAGTTACCCCGGCGGCACAACCCCAAACCTGGAGGACACGTTCCATTTTTAATGCCCCTAGAACGAGGGGTCGGTTACACCGAAGCCAGTAACCTGTTCCGGGATGTGAGCGTTGCCGTTGGCCCATATAGGGCTCGTCCACCACCATCTCTTTTCCAAGACCCTGACTAAGTCCTGGAAATCCTTTCCGGTCTGAGCTTCATATATGGCGGAGTAGCCCGGGTAACTAGGTATAACTGACCAATACTCCACTAGCTTCGCTTTTTAAAACGTTCTTAAAAATCCTGCTAATACTAACAGTTCAAATCAAACTTATAGCACAGGTGTAAAAGAAATATTTGAAGTTAATTTCTCTAAACTGATTCGGTGTTTATCTTTAGATAGGTGGGATTCTGTGTATAGTTCGGATTTTCTTTCTAGTGCTTTTATAGATTTCTTAGAAAAACTAGAAGGGCATATAAATTATTGCAAAAGTGTTAGGCAAAGAAAAAGTTTAAATAGAATAAAACCTTGGATAAGTAGAGAAATTTTCGTAAAAATAGAAGAAAAGAATAAATTCTTTGCAAAAAATTTAAACAGAATGAACGAACAGTAGTTAGACACATATATAGAGAATTACAATCAAATGGGCGCAATCTAATATATAAACAGAAAACTGAATACTATGAAAACAAATTTGCAGAAAGTCAGTAAAATACTAAAGAGCAATGGCGTATTATCAATAACATATTAGGAAAGGACAAAAAGAGCCAGATTTAAATTTCCTCAAACTAGGCAATAAAATAGACAGCAGTAATGAGGACTTACGACTAGGTAACGGCATGAACACCCTTTTCACAAATGCTCCCGAAAAATGCAAACCTGATGTTTGTATTCAATTAAATGTAAGTACTATAATGAAAGATATCTACGTGATAAAACGAATCCGCACTCTTTCGGGCCCATGATGGCACTAGTAACGTAATAATCAAAAAGAAAGGAAAGGCAACAGTAAGCCCCTTGCGGTATATTTTTAATCAAAGCCGTCAGTGCAGAATATTTCCTGATTGCCTTAAAATCTCGTTAATTATTCCGATTTATAAAAAAACGTGATCGGTTTTCTCAAAGATTTTTGAAAAGGTGATAATTAGCCTAATACGAAATTTTCTTGAAAAGACCAGATTTCTTAATAGGTTGCAATTTGGCATTACGAAACGTAAGTGCACTGAGGTTGCAATTGCGGCTTTTTTAAAGAGAACTTACAATGCATTAGACAATAATCAAAAAACAACTGGACTTTTTCTTGATTTGACAAAAGCCTCTGACTTAGTTAACCATGATCTGTTAATCCAGAAACTTAGTAACGCTGGTTTTAGAGGCAATATATCTAAATGGTTGAAGTCATCTTATTTAATCGAAACTAGCGCGTTAGAATAAGAGGGGTTTTAAGCAATGAAGTAGACTGCCCAAATACTCGTGTCCCATAGGGGTCAGTTTCTAGTACCAATCCTCTTCCTTGTCTACATTAATTTCATATTTTCTCTACCTGTCAATGGACATATAATTGGTTATGCAGACGATCTTGCACTTTCATACGCAGACAACTCTTCAATTACAATTCGAGACCAAGTGAGCTCTCACTTACATTTGCTTAGTATATGACTCAATTACCATCAACTGATACTAAGCACTAAGTCAAGGGCGATGTGTTTTTCCTTGTCCAACCCAAATTTAGTACATGAAGGCATAACATCTTATGATCTTAGTTGCGAGAAGTTAAATTGCACAAATAAGTGATTCGACCTTGAATTTGTGAAGAAGTTTAAGTATCTTGGGATCATAGTAGATAACAATTTAAACTGGAAGTCATTCACAATGTCCCTAAGAAAAATAGTATATATTTCTTTAAACATAATGTTTCACTTGCGGAAACTTGTCCCATCGAGTTTACTTTCAGTTATCTATTACGCATTGGTTTAACTACGGCTTGAGTTAGTTAACTCGGTTATTGATATGTAAAAACAGATTTGAGCCCTTGCATCTCCTGTTCCAATCAGCGAAAATATTACCACTTCGTTACCTTTTTACTATTTACAAAGCACTCAAAGTATTTTTTGCGAGAAGTGGTAATATTTACTAAGGAAGAAATGGATTATATTTGCTGACAAATGGGTCTACAGGTGATGTTCCTAGAGTTAGTAAAGAGCACAATCGACGTTTTCTCACTTCAATAGCGCCTTATATTTTTAACAAACTACCATCTAATACATCCAATCTGTTGTCACATGGAAAACAATTTTTAAAGAACTTAAAGCTTGGTTGCTTTCACAATCTGAAGTTGAAACACTACTATAAGTTATGTCTTAACATAATATTTACGTACATTTATGTTTAACTTACATTTTCACATTGTCCCACGTTGTTCTTCTTTTAATATTTTCCTTTCTTTTCATCTTCCTTTTTGGGCTTTAATCCCTTTTTGTTCAGTGGTAAGTCAGTCTATTTTGCCCTGTTATTATTTTTGAATATGTTTTAATTCCTTTATGTGTCGAAAAAGATCTTTCAACTGATGATGTTGTCAAAGGAAAAATATGTAAGTACCAGTTTGCACTTGAAGTTCCTCGAAATATTGTCGACCCTTCCAAATGGTTAGAGAGGACAGGGTCATATTCGGATAAATAATTTAAACACACCCTATTGTGTCCTTGATTAAGTGAATCCTCTGACTCAGTTTGCCCTCTAAATATAATTTCTAGCTTTTACAATCAGCATGCGGTGTCAATAAGCCTTTCCATTACCCCACGATTTTTTTTCACTTTTTCGTTGTGCTTGCTTACACTTATTTGTTTACCTTTGTCTAAAAGGAGATCCACCCTCAACTTTCCAAATGTTTTGAATGCATAAAGTGAATCAATATGAGAAAACTGTTTCAAATGTTTTGCATAACTGTCACTCAAATTATTTAAATCTGAAAATTCAAGGAAATTCCAAATGTTTTTGTCCTTTTCCTGTCTAAACAACAAACACGGCCAGCATAACAACTTGTTTATATTTGGCCAACCAATTATGTGTTCATATCTTTTATTTGTTTCTGGGTGAAAATGGCAAATGGTTTCTTTATTAACAGTTGTTTTTCTATTACACAGTTTTTTTGTCAAGTTCGGCAGCAAGGGAGTTGGTATTTTCCAGATTTGTCTGTGGAATTGCATTTCGAAAAGGGTGTGCTAATTACTTTTTCTATTATGCATTCACAGCTGTCTTCATTTATAACCTTTTTACTAACAGATGCCAGTTTTTAAGTTACAATAGCCGCAAAGTACTTACTTACGTATCCAACTCAACTGAACGAGTCGAATCAATGGAAATGTTGTTTGTTCTCGTATGAATTATGATTTAGCTCATGTTATGATTTGGCTCAAGTGCACGAGAGGCTGGCACGAGTTGGTCCATTTAACTTTCTCCAATGACAAAATCTGGTAGTCTAGGACTTTGATACTCCTTAGGCTCTCCAGTTTGCTGTCAGGAGTTACCGAACCAGGAAAAACGGTAGTTTCCGTTTCTCCCTTTTGGCTCTGGCTGTGGTGAACGGCTTGACTCCTACGAATTTGAATCAGTCACACTCTTTTCCTTTGAGCAGCTTTAAGAGCTCCTTCGGATCAGTAGACGGCTCTAACCCCTCAGCAGCATTGTCTGCAGCTTTTCCCTCGCGGGATGAAGGAGAACTCCGTCGTCGAATTCCTTAACAAATTTTTAATTTTGTTATAGCGCTCCACTGTATTACAGTAGATCTACGCTCCTTATCTACGCTAAGCCAATAGGAAAACTTGAGCCTTTGGCCGGCTTACACAGTTCAATTGTGTCCTGTATTTTCATCTAAAAATTATTTATTGGTGAAACCCTTTGTTGCTGCTTTTGTTGTTGTAGTTTTTGATGCTGCTGCTGTGGTTGTTTTAGTTTTTGCTGCTATTGTAGTTGGTTCTATTGCTGATGTTATTGTTGTTGCTATTGTTGCTGTTTGTTTGTGTTTTGTTCTCGCTGCGAGAACTGGAGTTGCTGTTGCTGCTGATTTTCTCGACTTGCCGTTTGCTTGCCTTTTATGGCAAGCAATTTTCGCTCAAGCTGTCGTATACTGATATTTAGCTCTTCAACGTCATCCTCTTCGTCATCTGACTCAGAAGCTGCCAGAAATTTGATTCGATTCGAGAAGAGATTCACCAAAGAATACGTCTTTGAACTGTTATCTCCTTTGCTGTGATGCTGCTTTGCTGATGTCGTTGGCGCTTTTTCCCTCACTCCTGCAGACAGCATTGTTGATGTAGCTGATGGAGAAAGGCGCTCAACTGCATTGGGAGTTGGTTTTAGCTTCCTCCTCCTCTTCGTAGTCGCTTCTGCTGTTGTTGTCTAATTGAGTGGTAGTTCTACCGCCTGATGATCGGATGACATTGCGCCAGGTATTGATTCAGCTATTTGGATAGTATTTGGCTTATTTTTAAAAATAAAAAGTCTGATGCACTTCAGATATCGAAGCTGTGCCACTTGTTTTCTCAGTCACGACCATTTCATTTTAATTTTGTTATTTTGCATTTTTATTTAGTTAAAATCATTAATTCTTGTACGCTATACAAAAAAGCGCTTTAAAAATTAGCTAAATAGTTTAGAAACCAACTTATTCTAACTTACTGGCTCCATGCGAGCACTCTACGTTATACGCAACAATTAAATTTTGTGTTTCGACGTGCCGTACAGTTATTTATTTTGTATATTAAATACAACATTATTAAAACTAAGAAAATATTTTCTTTTTAATTTAAAAACTTATTTTTTTTTTTATAATTTCAAACTAAGGACTAAAAACTAAGAACTACCTAAAATAAATTTTAACCTACTTAAACTATCTTATTGTACTACACATAGGTACATATATTATCTCTCTTATTATTTTTTGTGTGGATTAGCAGTTTTTTAAGAGAAGGTTACCCACCTCTGCTGTTTTTTTATATATTTTTTTTTGTATTTCTTATTTTATTTTTTTTCTTAAAAACTACCTAAACCCTACCTAAATCTATGTAAGCCGCCATGGCTAAAAAAGTAGGGCATACCAAGTCTGCTCCCTATTGGAACTACCCTTCACTAGAAGAAATCGATGAAGCTAATTCCTCTCCTTCAACTAGCCACAAAAATTGTTGGTCGCTACCTTCGCGACTCCCAACAACTCTATTGAACAGGAGATGCTCCGCACTTCCGTCTGCGACGTCTCTGTCGTAGTTGAGTCACCTATCCGTAGCTGTTTGAGCGACGTGGAAGATTAACGGCATCCCTAATCTATCCTGGATCAGACCTTTATTGTCGAAGTACAGCAACGCTTCTGGAGGGATAAAGCCGTCAAAGCGAACTCTCTCCTGATACATATTATTGGGGTAGTAGACCCCGGTGATCAGGTTGATCGACGAGGTCATTGCTCTTGCAATGTGCCTTCGAGTCAACTTAATAGCAAAATTGTCCACTCGTATTAAGTTCGCCGTATTGTACAAGACCTCATTAGGATAGAATTTTATGTACTCAGACTCTGGTGTTCTGTATAGGCGAAGGAAAGCCCTAAGACAAGCCCTCTCAAACACCCGAATCTTTTCCAAAAGACTTGCATGTAGGGCCATGTAGCAAATCACCTTCACCCTCGCTTCGAGTTGCCTGTTAATAAACAGTGTCTTTGTAAGGGCAAAAGCATCTTTGACTCTGGCCAGAGCGACATCTATATGTTTATTAAAATACAGATATTGATCTAGCTAGATCCCAAGATATCTAAAAGGATTGGCAGACCTTTTTTAATATGAAATGTTCCAGTAGAAATCACATCGCGATTCTTCACGATGAACGGTATATCTCTGAGCATATTGAAAAGAATATACAGCAGTGGTTTACTAATACCCAGAATGTTCAACTTGCAGAAGAGTCCCATTAACTATACGGTATCGAAGGCCTTCCCCAAAGTCAATCGGGCAGGCACCAGTGTACTGGTTCTTGGCTTCGTTCCATTGGATATCAGAAACCAGTTAAGACGCGGCATGAATAATGTCAAGCCTCGTTTGGAAACAAAAATGGTTATCCGGAACTATATTTCTGTCCTCAACCCACTTATTCAGGGCTCTATCGAAGTCAAATTATGTAATGCACTTAAGCTAAACATGCCAAGAAATATCTGCATTATCCATACTAAGAATGGGCTCGTGTATGTCCGCATCAAAGAAGACCTGGCGAGATAATGCTAATCAACGTGCTCAACGTGAACAATAACAACGTAATGACCTCAACAATAACAACCCCATCTCTTGTGTTGCTCCTTAATTTTGCTTTCTCTTTTTTCACATTCTTTCACTTGCTTTGTATTTCTTAATATCTATATAATAAAATCAGATATCCATTGTTGCATAACTTTAGGATCATACATCAATGATAAACTATCCACTTCGGTGAGTTCTGTTTTTACCAGTTACAAACCAGAAGTTACGGGAAAGAACTAGAACTCGACAAATGTGGTAGCCATCACCGTTTTTTCCCAAATTGCTTTGAAATTGACCATTATTTAAGTTTTTGATAATTAGGGTTTTGTGAGCAATACACCGAGCTTAGTTTAAATCGATCTGTGAAAATACGTCCGCCCCATACAATAATACCATACATTCACCGTCTGTAGACGGTCAAAACGGTTTAAGGTAAAAAAAAAATTTAATTAACTTGATATGTAATATACATATAAGGGAGGATTTATTTCTTCTATTATGAAGCAAAAATGTATAAAATAATTAATGGAAAAATATAAATAAAAATACTCAATGAGCACGAAAAATGCTCTCACAGTTACTTTTTTTGTTGTGAGAAAATCCAAAAAACAGCTTGTACTTGGCGTTAAACATTTGTGTGTCGGATTTTTTGCAATACTTGCATCTCTTTTTTCTCGATTTATTGAACACGTCTGGAATATATCCGGTATTATCAAAATTGACATCGTCTGGCGGTCTGACTCCCTTTCCCCTGTACTTGGCGATGGTTCACAGGGAGCTCTTGATGGCCTTCCCACTTTTTTTGTAAGCGAAAAAGTACAAAACCTATTTGCAATTTGCTCACGGAAATCGAGCAATTTAATCTTTTTGATTGGATCAATGCGATAGTGAAGTATATATGCATTTGTTACGGTTATATCGATGAAATGATAAAAAAATATTATTACTATTATTATTTATTACAATTTTTACAAATTACATTTACAATATGCAACAAAAATGAGCGGGATAATTCTATAAGTAGAATAAAGTATATCCATAAAAACAAATATCTGTGATCTATAGCTCATAAGGAATTTGAATCGAAAACAGAGTTGAAAAAACAAAATAATTAAAAAAATATAAACTTAAAAACAAAAGTTAGTGGGGCCCCTAAGATTTTATACGAGTAATACAATGGAACATTTAAAAGTAACTAAACCAAAACACAGAGAAGAACGGGAATATCATTGTGGCTTAAATGAAACAGCCATGCTTTCACTTTCTTGAGGAAAATGGATTTATGACGAATACAACGTATGTTGAAAGGCAGTTTATTAAATAATCTTGGAGCAATTTAGAACTTTAGGTGGCGCTTCAGTCCGGGGTGGACCTGGGCCTCAGTCAACAAGCTTCTCCAGGTAGCTCGACCCCTGGCTAGCTGTCTCCAGTTTCGCACGCTAAGTTGGCTGAGGTCCTCTTCCACTTGCGTGCGCCACCTGAGTCTTGGCCTTCCTCTACTGCGCTGTCCCTCGGAGGCGGATTCGAAGACTTTTCGGACCGGAGCATTGGTGTCCATGCGCTCTACATGACCCAGCCATCTCAGTCTTTGGATCTTCACTCTTCTGGCTAGGTCCATGTCGCTGTACAGTCCATACAGTTCGTCATTGTATCTCCTCCTCCACTCACCGTCAATGCAGACGGGACCGAAGATCGCCCGAAGAATTTTACTCTCGAAGCAACCAAGAACACCCTCATCCATTTTTAATAATGTCCATGCCTCCGCGCCATAGAGCAGGACCGGGATTATTAAAGTCTTATAAAGGGTGACTTTTGTTGTCCGAGAGAGGGCTTTGCTACTCAATTGCCTTCTTAACCCAAAGAAACAGCGGTTGGCAAGAGTTATTCTTCGCTTGATCTCAGCGCTGGTGTCGTTGTATGTATTTATAGCGGAGCCTAGGTAGACAAAGTCCTTAACTACCTCAAAGTTATATCTGTCGAGGGTGACGTTCTGTCCGAGACGTCGGTATTGGTTGTCCTTTTTGCTTGACAGCCCAAATTGACCGCTAAACCCATTTTCGCCGCTTCCGTCTCAATACTCGCGAAAGCGCCACTGACATCACGCTGCTTTCTCCCGATTATGTCAATATCGTCGGCGTATGCGAGTAGTTGGACGGACTTTTGAAAGATAGTGCCTCTTGTGTTTGCTCGTGAGTTTTGCACTATTCTTTCAAGTACGATGTTGAAAAAATCGCATGACAGCGCATCGCCTTGTCTAAATCCTTTCTGGACATCAAAGGTCTCGGTGAGATCTTTACCGACCTTGATGGAGCAGCGTGCATTCTCCATCGTCATCCTGCACAGACGGACGAGTTTGGCAGGGATGCCAAAACTAGACATTGCTCTATATAGCCCGTATGTTATTTTTACCTTTTGGTAAAACTTCCGAACCTCATTCCTGGAGTAGCATCTCTCAATTTCCTCGATCACGCGCTTCTCATGCTCTTTCTTCTTCCTCCTGAGAAGCCGGTGCTCGTCTCTCCTCTTCCGCTCATAGAGCTCATGAGCAGCTCTGGTCTTTCTAAGCAGCGCCGTGTTATATGCATCTTGCTTGGCTGCATGTGCTTGCCGGCATTCACCATCGAACCAGGGGTTTCTTTTTGGTGGACAAATGAAACCCAACACATCAGAAGTGGCATCTCTGATGGCGTTTTGATTATTTTTCCAATGGTGTTCGATATTTGATGCTGGCGGTACTGGACTTTTAATAGATTAAGAGACACTCGATAGGAAAAGGACTTGGCGATCTCTTGCGATTGTAGCCGTCTGACGTCGAATTTTCTCACAGCATTAGTTTGTCTTGGCGTAGTTTGGGATATCCGCAACCGTACCTTAGCTACAACAAGGTAATGGTCCGAGTCGATGTTGGCTCCTCGGAACGTACGGACATCCATAATGCTGGAGGAGTGTCTTGCGTCGATCGCAATGTGATCAATCTGGTTGACTGTTGATTGATCAGGAGTTCTCCAAGTCCCCTTGTGTATGTCGAGATGTGGGAACCGCGTGCTAGCCACGACAATGTTTCGCCCCGCCGCAAAGTCGATTAGCCTGAATCCGTTATCAGAGGTGGTGTTGTGCAGGCTATATTTTCCGATTGTTCCACCAAAGATACCTTCTCTTCCTAGCTTTGCATTAAAATCACCGAGGACAATTTAAATGTCATAGCTAGGGCATTGCTCGTAGGTCTTGTTGAGGAGCTCGTAGAAGGCATCCTTGGTGTCGTCATCTTTCTCCTCTGTGGGGGCTTATGTTGGCGAATTTAGCCTTGATGCGGATTGCTACGAGGCGCTCGCTCACATGCCGGAAGCTGAGGACTTCTCGTCTTAGTCTGCCTCCGACAACAAATCCGCATCCAAATAAGCGCTGCTTTTGCCGTCGATAGCAATTGCCGTAGTAGATGTCGCAGTTTTTCATCTTCTTTCTGTCCGGCCCATCCCATCGCATTTCTTGGATGGCGGTTATGTCTGCTTTGCAGCAGTCTAGGGCCTCCGCTAGTTGCTCGGCTGCACGTGGTCTATTAAGGGATCTAGCATTCCACGTGCATATCCGAAGCTCATTGTCCTTAAATCGTTTGCGTGGGTTGTTGATGCTTCGTAACTTCTTGTTTTTTTTAAATGGCCGGGCAGTTACCCCGGCGGCACAACCCCCAACCTGGAGGACCAGTTCCATTTTTAATGCCCCTAGGACGAGGGGTCGGTTACACCGAAGCCAGTAACCCGGTCCGGGATGTGAGAGCTGCCGTTGGCCCTTATAGGGCTCGTCCGCCACCATCTCTTTTCCAGGACCCTGACTAAGTCCTGGAAATCCTTTCCGGCCTGAGCTCCAAATATGTCGGAGTAGCCCGGATAAGGTCTTGTTTTGTTTTTCCGACACTAATCCTGGTTAATGGCGCAGGAAACTCGCCATTTGCCCCCTTCACTTCGCAACCTCTAGTGAGATTCCCAGATGGCGCCACGGGGAGGCGTGAAGTAGGACTTATTAGCAGAGCTGCAAGATGTTCGGCTGCAGAGGCTCATTCTCGTCATTTTAGGAACCAGCACCTGTCGGAAGATGCTACTTCTACGAGGCCTTATACTAATCGTTGCCATCCATCCATTGGAGCAATTACTGAAAAAAAATTAACGAATAACTGTAAATTGTGGTGAGGAACTTGTACGAGATTTTTATTGTTTACTCCAAGTTGGTAAGTGGAAGAGCATCTATTCAATGAATAACCCGATCTTATAAAAATGTTTTTAATACTTTGTAACAGAATAGATATTTTAAAGGCAAATTATAAAGATTTCAAAATAAGAGTAAACTATCAAAACGTAGATTTTTGCAATATATTAGACTAATGATAGGTTTTTGGGACATAAGTAGAGGAACAATTTCATTGTTTTGGATGCCACCACAAACAACTAAACCATATTCAAGTTTGGAATGAACTAAGCTATAATACTGTAATATTTCGGCTAGGGTTCGAAATGATAAAATGTTATTCTGTTTGAAAACACTATATTTATTATTATTTAAAAACTACTTTCAATTAGTTCACAAACGATTTCACTACTATTTCACAATTCAAATCTCTTATCTTTCACTTATTAAGACTTAGCTCCTCTTCTATCGCTTTCCAAAAATCAACTTATCGTACCCAGTTTCTCATCCTTTATTTATACCACATTTGTCGGGGTCTAGTTCTTTCTGGTAACTTCTGGTTTGAAACTGGGGTAATAACTCTCCAATGTGGAGAGTTTATTGATGATGCATGATGATAAAGCTATGCAACACTGGATTATTGATTTAATCACATATATACCACGATATCCACCTCTTAAACTTGTTCCTCCCGAACAAACTCTTCGACATTCTGCCCAATATAGCAATGCATCCGATCCACATGAACCACTTTCATCTTGCCTCCTCCTCGTTGAATGCGATAGACAACATCGTTGATGCGTTTTACCACTTTATAGGGTCCTTCTCAGTCTTGCTATAATTTTGGTGAAACGCCTTTCCGTCTATGAGGGTTATATAGCCACACTAGACCTCCCTCCTGGAATCCCGCTGTGATCGCCTTGACATAATACCTCGTCTTCATGCGGTCACTGGCTATCTTGATCTTATCCCTGGTTCTTTGGTGCACGTCCTTTATCATCTGTCTGAGGTCTGCAACATAGTCGTCTTTATTTCTGTTCTCTTCAGACGGCGGTGATCTAAACATCAATTCACTAGGTAACCGGACTGTTCGACCGAAGAGGATTTCCGATGGAGTGTGACCTGTGGTGTTGTGTACTGCACTCCGATAGGCTAATAGACACATTGGAATTTGCCTATCCCAATCGCGTTGCTTGTCGCCAACGACCTTTGATTGGTGTTCATTCAAGGTTCTGTTGAAGCGTTCCACCATCCCGTCCGATTGTGGGTGGAGCGATGTTGTTCTTGCCTTTTTAATTCCTGGTACCTCGCACAACCCTTGGAAAATCTTGGACTCGAAGTTGCGCCATTGATCCGAGTGCAATTCCATTGGTACGACGAATATGCTCACCCAGTTGTAAAGATCTGCTCAATTACGGTTTTGGCTTCCTGATTAGGTATAGCGAGAGTCTCAGGCCACTTACTGAAGTAATCCATAACAACAAGAATGTAGCGGTTTCCATTTTTGGTTTCAGGACACGGTCCTGCGATGTCAACTGCAATTCCCTCGAGAGGCGCTCCAACATTGTATTGCTGCATTCTGCCGTGAGTTTTAACCCTCGGGCCTTTACTGGCGGTGAGACACTTTCTGCACCAATTTTCAACATCGGCCTTAGCGTGCACCAAATAAAAACGTTCTCACACATTTTCTAATGTCTTATTTATTCCCCAGTGGCCTCCGGATACTCTATAGTGCAGTTCCCTTAGCACGTCACTGACTCTCAACCTTGGCACAACAAGCGACTTTCCATCCGAGCTTTCCCACCTTCGCCTCAAAAAAACATCTTGAACATGAAGCGAGTCCCACTGTGCCCAGTATGCCTTTAGTTCTGGACTTTTATTGGATATTTCCTGCCAGTCTGGTTTTTCTTCGTGTTCTTTCCAAGCGAGCATTGGCTCAATATCTGGATCCGCTTTTTGGGCGTTTCGCATCTCACATTCATTCCAACCGTCAGTGGGATCAGCTCTTAGCCGTTGAATGGATACCGCATCTTTTTCTTCTTGTCGTGCGTAATGTTTGCAATCAGATTTGCAAGGTCGCCGGGACAGAGCATCCGCATTAGAGTGAAGGCTTCCCTTTCGATGCTGTATCTCGTAGTCGTACATATGGAGTCGTTCACTCCACCTTGCGACTTGTCCTTCAGGATTTTTAAATTGCAGCAACCACTTCAGAGACGCATGATCTGTGCGAAGAATGAATTTTAGTCCAAACAAGTACATATGGAAATGCTTTGTTGCCAAGACCATAGTAAGAAGATCCCGCTTGGTGACGCAGTAGTTCCTTTTCGGCTTAGAGAGCACCTTACTAAAGTAGGACACTTCTTTCCCTTGCCTGTCATGCATCTGCGAAAGGACAGTTCCAATTCCGATGTTACTGGCATCTGTATCCACAATAAATGTTTTTCCTGGAGTAGGGTACGCTAGTATGGGGGCCTCACATAATTATTGTTTGAGAGTTGTGAAGCTTCTTTCGCATTCACTTCACCATTTGAATTGTTTTCCCTTTTCTGTTAGTTGATGCAAACTTTTTGTGATCCCAGAAAAATCCTTCACAAACCGCCTGTAGTAGGTAGCGTTTCCCAGAAAGCTTCTGAGTTGGGGTTTGTCTTTTTGGGACTCGCAAATTCGTTGATTAGTCCCTCTGCCATCGCTCGTTGCTCCTGACTCAGCTCGGTTTGCTTGAGTACAGTTCTTTTCAACTCGGCTGTGCTACTTGATGGCAAAGATATACCAGGATTTTCCTTCGACAACTTGATGACAGCAGTTATCGGTACACACGCTCCGATCGATTTTCCTTGCTTTAGATTGATGCTCTTATTGCCCACATTCAAGATTCTTACTGGGACCATTTTGCCTTTCGGTTCAATGAGCACCTTTCCCACGACGTAATTCTGATAATGATTTTTAGAGTCAGGCTCAATCAAATCAATCGATGGCTGCCAAGATTAACTTCCAGCTTCGCCCAAATAAGCGTCTCTGCGGAAGGTGGTAAGGTTTGGTAAGGTTTCGTCCTTGCTGACTACTGTCCTGAGGCATGCGGCATTCTCAATTATGCACTCGTCGCATATATCGGCCACTAGGAATACGTTGGTGAATGTTAGTCCTGCCAGTTTGATGGTAAGAACAACCTCTCCATACACCTTCGCCGTCGCTCCTTTTACCATGAATCATGATCGATATCCCTTCTTATAATGTAGGCAGTGGCACCGATGTCATAGGTAGCCACACACTTATTCTGACCTATGTGGGCTTCCACTGCAAGACTCTCATTACTTCATTTTGCTAGGGCCTCAGGAAGGTTCCGTTTTTCAGTCATTCTTACAGCCATTTGCAACTGCTTATCTTCAATCACTTGGGTTAACGCCTCCACAGCCATTTCGTTGATAAGGTCTTCTCCGGCATCAGGTTAAGATAAATGCGCTAACCGTTCGATATCGGCCTGAAACTGCTGAAGTGTTTCTCCCCTCTTCTGGACTCTACTGCGCGGTTGGACTCTGTATGCTTGCTGCATATGGTCATCTCCGAAGAGCATTTCTATGGCTTTAACCAAAGCGTCGTACTTGAGTTGTTGATCTTCTGAGATGGTTTGCAGCAATTCCGCAGCTGTACCTTTCAGCGCCAACGTTGGCCCAATCGACTTTTCCCCGTCGTACTAGTTGTTGGTCATGGCAGCTACTTCAAATTGTCTTATATGTACTGGCCACGATGTTTGGCCATCGAAACAGGCGGTTGCATCTCTTTCCTTCTAGGGCAGTCTGTAGAAATTTCTCGGGCATTCTGTTTCTTCACTCTATCTAGTTCTTTAGCAAGATTCTCAATGTTGTTTTCAAACTTCCCAAACTGTTCCTCGACTTTCACAAGCTGTTCCTGGAATTCGGTTCCAACCTTTGCGAGTTTTGCTTCATGCTATTTAATTTTTGATCGGTTATTTCAAATTCCGCTTCTAGAGAATTCTTGAACTCTTCAACAGTGTCTTTGTGCGCAGCAACAATGGAATTCTTCTGTTCTTCAAACTTAGAATCCATACTTCTCCTTTGTTCTTCTAAAGAATTCTTCTGTTCTTCAAACTTAGAATCCATACTTCTCCTTTGTTCTTCTAAAGAATTCTTCTGCTCTTCCATACTTCTCCTCTGTTCTTCAAACTTAGAATCCATTCTTCCCCGTTGTTCTTCTAATGAATTCTTCTGTTCTTCAAACTTAGAATTTAATCCAAGGAGCAATTCCATCATAGCAGACATGTCAACTCCAGTGCTCATATGTTCTTCTTCAACATCGAACAAAATGGATTTCGGGTCCTTACCTTCTTTTTCGGCCCCCAGGATCAAAATCCAAATCTCCCAAACAAAACGAAGTAACCAGATTCTAGCAGTGGTCAGAATAAGTGCGTGGCTTCCTTTGACATCGGTGCCACTGCCTCCATTATAAGAAGGGATATCGCTCACGATTCATGGCTGCACAATACCAGTAGCTCCTGTCTGAAAACAGCAAAAGGAGCGACGGCGAAGGTGTATGGAGAGGTTGTTCTTACCATCAATCTGGCAGGACTAACATTTACCTCGTATTCCTAGTGGCAGTTATATATGACGAGTGCTTCATTGGAGTTGACTTTATGAAAGAGTATAGTGTAGCACTCGACATCGGAATGCAAGTACTTAAGTACAGGTACATTGAGATTCCGGTGGTGTACGGGAATGAGAATGCCGCATGGCTTAGGACAGTAGTCAGCATGGACGAAACCTTACCACTTTCCGAAGAGACACTTATTTGAGCGAAGCTGGAAGGTAATTTTGGAAGCCATCGATTCTATTTGATTGAGCCGGACTCTAAAAATCATTATCAGAATTACGTCGTGGGAAAGATGCTCGTTGAACCGAAAGGCAAAATGGTCCCAGCAAGAATATGGGCAATAAGAGCATTAAACTAAAGCAAGGAAAATCGATCGGAGCGTGTATACCGATAACTGCTGTAACCAAGTTGTCGAAGGAAAATGCTGCTATATCTTTGCCATCAAGTATCACAGCCGAGTTGAAAAGAACTATACTCAGGCAAACCGAGCTGAATCAGGAGCAACGAGCGATTGCAGGGAAGTTAATCAACGAGTTTGCAGACGTGTTTGCCTCGCAGGACGGCGAATATGGCAGCACACATTTGATAAAACACCGAGTAGACAATGGAGATGCAAGACCAATACATCAACCTCCTAGGCGTTTACCATTAGCTAAGCAGACGGAGGTTGCAGAAGTGGTTGATTGAAAGCTCTAAGAGTCCATGGGCATCACCGGTTCTACTGGTCAAGAAAAAGACGGCGCCAATAGTTTCTGCGTGGATTATCGCCAGCTGAATAATATCATCAAAAGGATAGATACCCCTTGCCAAGGATTGACGATACACTGGACACACTGTCAGGAGCGCAATGGTTCTATATACTTGATCTGAAGAGTGTCTACTCTGAAGCACAGATCCATCCGGAGGAACGTGAGAAGCCAACCTTTAGCGCAGGAAACGGGCCTTGGCGATTCACAGTAATGCCATTCGGATTGTGCAATGCTGCGGCAACTTTTGAGCGCCTAATGGAACGCGTTTTGCTGGGACTAACATGGAAAATCTGTTTGGTCCACCTGGGCGATGTCATCATGGTCGGCAAAACTTTTCAAGAACATCGAGATAACTTAAAGGAAGTGTTCCAAAGATCTCTTTAGGCCAGATGTCCAATATTTGGGACAAAAATTTGGCCAGTCCCAAGAGACAAACACCTTCTTCTTCTTATCCTTTTATTAACCCTTTCCTCGTTATACGAACTTATGCGTAACGAGTTTCCCATTTTTACTGCATCGCTGCTGCTCCGCTTATGGGGTTGGCTAATGTCGCAGACCGCAGAACGCGTCCACATAATGCTCGGTCCTGGATCGCTTCAGTGGTTAACCCCAGACGTTGTTGCGCATTTGCCATCTGAGAAATCCAGGAATTCTTTTTCCGACCTCGTTTTCTTACAGTTGGAGTGACCGTAGTTGATAGTGCCTTTTTAACCGGATTTTCCGCAGATCTTCTTTGAACGTGGCAATACCAACTTATTCTATTCGCCTCAAGCTGTTCGGTTACAGAATTCTTTATATATAGACTTCCTCTTATACGCGTAGATCTAATGCAATCGCGTTTAGTGACTCCACTAGACATCCTTAACATTTTCATTTCCGCTGCCGTCATTTTGTTTTTAAACGCTTCGTACATTGTCCAGCACTGTGAACCGTATATAAGAGCTGGTCTAACAACCGTGGTGTAGAGTTTCCCCTTTAATTTAAGTGGAAAATTCGGTCGCAAAAGATTCCCGAATTTTCCCGCCATTTCATCCATCCCACACTCACTCTGTGGTTAACGTCGTCGTCACATTTCGCTTCCATGTTAACGATTTATCCTAAGTACTTAAAAATAGTGCTTTTCGGAAGAACTATTCCGTCAAACATTATATCCGGGACTGGTCGCAACGGATGTGCAAATGGGCACGTCAAATGCTCCGTCTTTGAACGACTTATTTTAAACCCGTTTCTCTCTAGCGCATTTCTCCATGAATCTAAGGCGTTCTGTAAATCTTCGACGTTATCGCTAAGTATAACTGCGTCGTCAGCGAAGAGAATTGGCGTTACATTTGCTTCGCGCATGCAGTCTTTTAAAAGATAGTCGAATACTACGTTAAAGAGGAAAGGGCTAAGTACGCTTCCTTGATGCACTCCGACATTAACTGGAAATTCTCTCGTTAGTCCAGCAGGGCTTTTAACCGCAGTTTTCACGTTTCCGTACATGTCTTGTATTATTCTAACATACGTTTCCGGTACATTTTGAGACCTCAGCGCGGCCCATATGAGATCCCTAGGCACTCGATCGAATGCTTTCTCGAGGTCGATAAATACCATGTGTAAATCCTTAGACGAATCTCGGTGCTTTTCCATTATTATTCGTAGGCTTTGGATAGCGTCCACCGTCGATCTTCCTTCAACAAATCCACACTGGCTATTATCTAGTTTTATTATTTGCCGAAGACGTTCGTTTAAGACTCTTTCGACGATTTTCATTGTGTGTGACATAAGCTTGATTGAACGGTAGTTGTTGCATTCTCGAGTGTCGCCTTTTCCTTTGTATAATGGAACTAAGAAGCTACTTCTCCATTGATTCGGCATGGGTTGTCCACATTTTAATTTATTTAAAAGTTTCGATAGCCAAACGCTGCCGATCCCCTCCATCTTCGACCAAAACTCTGATGGAATGCTGTCTGGTCCCGCCGCTTTCCCGCGCTTCATTGTTCCAATTGCTATACTTATTTCTTCGATTGAAAAGTCCGAAACTTCCTCCTCGAATAGACCAGCTGTCGGCACGATATCACGTGGAAACTGTTTGCTAAGCAACTCCTTGCAGTATTCAAGCCACCGGTCACAAATTTCCTTTTCATTTGTTAGTAAGCGACCGTCTGCGTTTTTGATGTATTTCGGCGAGGTAATTTCCATTGAATTTTTTCTCCTCTGTGCAGCGAGCTAACAGAGGAGAAAAAAGAGACAAACACCAACTGAGAAGCTTTCTGGGACTCGCTACCTACTACAGGCGGTTTGTGAAGGATTTTGCTGGGATCACAAAAAGTTTGCATCAACTAACAGAAAAGGAAAAACAATTCAAATGGTGAAGTGAATGCGAAAGAAGCTTCACAACTCTCAAACAACAATTATGTGAGGCCCCCATACTAGCGTACCCTACTCCAGGAAAAACATTTATTGTAGATGCAGATGCCTGTACCGTCAGAATTGGAGTTGTCCTTTCGAAGATGCATAACGGTCAAGAGAAAGTAGTTTCCTACCTTTGTAAGGTGCTCTCAAAGCCGGAAAGGAACTACTGCGTCACCAAGCGGGAACTTCTTGTTTTGGTCTTGGCAACAAAGCATTTCTATATGTACCTGTACTGGCGATAATTCATTCTTCGCACAGACCATGCGTCTCTGAAGTGGTTGCTGCAATTTAAAAATCCTGAAGGACAAGTCGCAAGATTGTGTTTTGAGGCGAACGAGGGAAAGCTCGGAAGGAAAGTCGTTTGTGATACAGATCGTTGTGCCAAGGTAGAGAGTCAGTGACGTGCTAATGGAACTGTACGATGGAGTTTCCGTAGGTCACCTGGGAGTAAATAAGACGTTAGAAAAGGTGTGAAAACATTTTTGTTGGGTGCACCCCAAGGACGGTGTCGAAAATTGGCGAAGAAAATGTGTCACCTGCGCCACCAGTAAAGGCCCGAGGGTTAAAACTCAATGCAGAATGTACCAATACAACGTTGGAGCACCCTTCTAGAGAATCGCACTTAACTTCGCAGAACCGTTTCCTGAAACGCTACATTCTTATTGTTATGGATTACTTCAGTAAGTGGCCTGATGCCTTCGCTATCCCTAACCAGGAAGCCAAAACTGTGATTGAGCAGATCGTTTACAAATGGGTAAGCATATTCGGCGTACCGATGGAATTGCACTCGGGACAAGGGCGCAATTTCGAGTCCAAGATTTTCCAAGGCTTATGCGAGCTACTACGAATTAAAAAGACGAGAACAACTCCGCTCCATCCACAATCGGACGGGATGGTAGAACGTTTCAACAGAACCTTGAATGAACACATATCAGAGGTCGTTGGCGACAAGGAACGCGATTGGGATAGGCAAATTCCAATGTGTCTATTAGCCTATCGGAGTGCAGTACATAGCACCGCAGGTCACACTCCATCGGAAATCCTTTTCGTCGCACAGTTCGGTTATATTACAAATATTACAATACACACATTTTAGAAATTCAAATGAACAGTATGATTTTAAAAGATAGAATTGCCTTATACTGGCCAAGAGATATTTTTTTAAGTGAAAGCGACTGTTCAGACCAACTCATCATCGAGTCGAGAATAATGCCAAGATATTTGAATTCTCTCACCTTATCTATACTAAAATATTTATTCGAACATGAGGGTTGTTCGAAAGAAGTCTGGGAATTGTATTGAGAGTTACAAATGCACGCACTATGCTTAAATGTTTCCAGTTTCCACAATGAAAAATAAAAGGTCCGTAGTCAATTTGATTATTAGTAGGACTAAAAAACACGATTCTGGTTTTATCCCTTATTACCAATGTGTGCATTTTGAACCAATGACTAAGTATTTCCAGATCATGATTGATATCGATGGAAAGATTAGGAACTGAATCACTGGTAACAGCACATGCCATATCATCCGCAAATGCTGTAACCTTACTGTGATAGTTTTGCGTAAGAAGTGAGTTAATGAAGATAAAAAAAAATAGAGGACCAAGCACGGGACTCTGAGGACACCCAAAGATATTGATTTAGCGGAGCTTAGCGTTCCATCAGTTCTAACTCTTTGACATCTATTTAATAAGTAAGAAGAGAGCCAGTTATGAATTGTACCTCTAAATCCACATTTAAAAAGCTTATCTAACAGTAGTTTGTGATCAACAGTATCGAATTTTTTTGTTATATCCACAGAAAGCGCTGCGGCTGTGATACTATACGATTATTGAAGCCATTGTAGATATCAGAATAAAAATTAAGTAGTGCATCCTCAGTGAAACGACCTGCGCGAAAACTAAATTGACAGCCACTAAAAAAATTATTTCTTTTTAAAAATTTACCATTCTTAACTTTAACGCTTTTTCAAACAATTTCGCGAATACTGGTAGTAAGGAAATAGGTCTGTAGTTATTTATAAGGTTTTTATCTCCTTTCTTAAAAAAAGGAATCACTTCAGCGACTTTTAAACACTCAGGATAAACACCACATGCAACGCTTTTATTATAAATAAAATATAAAACATCACAAATATTTAAAGCTTTTTTTTTAAATCAAGTTGTTTGAGAAACACTTAGTTGTTTGCGAATTCGAATCTTTGAGAGACAGGATAATTTTTTTATGTTCAAAGGACGATATTGGATCAAAGGAGAACCTTTGAGAACAAGACACTTCGTCAACGATACAGTTATAATTGAGGTAAGGATATGAACTATCAGAGACAACTTTAGCACCTAAAGTGTAAAAAAACTGTTGAATTTTTCAGATAAGGTTTTACTGTCAGAAATAAGACCATTCTTTTCATTCAAACAAATAATCTGATCTTTGTGTTTTGCGATATCTTTACAAAGTTGTTTGTAGGCTGAAATGCCTTCATTGTTGTTGGAAATTTTTATTCTTCTTTTTGTACAATTTATTTTTCTTTTTGATTTTCTTGTGTATTTCCAAAGATATCCACGGCCTAAGTTTTTTCCATTTACTATTTCTACTAACTTTTTCCTCACTACATTGTGATACATAGTTTTCAAATATTTTATTAAATTTGGAGAAGGCTACGGAAGGGTCATTTTCATTAAAAACACTATCCCAACATTCATAACGAAGAAGATACGAGTAATAACGTGCAACAAAATCAGTTTTAATATAAGAATGATTAGAAAACAATGGCTTAATGTTGGAAGGACGAGACAATTGAAAACTTAGACACGTCATACAGTGGTCGGTTATTTGGAAATTGACAACAGAGGTATAGATTTTGGTTATCTGTGATTTGGAAAAGCGTACCATAATATGGTCAATACAAGTACTAGCAGAAGAAGAAATGCGCGTAGGTTTATTTATGCACGACTCAAGGCCAAAAGAAGATCACAGAAACAAATAATTATCTACCAAATTAGAGTTTTCCAAGATGTCTAGATTAAAGTCACCTAAAACAATAACATCATTTTGTTCGCTTGTCAACAATGTTCAAGATGAAATGAATCTTTAATAAAAGCAGCAACACCGCCCGATGCATATTTGTTATTGCAGTAGGGTATAAATTTGTATCCTTCAATGTTAAAAAGTGAACTGTCATCCTCATAAATCCAGATTTCTGACAAAAAAATAAAATCAGGCTGATTTCTAAACGAATTTAAATGTGCAAGGAAAATATCAAAATTTGTTCGCATGCTTCTTATGTTTTGGTGAACAATGAGTAAGTTGGAAAAGTATGCTTGGTTAAAAAAATAGATCGAGATTACCAACATCGAAACAGTTGATAGAGGGAACGTCGAGTATATTGCTTTGAAAATCTAGCAAATTATATAAGGCCTAAATCTTCGCTCGAATTTATACTGAATAAGTTGTCATTATCCCCCTTTCGCATGAACACTCTCCAATTTTTTACCCAAGCATACTTCTACATTTTTTCTCTTTTTATTTTTTGTGCAGCATTTAGCAGATATCTAGTTTTTCCATTTAAACATTCATTAATATAGATTTTAACATTTTTTCCGCAGTTAAATATTTTGAAAGTTAAATTATTTTTATGTAAAATTTTGTTTTTCATAATTAAGTCTTTCTTGAGTTTAGACAATTTACAACCAAAACAGATTTTAAATTATTCCCATTTACATTTTTCGACATTTTAACATTTTTAACAAAACAATTGTCAATTTCCATTCCGGACACAGCTTTTGAAACACCCTTTGCAAAGACTTGCATAGCACAGTTGAGGGAATTGTTATTGTTGACATTTGGAACACCCACAATTTCTATACATAATAAAAATAAAATTGCGTGTTTTAAAACGAATATGATATCATCTTATCAATCCATCCATCATATACACTCCACCCATATGACTATTGTATTCTCTTATTATTTGTGGGCAATCTGCTTCGATATATTGCTTTCGTTTGCGATCGTTCTTGTTGTTTTGTTCTTCAAAGAAAACATGACCCCAACGTATGTCAATGCAAGTCGAACTCCTCTAAAAAGACTAAAAATTCCTTTTGTATATCTACGTGCATCTTATTAAAGGTAGTGAGGTGTGAAAGTTGTCAAAATAAACAACATGGTTTTGAAATTCAGGAACTGATTGGGTGAGACGAACAACTACGTTTGTGTGGAACCAAGATCGAAAGTATCGCATAAAACAAATAATTGTATACCCCACTTGTGAGGCTTATTCGGCATATACTGCGGTAGATGATGCTTCATTTTTGTTGCGCACATTTGCTCATCACACATAGGCGAGCTATTTTCGGCACTGAGTTAAATGTTTTGTTGAAGAGTTCAGAAATGCTCCTTATACGATATAAAGATCGTAACCATCTGCATCTCTCTTAACACGTTATTTTTCGTCGGCAAAAGATATATAACGTTTTACGTTTTCAAATTGTCTGCAGGACATCGTGCTTCTTATTGGTACAAATGCATTCTTGCTCCAATAACTTTCCATATATGGGTATCGATATAGTGACATATACAGCAGAATGCCCACAAACTTGTGAATGTCTGTCTTTGAAACTGAGAATGTAGTGTTAATATTTTCTTGATGCGCAGCACGATTTGTTTCCGCAACAATGAGGTTGACTATTTCGGATGTGAAAAAGTACTTGAAGCATTGTAGTGAAATTTCTAAATTCTTAATGAATGAGGCAAAGAAATGAAATGAAATCCCTCGAAATGCCACATCATTGACATGAAGCTGTTATGACCTCTTTTTCCACAGAATTTGTTGAAATTCTTTTGATTTTATGTCAATTTTGGTTAAATTTTTGCCACTGAAACCGCCTGTAGATAGAGTTGATGTAGGGCCACCAGTTTCAAATTTCAAGAGTGGAGATCGAGGTCGCTTGGATGGTTTGAAAGCGGCCGTTGTCGAGGTGGTAGAAAGTGGTTCTTCTAATAATTAAAACTTATATTCAGTATTGAAGTTAGAAGCAATTAACAAAAATTAACCTTGTTCTATATATATATTGATCAGGTTGCAAGTCGTGGTCGTCCATATCATCGTCGCAATCAAAAACTCATACTAGTAACAGCTTAGTTTTTTGAGGGTTGTCTTCCGGAGATTTCGATTTGTGAAGATTAGACTCTTTGCTATCCATTGCGATCTAAATATAATTAAAAAAGCCTATTTTTAAAGCAAAAAACTTATAAAACATCTAAAAACTTATAACAACTGGCGTTAACCGTTATGACCGTCTATAAACGGTCATCTGTAAACGTTATGAATATACACTTTTTTTTTGGTTTTATTCAAAATAAAAATATTTACGAGTATTATGAAAATAAATAATATTTTATACTTACCAAAAGATTTTCACGTCTTTTAAAAAATATTGCAATCCAAATTCACTTTTGTTCGAAATAATTTATTTCACTTTTTGCACTGACTTACAGCATTCAAATGGCTCAAAATATGAAGTAAAAAACGGATGTTGCTCTGATATTATAAAGCACATTATCACTGAAAACCATTAAATGGGTCTTAAATGTTTTAGTATTTTTTGAATTATATCTACCTTCAAGAAAAAGGCGACCGTCTACAGACGGTTATAACGGTTACAAGATGAGAAACAGCGGACGAGAAGTTGATTTTTGAAAATCGACAGAAAAGGAGTTACGTTATATAGTAAACGATAAGAGATTTGATTTATGAAATAGTAGTGAAATCGGTTTCGAATTAATTGAAAGTTATTTTAAATAATAATAAATAGAGTATTTCGAAACAAAATAAATCTTTCCGCAGATGGAAAAAAAAGACTTGATTCTTCAGCTACAAGAAGCGGTCGAAAAAGCTGGAAAAGACCCGAAATCAATTTCTTTCGACGTAGAAGAGGACAGGAGAAGTGAGCAGAGGGGTTGACATATCTGCTATAATGGAATTACTTCTTGGATTGAATTCTAAGTTAGAGGAACAAAGGAGAGGTATGGATTCTAAGATTGAAGAACAGAAGAGTTCCTTGGAAGAACAAGAGAGAAGTATGGAGGAACAGAAGAATTCTTTGGAAGAACAGAAGGATTCCATTCTTGCCGCACAACAAAACACTGTTGAAGAGTTCAAGAATTCTCTAGAAGCGAAATTCGAAGTAATTGATCAAGAATTGAATTTGCAAGTGGGCCAACTCAAGAAAGTTCAAAACAATATTGAGAGTCTTGCTAAAGAACTAGAGAGAATGAAGAAACAGAAGGCCACAGAAAGTTCTACAGATTGCCCTAGAAGGAAAGAGATGCAACCGCCTGTTTTTGATGGCCAATATAAAGAAGACAATTGAAAGCAGCTGCCATGACCAACAACTGGGAAAGCGAGGAAAAGGCGATTGCGCTAACGCTGGCACTGAGAAGTACAGCTGCAAACCATCTCAGAAAATTAACGATACAACTTGGTTAAGGCCATAGAAATGCGCTTCGGTGATGACCATATGCAGCAGGTATACACAGTCCAACTGCGCAGCAGAGTTCAGAAGAGGGGAGAAACACTTCAGGAGTTGCAGGCCAATATCGAACGGTTGGCCCATTTATCTTATCCCAATGAGACGCGTTTACACAAGCAATTGAAGATAGGCAGTTGCAAATGGCTGTAGAATGGATGAAAAACGATCCCTCCCTGAGGGCCTAGCATTTGCCCTGAAGATGAAAACTGCCAACCAAGCATCTCAAGGAACCCACCGCGTGAGAGAAGTGACAGCCGTGGAAGGCTCATGCCAACGAGCAGACATCGAGGAGCGGGACAGTGTGCGTGCACGACAAATCCGTTGCTGGAACTCCAACAAAATAGGACATCTGTACCGTCAATGCAGGGCTAGACTTAAGCAATAGAGCTGTCCAAAATGCGCTGCTAGGAGGCGTTACGAAGAAACTCTGGGAGGGATAAGAACTATCCTGCAAGTAGCGCATCATCAAATCAAAAGGAAGGAAACATGTGAGGACCAACTTCGAGTGGCAGACGAATTGACGTCCCGAGGATCAAGATCCAAGTCTACCAAACAAAACGAAGTAACAAGAGTCTAACAGTGGAGCCCCCTAATTTGTCAGAATAAGTGTGTGGCTACCATTAACACCGGCGCTACCGCCTCCATTATAAGAAGGGACATCGCTCATAATTCATGGCTGCACAATACCAGTAGCTACTGTCTGAAAACAGGAACAAGAGCAACGGCGAAGGTGTATGTAAAGGTTATTCTTACGATCAACCTGGCAGGACTAACATTCGCCCACGAATTCCTAGTGGCCGATACCATAGTATGAGACGAGTGCATCATTGGGGATAGAGAGTGCCGCATGCCTTAGTAGTCAGTAAGGGAGCCATAGCTTCTATTTTATTGAGCTGGACTCTTAAAATCATTGTCGGAATTATGAAATATGCTCGTTGAGCCGAAAGCAATATGGTTCCTGTAAAAATCCTGAATATGGGAAATGAGAGCATCAAATTTAAGCAAGGACAATCGATCGGAGTGTGCGTACCGATAACTGCTGTCACCAAGTTTTCCAAGGAAAATGTTGCTATATCTTTGCCATCAACCAGCACAGCCGAGTTGAATCAGGAACAACGAGCAATCTTAGAGGAATTAATCAACGCATTTGCCGATGTATTTGCCCCGCAGAGCGCCGAATATGACAGCACACATTTGGTACGACACCGAATAGATACAAGAGATGCAAGACCAATACGTCCAACTCTTAAGCATTTACCGTTAGCTAAGCAGACGGAGGTTGCAGAAATGGTTTCGACTAAGAAAAAGGAGAGATTGATAGAAAGTTGATAGTCCGTGGACATCACCAGTTGTACTGCTCAAGAAGAAAGACGGCACCAATAGATTCTGCGTGGATTATCGCCAGCTAAATAATGTCACCAAAACGGACAGCTGCACCTTGCCAAGGATTGGCGACACACTGGGCATACTGTCAGGAGCGCAATGACTCTCCACACTTGGTCTAAGAAGTGGCTACTGGCAAATACAGATCCATTCGGAAGACCGTGAGAAGACGGCCTTCTCCGCAGGAAACCGGCTTTGGCAATTCACAGTAATGCCATTCCGATTGTGCAATGCTCCGGCAACCTTTGAGCGCCTGATGGAACGCGTTTTGCTGGGACTAACATGGAAAACCTGTTTGGTCTGCCTGGGCGATGTCATCGTGAAGTGTTAAAGGAAGTGTGCCAAAGGTTACGAAGTGCAAAGCTAAAGCTAAGCCCGAAGAAATGTCATCTCTTTAGGCTAGTGGTAAAATATTTGGGACACATCATCTCATCCGATGGGGTAAGGACTGACACAGAAGAGGTCGAAGCAGTGAAAAATTGGCCAGCCCCAAGAGACAAACACCAGCTAAGAAGCTTTCTGGAACTCACGACATACTACTGGAACCGCAAAGAGTTTGCATCAACTAACAGGAAAACAATTCAAATGGTCAAGTGAATGCGAAAGAAGATTCAAAACTCTCAAACAACTAATGTGTGTAGCCCCCATACTAGCGTGCTCTACTCCAGAAAAAAACATTTATTGTGGATGCAGATGCCAGTAACGTTGGAATTGGAGCTGTCCCTTCGCAGATGCATGACGGGCAACAGAAAGTAGTTTCCTACTTTAATAAGGTGCTCTCTAACCGGAAATTAACTACTGTGTCGCTTTGGTCTTGGTAACAAAGTATTTCCATAAGTACCTGTACGGACTAAAATTCATTTATCGCACGGACAATGCGTCTCTGAAGTGGTTGTTGCAATTTAAAAATCCTTAAGGACAAGTCACAAGGTGGATTGAATGATTCCAGATGTACGACTACGGGATCCAGCATCGAAAGGGAAACCTTCACTCTAATGCGGATGCTCTGTCTCAGCGACCACGCAAATCTGATTGCAAACATTGCGCACGACAGGAAGAAAAAAATCTAAGGTGGGAAAGCTAGGATGAAAAGTCGTTTGTTTTAGTTTAGTTCGTTTTAAATGCATTTTATTTTCTTAATCATTGACTCTTAAATCCTAAAAAAAAAAGCTTAAATGTTAGCCTTAAATTACTTAACAATCTTATGCTTACTTACTGTACCTTCGAGTCAGCTTAATTACGAAGTTGTCCACTCGTATAAAGTTCGCCCTGATGTACAGGATCTCATTAGGATAAAAAAAATTGTACTCCGACTCTGCTGTTCTGTAGAAGCGAAGACAAGCCCTAAGGCAAGCTCTCTCAAACACCCGAATCTTTTCCATTAAGCTTGCTCGTACATTGAACCACGCGGGACACCCATATACCAGCATGGGCCTGATAAGGGCCATGTAGCAGATTACATTTACCCTGGCATCGAGTTGGCTGCTATAAAGCAGTTTCTTTGTAAAGGAAAAAGCACCTTTAGCTCCGGCCAGAGCAGCATCTACATTCTTGTCAAAATACAGAAACTGATCTAGCCAGATCCTAAGGTATCAGACTAAATTTGGACAGGCAAGAGGCTGTCCGTGTTGTCCAATGATCGAGAACTTTCGCCAATTTTTTCTGGTATCCCTAGAGGCTCCAGACAATGGCGTCCTAAAGAGAATGGTTTCCGACTTCTGAAAGTTGATTTTCAACTTCCAGTCATCGCAAAATCGTCTTGTCGAAGTCACGCTGCAAGAGAGTATTAAGACCTCGATTTTTGTACCTGTTCTGTACGCTATTAAATCGTCTGCGTATGCAATAGTATGGGGAAGTGAACTTATCAAGTCGCATGTATAAATGTTGAATAGGATTGCTGCAGACCATTTTTAATTTGAAATATTCCAACAGAAGTTGTTAGTGGTTTACTAACACCTGCGCCGCCAGTAAAGGCCCGAGGGTTAAAACTCACGGCAGAATGCGGCAATACAACATTGGACCCTTCGAGAGAATCGCAATCGACATCGCAAGACCGTTTAATGAAACCAAAAATGGATATCGCTACATTCTTGTTGTTATGGACTCCTTCAGTAAGTGACCTAAGGCTTTCGCCATCCCTAACCAGGAAGCCAAAACCGTGATTTGGCAGATCGTTAACAACTAGGTGAGCAGATTTGGTGTTTAGATAGAATTGCACTCGGATCAAAGGCGCAACTTCGAGTCCAAGATTTTCCAAGGGGTGTGCGGTGACTTTAATTCTAAACAAACATTCTTTTTGGGGCTCAAGATGTGTTTCCTAAAAAGGTGAATTGGTCTATGAAGTTGGTATGGAACATAACTGTGACTTCTATTTAACGGGTTAGCCGACTTATTGGCCGACAGAAGAAATTAAAATACACTATCTTGTCGATCTTTTCGTTTTTAAATGAATCATTTAACCATTCTCTATTCACACTGACAGTGAGTGGCACACTCATTAAAAGGCAAGTACCACTTCGACTAACTGAAAGAAATACCTATTGGGAAGGATTCAGAAAAGAAATCGAAGATAACGTGGAATTAAACATCTCGATAAGATCACCACTTGAACTTCAAATCGGAGTTGAAATCTTTCAATGTGCTGCGTGGAACAACATACCTCATCCAAGACAAAAAACGGCGAAAAATAGCACAAATTACCAGCCAGGGATAAAAGAAATGGTAAGGGAAGAGGGGAAAGCACGTAAGAAATGGCAATTTACTCGTGCTCCGCAGGATAAAAGACGTCTTTATAAACAGTAATTATTATTACTGCTCATGTTCAAAAAATTCATTGTCTAATTAACACAGGGTCGTCAATATCAACTCTTAATCAGTCTCTATTTCCTCCGGGATAGAATTTTTTTCGGGATCTGCTTGTCGCTACACCTTACTTACTTACTCTAAGTGGCGCTACAGTTCGGGGTGGACCCAGGCTTCAGTCAGCAGGCGTCTCCAGTCAGCTCCATCCCTGGATATCTGCCTCCAGTTTCGTACGCTTGGTTGGCTGAGGTCCTCTTCCACTTGCGTGCGCCTCCTGAGTCTTATCCTTCCGCTACTACGCTGTCCCTCGGGATTCGAAGATTGCTCGTACCGGGGTATTGGTGTCTATACACTCTATATGACCCAGCCATCCAGTCTTTGGATCTTCACTCTTCTGATAGGTCGATGTCGCTGTACAGTCCGTAGAGATCATGGTTGTATCCATTCACCGTCAATGCCGACGGGACCGAAGATAGCACGTAGAACTTTTCTCTTGAAGCCACCAAGAACACCCCCATCCATTTTTGATAATGTTCATGCGTGTCCACCATAGAGCCGGACCGGAATTATTAAGGTCTTATAAAGTGTGACTTTTGTTGTCCGAGAAGTCTTTGCTTCTCAATTGCTTTCTTAGCCCAAAGAAACAGCGGTTGGCAAGAGCTGTTCTTCGTTTGATCTCAGCGCTGGTGCCATTGTCTGTATTTATAGCAGAGCCTAGGTAGACAAAGTCCTAAACTACCTCAAAGTTATATCAGTCGACGGTGACGTTCTGTCTGAGACGTCGGTATTGGTTGTCCCCCATTGACCGCTAAGCCTATTTTCGCCGATTACATCTCAATACTCACGAAAGCGCCACTGACATCACGCTACTTTCTACCGATTATGTCAATATCGTCGGCGTATGCGAGTAGTTGGATGGACTTTTGAAAAATAGTACCTCTTGTGTTTGCTCGTGAGTTTTGCACCCTTCTTTCAAGGACGATGTTGAAAAAATCGCATGACAGCGCATCGCGTTGTCTAAATCCTTTCTGGACATCAAAGGTCGAGTCATACGCGGCCTTAAAATCGATGAATAGGTGGCGTGCATCGATCTGAAGCTCATGGGTCTTCTCCAAGATCAGCCTAAGTGTGAATATTCGGTCGATAGTGGACTTTCGTGGCCTGAAGCCACACTGATATGGACCTATCAGGTTACTGACGAACGGATTCAGGCGTTCACACAATACTGCAGACAAGACCTTGTATGAGATGTTACGGAGACTGATGCCTATGTAATTGGCGCAGTCCTGAGGGTCTCTTTCTCGAAAATCGGACAAACAATGCTGACGTTCCATTCATCGGGCATACTTTCGTCCGACCATATTTTATAGATTGTATCTTTTCCAAGTCATCTCCTGCCGCTTTGAAGAACTCGGCAGTCAGGCCGTCCGCTCCAGCAGCTTTGTTGGATTTAAGCTTAGATATACTCGTATCTACCTTCACTTCATTTAGGTCGGGTGGACGGAATTGTTGGTCATCATCGTCCAGGTTGAAAGGCTGATTCTGCCTGACAGCGGTTTTTGGTTCGTCATCGCCGTTAAAATTGATAACCTGAATCATTCCGAGTGAAGAAAAGCTATCCGCCCTATTCGGACTCCCACGCCTGGAAAGTCAATATCGAAACCAAATATACCTGAGTTTCAAACGACGACATCACAACAATTCTTTCCTTTCTCCTCCTTCTATCTTTCCGCCCGCGCCCTTGCAACAGTAACAGGGTATCATAACCCCTTAGGCGCGGGTAAATTATTAAAAAAAAATAAATAAAAATCGCCGCTATGCAGTCTGCAGAAATGGTACATTCATCTCTACAGGCTTTGGTTCGGGGATTTGTTTCCGTAGCATGTTATTTGTACCTTTTGGTAAAACTTCCGAACCTCATTCCTGGAGTAACATCTCTCAATTTCCTCGATCACGCGCTTCTCATGCTCTTTCTTCTTCCTCCTGAGAAGCCGATGTTCGTCTCTTCCGCTCATAGAGCTCATGAGCAGCTGTGGTCCTTCTATGTAGCATCGCTTTATATGAATCTGGTTTAGCTCCATGTGCTTGCCGGCATTCACCATCGAACCAGGGGTTTCTTTTTGGTGGACAAATGAAACCCAACACATCAGAAGTGGCATCTCTGATGGCGTTTTGATTATTTTTCCAATGGTGTTCGATATTTGATGCTGGCGGTACTGGACTCTTAAGAGATTAAGAGACACTCGATAGGAAAAGGAGTTGGCGATCTCTTGTGATTTTAGCTGTCTGACGTCGAATTTTCTCATAGCATTAGTTTATCTTGGCGTAGTTTGGGATATCCGCAACCGTACCTTAGCTACAACAAGGTAATGGTCCGAGTCGACGTTGGCTCCTCGGAACGTACGGACATCCATAATACTGGAGGAATGTCTTGCGACGATCGCAATGTGATTAGTCTGGTTGACTGTTGGTTGATCGGGAGTTTCCTAAGTCCCCTTCTGTATATCGAGATGTGGGAACCGCGTGCTTGCAACGGCAATGTTTCGCCCCGTCGCAAAGTCGATTGGCCTGAATCCGTTATCGGAGGTGGTGTCGTGCAGGCTATATTCCCCCAAGGATACCCTGTCTTCCTAGCTTTGCATAAGAATCACCGAGGACAATTTTAATGTCATAGCTAGGGCATTTAAGGAGCTCATAGAAGTCCTTGGTGTCGTCATCTTTCTCCTCTGTGGGGACATACGCGCATATAAGGCTAATGTTGGCGAACTTAGCCTTGAACTTAGCGGATTGCTTCAAGGCGCTCGCTCGCATGCCGGAAGCTCAGGACTTCTTGTCTTACCGACAACAAATCTGCAACCAAATAAGGGCTGATTTTGCCGTCGATAGCAATTGCCGTAGTAGATGTCGCAGTTTTTCATCTTCTTTTTGTCCGGCCTATCCGATCTTATGAAGATAATAATACATTAGAACCAATAACATCCCAGAAAAACCTAATCAATAGACTAGACAAATCATATAAAGAAGAATTTGAAAGTTTAAAAAATTCTAAAAGAAGACAGTGATTTATTTTTTATAGAGGGTCAGCAATTGACAAGTATCAACAAAATAAAGCATCAAAATATTACCATCTCAAATGAACCAATTTATTCTCAAACATACAGATTCCCCCAGGGCACGTAAAAGAAGTAGGGAGACAGATTAGAGAAATGCTCGGTCAGGGTATTGTCAAAGAAATCAATTCTCCCTATAGCAGCCGCATATGGATAGTCCTATTAGACAATTTTCATCAGGGGAGAGAAATGGAGACTAGTCGTTGACTATCGAAAAATCAACGAGATCACTATAAGCGACCAATTCCCAATTCCGAATATTTAACCAAATTTTTGTTGATGAAAAGGATCAATTAAAAGCTACCTTCTCTACACTACAGGGACATTATGAACACATTAGAATGCCCTTTGGGCTCAAAAAGGCACCTGCCTCATTTCAGAGGATGATGAATCAAGGGCTTAAATTACTGACTAATAGAATTTGCGTTGTGTATGTGGATGATATACTTGTATTCCGCACGAGTACGAGCTTAGAGAAAATAATTTAAAGATCCAGTGAGTAAATGATATTTCTCTGCCCGTCAAAGACAGGTATCAAGCCCAATACCAAAAAATATATAAGTTATAAGAAAATTAAAACTATGCACTACTACGAAGTAAATTAAAAACTTCCTTGGACTAACTGTAGTAACCCAGAAAGTTTATTCGGGATTGTGCGGTAAAAGCATAACTTATAATTAAATATTTAAAAAAGATACAAAAAGTAACATTTCCGATACTACGTTTATAAATACATTTGGTGATATAATGGAATTAATTACGAACCCTCCTGTTTTGCATTACCCCAATTTTGAAAAAAGATTCAAGTTGACGACTGTTGCGAGCAATTTTGCAATCGGTGCCGTACTAAGAAAATCAGACTGTCGGCTTAACAAGCAGGAAACTGAACAAACATGAAACTATGTATAGCACCATTAAAAAAGAACTATTGGCATTTGTTTTGTTAATTCACCATTTCAGGACATCCCTTAACACTTCGAATTCGATGCGTACACTGACCACCAACCCTTAAAATGGTTGCAGACAAAAAAGAATGTACCGTGTTACATATCAAATGAAAGGGCTTTTTGTATTGGTCTTAAATATATTTTTTTTATAATTTTAAAACAAATAGTTTCAAAGTTATTTAAGAAAATAGATGCTCTAACAATATTGATCGCAATGACCTAAACCGCAAGTTCTTGTCAAAACCACTTTCAAGTACCTCAGTTGCCAATTGTTTATTTAATGGCGCTGTTTTTCCAACTCGAATGTCTTTTACTTTTAATAGGGTCGATGGTACCGATAAAGTAGAAAGTTTTTTGTCTATAAAGTCACATGCGATAGGAGTTAATAAAATGTATAACGCACGTCTTTAATACCGTTTTAATGACTAGTATTTTTCCGAAACAATGGAAATTGGCAAAAATATTTCCGATCCCTAAAAACTCATTAGGTGATGAATTCTGACTATTATTAATCTTGCCTTTTCTTTCCAAGATATGTGAAAAGATCATGCCTAAACAACTAAATGAGTTTCTCATTCATAATAATTTGTTGCTTACAGTTCAGTCAGGATTCCGTGCTAAACATAGTTGTACAACAGCCCTGTTAAATGTAGTTGAAGATATTAGGGATAGACTGGATAATGACTACATTAGGTTTTTAGTAGTAATAGGCTATTCTAAGGCTTTTGATATGGTAGAGCACTCTAGTCTTATCCAGAAGTTAAGACACGACTCTTCCGTTTCTCCTTGTGCAATTAAACTGAAAAGTAGGCCGTGTCATTATCAGTTTACATAAATGACATACATAACTTCCGTTTTATTGAACTCATCGAAACACATTTATGCTTATGACATTCAGATTTGTCAAAGTTGTCCCCGAGGTCTCATTGAGGATTGTGCTAATTACTTAAATGAAGAGCTTCAAAGAATTTCGGTAAAATGTGGCCTAGTATCGATCCAGAAAAATGTAAATGTTTGCTTATTTCTAAAACTAAATTAGATTTGTCATACTTTCCAGTTATAGTGCTGAATGATTCAAATATTGAATTCGCTGACTCTTCAAAAAATCTAGGTATAGTTTTCAATAGAGCACTAACATGGTACAACCATATAAATTCTACAGTGGGTAAGACATGTGGTGATCTTCGAACTCTATGGATTGTCCAAAAGGTAACACCATTCAAAACAAGACTGCTTCTTGCTAAGGCTTTAGTTATTCTTATACTTATTTATGCGAAATTTTTTATAATTGCGACGCTAAGAGCAGAAGGAAGCTGCAAGTAACGTTCAATACCACAATTAGATATGTTTATTGTCTCAGAAGATATGACCACGTTTCACATCTCCCTAAAAACATTGTGAACATGTCATTCGAAAACTATATTAAATTTTGCACGCTCATTCTTCTTTTCAGCTTTCTTAAAGGAAGTTTAAAATGAACTTCACCACTTCTTTAAACAGAACTACTAACTTTAACCCCCCCTTCGCGATTTCAATTCAAATGTTTTTTGCATTTAAAGATGAAATATAGATTGATGTAGTTATAGTACCAATATACGAGTATCAAATTTAACGTAACTCTCTTTTGAGATACAATAATTTTGAAAATTAAACTTAAGTTATAACTAAATGTTTTACTTTCACAACTTTTTAAGTGAATTCTTATGAATGCATGTACACAAAATAAAATAAAAATCAAATAAATAAATGCACGCGAGGGGTTTAAAATATGTATTATAGTACGTAGTTGAAATATTTCCGAGGCAGATTACTTACGTCACCTTTTTCATGGTTCGGGTGTTAATGTTATCTGTGTTATAGAAACATGGCTAAGGCCTGATTAGAGAGAAACAGATATTTCCGATTTGAAAGATCCCCTGGACCATATTCCGGAGTACAGAAAAGTTCGGAGCGATAGAATCAACAGTACAATAGGTGGTAGAGTAGCACTTTATTGTAATATTTCCTTGAATTGCCATGTTGTGAAATCTGAGGCTCGTACTACTGATTTGAGGTAAAGCTTAGTGTTATTGGCCGTGATTTTAAATCGCTCTGTGAATTACTGATCTTATTAACCATTTTAAAAGTTTAAATATCTCTAAACTGATAAGCAATCTATCCAAAGACAGTGACTTTTTTTTATTAACACAAGTTTCTTTTAAACATCAGAGCAGATTTTTTCTACTAACATATTTCGCATTATAAATTAGTCTTTTTAAAATTCAAATTATTCCCCTCTTAATATGTATATGTACGGGCATTGCGGTGAACATCTCCCCGTCGAAGGGGATTTTGCAGTATGCTCGTCATGCAAGCGAAGGCTTCACTTCAAATGCACTACAATTACAGAAAAGTCGTGGAACACCGTGGGTACAAGAAGAGACGCATGGATGTGCCAAATATGCAGGAACTGTGGAGATGTCCAAATTGCGGCTGCAGCAATGTATGTAATAGGAAAATAGGAAATAGGAATATATTTATACCACCAGCTTACAGCCGAAAAACATTTATCGATGAATACGGACACAATGTTGGACAATTGAGAAATAAGGACGAGATAATGGTAATAGGTGATATGAACATCAATGTGAATGACTTATGGAGTATACCAGAGTAGACCCGGATACCGGAGCAAAATCAACATTTTAACTAACGCTACATATAACCAAATCGATTCAGATGTAATTGAAAGCTGTATCACTGATCTTTACCCAATTATGTATTTCCCACAAATGAAAAAACCTGCTGTCAAAGAAAACTCAGACAGCCTCTCTTATTTATCTAACAATAAGGTTAATGAGCTAATTACAAATACAAACTGGGATGAAATCTTGAATGAACGTGATGCTATCTTACTTTATCAGAAGTTTCATAATAAAATGAAGTATATTTAAGATGCGGCGACATGAAACAAATAAAAAAGAGAAGAAAGTTTAGCCCATGGATATCTTTAGAATTAAAAGGCAAATGTAAAAAAAGGGACGAACTTTACAGAAAGTTGAATAACAATAGACTAAACAAATCATATGAACAAGAATGTAACACCTTCAGAAACAGACTGAAGAAGGAAATAACGGCCCAAAAATATATTTTTTATAAGTCCAAGTTCAACCAAATAAGATCTTCTCCCAGAAAAACATGGGGATTAGTAAATGAGATATTGGGAAAGAAAACGCCTAGTTTGGATGAAGCAATAATAAAGATTTTCACGGGTAAGATGTGTCTGAATAACTTAACTAATGCGTGTGCAAACAACTTCAGAACACAAATAAAGGACACTGTGCATCATTGTGACTCGGTTACATCGACACACACCAAATCAAGATTAGCCAGCACAATTTATATTCAAGAAACAGATTTCTTTGAAACCCGAAGAATAATTAATCTATTGAATGAAAACAAGTCGCCAGATATTGATGGAATACGAGCTTATGATATAAAAAGGCACACGGACATATTTACCCCATTATTGTGTAAATTCATTAACTTAAGTGTTGCACAAGCAAAAATCCCTACAAGCTTAAAAACTGCTGTAATCAGACCGATATACAAAGGAGGTACAAAAAGCGACCTTAAAAATTATCGGCCAATATCAATATTTCCGGTAATAGAAAAGCGCATGGAAGAGGTGATAACAAACAGGCTGCAAGACTTTATCGCGAAAAATTCGCTGGTGCAGGCAAGCCAGTACGGCTTCTACAAATATAAAAGCGCTGGTAAGCTGTAAGGAGCATTTGCAAATTGCATCAACGAAAGTCTAAATAAAAGTCAGGACTACAGTAAAGCTTTCCATACACTGAACTATGATAAACTAGTAGAAGTACTGGAAAATATTGGTATACGAGGACTGATGACAAATTGGCTACGTGAATACCTGACGAACAGGCATGTTTGTGTCAAAATAAAATGCATACAGCCAAAATGAAAATGTTCAATATGGAGTTCCTCAATGATCAAAACTAGGTCCAATCCTGTTCATATTGTACACCAATGAGCTGTTACGAGTTTTCAAGAAGACCATTCCATTTACATATGCAGATGATACAGCGATAGTGGTGCATCACAGTTCCTTGCATACGGCAACAAGGAGGAGTTCGACAACGCGGTAAAGTGGTGTCACGATCGCGGCTTAAAACAAAAATGATGCATATACGAAATCCACAATTCAGGGCTTCACAATTGCAAATTCACTTTAAAAACAAATCCTTCAATAGTTCAGTTAATTGTTCTATCAACACAGTAGAAATACAAATATCTGGAAGTTACGGCCGACAGCAACTTTTTGTGGGATATGCATATAGATGAGTTGCGAGTGAACCTCAGAAGAGCTTTATATGCACTAACCCATCTAAAATACTATGCCACAACGGCCGTATTAAGACAAGCTTACTCTGTCCTTTTGGAATTTTAACTAAGGTATGGTATACTTGCATGGGGCAATGCATCAGCAACACATATGCAGAAAATTCAAAAAGTCCAAAGCATAGCACTGAAGAAAATAGGCGTGCATAACCAGCTCAATATTCCGGAACAAATGCGTTTTAAAGTGCTTTCAGTAGAAGATATCTTCAAGATGACCATTATACTGGAGTACTATGTTGACAGCTGATTTATTACACCAATTCAACATGGAATCAACGCAAGAATGCGAACTCAAGGAAAGCTTCACGAACCCCGATTCTATAATACCTACGGGAGAAGACAGCTGAAATGCAGCGTACCTGAAGTTCTTAAAACAATTCTACAAGAACTAAAAAATATACGAAATATTAGAACTAGAAAGAAAGTTTTAAAAAAGTTGTTGTTGAATGCGAACTATAATAGCTAAATTTCAAACCTTATTCAATTACTAAACTTGTCCTATCAATTATCAGTTCATTCTTTAATGATCTAATTATTATTAAAAAGATTGTATTATGTATTAATCTGAGCTTGCTTACCAAAAATTAATCGTAAAACTGTGAAAAACAATCTTCTGTAGAAATATCTAACCATTATTGCATTATAGGCGTTGTTTATAGTCTTAACCGGAGCTGTTCTCCTGAACATACATTTGTATGTTCGCCGCACTCCAAGACATCTCCCCAGATTATGAACACGTAATAATATGCAGGGATTTTAAAGCTGACCTTTCAAATATGACCTAGATTTGGTTGCAAGTTTCACGTTATCTGAACTACGCACTGAAAGTGGAGGCGAGTTCAATCCCTTGTCATAGTCGTTATTTTGTCTTAGATGTATGTGATAAAATTGACCTATTGCAATCGCAAATACTTCACCTATTCAATTACCATGCCTTTAAGAACAGTGGTGGCGCGCAATAGAATTTGTCCATGGTTTACATCTGAGGTTCATAACAACATCTGAATTGGGTAAACTTCTCTCGACCACGTAATTTCTATCACGAGACCCTCTAAGAAAAGATATTTTTTATCTAAGCTGGGAACAGACCGAAATCCCAAAAAGCTTTGGAACAACTTACGCTCGGTTGGTGTTTGTTAAGACCGTGTTGTAGACAACTTACCTGATCTTGATGATCTTAATGATGCTTTCTTATCCACCTCAATAGAAAGAACTCTACCCACCCTTCAACATTTTTTTGAATCACAAACAGTTTTTGAATTCGACATCGTATCGGAAGTTGATAGCATGGAGAATGGTGAGAATGGAGTTCCTCTACAATTTGCCAAAGTAGTATTAGCCCACATTCTTCGGGTAATTACTCACGTAATTATAATTTTTGCATTACGTCATCATCAGGAGGCTGGCTAAAGTAATTTCTGAAAAACCGAAAAAACCTTAACCTGCAGACTTTCAGCAGTATAATATCTTGTTTTTCAAAAGTTTTGGAGAAAGTCTTTGCCAAGCGAATCTCGAGTCATCTTAAATATCATAAGCTACTTGCTTCGATCCAGTCCGGTTTTCGAGCCAACCATAGTTGTTCTACAGCTATGGTTAAAATGTTCGATGATATAAGGATCGGCTTTGACTCGGACTTCCTCACTATACTTTGCCTCCTTGACTTTTCAAAAGTTTTTGACACAGTCAACCACTCAATCTTTTCTGTGGAGCTAGGAAGGTGTTTTGATGTTGATGAAAGATCGGTGGGACTCGTAATTATTTAATTAATCGCTGTCAAAGGGTTGTGGTTGGTGACAAATCCTCTCCTATTAGGAATATACAAGCAGGAGTACCCAAGGACTCAAAACTGAGTCCAATATTGTTTTGCATATTTATTAATGACCTCCCAAAAGTTTGCTCAAACGGTAGTCTTCACTTCTATGCAGATGATTTGCAAATATACTTATCTGGACATATTGGTCTAGTTGAGGATCTTGTTTGCAATCTATCAATGGTCGCTACGTAGTTGTTTGACCCTCAAACCCGCAAAGTCTCAGCCGATTTTAATATCTAACAAACTTCCCATACTTAACTATTGCCGCCCATTAATCTCAACGACTCGCAATTGGAGTTCGTAGAGACTGTAACCAACCTGGGTTTTAGATAAACCGCTCCATCTCCATCTAAAAATCGATTTATTGCACACTTAGTTCAATAACAGCCATAAATGCCGTTGGATTTTAAGTGAGGTGCTATTGCCTACTGCCGAGCCTGCCGAAGAAGTCGTTTAAATGATATAATATTCTATAATAGCTTTTTTCAACAAAGCAACAAGCCTTGAAAAATACTGAATAGCCTTTTTTTTATAGCCTTTTTAAAATAATAACAACAGATAGCCCAGCCCATTAAATGTGTCCCAGATATTTTAATTCCGCACCGAACAATGCACACTTTTCCGCGTTCCGATTCAAATGAGCACTCTTCAGACCCTCAAGATATATTTCGGATTTTTGCGATGCTCCTACAACGTCTTTCCATTGACGTTATTGTCGCCCAGATACACAAGGAAGTTTTTCCATCTGGGAGTCTGAAACGCCCGTTGCAATTATAGCTCGAAGATGGCAGGGACATCGTGAAGTCCAAACGGCATCCCAGTTCAAATTGGCTAAAATCGGTTTCTGTGTTGAAGGTTGTATTCTCACGATTAATTTCTACCTGCTAGTTAGAGTTATAAGGTCACTAGGTTTTGCGCTGAAAACTATTTCTAAAAACGTATCCAAGATGTCGTAGATTCTCAATAGTGGTTATCAGCCTTTTTTGGTGACATCGCAACGGTAGTCAGGCACAAATATTTTGAAGGTACAGGCAAAACGAGAAAGGTGGAAGAAAGAAGAAAAATAGAAAGATTATACGAGAAATAGAACAGGAAAACCAATTTTACATTAACAGGTCATAAAATCACTAATTAAATCTTGCATAATATTGAAAAAGTTATTTTACAAAGCGGTTCTCTATGCTTAGCCTTGTGATGCTAAAAGGAAGATTTTTCCAGAGGAGAACTGCATGTAGAAGAAATTTCTGAAGGGTAGGAGTGTGATTTTTTGAATTGTTATATAGATAATAAAGATGCAATATGAATATGTTTTTTTTTTGAGATACAATATATGTGTGGTATATTTTACTCTATATAATGAATTTTAGTAGTAAACTAAAGTAGAATATTATAACATAATATACTTTAAGGTTACAAATCGTATGTTTCAATGAGTACTTTCATGTTTGTATGTATTTGTATATACATAAGGATATATATATATATTTTTAAGCCTAATACATAAATATTGTATGTACTTATTTGCTTTCTTTTTTTTGTGTTTTATTATTTAAACAATGATTGCTATGTTTTGATGTTAATTAACTGTTGAAATGTATTGGATCTCGTCGAGTGTTGCTTTTAGGTTGTGTTAATGTGGCGTTTTGTTGTTCTCTTGTTGTTACGAATGCATGTTGGCGTCTGCAGAAGTAAAGCCATACTATTGCGGTCAGCGATTAATATCCCCCACTAGGTTGAACTCTTTGTCCAAAGTGGAATTAGATGGAAACAGATTTAGCTTTTTGCCTGGAACATACAATATATTGGATAAATATATTTTTCTCCTTTTATTTAAACCATTCCTTTGCCCATACCTCTTATAAAGTCTCCATTTCCAATTCTTGTGAACATTGGTTTGTCAAAACTTTTAAAATCTCGTAACCAATCTCTCCTGAAATACATATGGTCACTAGCATCAGAGTCCAAGTACCAACTGTCCCTCTCAGTAGCAACCAAAGTCGAGCTTTGACCGACGAAAGCGACACCCATTCTATTTTTAGTCGCCCTATCCATCATTCTTGAACACTTTTCCAATGCCCATCTTCCTTGTGAATAAAACACCTGCAACGTTTTCTAGCACTGCCCATTTCTCTGCTACCGCCATGTGATTTCTCCTTCCTAACCAAGAACGGATACGCAATTTCGCACCCACATTCTAGACTCTCCCATGCATAGCCTAGCCGTTAATATTTTCAGAGTACGTTCTTTCTCCTCAGTAGACTCCCAAGATATAAGAAACTGAAGTTTTCTGGTAGAATTATCAAAATCTTTGCGATTAGCATATTTTCGGAGATTTCTTCACCAAGATCTTTCAGCTGCTGTGCAATTCTCAGGAGCTTCGAAAAAAAAACTGTTAACCAATAATATTCGATACAGAAAAAAATAATTAGCTGTTACAGTTTTTATATACTAATCTATACTATTAGGGTTCTGGGCCCATAACCTCTTTGAAAAAAGAAAAACGACCGTTCTTTAACATTAGGGATAGTGCATGCAGCTCCTTTTTATCATAGATGTTAAAAGCTTCTGGAATTTCTGGTTGTTGGAAACGAGTATAGTCGAAGTACTCCAGAGATGTTGTCATCTTGCACATACCATACTCATTTAGTGTCTTAAATTTTATATTATTTGAGTTGATGATTTTTACAAATCGGCGCATTTTTTTTCGCATTTCCCCATGATAGTATACCGTATCTGATACGCGATTCAAGCACAGCATTTTTCATTTTTTTTCATTTTATAGTTTTTAAATGCATTTTGTTCTATTAATCAATAACTCTTGCATACTAACAAAAAATGCTTAAATGCTAGCTTAAAATTACTAAACAATCTATATACTAACTTACTGGCCCTTATTCTATTCAATGAATTCATATTAACAATTAACAACTTTGACTTAAAAACTAAAGTTATACAATATATAACAAGTTAATTTCCGATATTTACGGGTCCTGGATCGCTTCAGTGGTTAGCCCCAGGCGTTGTTGCGCATTTGCCATCTGAGAAATCCAGGAATTCTTTTTCCGACCTCGCTTTCTTACAGTTGGAGTGACCGTAGTTGATAGTGCCTTTTTAACCGGATTTTCCGCAGATCTTCTTTGAACGTAGCAATACCAGCTTATTCTATTCGCCTCAACCTGTTCGGTTACCGAATTGTTTATATGTAGACTTCCTCTTATACGCGTAGATCTAATGCAATCGCGTTTAGTGACTCCACTAGACATCCTTAACATTTTCATTTCCCCTGCCGTCATTTTGTTTTTAAACACTTCGTACATTGTCGAGCACTGTGAACCGTATATAAGAGCTGGTCTAACAACCGTGGTGTAGAGTTTCCCCTTTAATTTAAGTGGAAATTTTCGGTCGCAAAGATTCCCGAATTTTCCCGCCATTTCATCCATCCCACACTCACCCTGTGGTTTACGTCGTCGTCACATTTAGCTTCCATGTTAACGATTGATCCTAAGTACTTAAAGATAGTGCTTTTCGGGAGAACTATTCCGTCTAACATTATATCCGGAACAGGTCGCAACGTCAAATGCTCCGTCTTTGAACGACTTATTTTAAGCCCAGTTTTCTCTAGCGCATTTCTCCATGAATCTAAGGCATTCTGTAAATCTTCGACGTTATCGCTAAGTATAACTGCGTCGTCCGCGAAGAGAATTGGCATGCTTCGCGCATGCAGTCTTTTAAAAGATAGTCGAATACTACGTTAAAGAGGAAAGGGCTAGGTACGCTTCCTTGATGCACTCCGACATTAACTGGAAATTCTCTCGTCAGTCCAGCAGAGCTTTTAACCGCAGTTTTCACGTTTCCGTACATGTCTTGTACTATTCTAACATACGTTTCCGGTACGTTTTGAGACCTCAGCCAGGCCCATATGAGATCCCTAGGCACTCGATCGAATGCTTTCTCGAGGTCGATAAATACCATGTGTAAATCCTTAGACGAATCTCGGTGCTTTTCCATTATTATTCGTAGGCTTTGGATACGCAAACAAATCCACGCTGGCTATTATCGAGCTTTATTATTTGCTGAAGACGTGCGTTTAAGACTCTTTCGACGATTTTCATTGTGTGTGACACAAGCTTGTTTGAACGGCAGTTGCTGTATTCCTTTGTGTAATGGAATCAAGAAGCTACTTCTCCATTGATTCGGCATAGGTTGTCCACATTTTAATTTATTTAAAAGTTTCGATAGCCATTCGCTGCCAATCCCCTTCATCTTCGACCAAAACTCTGATAGAATGCTGTCTAGTCCCGCCGCTTCATTTTTTCGATTGCTATACTTACTTCTTCGATTGAAAATTCCGAAACTGCCTCCTCGAATAGACCAGCTGTCGGCACGATATCACGTGGAAACTGTTTGTTAAGCAACTCCTTGCAGTATTCAAGCCACCGGTCACAAATTTCCTTTTCATTTGTTAGTAAACGACCGTCTGCGTTTTTGATGTATTTCGGCGAGGTTATTTCCATTGAATTTTTTCGCCTCTATGCAGCGAGCTTAAAAATATTTGACATTTTAGTATTGTACGACGTTTGAACTTCTTGGATAACTTGTCTTCTATGTGCCGATCGCGAGGATATTTGTTTCAACTCCAGGTACAGGTTTTCCGCTGCTGCCGCTCGAGTTCGAGCCAGGACTTTCTTTGCGATCTTTTTGAGGCGCTCGTATTCAAGGCCAGTCGAACTTTTTCGATATCGTCGCTCCGATCGCATTTTGTCCACGCTTGGAATGCACTCTTCTTGTCGGCCACAGCTCGTTTGGTTTCGTCATTCCACCACCATGTTTCTTTGCCGACGTGATGGTATTTCGATATAGTCCCCAGATGGGACTTTGCGAGTGTTATGCATTCCTCATGCATGCTGTTCCACATTTCCTGCAGGCTAAGTGAGTCTGCTATACCATTTATATTTGGAAGTACTTCTTTAGCCAGTGCGATAAATCTTGCGCTTCGTTGCTTGGATAGATTATACCACCGGATTTTTGGCTTTCCAAACGATGCCCGTGTTTTCGGTGATTCCGCCGCAAAAAATTCTGTAATGAGCAGACGGTGTTGGCTTACTAGCGATTCTCCAAATATTACTTTACAGTCTTTAATACGGTTTCTCATCGACATTTTGCAGAGGTGACAATCTATTTGCGTTTCGTGGCCTCCGCTGCTATAGGTGATAAGGTGTCGTTGATGTTTAATAAACATTGTATTTAAGATGGTTAAGCCGTAAGCCCTACACGCTACAAGGATGTCTTCGCCAGCGGAATTTCTGGTTCCAAAGCCTTTACTGCCATGGCAGTCCTCATAATCAACATTTGTTTCTCCGTTGATAGGTATATTTCTAAGCAAATTACCGAACTCTGACCAAAATTTATCTTTTTCCGATTGGTCGTATCCATTTTGTGGGGCGTATGCGCTAACAATGTTCCACGTTTCATTGTGTATGACGAGTTTAACACTCATCAAGCGGTCGCTTATTTTCAAAATACCAACGATCTTGTTTAGAAGATCCGCTGCAACAACGATTCCAACACCACTTCGTTTCCTGTAAGCACAGGATTTGTAGAGTTCTGCGACGCATAATCGCTTCTTTTGATGATGACTTTTTGAGGTCATCGATCCGACGTTCCAACTTGCAAACCGAAGTTTAGGAAAATATTTTGGAAACTCTATTTTTCCCGCCCCCGGAATCCGTCGGGCTCTGACACAAGCACTTCTGCTTGCTCTGGGATCACAAGAGTGCGTTGCAATCGTGGTGCCCAGCGGGGTAGTGCTATTAATTGCGATCATTTCCATGAAGTGTATCTAAAGCGTACACTATTAAAGTAGATAAAGAAAGTTCTCATTAGTTCTACAGTTATTATGAACAAATTCTGATTATATTATTGACTTCACTAAAATCAAAATTAAGCAGCCATTTTTTAATTTCTCTATTAAATTATAAAAGGGTTTCTAATACATCGTAGTTCAAAAGGTAAACTATTAAAAATCTGGGTGCCACTGCGGTATAAAAATTAAAAAAAAATACGAGGATTATGTGGTGGAATACTATCTATTATTATTACTGCGAAGTTCATAGGCAAATTACTTCTTCCAAATTACCACTTCCAAAGAAAAAATTTTCAAAACTTTGTATAGTATAGTATATATTTTAATAGAAGTATGTTTGAGCAACAGACAAGTCCAAAGCTATGTTCACCACGGCGTTTTTTCCATATAATTCTAAGAATGTGTTTCTGAGTTACATTCAAAGATTGTAGCTTACGAAAAAAAATTTGTCGATGTCGGTACATAACGTAGGTTGCTGATAACATTTAGTTTCTTAATATGGACGTGTGAATACCCCAATTTATTTTACTATCTATGTTTAATCCCAGATATTTGTAGACTTTAACATTTTAAATAAAAAAGCATTTGGAAGAACAGCACATACTTGCATTATAAGTTACCATGTTCTTATTAGTACCAAAAGTATAAGAACTAACATATAAACTTGTACAATCAACACTATAAAATCAGAAATTATTGGCATCAAGATCCGGTGTAAATAGTTTAAAAAACATAATATTTGTTTTCTTGCTAAAAACCAGTTTGTGCATACAGAACCAATGCCTTAAGACCACCAAGTCGTGGTTAGTGTCTGCAAATAAGTTCAGAATCGTATTCTGGGCAAATGAACACCCTATATCATGGGCAAATCTAGTTTTCTTGACCCTTAAACCCAGAATAAATATTGAATTTACAAATATTAGAAATAAAATAGGAACTGACACAATATAGAGGCATTCACTAAAATTCTTGTCGATCTTGACCATTGGTTTCCTGTCTTTAAGGCATGAGGCAAAACAATCAAGCATAAAGCCTCTAAAGCCAGCTTTTTTAGTTTGATTAATAGGAGCGCATGGTCAGCGGTATCGAAGGCCTTTGTTATGTATATTTATAGCGCAGCAGTATATTTTTTGTCATTTGAACTGTCGTACATGTCGACATACCAGCTCTTTTATAAATCCATATTGATTTAGAGAAAAAAATAAAGTTTTCTCACGAAAGTCAATAATTCTGCTATTGTCCACTTTTTCAAAGATTTAAGAATATACTGAAAGGAGTGATATTGGCTTACAACTGTTTTATATTTTTCTATAATCTTTCTTAAAGATAGGTATTACCACAGCAATTTTCATACTATCGGGAAAACTTCCGCTAAAAATACTTTTGTCAAAGATATGGGCCAAAATAACTCAAATATTTGGTCCGATTTTCTTCATAAAAAACATTAGAATAGCTATTCCGAGTGGATGACTTAGAATTGTTGAGCATTAAGATATTCCTATGCGATTCATAGGAAGATATGGGTCGAAAGAAGAAACTATTTCCTTGTTCTTTTTCTTCATTGAGACATTCTTCTGCGCAACCACCACTAGCCAGGGAATTTGGGGCAGCACTAGTAAACAATTCATTTAAGACATTAGCCAAGACTTTAAAAGTATTAATTACCTCATTATTATAATTAATGCTCGAGACATATATGCGGAACAACTAATTGGTAGATGTATGTATTTGGTTCAGGGGAAGGTTGTTAATTAATAATTTTGGTGTCTTCTCATTTATTGGTATGGAAAAGTGTGGCAACAGAAGAGGATATTCTCTTTATGTCTCTTGGTTGTTTAGGTATGAATGCTTCGAAGTGCGAAAAGAGCAATCGACAGGCAGTTCTATTTAAAAGGTCGCTTTTAGCGAAACTAAATCTACCTTGCGGCAAACTGTTTGTAGTTATATCTTTTCAGGAAAAATTGCAATGAAGAATTTGGCATTAATTTGTTCGATCAGTTCGTGCGGAACGGATATGTTTATTAAGTCTCATTGACTAGAGCTATTATTTTTTATATCAAGAAGATGCGCAATGCATTTTCCATTCTGGTTGACTTATGGTAATTTAAGGGTTTGGCAATAATATGTGTCTCTGATCTTTTTGCATTCCATGTCCCCGTATTGGTATTGTCCAGATATTATGGCCAAAAAGGGTTTGGGTGGTAAAAGGGCGGTTTTATTTTATTTGGTACTGGATATAGTTGGAAAAAGGTATACGAATTTATGAGTAGATACACAATGGGAAAATTTAAAATATAAAACTATTCTGTTATTAATTTGATAGGGTTCGACTTCGATTAATTCATAGTACTTGGGTGCAGCAGAAAGATCATATCCGAAAAAACATTTGTTTGTCGGTATAATGTATTGAAAGTTGACTCAATATGTATTCTAAGCCCTCAATTTTTAAGGCACACTATGTAATATCTTTTATCTTGCAAATACTATCTCGTTTTCCAGATTACCAAGGACGTGAAATATTAAAGATTATACTAGCAGCGGTTGTTATATGCTAACAGCATTTTCAACATAAAAAAAAGTTCAACATAGATACTAGATAAATAGAGTTTTATTTCGCAAAAATTTTGTTTACTTTTCCAATAAACTTACATTTATTAAGATATCATTGAAAAAAACATTGTATAGTTAAGATTAGGTAATACAAAAGGAAAAGCGAAAAAACCTTTTATTAAAAGAACAAATTATAATGAAATATAATAATAATAGATATACAATGAGAAAAAGATCCAACAGTCAAAAAATAATAAAAGTATATAAAGGTAAGAACCAAATGAGAAGTTATAATTATTATAATATATGATACAACAAAAAACCAGAACATAAGCAGTAAACAAATATATAAATAATGTGGTTATTATAAATAAGTAAATTAAATTATTAGTTCAATTATTTATTTATTAGGTAGGTAAATGATTAATTAATAAACAAATAAATTATAATTTTCCACAAAGGATGTTCCCGATTTTAAAAGATCCCAAAGAAGAACGTGCAGCTCATTCAACTGTCTGATTCGTAATCCTCTATTTTACAAGAAAAACTAACAACTGTCAAAAATCATTATGGACGCCTAAACACAGTCGTTCAGGCTATAAAGGAACATGATCGTTCAGTCAACCCAGGCGCTAGTTTCACGATCATTTAATAAAGAATACAGTTTACATTCAATTAAACAAACGATGGACATTACAATACCTCGGTATGAACACACGCCCAACGAAGACCTATTCCGCAATGCTACCATTGACGCACTACACCGACACAAAAGTAGACTTCTGACAAGACTTAAAAACTTATACAGACAGTTTACAGACAGACAAGACCCAGAGATCAGGACACTGAAGTCATCAATTAAAAACCTCCAAATATTGATAAGAGAGAATTACAGAGCAGCTGTAAGCTTGTACTGGAAAAACAGAATTCGGGCTGTACATTTTCGCAGTCCGAGTATGTTCCCCCAAATAAACAAAATATTTCGGAGAAAAAATCATTACGACCATCAGTGTCTTAAAATTCCTCGAACGATGGACAACGAACGAATACTGACTACGGCAGGCATAGATCCAAGTGAAGCCGCAGATGATGATAATTTCTTTGTGATCGAAGATCCTCAGGAGAAGGTTGAGGCCATAGGAGCGACTTTTCAGGAAGTGTTTAAGTCCAATGACGTCATTGGTTCAAATCACGACCTGGAGAATCGAGTCCTTATGCAAAATTTTTACCTGAGAAATGACATACAGAACTGGCGATTCGAGAGCTCGGGTTTCACCCAGTTCAGTGACGAGAATATGGCAAATAATGTCATCGCCAATGAAGGGGACCTACCCCCGTTCATTTCAATGAGATCTTCGACACAATAAGAAGTAAAAAATCAGCGGGAATTGATGGAATACCGAACATTGTGCTTCGACATCTCCGTCTAGAAGCGGTAGACATTTACACCACCTTGTTTAACAATTTAATGAAAAATGCGTTTTATCCAGCGCATTGGAAAACTGCGGTGATTTATCCCATCCCTAAAAGGGGTGAAGATACATCCAATCCGTCGAATCTCCGATCGATAAGTCTCCTTCCGAATATCAGTAAGGTGTTCGAAAAGATAATCAATAGAGTCCTGACTAAGTGGGTTGAGGACAAAAATATAGTTCCGGGTAATCAATTCGGTTTTAAGGCGGGACATGATGTAATACAGGCCGCGTCTAAACTGGTGTCAGATATCCAATGGAATAAAAGCAAGAACCAGTGCACTGGAGCCTGTCTGGTTGACCTGGAAAAGGCCTTCGACACCGTATGGCTAGAGGGACTTTTCTATAAGCTGACCAGACTGGGTATCAGTAAGCCACTTTTGTATATTCTTCATAATATGCTTACCTACAGACAGTTCATCGTGAAAAATGGCGAAGCAACTTCTGCTGGAAGATTTCACATTAAAAACGGTCTGCAACAAGGTGCGGTTAACCCGCCGATCTTATTCAACATTTACACAAGTGATTTGATAGGTTCACTTCCCCATAGCATAGCGTACGCAGACGATCTGATAGCGTACAGATCAGGTCCAAAAGTCGAAGTCATTAATTTGCTTTTGCAACGTGTCTTCGAACAAATAAGGCGGTTTTGCGACGACTGGAAGTTGAAAATCAACTTTCAGAAGTCGGAAACCATTCTGTTTAGGACGCCGTTGTCTGGTGCCTCTAGGGACACCAGAAAAAATTGGCGAAAATTCTCGATCATTGGACAACACGGCCAGCCACTTGCTTGTCGAAATGTAGTTAGATACCTTGGGATCTGGCTAGACCAATATCTATATTTTAACAAGAATGTAGATGCTGCTCTGGCCAGAGCCAAAGGTGCTTTTGCCCTTACAAAGAAACTGTTTTATAGCAGCCAACTCGATGCGAGGGTGAAAGTTATCTGCTACATGGCCCTCATCCGGCCCATGCTGGTATATGGGTGTCCCGTGTGGTTTAATGTGAGAGCAAGCTTAATGGAAAAGATTAGGGTGTTTGAGAGGGCTTGCCTTAGGGTCTGCCTTCGCCTTTACAGAACGCCAGAATCGGAGTACATAAAATTCTATCCCAATGAGGTCCTATACAACAGGGCGAATCTAAATAGAGTGGACAACTTCCCTATTAAGTTGACTCGAAGGCATATTGCAAGAGCAATGACCTCGTCCAATAACCTGATATCTGGGGCCTACTACCCCAACTACTTATATCATGAGAGTGTGCGCTTGAAGGGCTTCGTCCCCCCTGAAGCGTTCATTTATCTTGACATGAAAGGGCTTATACAGGATAACTTTGCGGTGCCGCTAATCTTCCACGTAGCTCGTGCAGTGGGTGAGGGGCGACTCAACTACAACAAAGACGTCGCACACGGCAGTATCGAACGTCTCAGGTTTAGTAGGGCGGTTTCAAGCCGCGATAAAAAAGATGCTTTTTTGCAGCACCAAAATATTTGGTGGTTGAGTGAAGAAGATCTGATTCCTTCGTCGTTTCCTTCAAGTCCGAGTTAGCCTAGTCAAAAGGCAAGGTGAGCCATTTTGTTTTTATTTTTATTTATTTTTTCTTTAGTTTTCCTTTTAGAATGGCCGACTTACATAGGTTAGGGTAGCTTTAAGTGTTTAAAGTTAGCAACCTTGGGTTTGCTAATGATCAGATTAGCAACTTTAAGTTTGCTAACAATTAAGCTAGGTTAGATATAGTTAGGCTAAGTAGTTTAAGGGTAAAATATAAGTTTTATATAAATACAAAAAAAATTGTTCGGGCACTAAGTTTTTTCTAAATACTTATTTTCTTAGTTTAAGTAGATGTATAAGAATAGTAATTATTATTTGTAATGACGTCGAAAGACATAAAACAGTAACATATAATAGTTTAACTTAGAGTGCCCGTTTGGAGGGCCATTAAGTTAGTATAAGCTCGTTAAGTTATTTTAAGCATTTTTTCTGTTAGCATGTAAGTATAGTAAATGTAAGAAAAATAAAATAAAATGCATTTAAAAACAAAAACAAACAACAGTTTAAATTCAGCCAATCTGACTTAGATCGACCTCGTTCTAGTGTCTCACTTACTGTCCACATCATGCCCATCCGAAGAACCATCTCGGGCCCGGACCCAAGGCTTAAGTCTAGCAGCCTCAAATGTGCCGCTATATGGCATTTGTGTCATTTGACAGTTATCGATGTCCCGGATAATGTAACGGTCGTTTGGAAGCACTCGATGAACAACGTAAGGTCCGCGATACTTCGGAATCAATTTCTTGCTCTGGCCGATTGAATTGTCGACATTACGGATCGCTACGTATTCGCCTTCTTCGTATTTCGGAGGTTAAACACTACCTTTAGCATATCGCGATTCATTTCTTTTTGGGACTTTTGAATTGCGAGCGGCGCCTTGCTCCTTATACCGCTCAAATCACGATATTGGTCCGTAACCCTTTGTTCATCTAAATATTCAGTTAACTCGTCGGTCTCAGGCCCAGGTTGCCTAACACCGAATAGGAGCATACTAGGTGATTGTTGCGTCGAGTAATGTATGGAATTGTTAACAGCGTATTCAACCTTTGATAATAAACGTGACCAGTCAGCTTGCCTAACAGGTTCGGTTAATTTACTTAGCATCCGGCCAAGGACACGATTGACCCGCTCAACTTGACCATCCGCTTGCGGGGAAGCTACAGCGGTTTTAATGTGCGAAATAATATTTCTAGCTAGGTATTCAGCGAAATTGCCAGATGTAAAGGCGGTACTACGTTCAGAGATAAGTCGTCGAGGGCGACTATAGTACGAAAAGTACTTGCCTAATGCCGCACAAAATTCTTTAGTACTGGTTGTGTTTACCGGGTACATTTTCACATACTTGGTGAATGCATCGATAACTACTAATATATGCTTATTCTTATTAAGAGTATTTGGAAGTGGTCCAAAATGATCAAGGTGAATGGTATCGAATGGAACGGGTTCTTTTGGAATGCTGTGCAATTTTCGTTCATTTATATGGCGCGGAGGATTATGAATGATATATCGGATACAGTTTTCAATATAACTTTGAATCTTGCGACGCATAGATGGGAACCAGTAATGAAGACGAAGCGGTTCGTAACATTTATCGGTGGCTAAATGTCCCCTGGATGGCAACGAATAGTACAAGGCCTCCTAGAAGTAGCACCTTCCGGCAGATGCTGGTTCCTTAAATGACGAGAATGAGCCTCTGCAACCGAACATCTTGCAGCGCTGCTAATAAGCCCTACTTCACGAAGTGAAGATTGCGAAGTGAAGGGGGCAAATGGCGAGTTTCCTGAGCCATAAATCAGGGTTAGTGTCGGAAAACCAAAACAAGACCTTATCCGGGCTACTCCGGCATATTTGGAGCTCAGGCCGCCAAGGATTTCAAGGACTTCGTCAGGGTCTTGGAAAAGAGATGGTGGCGGATGAGCCCTATATGGGCCAATGGCAGCGCTCACATCCCGGAACGTGTTACTGGCTACGGTGTAACCGAACCCTCGTCCTAGCGGCATTAAAAATGGAGCTGTTCCTCCAGGTTGGGGGTTGTGCTGCCGGGGTAACTGCCTGGCCATGTAAAAAAAAAACATAAGGCAAAAGCAGCGCTTATTTGGATGCGGATTTGTTGTCGGAGCCAGACTAAGACAAGAAGTCCTCAGCTTCCGGCATGTGAGCGAGCGCCTCAACGCAAGACACTCCTCCAGTATTATGGATGTTCGTACGTTGCGATGAGCCAACATCGACTCGGACCTTTACCTTGTTGTAGCTAAAGTACGGTTGCAGATATCCCAAACTACGCCGAGACAAACTAATGCTGTGAGAAAATTCGAAGTCAGACGGCTACAATCGCAAGAGGTCGCCAAGTCCTTTTCCGATCGAGTGTCTCTTAATCTCTTAGGAGGTCCAATGCCGCCAGCATCAAGCATCGAAGACCACTAGGAACACTGCCAAAACGCCATCAGAGATGCCCCTTCTGATGTGCTGGGTTTCTTTGTGGTGAACGAGTGATGAATGCCGGCAAGCACATGCAGCTACGCAAGATGCATATAACTCGGCGCTGCTTAGAAAGACCAGAGCTGCTCATGACCTTTATGAGCGGAAGAGGAGAGGCGAACACCGGCTTCTCAGGAGGAAGAAGAAAGAGCATGAGAAGCGCGCGATCGAGGAAATTGAGAGATGCTACTCCAGGAACGAGGTTCGGAAGTTTTACCAAAAGGTAAAAACAACATGCCGCGGAAACAAACCTAGAACCGAAGCCTGTAGAGATGAACAAGGGACTGCCGAGCTCTTCAAAGCGGCAGGCGATGACTTGGTAAAGAGCACACACCAACTCATCTGTAAAATATGGTCGGACGAGAGTATGCCCGATGAATGGATCCTCAGCATTGTTTGTCCGATTCTCAAGGAAGGGGACCCTCTAAACTTCGCCAACTACAGAGGCATCAGTCTCCTTAACATCGCATATAAGATCTTATCCGCCGTATTGTGTGAACGCCTGAAGCCGTTCGTCAACAACCTGATAGGTCCATATCAGTGTGGCTTCAGGCCAGGAAAGTTCACTATCGACTACGGCAGTTCTTGGAGAAGACCCATGAGCTTCAGATCGATACACACCACCTATTCATCGATTTTAAGGCCGCGTATGACGGCATCTATAGAGACGAGCTATACAGAGCAATGTCTAGTTTTGGCATCCCTGCCAAACTCGTCCGTCTGTGCAGGATGACGATGGAGAATGCATGCTGCTCCATCAAGGTCGGTAAAGATCTCACAGAGAACTTTGATATCCAGAAAGGATTAAGACAAGGCGATGTGTTGTCATGCGATTTTTTCAACATCGTACTTGAAAGAATAGTGCAAAACTCGCGATCAAACACAAGAGGCACTATCTTTCAAAAGTCCGTCCAACTACTCGCATACGCCGACGATATTGACATAATCGGGAGAAAGCAGCGTGATGTCAGTGGCGCTTTCGCGAGTATTGAGACGGAAGCGGCGAAAATGGGTTTAGCGGTCAATGAGGGCAAGACCAAGTATATGCTGTCAAGCAAAAAGGACAACCAACACCGACGTCTCGGGCAGAACGTCACCTCGACAGATATAACTTTAAGGTAGTTAAGGACTTTGTCTACCTAAGCTCTGCTATAAATACAGACAACGACACCAGCGAAGAATAACTCTTGCCAACCGCTGTTTCTGTGGACTAAGAATGCAATTGAGTAGCAAAGCCCTCTCTCGGACAAAAAAAGTCACCCTTTATAAGACCTTAATAGGCGCGGTCTTGCTCTATGGCGCAGAGGCATGGACATTATCAAAAATGGATGAGGGTGTTCTGGGTTGCTTCGAGAGAAAAATTCTTCGGGCGATCTTCGGTCCCGTCTGCATACAACGACGAACTGTATGGACTGTACAGCGACATGGACCTAGCCAGAAGAGTGAAGATCCAAAGACTGAGATGACTGGGTCAACTAGAGCGCATGGACACCAATGCTCCGGTCCGAAAAGTCTTCGAATCCACCCCCGAGGGACAGCGCAGTACAGGAAGGCGAAGACTCAGGTGGCGCAAGCAAGTGGAAGAGGACCTCAGCCAACTTAGCGTGCGAAACTGGAGGCCGCTAGCCAGGGATCGAGTTGGCTGGAGAAACTTTTTGACTGAGGCCCAGGTCCACCCCGGACTGTAGCGCCACCTAAAGTAAGTAAATGTCGCATCTTCTTGTGGATGAATCGTATAACCGGAGTTTCCATCTCGTTCGGGACATATAAGTCGAGATGGCCTTGTTCCATACGGCGATAAACTAAACCGTTGGACATTTCGATCGGTTCCACTTGCTTTTCCTGTAATTGGTCATGAATACTTGTCAATACGGGATCTCTGTATTGAGTGGCATGTAAGTAAAAGTCTATATCGCGGTGAACGACTAAACGCATCGACATGACACATACTAGTTCCTTTTCGGTGGCTAATTGTATAGTTATAATTTTCTATGTCAAGCGCCCAACGAGCGATGCGAGGATTGAGGCTCTTCTTAGATAACGCCTGAGCTAGGGCATTACAATCGGTGATAATACGAATCGGGATACCCTCCACATAAAAACGAAATCGGCGTAAAGCATATATTATAAAGAGCGTTTCTAACTCAAAATTATGGTATTTCGATTCGGCAGGAGTAGTACGACGAGAGTAATATGAAACAGGATGCCACTTACCGTCGTCTTGTTTCTGCAAAAGAGCTGCTCCAAACCCGTGTGAACTAGTATCAGTGTGCAATTCTGTCTCTCTATTTGAATTATGTATAGCTAACACTGGAAACATAGCGTCACGTAGGCTGGTAAAGGCTTTTTGACAATTCTCGTTAAATTCAAAAGGAGTATTTTTCTTTAATAGATTTAGTAATGTCCCAGTTATTCGGGAAAACGACGGATCAAATTTTCGAAAATAAGAAAATAATCCCAAACAGGATTGGAGTTGACTAGGTTTTGAAGGCATCGGATACTGGCGGATTGTCTAAATGTGGAAATCACTTGGTCTTATTCCTCGATTATCGGCTATGTATCCCAAATAGTTAATCGAATTTTGCATAAATTTACATTTGCTTAATTTAATTTCTAGATTATACTCGGCAAGACGACTAAGCAATTTGCGCAGTATTTCAATATACTGGTTTGCCGTAGCGGTGGTAACTAGAATGTCATCGATGTATATAACGATTTCACGAGATCGAATCATATCATTGAATACTGACGAAACGAAGCGTTGAAAAACGGATGGCACGTTTCGGAGGCCGAAGGGCATTCGTAAATATTGAAATTGACCAAATGGGATGACGAACGATGTATATTGAATGGAATGCTCATCCATAGGGATTTGGTGAAAACCACTATTCAAGTCAAGCAGAAAAAAAAAACAAGTCTTACCTTCGAGGTATTCTATGCAATCGTCGATCAAGAGTAAAGGGAAATTATCTCGTACTGCAATTTTATTTAAGTCACGGAAGTCTACGCACATTCTCGTCTCATCATTCTTTTTACGAACCAATACAACGGGAGAAGCGTATGGCGAGTAACTCGGTCGGATAATATTTTGTACTAACGAGTACTCAACCATTTTCGAAACTTCCTCCTTTTCGCGGTGTGATAATCTACGAGGAGTATGATAAAATGGCACGTTAGATGTTAAATGAATTTTCATAGTATGCCTAACGGGAGTCTCAACGGATTGTCTCGAGGATTTAAATAACTGGCGGACTACATTCAGAGCGTATGGTAGTTCATCAAGTTCCTCAAACGACGTTATTCCTTGCTTAAAATCATTATGATTAACCGATCGCAAACCGAATGATAAGACGGCATCAGGGCGTATCAGTGGACAATGAAACAATCCAAACGCACGGTAACACGATTTAAGATTAAATTTTATTGGCTCAGAGGAATTGCATATAGTTAAAGTAAGACTGTCATTATAATTAATGTTTTGAAATTGACACGGATTCTTTATTTGCTGTTTTGTAGTTGAAAATCTCAACACAACCCCCAACGACCAATCAAGATTGAGATTGGTAATATATTATCTGGAATGATAAAGAAATCGATTGAACAAGACTGGGATTGAAATCGAATACAAGACGTGTCCTTACCATAACAGCATAACTTCGCGTTTCCTAATCATTTAAGATGTGTATACAAAAGCTTATATAATATAAATATATATATATACAAGCATATATATATGTATATAAAAGCTTATTTTGCAATTCCTCAGGCACGATGGATCTACGGATGAAACTCACCGGACTTCCAGTGTCAAATAAAGCAACAAAAGTCATATTACCATTGCGTTATCCTCACGAGCGCTTAACGTTGACCCAACGTTCAGTCCAGCGTCTGCAAATGCTGCCATGACGTTACGTTTCCTTGGGCAGTCTCTGTAATGGTACCCCATTTCCAAGCAGTTGAAACAGCTGCCTGGTGGTCGGCGGGACTTCAAACATTCCGTTTCTTGGTGGCCGATTACGCCGCAATTTGAGCATCTGTTCGGGTCTCTCGGTTGACGGTTTTCAAAATTCGGTCAGCGATAAACATCATTCGGCTGGCTCGTTTTCTCTTTACTCACGGTATTTGCATTAGGTGGCATTGCACGGGTTGACGGATTATTTAATGATATGCGGCTATGAGTACCAGCTCGGTTGATTAGGGCTTGAGTGCGGCGTCGCTCGTAGTACATAAGCAACTCCTATAAATCCTTTATACTGCATGCTGCATAAAGGATGAATCCACTGGGTCCTACGTCACCAAGCCCGTCTAGGATGAATTGAACTAGTTCCATTTCGGTGATAAGGAACGGTAAAAGCACCTACCGATAATGCTGGTGGCGGTGAATGTTCTCGGTTGTTGTCTGGCGGTTGTGGCTGCTCGGTAGGTATGGCTGCTGGTTGGGGCGTTGGTGTCGGCGATAAGTGCCGATTGGATTGAAAGTATTCCCTATGAATTTTCCGTAACGCAGCGACTGTGGCTGTTTGGGGAAAATCTATCCCAGCATCCTGCAATTTCTCAGCTATTTCAGCCCGGTTCATTCGGTTCGCAATCTTGTATGAAAGTCACGGGTGTAATTTTGTTTTCCTTTTTTCTTATATAAATTACTGAATTATAAGATAAATTTTTTTTTCTTTACTTAAGTTAACTTGGAGTCGAATCGAATCATATTTTTCCACAAAGGACGTACCCGATTATATACGATTTTAAATGATCCCAAAGAAGAAAGTGTAGCTCACTCAACTGTCTGATTCGTAAACTTCTATTTTATACAAAAAAAACTAGCAACTGTCAAAAATCATTATGGTTGTCTGAAAACAGTCGTTTAGGCTACGAAGGAACATGGTCGTTCAGTCAACCCAAGCGCTAGTTTCACGATCATTTAATGAGTGGATTAATTAATTTATAAATAAATGCACTATCGACAAACATATAAATAAATAAATAAATAAATAAATAAATAAATAAATAAATAAATAAATAAGTAAATAAATCACTGAATTACAGTAAAATTGTAGAAACGAATAAACAAAGAAATTAATAAAGATATATACATAATTACAAAAATTAACAAAATCGACAAAGCTAGAAGTGAGTCTAATAATTCTTTCATTAACCAATTCAATATTCGTTCTTACGTGTAGTTAATAATTGAATGATGCCAAGGTAGGTTTAGCATCATTTTTTTTATTTTATTTTGTGCCACCTGCAATTTTTTATATGACACTGAGCACGTTGGCCCCAAGCTTAGCAGCCACAACAAAATATTGATTAGAAAATTACTTTAAATATGATTAATTTTTTTGTCCTCTGATAGGTGCGATTTTCGGTTAATAAACGGATAAAGCATTGTAATCGCAATATTAATTTTGTTCAGTATGCTGTTTATGTAATCCTTAAATCCTTTAGAGTCAAGGCAAATACCTAGATGCTTGTCTAAAGTTTCCCAGACCATAGTGGTTCCATTGATATTGTGGTATGTACATATGTGATTAAATCAAGAATTCAGTGTTGCATAACTTTAGGATCATACAAACTCTCCACTTTGGAGAGTTCAGTTATTACCCCAGTTTCGAACCAGAAGTTACCAGAAAAAACTAGAACCCGACAAATGTGGTATAAATATAGGATGAGATACTGCGGGCGATAAGTTGATTTTTGGAAAGCGACAGAAAAGGAGCTTAGACTTAATAAGTGAAAGATAAGAGATTTGAATTGTGAAACAGTAGTGAAATTGTTTGCGAACTGATTGAAAGTTGTATTTAAATAATAATAAATAGAGTGTTTTAAAACAGAATAACGTTTAATCATTTCGAACCCTAGCTTAAATATTACATTGGTGTCAAAAGTGGGATATAACTTATTCTGAGTGCTGTGAGAAAAAACAAAATGCTACGTACATTGCTGCAACTAAGTAAACCCCAGCTGAAAAGTGAGCTAGAAAATCGGAATCTTTCCGCAGCTGGAGGAAAGAGTTACTTAATTCTTCGGCTACAAGAAGGGATCGAAAAAGAAGGAAGAGACCTTAAATCCATTTTGTTCGACGTAGAAGAAGAGCATGTGAGTACAGGAGTTGGTTGTTATGATGGAATTACTACTAGGATTGAATTCTAAGTTTGAAGAACAGAAGAATTCCTTAGAAGAACAACGGAGAAGTATGGATTATAAGTTTGAAGAACAGGAGAATTCTTTAGAAGAACAAAGGAGAAGTATGGGACAACAGAAAAATTCCATTGTTGCCACGCAGAAAGACAGTGTTGAAGAGTTCAAGAATTCTCTAGAAGCGGAATTCGAAATAACCGATCAAAAATTAAATATCATGAAGCAAAACTCGCAAAGGTTGGAACCGAATTCCCGGAATAGCTTGCGAAAGTCGAGGAACAGTTCGGGAAGGTCGAAAACAATATTGAGAATCTTGCTAAAGAACTAGAGAGAGTGAAGAAACAGAAGGTCCGAGTAAATTCTACAGACTGCCCTAGAAGGAAAGAGTTGCAACCGCCTGTTTTTGATGGCCAAACATCGTGGCCAATATATAGAAGACAATTTGTAGCAGGGAAAACATCTATACTGCAAGCAACGTATCATCGAGTCAACAACCGGGAATACGTGTAAGGACCAACTTCGAGGGGCAGAAGTCGGTTTCTGGAATTGACGCCCCCAACATCAAAATCCAAGTCTCCCAAACAAAACGAAGTAACAAGAGTCTTACAGTGGAAGCCCACATTGGCCAGAATAAACGCGTGGCCACCATTGACACCGGTGCCACCGCTTCTATTATAAGAAGGGACATCGCTCCTTATTCATGGCTGCACAATACCAGTAGCAACTGTCTGAAAAAAACAACAGGAGCTACGGCGAAGGTGTGTGGAGAGGTTCTTCTTGCGATCAATCTGGCAGTACTAACATTCGCCCACGTATTCCTAGTGGGTGATATACGCGACGAGGGCATCATTGGACTTGACTTTATGAAGGCGTATAATGTAGTGCTTGACACCGGAACTCATGTACTTAAGTACAGGATCGTTGAGATGGTGTTTTGAGGCGAAGGTGGGAAAGTTCGGATAGAAAGTCGTTTGTGATGCAGCTCGTTGTGCTAAGGGAACTGCACGATGGAGTATCCGGAGGCCACTTGGGAGTGAATAAGACGTTAGAAAAGGTGCGAGAACCTTTTTATTGGGTGCACGCAAAGGACGATGTCGAAAATTGGTGCAGAAAATGTGTCACCTGCGCCGCCAGTAAGGGTCCGAGGGTTAAAACTCACGGCAGAATGCAGCAATACAACGTTGGAGCGCTATTCGAGAAAATCGCAGGACCGGTTCCTGAAACCGAAAAGGGAAATCGCTATATTCTTATTGTTATGTACTACTTCAGTAAGTGGCCTGAGGCTTTCGCTATCCCTAACCAGGAAGCCAAAACCGTGATTGAGCAGATCATTTACAACTGGGTTTTCAGATTCGGCGTACCGATGAAATTGCAATCGGATCAAGGGCGCAACTTCGATTACAAGATTTTCCATGTGGTGTGCGAGCTACTGGGGATTAAAATGGCAAGAACAACACCGCTCCACCCACAATCGGACGGGATGGTAGAATGCTTCAACAGAACCTTGAATGAACACTTATCAAAGGTCGTTGGCGACTATCAATGAGATTGGGATAGGCAGACTCCAATATTCCTATTAGCCTATCGGAGTGCAGTACACAACACCACAGGTCACACTCCATCGGAAATCCTTTTCGGTCGAACATTCCGGTTACCTAGTGAATTGATTTTTGGATCACCGCTGTCTGAAGAGAACAGAAATGAAGACGACTATGTCGCGGACCTCAGACGGATTATTAGGGACGTGCACCAAAGAACCAGGGATAAGATCAAGATAGCCAGTGACCGCATGAAGATGAGGTATGATGTTAAGGCGAAAACAACGGGATTCTAGGAAGGAGATCTAGTGTGGCCATATAACCCTCATAGACGGAAAGGCGTATCACCCAAATTACAGCAAGACTGGGATGGACCCTATAAAATAGTAAAACGCATCAATGATGTTGTTTATCGCATTCAACGAGGAAGAGGCAAGATGAAAGTGGTTCATGTGGATCGAATACACCGCTATATTGGGCAGAATGTCGAAGAGTTTAAGAGGGGAGTATTGTGGTATATATGTGATTAAATCAAGAATCCAGTGTTGCATAACTTTAGGATCATACAAACTCTCCACTTTGGAGAGTTCAGCTACTCGTATTATCCCAGTTTCAAACCAGAAATTACGAGAAAGAACTAGAACCCGACAAATGTGGTATAAATACAGGATGAGAAACTGTGGACGATAAGTTGATTTTTGGAAAGCGATAGAAAAGGAGCTAGGTCTTAACACGTTGACTGCCACCATACAAGAAAAACAATATCACCAGAGTGCCAACAGTGGTTTTTTGTGTAAAATATATATCTGTGTGTTTTGTTTCAATACTGTATCTTTTGTTTCAAATTGTGAGTGTCTTTTATGTATTTTAGGAGTGTAACCACCGGTGGGTTACATGGCCCCTTAGGAAGGAAAAGCAGTCGTTGTAAAAAAAGCTAAGAAAGTGTCAAACTCATTGGAGTTCATGTGCCTTGATTGTTTCAACAAGGATTAGTTTCTTTTTCAAATTATCTCCTCTTGCTTTTTTCTTTCGCTATAGAAGTCAAATTATTACTTTTCTTTATATGTAGAATTAAGCTAAAAGTTACGAAAAAATACATTGCCAGAAATAGGCCAATAAAAACCAGAATTTTTCTAAAAACGTTTATTTCACATTTTGTACTACTCGTACTAATAACGGACTGTCTACTAGTTGCCAAAGAAAAAAAATTAATCTTACTAGTAAGCCACATAAAAAACATCGATTCAGAAATGTACTGACTGTGACCACCGGTGGGTCACATGGCCTCCTGGGAAATTTTTGGGAGTTCTTAACAATTATTTCAACAAATGGAAAATTAAACTTAATCTGTCTAAGGAAAAGGCTACCTTTTTCACATGGAAATGGACAGCTTGATACCTTCCAACAAGCAATCTTAATATTGTAATATTTCAGCTAGGGTTCGAAATAATAAAACGTTATTCTGTTTCAAACCACTCTATTTACTATTATTCAAAAACAACTTTCAATCAGTTCACAAACGATTTCACTACTATTTTACAATTCAAATCTCTTATCTTTCACTTATTAAGACTTAGCTCCTTTTCTATGGCTTTCCAAAATTCATCCTGTATTTATACCACATTTGTCGGGTCCTAGTTCTTTCTGGAAACTTCTAGTTTGAAACTGGAGTAATAACTGAACTCTCCAACGTTGATTTAATCACATATATACCACAATATCCCCCTCTTAAATTTGTTCATCCCGAACAAACTCTTCGACATTCTGCCCAATATAGCGATGTATTCGATCCACATGAACCACTTTCATCTTGCCTCTTCCTCGTTGAATGCGGTAGACAACATCGTTGATGCGTTGTTCGACTTTATATGGTCCTTTCCAGTCTTGCTGTAATTTAGGTAATACGCCTTTCCGTCTATGAGGGTTATATGGCCACACTAGATCCAATTCCTAGAATCCCGTTGTTTTCGCCTTAACATCATACCTCGTCTTAATGCGGTCACTGGCTATCTAGATCTTATCCCTGGTTCTTTGGTGCACGCCTTTAATAATCTTTCTGAGGTCTGCGACATAGTCGTCTTCATTTCTGTTCTCTTCAGACGGCGGTGATCCAAACATCAATTCACTAGGTAACTGGACTGTTTGACCGAAGACGATTTCCGATGGAGTGTGACCTGTGGTGTTGTGTACTGCACTCCGATAGGATAATAGAAACATTGGAATTTGCCTATCCCAATCGCATTGCTTGTCGCCAACTACCTTTGATATGTGTTCATTTAAGGGTCTGTTGAAGCGTTCTACCATCCCGTCCGATTGTGGGTGGAGCGGTGTTGTTCTCGTCTTTTTAATCCCCAGTAGCTCACACACCCCTTGGAAAATCTTATACTCAAAGTTAGGCCCTTGATCCGAGTGCAATTCCATTGGTACGACGAATCTGCGCACCCAGTTGTAAACGATCTCCTCAATCACCTTTTGGCTTCCTGGTTAGGGATAGCAAAAGCCTCAGGACACTTACTGAAGTAGTCCATAAAAACAAGAATGTAGCGATTTCCCTATTCGGTTTCAGGAAACAGTCCTGCGATGTCAACTGCGATTCTCTCGAAGGGCGTTCCAACGTTGTATTGCTGCATTCTGCCGTGAGTTTCAACCCTCGGGCCTTTGCTGGCGGCGCAGGTGACACACTTTCTGCACCAAATTTCGACATCGTCCTTGGCATGCACCCAATAAAAACTATCTCGCACCTTTTCTAACATCTTATTCACTTCCAAGTTACCTCCGGATATTCCAGCGTGCAGTTCCCTTAGCGCGTCACTGACTCTCAACCTTGGCACAACGAGCTGCATCACAAACGTCTTTCCATCCGAGCTTTCCCACCTTCGCCTCAAAACACCATCTTGAACATGAAGCCAGTCCCACTGTGCCCAGTATGCTTTTGGTTCGTGACTTTTAATGGATATTTCCTGTCAATCTGGGTTTTCTTCATGTTCTTTCCAGGTGAGTACGGGCTAGATATCCGGATCCTCTTTTTGGGCGTTTCGCATTTCACTTTCATTCCAACCGTCAGTGGGCTCAGCTCTTAGCCGTTGGGTGGATACCGCATCTTTTTGTTCTTGTCGTGTGCAATGTTTGCAATCAGATTTGCAAAGTCGCCGGGACTGAGTATCCATATTAGAGTGAACGGTGCCCTTTCGGTGCTGTATGTCATAGTCGATACTGAATACTGTGCTAAGGCATGTGGCATTCTCATTCCCGTACACCATCGGAATCTCAACGATCCTGTACTTAAGTACATGAGTTCCGGTGTCAAGCACTACATTATACGCCTTCATAAAGTCAAGTCCAATGATGCACTCGTCGCGTATATCACCCACTAGGAATACGTGGGGAATGTTATTTCTGCCAGATTGATCGCAAGGAGAACCTCTCCATACACCTTCGCCGTTGCTCCTGTCCAGACAGTTGCTACTGGTATTGTGCAGCCATGAATAAGGAGCGATGTCGCTTCTTATAATGGAAGTGGTGGCACCGGTGTCAATGGTGGCCACGCATTTATTCTGGCCAATGTGGGCTTGCATTGTAGGACTCTTGTTACTTCGTTTTTTTGGGAGACTTGGATTTTGATGTTGGGGGCGTCAATTCCAGAAACCGACTTCCGCCCTTCGAAGTTGGTCCTTACACGTATTCCCGCCTGTTGACTCGATGATACGCTGCTTGCAGTATAGATGTTTTCCCTGCTACATGCTTCCTTGTTATGCCTCCCAGCAGCGCATTGTGGACAACTGCGTTCTTTAAGTGAAAGCCAGCACTGACGCTGCAGATGTCCTATTTTGTTGCAGTTCCAGCAACGGACTTGTCCTGCACGCGAACTGTTCCGCTCCACGACGTCTGTTCGTTGGCGTGAGCATTCCACGGTTGTCACTTCCCTCACGCGGTGCGTTCCTTGAAATGCTTGTTCGGCAGCTTTCATCGTCAGGGCAAATAGGAGGGTTCGCTTTCCAGCCATTCTTACACCCATTTGCAACTGCCTATTTTCAATCGCTTGGGTAAACGCCTCTTGGCAGGGATGTCAAAACTAGACATTGCTCTATATAGCTCGTCTCTATAGATGCTGTCATAAAATCGATGAATAGGTGGTGGTATCGATCTGAAGCTCATGAGTCTTCTCCAAGATCTGCCGTTGTGTAAATATCTGGTCGATGGTGGACTTTACTGGCCTGAAGCCACACGCGCAGTTCAGAGGGTCTCCTCTCATGTGAATCGGACAAACAATGCTGAGGTTCCATTCATCGGTCGTACTTTCGTCCGACCATTTTTCACAGATGAGTTGATGTATGCTCCTTAACAAGTCATCGCCTGCCGCTTTGAAGAGCTCGTCACTCAGGGCATCCGCTCCAGCAGCTTTGTTGGACTTAAGCTTCGATATAGCTGTCTTCACTTCATCCAAGTTAGGTGGACGGAATTGTTGGTCATCATCGTCCAAGTTCAAAGGTTGATTCTGCCTGACAGCGGTATTTGGTCCGTCATCGCCGTTATACAGTCTGCAGAAATGATCTTTCCAAATCCTCAGCATCGACTGTAATTCTACTACGATGTTCCCTTGTTCATCTAAACAGGCTTCGGTTCGGTTATTGTTTCCGCGGCATGTTATTTTTACCTTTTGGTAAAACTTCCGAACCTCATTCCTGGAGTAGCATCTCTCAATTTCCTCGATCGAGCGCTTCTCATTCTCTTTCTTCTTCCTCCTGAGAAGCCGGTGTTCGTCTATCCTCTTCCGCTCATAGAGCTCATGAGCACCTCTGGTCTTTCTAAGCAGCGCCGGGTTATATGCATCTTGCTTAGCTGCATGTGCTTGCCGGCATTCATCATCGAACCAGGGGTTTCGTTTTGGAAACCCAGCACATCAGAAGCGGCATCTCTGATGGCGTTTTGGCAGTGTTTTTAGTGGTCTTCGATGCTTGATGCTGGCGGCATTGGACCTCTTAAGAAACTATGAGACATTCGATCGGAAAAGGGCTTGTCGATCTCTTGCGATTGTAGCCGTCTGACGTCGAACTTTCTCACAGCATTAGTTTGTCTTCGTAGTTTGGGATATCCGCAACCGTACCTGGGCTACAACAAGGTAACGGTCCGCGTCGATGTTGGCTCCTCGAAACGTACGGACATCCGATCTATTAAGGGATCTAACATTCCACGTGCATATCCGAAGCTTCTTGTCCTTAAATCGTTTGCGTGGGTTGTCAACAGTAGATCCGTCCATACCCGAGGCTTGTTGATGCTTCGTAACTTATGCGTTTTTAAATGGCCGGGCAGTTACCCCGGCGGCACAACCCCCAACCTGGAGGACCGGTTCCATTTTTAATGCCTCTATGGCGAGGGTTCGGTTATACCGAAGCCAGTTACCCGTTCCGGGATGTGAGCGCTGCCGTTGGCCCATATAGTGCTCGTCCGCCACCATCTCTTTTCCAAGACTCTGACTAAGACCTGGAAATCCTTTCTGGCCTGAGCTCTAAATATGTCGAAGTAGCCCGGATAAGGTCTTGTTTTGTTTTTCCGACACTAATCATGGTTAATGGCGCAGGAAACTCGCCATTTGCCCCCATCACTTCGCAATCTCTAGTGAGGTTCCCAGATGTCGCCACGGGGAGGCGTGAAGTAGGACTTATTAGCAGAGCTGCAAGATGTTCGGCTGCAGAGGCTCATTCTCGTCATTTAAGGAACCAGCACCTGTCGGAAGATGCTACTTCTACGAGGCCTTATACTAATCGTTTTAATATATTTGTATATATATATGTGTATCCATGTCTTTAGTATTGATTAAGATTTCTTTTGTAGGGAAAATATTCGACTGTGGAATTCATCGCTTACGACCGTATTGACTGCGCAAGTTAACCGAACTGTTTGATTTACAAAATTGTAATTTAAGCGAACAAAGTTCGCAATGCGTGCAGGTGAGAACAGGTTGACATTTCCGGTCTCACGCTGCATTGTGGCATACGATTACAAAAATTAGAAAAAGCTGACGTAGCGTCTGCTCACACGATAAAACAATAAATTTGATGTATTTTCTTGAACGTAACTTGCTTAAACCTTATTAAATGAAGAAAGTAATTTAATTCTCCCGCTTTTGTTTGCTTCTGTTCTTTGGACGATCAACCGTGGCCGTGGATGGTAAATGCTGTCGTTTTTCTTAATTTCGCCTTCGAGGGAGGCGGAAAAACAAAGAGGAATCTTTGTGTGAATACTTGTATAACATGTTGGAAACTGCTTCTCGAGCTGACGTAGATCAGCTTTCTACCATTACTTAAATTATTGACAGCATTTATGATAATTCTACAAATAAAATGATCTTGTATGGTTTAAATTTAAAGAAAAGCTTTTTGTGTATGAACAAATTAGGAAAAGTAAGGAAACAAAGCCTGTGGTAGAACAGAGAAATGACCAGAAACGAAACCAGTCTGCAAGGAGGAGCTTCCGAATTCTAAACCAATGTTGATGGCATTAAAAAGAGCGACGAACGTAAGTACGGCTACTCAATCAAAACAAAATGTTGTGTTTACACCTGTTGAAAGTCGAAGAACAGTATGCATGGAAGCAATATAAAATGATATATCTTACAAGTTTGTGAGTGATAAATTAAGTGAAATTTGTGTGATTAAAGGTTTCTGTAAAACGTCAGTTAAAATCGACTATAAAGTATTCGACGATATTGAAGTTCATGCAGTTGATGATGGTTGTTTAAAATCTGATATGATTATTGGGATGAATTTGTTGCCGTGGGCCGATGTCAAAATAGCAGCCGGTAAGATTGCCATTATTACAAGCAAAGACAAGCAAATCGGCCAAAGACTACCCGTTAAATGGAAAGGAAAAGAACTAATGCAAGCCAACGAATCCATTTGATTTTTTGGTGAGTATAAATATGGATGTAGAGACCGAAAATAAACTTAATGTGTCAGGATTAGAAAACCTAAAATAAGAAGAGGCGGAACAGGTACTTTCTTTAATTAAAAATTACTCAACACAGGTACCAGAAAAATCACCTATAACCACGAAAATTGTCACCATGGACGACGACCATTTTAGAAACTACCCAGGAAATTCCCACATCTTTTAGCAAAAGATTATTGAAAACCAAATTCTACAGTGGCTAGAAGATGGTGTTATAACAGAAAGATCTTCAGGTTACGCAAGTCAAGTGGTGTTGGTGAAAAAGAAGGATGGGTCAAGTAGACTTTGCGTCAATTTCCGAGGTGAAAATAAGAAAATATTCAAGGTAAGGTATCCACTTCCATACATCGAGGTGCAACTAGATAAGCTACAAGCAGCAAGGTATTTTATGACGTTGGACCTGGAGAATGGTTTTTTCACGTCCCAGCTGAAGCGGCAAGCAGAAAATACACTTCATTTGGTATTAGTTCCGGGTAATTTGAATTTTGTAAAGTGCCTTTTGGGCTTTACAATTCATCGCATGTTTCTTAAAAATATATAAATTTTATATCACATAATTTAATTAATAGGGAAATTGTAGTTGTGTACATTGATGATGTTATTATTCCATCACAGACAATAGAAGAATGTTTAAGAAGACTACAAGAAGTTCTCAGCGCTGGAAATGGAAAAAATGTCACTTTCTTAAATTTCATATCGAGTACATTGGTCATCGGATACGAAATAGCAGCATCTCATCACTCTCATTTAAGTCAAAAGCAGTTGTTAACTTTCCCATACCTTCTACAGCTAAACAACTACAAAGTTTTTTTGGTCTTGCAAATTATTTTCGCAAATTTGCCCGTAGAGCTCGACCACTGTCCAGCATGTTGAAAAAATCAGTCAGTTTTAAGATGGATGAACTACAGTTAGCTGCAATTAATTATTTAGAAACGACGTTAGTCACAGAGCCGGTACTCAGGATTTTAAAGTACGATGCCTAAACTGAATGACACACGGATGCATCAAGAGAAGATTACAGTGCTATTCTCCTTCAGCGAGATTCAGAAGATGGCAATCTTCACCCAACATTTATATAAGCAAAATAAAAACAACGCCAGATGAGCAAAACTACAGCTCGTACGAACTCGAAGTTTTAGCTGTAATCGAAGCGCTTAAAAAATTAAGAGTCTACCTTTTAGGTCAAATATTTAAGCTAATTACTGATTGCAAAGCATTCGAGTTCACGATGCAAAAGAAGGATTTAAGAACTAGAGTCGCGAGATGGATGGGGTATATTAGAAGAATTTGATTACTCGATCGAACATAGACCAGCAACTAAAATGAAGCACGTACATAATTTAAGTCGTAATCCAACAGCAGCAGTGGTTTTCTCCGAAAACTAGCCGGATCTCACCGTAAGGATGATAAGTTGAACTCTATAACCGATATATTAAAAGATAAACCGTATACAGATTATATTATGTACAACGAAATACCCTATACGAATTCAAATAGTAATACTGATTTTGTGGTTCCAGATAAATTAGTGAACAATATAATAAAAGATGTTCACGAGAGGGGTCATTTCCATCACAAAAAAAAATGCAAGACATTATCGAAAAAGAATTTTTTATATCAGAACTAAGAAGTAGAATAACCAAACTCATATCTAATTGCATTCATTGTATATTGGCAGAAAGAAAAACAGGGAAATCAGAGTGCCATTGACAACCTATACCGAAGGGAGGGCGACCACTGCAGACATTTCATATCGATCACCTAGGGCCCGCGCAATCCACACAAAAAAAACTACAGGTAGCTATATTTCATCAATTATAGATGCTTTCACCAAATTCTGTTGGCTATTTCCCAAAAAAACATTAACCGGTGAAGAGGCTATCCAGAAGCTTGAGATTATAGCTTAAACATTCGGAAATCCTGAAAAAATCGTTGCGGATTAGGTAGAAGCATTCATCGCTAACTCTTTTAAAGACTATTGCAAGAATCGTTATATTAACCTACATTTCGAGCGTCTTCATTTCACTGTCGTTGCAGCTCTAACAAAATTGACAATCGACGGTGCAGAAAAGTGGTATTAACATGCTTAGCCATTGCAGAAAATGTTAAATTCTTCTTACCAGCGTGCAATTAAAACGACACATTTTCAACTTTTCGTAGGTACTGATATGAAAACGTCGAAGGACTTGAAGATTATGGAGATTTAGAAGAAGAATACATCCGACAGCTTGAAGAAAATAGAGAACAATGAAGACAACAGGCTAAAGAAGAAATTTTAAAAATACCAGCAGAAAACAAGCGGGATTTTAACAGGAGAAGAAAAAAGCGATAAAATACGATTTAGGAAACCTAGCAGCTATCGAAAAAGTTCAATTTGGTGTTGGTCAAAAAATTCGACCTACATTTATGGGACCATACCACATTACTTCAGTCAAAGAATGCGATCGATGTCAGGTAAGGAAGCAAGGCGATCATGAAGGAAATAACAACAACGAAACCAGTGCAGACAAAATGAAACCGTCGCTTAGCGCAAGCGTCGGTGATCAATGCTCTATTTACGACGAAGAAGAACTACCTTCCGGAGAGGAAGATACCTCAGGACGGCCGGGTGGGACCTAAGTTTTCATTGAGCATATCCTCAAAAGCTTCTTAACTTCTTTACCCCGTTTAACCTAATGCTTCAAGTCTCTCAAAGGAAGAAAGTAGTTTGACTCTCTTTGACCGTGGCCGTAGATGGTAAATTCTGTCGTTTGTCAAAAATTTTCACAAATTATAGACTCCTATTTTATATTACTGATTTATAAAATTATTATTTAGCACGTACTATATTGTCATACTGAAACTAATAAATTATAAATCCTCTTCAATAAAATATTGTTTTGGAAGTACTGTTTGATTCCCGCATGTATATATGTATATTTATTTAGTATATATAAAACTATTATATTTCATTTTTGTATAGATATAAATAAGTTAACTCAAATTACAATTTACATTTACGTATCAAAGTTTAGAAAACTAGGAATAATTTATTTTATTAAGGGTATTTTTATAAGGGTATGCGGTAGTTCAGCATATTTTGTGATCTAGCATCTCTTTGAAATTGAAGTCGGAAATCAGTGTTTGATCTCTATGTATACGGTTGAGAGTTTCCCATGTAAACTAAATTTGATGTTAAGTATCCAGGCAACAAGCTGTACTTTATTTTACACAAAAATAATAATACAATCGTCCATAGACCTCTGTGAGGATTAGATGTGTTTCGGCTTCGCTTGAACTAAATCAAGTGAATAAAATAAAGTAAAAAGTCAATTTAGAGACAATACTAACAATTGATTCGCTGGCCCGGGGGTAGTGTTGGTTAGCCGACAGTCGTTCATAGAACTCCGTGGAGTATACACGTGATTCGTCTTCTTTGTACAGTGTAAAAATTAAATAATAATAAAGTAAAATAACTAATAGAGACAATTCCGGCAAGTGACTCGGCAGCCCACCGGTAGTGTTGCATACCGCGTACAGATCAGGTGCATGGATTGAGGTTAGAAACATTCTTCTGCAACGTGACTTTGATAAAATTAAACAATAGTGTGACGATTGGAAGTTGAAGATCGACTTTCAGAAGTCGGAAACCATTCTGTTTAGGGTGCCTTTGTCTGGAGCCTCTACGGATACCAGAAAGAATTGGCGAAAATTTTAGATCGTGGGACAACACGGGCAGCCACTTCCTTGTCGAAATGTAGTCAGATACCTTGGAATTTGGCTAGAGCAATATCTGTATTTTAACAACATATAGATGATGATCTGGCCAGAGCCAAAGGTGCTTTTTCCCTTACAAAGAGACTATTTTATAGCAGACAACTCGAAGCGGGGATCTGCTACATGGCCCTTATTCGGTCTATGCTTACATTTGGTAATATGTAATAGACAAAAATATTTTTGTCTAGCTTATAAGAATAAATGAATTTCGAAATAAAAATGCATATTTAATGAAAAAAAATGTAGTGTTGGTGAACCGATAAACGTGGGGTAGTGTGTTCGACTTCCCAAAAATTAAGCGGGTTTTATTTTTAAATATTAAATTAAAACACAAAAAAAACTTACATCCAAATTCAAGGGGTGATCAGATTATTAGTGGAAGTGAACGGTCCGCTTTCCTTGTAGCGGGATCATCAGGTGGCATGTTGTCATCTGATGGTCAGGCCGTTCGACCAGCCCAAAAGACAACAACCACAAAAACGACGGAAATAACACAAAAGAAGAGGAGAAGGTCGACTACGAATCTAATAAAGCGCTAAGAAACTAGTTAAGGAAACGACGACGAAGTTCTGTTCCTTCACGCCGAAGGGAAAAAGCTGCAAATGATGCTGCTGAGAGGTCTAGAACCGTCGGTTGATCCGGAGAAGCCTCTAGCACTGTTGAAAGAGAAATAGTGCGGTTAAGCCATTCGTCACGGCTAGAGTCAAAAGGGAGATACGGAAACTACCGCCCTTCCTTGTTCAGCCCACTCCCAGTAGTAAACTGGATAATTAAAGGAGCATTAAATTCCTGAACTATCAGTCTATATAATGGGAACAAGTAAAACGGAGCGATGGCATTTTGCAATGCGTTCGCTGTCAAAGGTTCGGGCACGTCGCATTGAACGGTGGGATGCAGCCTCGATGTGTAAAGTGTGGAAAGGACCACAAATCAGAGGAATGCGCTCTGGGTAGAGATGGTATGACAGAAAGAAGTCAGCTTTCGTGTGCTTTATGCGAAAACGCGGGGCACACCGCAAACTATCGGGGTTGTCCTAAGTTTAAATATATAAAGACAATAAATTTAGCCCGACAGCAAAAAGTGAAGGTTAGACGTCCACTCGTACATATTGAAACACTAGCCATCACTCCTCAAATTACTTACGCCCAAACGGCGGCAGGTAGAGGTAGTACGGCACAACAAGCAAGGGTAGTTTCTCAGGCCCCTGCGCCTAGAGCACCTGAAGCAACTTCTGACATGCTAGCTATCTTGCTCTCTATTCAGGGGAAGATGGCTCAGCTTCAACACAAAAGGAGCCACAAAAGATATAAAATATTAAGAAGAAACCGACTCTACGCAAGTAGGTGGTATTGCAATCTTCATTAGAAAAGGTTTGCGATTTGAAAGAGTGTACAGGCGTGTAGTGCATAGGTTCCAGGTGCTTGAGGCATGCATTGTATACATCCCGCTCCGTAGTGGAAAACGGTTGTACATGGTCCCCGTCTATGCACCAGAAGCTATTCAATCCAGTTTATTCATCTCAGAACTCGAGATACTTTTTCGATTCCTCAGGCTGGATTCCGAGGAAAATTATTCATAATTGGCGAAATGAAGAGATGGGGCAAATAATACACCAAACACTAGAGGGAACCTACTATTCAATTGGCGGGGTCATCACAGTGTAATATACTCGGCCTATAGGCGACGGAAAGTCCGTCGTTCCCTAGACAAGGCTCCTATTTGCATCTCCTGCTGTTTGACACACGATTACAACTGAAAGGCACGAACCAAAAACCTATGAACTGTCTTCGCACGTTTGTGCATGACAGTGAACATTGCGGTTTTTGTACCGACATAAATGTTCCAAACTAAAATGCGGAATCGGATGCGTTTGTTCAAAGGCATTCCTAAAATTATAATAGAGTGCGTTGGACACACTTCCCCAGGACACTGACAAGAGCACTTTTCTCGAATCCGCTCCACCCACCGTTCAGCAGAAATCTGTTCAACAAGGAGATTGACAGATATCTAAAACTAATGGGCGAAACAATCAAACGAACAATGGACAAAACGATACCTCGGTATCAAGACATTGACAACAACGCAAATATTGACGCACTGCACCAATATACAAGCAGACTGTTGTCAAGACTAAAGATCTTGTACAGACAGTTTCCTGACAGACATAACTCGGAGATCATCACATTAAAGTCATCGATCAAAAACCTTCAAACATTAATAAAAGAAAATTAGAGGGCATCTGTAAGTGTGTATAATGCTGATAATGACAACTTCTTTATGATCGAAGATCCGCAGGAGAAGGTAGAGGCTATGAGAGCTACTTTCCGGGAAGTGTACAAGACAAATGACATCATTGGTCCGAACCACGACCTGTAAAACCGAGTCCTTTTGTACAATTTATACCTTCGATATGAAATAGTGAACTGGCGTATCGAGAACTCGGGTTTCACCCAGTACAGTGACGAGAAAATGGCAAATAATGTCATCACCAGTGAAAGGGAACAACCCCCGTTCATTTCGAAGAAAGAGCATCAAACGTGGGAACCGTGGGAACCGATGGAATACCGAACATTGTGCTTCGACATCTCCCACTACAAGCGGCGGACATTTATATCACCCTGTTCAACAATAATGAATAATGCACATTATCCAGCGCATTACAAAACTGCGGTGGTACATCCCATCCGAAAAAGGGATAAAGACATCTCCAATCCGACGAATCTGCGGTCGATTAGTCTCCTTCCAAATATCAGTAAGGTTTTCGAAGAAATCCTTACAAAATGGTTTGAGGACAGAAATATAGTTCCGGATAATCAATTGGGTTTCAAGTCCTGCCAAAATGGGTTGAGAACAGAAATATAGTTCCGGATGATCAATTCGGTTTCAAGGCTGGGCATTATGTTTCTGATATCCAATGGACCGAAGCCGAGAACGAGAACTGGTGCCTGCCTGATTGACTTAGAGAAGGCCTTCGATACTATATGGTTAAAGGGACTGAACTTTGACGGAGATGTCGCACACAGCAGTGCAGAGCGTATCCGGTTTGGTAGGTTAGGGCAGTAGAGAGTCGCGACATGAGGGATGTTGCTCGTTAGCACCAACAATTTTGGTGAGTTGCAGAAGAAGGGGAAGCTCCTTCGTCGAATTTCTCTAGTTCTAGGTAGCTTCGTTAGGGAGCAGAGTGGGTCCGCCTAATTTTTAGATATGGCCGGCTTACATAGGCTCAAGTAGAATTAAGGTAGGTTAAAGAAAAAATAAATAAAAAATATTAAAACAAAAAAAATACAAAAACAAAATTTAAAAAAAAATGTAAAAACTAAAAACAACAAAAAACATTTTAAAAAAAAATGAAACAACAGAGATGGGTAGCTTTTTCTGGAAAAAGTGGTAATCCACACCAAAAAAAGAAATAATACCTTTATAGTAAGTCGGTTAACTAGGCTTAGGATTTATTTTTAAGTAGTCTGCAAGTTTTAGTTTATAAGTTTTATAATAATAGAAATATAACATATCCATTGACTAAGTTTTTGTTAGCAAAATGTATTTTCTCAGTTTTAGTGAGGTGATTGGTTCGCTTCGCTCGCTAACAGAATTTTAACCCTTTTTTCCGCAGACTGCCATGATTTTATTACCTTTGTGCCTTTCTTCTTTCAATATCAGCCAATTTACGGAACTTTCACAAGAGTGGTTATGTCGAAATCCCGATTGATTTTCTATTAATAATAATATTTATATTTATAAAAGTGCTGAGCCGAAAGCCTTCGCAGCTAGCGCTCGATTAATGTTAGCATATTAATTTTAATTACATGTTAATAAATTATAATATTAAAAATAATAATAGAAAAATGCTCGTAGGTGCACTTTTCAATGGTTTTTTTCTAATGATGGCAACATTTACAGGTCTAAATTTTTCAAAGTTTATTGTTTCATTCTCTTTAAGTATTGGAATAACTGTAGATTCCTTCAAGTTTTTCCTTAACCTGCAACAAATAAAACAATTGTTAATTATTTTTAATATTATATCGAAACAATCTTCAAATTTAAGGCATTTTTAACATTCGTCGTTTTGCATATTTTTATTAATTGCATTAATGCTTTTTAAAAAATATTTATTAAAATGATTAGCAATTACTAAGTTTAAAGTTTCTAATTTATCGTGAAACAAAATTTCATGATTCAATTTCCTACAAAAATAATTCCTTTAAGTCACGTCAATTTTATTTATATATTGGTTTCGCGTATGTCTATAAAATTTCCAGTCTGCTGGTTTATTAAATACACTCCGTTTACGGAACCAGTGAATTTTATTATGTTTTAAGGTTCTAAGTTCTATTAAACTATTTGTTAGAATCACACACTCCTATTTTTTTAGTTTTTTTTCTATCACAGTATATTAAATTATCTTGTAATATTTATGAAAGAACATGAAAATTTCCATAGTTAACCAACTGGTCACATTTTTCATTAAGAAATGTTCTAAATTAATTTCTTGTATTTAAAAAGATTTATGTTTTTTTTCTTGTTTTTAACGTTTTTAAATGCAACTGGCACTTAAATTACAACTGCTTCATGATCGCCTTTCTTTAGTTCCAAACTTTTATTTGCCGAAATATTCTTCTTTTTGGAGCAAATGACAAAGTCAACTATTGACCTAGAGTTTTCCACGATTCGGGTAGGTTTGTTTATAATTTGTTTCATATTGGTTGTCATTAGTATTTCGCAAACAATTTTGGTGTAGGTATAATTTAAATCTAGAAGATTGATATTAAAGTCGCCAAAGATTTAAATTTGCATCCAAGACCAAATCCCGCCAATTTGAAAAAATACTCGTATTACAGAAGTCTCGTTCCGAACTACTAGGCGATCTATATAAAAAAAACTACAGTTTCTTTAAAGACCTTAGTAAATATTTCATAGCAAAGACACCATAATTGCATCGGAATATATATTTCACTAATAATTCCTTATTGGAGTTCTTTTTAACATAAGGCACAAAGCTGCCTGTATGACTGCTTGTACTATCACACTGTAGGGGAGTATTATATATTGGAAGAATTATTTCATTATACTCGTAACTTACGTCTTTTGTTACGTTTCGGAAAGGGCAAACATTTCAAATGTATTGTTATTTACACGACAGTAATTCAATTGATTTTATTACTAATATTGTGTTTTCTTTGATCACTTTTATTTTTCGCAGAAATACCGGGCAGCCTCTGGCATTTGCTGAATGGTTAAAATCAGTATTTATACCTAATGATTTGTTTAGTTCCATGCAGTTTCGGAACTTCCCTTCATTGGAGGTACAATTTTTTACCTCATGTGCTCCGTAACATTTCAAACAAGCATTGGACTTGTGGACCCTGACACTTGTAGCAACGCGTTACATTGAAATATTCCCTGACTGGGCGTTAAACCCCTCCTTTCTTTATCCTTTCCAATTTCATTATTTTGCAAAAGCTATCAAAGTCTACTTCAAGAATTACACTTAAATTTCTGTATCGGTTACTGTAAATAGATGAATTAGTTTAAAATCACAGTTTCTTAATATATTCTCTTGAAGTTCATTATTTTCCAAATTCATGACACACACTTTTGGTTTTATTTTGCAGGCACTATAACTTTGTACTGATCTTTAAATTTGGTTTCGATTTCATTTATTAGTTTTTGTGAAGATACAATTTCAATGCTACACAGCCATCTTTCTTTTTTGCCACAATGTCAACATTTATATTTGAAGGGTTTACTCGTTTCTTAATTTGCTCTCCTGTTTTATTTGATTCTTATTTGTTTTAAAGAAGGGTAAGGGCAGATGATTCTTTTTTTTTTGTACCCCGGAGTACACTTAATTCAATTATTTTATTTATCTTACTAACACTATTTTCACAAGCCTGTTGTGTGATTTTCATGGATTCTATTCTTTCAATGTAACTCATTTCTATAGCTTCTAACACACATTTTATTTCAGTTTCATTTTTTTTAAGTGAATCTTCAAATTCCTATTTATATTCACTTAAGTAATTACATTTTTTTTCTACAGTAATATGCATTTCTTCTAGAACTTCATAAATGTTCTGCTGTCAGACAAAATGAACCTTTCAACCTGGACGACGTAGACCAAAAAACCTGACCACCCGACTTGGATGAAGTAAAAATAGCAATATCTAAACTGAAGTCCAACAAAGTTGCTGGAGCGATTGGTAAGGAGCATACACAAACTCATCTCTAAAATATGGTCGGACGAAAGTATGCCCGATGAATGGAACCTCAGCATTTTTTGTCCGATCCTCAAGAAAGGAGACCCTTTGAACTGCGCCAACTACAGAGTGTGGCTGCAGGCCAGAAAAGTCCACGTATGACAACATCTATAGAGACAAGCCATATAGAGCAATGTCTAGTTTTGGTATCCCTGCCAAACTCGTCCGTCTGTGCAGGATAACAATGGAGAATGCACGCTGCTCCATCAAGGTCGGTTAACATCCCACGGAGACTTTTGATGTCAAAAAAGGATTTACACAAAGCGATGCGCTGTCATGCGATTTCTTTGACATCATATTTGAAAGAATAGTTCGAAACCCACGAGCAAACACAAGAGGCACAATCTTTCAAAAGTACGTCCAATTACTCGCATACGCCGACGATATTGACATAATTGGAAGAAAGCAGCGTGCTATCAGTCCCATCTTCCTTGATACCTGTTCTTCATTGTTTTTATATCTTGATTTAAGCGTTCTCATTGTCCTTCGCTAAGATCTCCTAGGTTATGCCGAAACTGATCTATATGAATATGGAGGTAGTGTACTTTTATGCTCATATTAGCAGAGTAACATGTGATCAAAGGCTTTGGAGAAGTCTAACAATCACAGCACCGTAAAGAAGTCCTTACCATTTCTACTCTTATGTCATCGAGGATTTTAACCATTGCTATGATTCGCTCGAAGGCCTACCTGAACAGCGGATAATATACTGTGTTAACTTATGTAATTCGAGATTTGGTTTGCTAGAATCTTCCAAAGTCCTTTGGACAGATAAGGTAAGCTACTTATCAGACAGAAGTCGGATGGCAAGGAGCCTGAGATTTTTTTGGGACAGGAATGGCATTAGTCAATTTTCAAAAATCAGAAAAAGTGGAAGTGGTGATGCAGAAATTATAGACATGCTTCAAGCTGCTTAAAATATAAGGGAGAATTATCTTTACAAATCGGATGGATTCACCGTCCCCTCCAATAGAGTATGCTAAATTTTCTTTAGGTATGAAGTGTGGTGTGTTATTAGCAAAGAAATAAATGCTATAAGTTCATTAACATTTGGAATGCTATCAATAGCGAATTTTTTGCCGACACCATTCGAAGTTTGTTCAGGCCTGAACTTAGATAAGTAATATCTTGTTTTGCTATTCTTTTAATAAAAGTGGAGCGATTACGAGCGCGATAGAAAATTTCCCAATTGAGATTAGTTGGCAAAGATTTCCATTTAGCATATAACTTGATACGAATATTGTTCGCATGGTGTACTCACTAGTACCATGGTCATTTTTTGATACGTATTGCAACTGTATCCATAGGGATATACCTATTGAATAAATCCGAAATCGGGATTTGCAATTGATAGACTTTGTCATTCACATTTGAGGCAAAATCATGATCATGATCTGACATAACACCGAGAGATAGCTCGTCTTGGAGTATGACATCAGATCGATTAGGAACATCAAGTAGACTTGGGGGATTGTAAAAAGAAAAGCAGGTAGCGAATGAATTAACAATCGATAACCCCGCACCAGCCGTAAAATCTTAAAGTTGCCGAGATTTACAGCCGGTTTTTAGCAACTCAACGCTACGGCAACCACAAATATCTACGAAAGAGACCACTTCAAATGTAGAGCTCCACTGTTGGCAAATCATGCGTTTAGGTGGCACAGTCTTCATAAGATTTTTTTGAAAGACTTGAAACTGCATTACAAAAACCATTTCACCGCCTGCGACAATGTGAGTCAAAGTCAATGACCTTCACACACAAGTCATTCACCTCAAACCACGCAACATGTCTTATCACATTACTCATGCTCCTGCTCCCTGCGAGACAGGGTTGAAATGACTCTCGTTACCAAAATATTGAAGACAGTTGTTAAATGTAAAAGAGCTATGCTCATTCGTTCTTATCTGCGTATTTAATAGTTTGCAGAAAAATAAAAAATAAATAAATACAGAAAGATCAAATTAAACCAAAAAAAAAAACTAACCAAGTTTACCAGCTCTCTCAATATCCTGTAGAAGTAGCAAATTTATATTGATTTGTTTTTTCTCAAATAAATTTTAATAAGGTCCTATGATCATTTAATTTTCATCATCCTAGCCTAAAACATTCAAACTTTTATTTTTGTATCCATTTGCTCAAGTCTTTTAATATCACTTTATTTAAACGGAAATTCAAAATTTCCAAGCAAAATTGTTTCAGTGTGATATTAGTCACTTATATTTTAGAATGATATTAAGTGGTACTACTATAGCTGATATTATAGCCCATTTAAAATAGTATTCATCGTAATTTTTTATATTTTTGGATGTTTTTTTTAGAACAATTTCGGAAGTTGTATATATTGCGAACCTTTTATTGGTCTGTACTCGTTCACATTTATTTCGACATGTAGGTATGATTCTTATTAATGACCACCCACTATCTTCGAATTCTTCCATTTTCGTGTTAAAGTTCAAAACCAATTCTTTATACAGTTTATTTATGTTTGGCTTATCCGCACTCTAGACGAGACACATTATACACTCAAAAGACTTAACAGATATCACAATATATTCTTCTTCGCCTTCTTCACACTTATTTATTTTCATATACGAGTACTCTACGAAATATTCCATGACTTCTTCTTCTTATCCTTTTATTAACCCTTTCCTCGTTATACGAACTTATGCGTAACGAGTTTCCCATTTTTACTGCATCGCTGCTGCTCCGCTTATGGGGTTGGCTAATGTCACAGACCGCAGAACGAGTCTACATAATGCTCGGTCCTGGATCACTTCAGTGGTTAGCCCCAGGCGTTGTTGCGCATTTGCCATCTGAGAAATCCAGGAATTCTTTTTCCGACCTCGTTTTCTTGCAGTTGGAGTGACCATAGTTGATAGTGCCTTTTTGACCGGATTTTCCGCAGATCTTCTTTGAACGTGGCAATACCAGCTTATTCTATTCGTCTCAAGCTGTTCGGTTACCGAATTCTTTATAGACATCCACCACTAGACATCCTTAATATTTTCATTTCCGCTGCCGTCATTTTGTTTTTAAACGCTTCGTACATTGTCCAGCACTGTGAACCGTATATAAGAGCTGGTCTAACGCGTCTACATAATGCTCGGTCCTGGATCGCTTCAGTGGTAAGCCCCAGGCGTTGTTGCGCATTTGCCATCTGAGAAATCCAGTAATTCTTTTTCCGACCTCGTTTTCTTACAATTGGGGTGACCGTAGTTGATAGTGCCTTTTTAACCGGATTTTCCGCAGATCTTCTTTGAACGTGGCAATATCAACTTATTCTATTCGCCTCAAGCTCTCCGGTTACCGAATTCTTTATATGTAGACTTCCTCTTATACGCGTAGATCTAATACAATCGCGTTTAGTGACTCCACTAGACATCCATAATATTTTCATTTCCGCTGCCGTCATTTTGTTTTTAAACGCTTTGTACATTGTCCAGCACTGTGAACCGTATATAAGAGCTGGTCTAACAACCGTGGTGTAGAGTTTCCCCTTTAATTTAAGTGGAAATTTTCGGTCGCAAAGATTCCCGAATTTTCCCGCCACTTCATCCATCCCAAACTCACCCTGTGGTTTACGTCGTCGTCACATTTCGCTTCCATGTTAACGATTGATCCTAAGTACTTAAAGATCGTGCTTTTCGGAAGAACTATTCCTCCTAACATTATATCCGGAACAGGTCGCAACGGATGCGCAAATGGGCACGTCAAATGCTCCGTCTTTGAACGACTTATTTTAAACCCGTTTCTCTCTAGCGCATTTCTTCATGAATCTAAGGCGTTCTGTAAGTCTTCAAGTTTATCGCTAAGTATAACTGCGTCGTCAGCGAAGAGAATTGGCGTTACATTTGGTTCGCGCATGCAGTCTTTTAAAAGATAGTCGAATACTACGTTAAAGAGGAAAAGGTTAAGTACGCTTCCTTGATGCACTCCGACATTAACTGGAAATTCTCTCGTTAGTCCAGCAGAGCTTTTAACCGCAGTTTTCACGTTTCCGTACATGTCTTGTATTATTCTAACATACGTTTCCGGTACGTTTTGAGACCTCAGCTGACGGAATGCTGTCTGCTCCCACCGCTTTCCCCCGCTTCATTTTTCTAATTGCTATATTTATTTCTTCGATTGAAAAGTCCGAAACTTCCTCCTTGAATAGACCAGCTGTCGGCACGATATCACGTGGAAACTGTTTGTTAAGCCACCGGTCACAAATTTCCTTTTCATTTGTTAGTAAACGACCGTCTGCGTTTTTGATGTATTTCGGCGAGGTTATTTCCATTGAATTTTTTCGCCTCTATGCAGCGAGCTTAAAAATATTTGGCATTTTAGTACTGTACGACGTTTGAACTTCTTGGATAGCTTGTCTTCTATCTGCCGATCGTGAGGATATTTGTTCCAACTCATGGTACAGGTTTTCCGCTTCTGCCACTCGAGTTCGAGCCAGGACTTTCTTTGCGATCTTTTTAAGACACTCGTATTCAAGAGCCAGGCGAGCTTTTTCGATATCGTCGCTCCGATCACATTTTGTCCACGCTTGGAATGCACTCTTCTTGTCGGCCACAGCTCGTTTGGTTTCGTCATTCCACCACAATGTTTCTTTGCCGACGTGATGGTATTTCGATATAGTCCCCAGATGGGACTTTGCGAGTGTTATGCATTCCTCGTGCATGCTGTTCCACATTTCTTGCGGGCTTAGTGAGTCTGCTATACCGTTTATATTTTGGAGTACTTCTTTAGCCAGTGCGATAAATCTTGCGCTTCGTTCCTTCGATAGATTATACCACCGGATTTTTGGCTTTCCAAACGATGCCCGTGTTTTCGGTGGTTCCGCTGTGAAAAATTCTGTAATGAGCAGACGGTGTTGGCTTACTAGCGATTCTCCAAGTTTTACTTTACAGTCCTTAACACGGTTTCTCATCGACATTTTTCAGAGGTGATAATCTATTTGCGTTTCGTGGCCTCCGAATAATAAACACTGTATTTAAGACGGTTAAGCCGTAAGCCCTACACGCTACAAGGATGTCTTCGCCAGCTGAATTTCTGGTTCCAAAGCCTTTACCGCCATGGCAGTCCTCATAATCAACATTTGTTTCTCCGACGTGGCCATTTAAATCTCCGCCTACGAAGAGCATCTCATCGATAGGTATACGAAATATTCCATGACAACCTTAAAATTTGAATGAATACTTACTTTACTTTAGGTGGCGCTACAGTCCGGGGTGGACCTGGGCCTGAGTCAACAAGCATCTCCAGCTAGCTCGATCTTTTGCTAGCTTCTTCCACTTTCCCCCCTCAGCTTGCGTGCGCCACCTGAGTCTCCTTCTACCTCTACTGCGCTATCCCTCGAGCGTGGATTCGAAGACTTTTCGGACCGGAGAGTTTGTATCCATCCGCTCTACATGGGCCAACCATTTCAGTCGTTGGACCTTTCCTCTTCTGGCTAATGTAGCTGTATAGTCCATACATTTCGTCGTTGAATCTCCTCCTCCACTCACCGTCAAAGCAACGAAGAGCAACCTCATCTGTTTTTGTTGATGTCTTTGCCTGTGCGCCATAGAGCAGGGCTTGTATAGGGTAACTTTTGCTGTTCGAGATAGGGCTTAACTATTCAATTGCCTTCTTAGCGCTGGTGATGTTGTCTCAATTCATAGCGGAGTCTAGGTAGACAAAGTCCTTAACTGCCTCAAAATGATACCTGTTGACGGGGACATTCTGTCCGAGACGTCGGTGTTCGCTGTCCTTTTTGCTTGACAGCACATACTTGGTCTTGCCTCGTTGACTGCTAAATCCATTTTCGCCGCATCCGTCCAATGCTTGCAAAGCCACTGACAACACACTGCTTTTTTCCAATTATGTCAATATCATTGGCGTATGCGAGAAATTGAACACACTTTCAAAGATTGTGCCTCTTATGTTTGCGCAAGTCAAGTATGATATTGAAAACATCGCATGACAGCGCATCGCCTTGTTTAAATCCTTTCTGGACATCAAAGGTCTCGGTGAGATGTTTGCCAACCTTGATGGAGCAGCGTGCATTCTCCATTGTTATCCTGCACAGACGGACGAGTTTGGCAGGGATACCAAAACTAGATATTGCTCTGTATAGCTTGTCTCTATAGATGCTGTCATACTTGGAATTAAAATCGATAAATATATGGTGTGTATCGAGCCCATGAGTGTTCTCCAAGGTCAGCAGTGTGTATATTTGATCGATGGTGGACTTTCCTAGCCTGAACCCACACTAATATGGACCTATCAGGTTGGTGGCAAACGGCTTCAGGCCTCTGTAGTTGGCGCAGTACAGAGGGTCTTCTTTCTTCAGGATCGGACAAACTATGCTGAGGTTCCATTTATCACGCATACTTTCGTCCGACCATATTTTACAGATGAGTTGGTGTATGCTCCTTACCAAGTCATCACCTGCCGCTTTGATAGCTATCGATATAGCTATCTTCACTTCGTCCAGGTCGGGTGGACGGAATTGCTGGTCATCATCGCCCAGATTGAAAGGTTGATTCTGCCTGACAGCGGTATTTGGATCGTCATCGCCGTTGCCACTGGTCTTCAATTCTTAATCCTGGCAGCAAGGGACTTCTTAAGAATCCGCAAAAGGATTTGGCGGTCTCTTGCGATTATAGCCGTCTGACGTCGAAATTAATAGCTCATCGAGGCTTTGTTCGGGATATCCACAACTGTACCTTGGCTAAAACAAGGTAGTGATCCGAGTCGATGTTGGCTCCTCGGAACGTTCGGACATCCATAATACTGGAGGAGTGTCTTGCCTCGATCGCATTGTGGTCAATCTGGTTGGCGGTTGATTGATCTGGAGTTTCCACGTCCCCTGGTGAATATCGAGATGTGAGAACCGCGTGCAAGCTACGAAAATGTTTCATCCCGCCGCAGAGTCGATAACCCGAATCCGCTATCGGAGGAGGTGTCGTGCAGGCTATATCCTCCAACAGTGCTACCAAAGATGCCTTCTCTTCCTAGCTTTTCATTGAATGTCATACCAGCAAACGGATGCAGGTAAAGAGAGCCCGCAATTGAAGATACTGAGAGAATGTATTCCAAGAATAACATACAGAAGTTTTACCAACTGGTTATAAGAACTTGTCAAAGCAAGAAAACCCGTATAAAAGCCTGTAACGATGAAGAAGGAAGCCTTGTAGTTAATTGCTCGCTGCGATTTAACAGAGTCACTTGGTGTACAACACGTCTCAGAAAAGGTGATGCAATGTCACGTCGCCTTTTTAATATCACGCTTCTAGTTTTTACGAACATGCATGTGTAAGCTCATTTCTGTTATTCTGGTTTTAGGAATAACATTATTTAATAACAATACAATAATAATAATAGTTTTTAAAATACTAGCATCCCAATATTTATATAAGTGTCAGTTCATTTTTTTTTTTTTCTGGTTTCAGATATAACATAATAATACTGATTTTGACATACGGTATTCCAATGATAATTATGATGATTTGCTACTCTCTAATGGGAATAGTGCTGTGGGGAAGCAGGTCAATAGGAGAAAACACTGAGCGCCAAATCGAGTCAATGAAGTCAAAGAGAAAAGTTGTTCGGATGTTTATTGCAATTGTTTCAATTTTTGCAGTTTGTTGGCTGCCTTACCATATGTTCTTCATATACTCATACCATAATAACAAGGTGACATCCACAAGATATGTTCAACACATGTATTTAGGATTTTACTGGCTAGCTATGTCAAATGCTATGGTAAATCCAATAATATATTACTGGATGAATAAGAGGTTCGCCATTAATTTAAGATATTATTATGTTGAATGCTTAATTATCATCTTAGATTTCGCTTGTACTTTCAGCGAATTATCTGCTGTATTCAGTGTAATTACTTGAAAAAAGAACTATCGGAAAAAGGTCCGAATAGTAGTGTTACTAAGAAAATAGCAAACGGTAGTAATGTATGAACAAATTCCATTGATAAACAACTTTATCAGTCTTTTTTAGGTCAAGATTTGAAAACACTATGGAAAAGAAGTACAGTGGAAACTCGAATTCAAAATGCCCAACTATCTATTAAAAAACAGCAATCTGGCACTCCACATTTTTGCGACGGAAGAAATAGTCTAACAGATGACGATTTACGTAATGAAGGGGCAGAGTTGTACATTTATGTACACCAGAATTCACAAAACTTAAAAAAAACACATGTCTTGCAATGAAGATAATACGAGTAGTCCAATTAATTAATTTAAATTGTTTAAATAATAAAAAGTTTTTCCCTTATCTTTTGTCTTTTACTTAAATAAATTTTACATATAGGTACATGCACACATATTATAGATATACTGAAGATTCAGATCAGTTAAATTATATGTATATTAATTTTAGTTCCTTTTAAATCTAAGTTTAAGTTTTTATAAATTATAAAAATTAATTATTTTCGTAATCTTTTCGTCATCAGTCAGCGAATGATAGCGAATGTTCTTGCAATATGGAGAGTTTGATGGACCCCTGAATAGAACAGAAGGTTTTCGAAAGAGTGTTAACATATGTAGTAGTTTTGTATCAACACTATTGTATAATCACCGGAAAGCATAAAGTTATTCAAGAGAAGACGAAGCTCATTTCATTATTTAAATGCACAAAATTTGTTCTACTTTAGGAAAGTTTAAAAAATAATTTTGAGGAACAAATTGCAATTGCTGCTATTCCCACGGCCGTTTAGATAACGTCGGGCGAAGATATTAAGAAGAACACAAAACTGTAGTTATGATACAATATATAACTTATTGACTGGCTATTTTACTGAATAATAATAGATTCACAGGCGAAATATACGCATTTTTTTAAACAAGTGTCTTGTTGTAGTTTTGATTGAATTTTTCGTTGTTGCTGTTGATCCTAGCGCCAGGATTGTCTCTCTAAATTTAAGTAGGTTTCAGGCATTCCACAGGTATTGTTGTGTCTATGTCTTGTATTTTGATGGTAACACCGCTGTTGCGGCGCCTTAACAGCATCATTTCATAAGAATACATGCGAACAATTGTAAAGACTTTCAAAGATGAATGGATTTGTTTTAACAAAGCTTTTAAAAAGCTGTAAGTAAGCAGTGGCGAATGTGTTTTTTAAGCTTGGTGTGAAACATCTGTGTATTACGAGTATCTAACATATTCATATTCATTTGGCTCCATATAACAATTCTACTGCTGAAAAAGAGACCTTTGCAGTTAGTAAAAGACCTATCTAGGAAACGTCTTTGGTGCACATCAGTGCTGAGTTGATATCGGGTAGATGTTCTATCATGCCGTTGGCGGCAGGCTGATATGGCAGGTCTTGTATGAATGTTTTTTTGCTCAAATTGTGTTGGCGAGACTGCTGAATAAAACAGCAGATTTCTTAAAAAGTAGGGTGGAAGTAAACCAGTGACGATATCGCAATGCAATGTCGTGAATGCCCACGCCGGGGCCTTATTTTGAAGAATTGTTTGGAATTCGTCGAATTTAGATATATGCCCTTAAAGGATTATACTACTAAACTGGTACACCTTGTGTAGTACAATTTTGTTCTTAGCATGACTAATCAATTACCGAGAAGCTGTATCTCATCTCATTTCTTCTTTTATATGTAATTTTATTTTATGTATTTTTTTTTTATTTCATTGATGTGTATTTAATTTTATTTGTTCTTTTTAATGGTATGTAAGCCGGTCACGGCTAAGAAACTAAGCTGACGACCAAGAACGACGAAAAACGTTGCTCTCCTCTCTCCTTCATTAAACAGCATAAATTGTTGGTGCTGCCGGGTAACATACCTCATATTGTGACTCCCTACCGTCCTTCCAAACCGGAAACGCTCCGCGTTAGTATTCGATAGCCCTTGATAGGCCCCCTTGAGTATCCAGGCAGTAGATAAGCTGATTATAGTATTTCGTACACTTTCCCACTTCTGCAGTGAGAGTAAATTTGAAAAATTCTGCACTTCATGATTATATTATGATATTATTTTGAACTTTAGATCCACTATGGAGATGGTGGTTTTACGATGTCCCATCAAAGACCTTCGCAGCAGCATTGATATAATGTAGGTACTCCTTCATGCATTTCCCTCACTGACTGAAGAAACCTACCGAGAGGGACCCCTTTCTAGGATCCAAGCGCAGATTGTCTCCCCACCTAAAACGAAAGGCATACCTCGTTTGATATACATATATATATCTTTGAATGGTGCCTGTCTCTTCCATTTTCTAACATTTCCTTAATTGCTCCTCTGGACTTAGACATTGGAGGATGTTTTGGACCTTTCTTGGTAGATTAATTGGAACATTGCCAAATAATATCCAATTAAATTGCGTTTTCTTGGATATAGGCCATGCAGACTCTCCTCCTCGGAAAATTTATGAAGGATTAAATCGGGATAAACATAACTACCTACGAGGATATACACTCAGGCCGGCTTGTTGAATATTGAAGGCGGGAGTTAGTTATACTTCCTTCCAGGACTGGAAGAATGTGTAGAGAAACGTATTGCCAACGTAATTATGACATGAACTGCTGCTGACCAAGCCCAATACTTACACCTCGACTAGTGTTCGCCGACTTTTTAATGATAGAAGTCATATCTCTGATGTGGCTTCCGATCTAGGATGAATAAAGTGTCGACAAGAAGGAGATCCAAATAGGATAAAGTGTCCCCTTTGACTTTTTTTAAACATTCAATCCTTATTTAGAGTACCTTTCCCAGAACTGTAGTTCTTTCCACACTTCACGTATCGAGGCTGCATTTCGTGCTTCGAAACGACGTGCCCGAACCTTTGAACACATTGTTACTTGTTATCATTCCTTTTTAGTTTCTACCATGACACAATCCGGTAGCTTAAAACTTTGCTACTCCTTGGACCATACAGTTTGCTATCGGAAGTAAGCTGAACTGGAAAGTTTGGCTTTCACGAATTTCGAAGCCTCGATCATAGTTTTTGGTTTGTAAGCGAGAAGTATGTAAAACGGCGACCTCTGAGTTGTCTTTGATAGTGTGTTTCTGTAGTTAAATAACACTGCATTTTACGCTTTTCGTAAATTGCTTTTTGATTTATGTTCCAAAAAAAAACTTTTTTAGAGTGCTTTTTATTGTTTGGACACCCTTCTCCACCAGTCCATTTGGTTCGGGATGGTAAGGAGGATTCTTAAGTGCGACGATACCCTTGCGTCGCAAAATTTCGGAACAATCCAGAACCGAAAGGGGGACCGTTATCTGAAACTATCTCTCTAGGAAGACCATTAATTCATCATAATGGCATACATAGTCCGGGAGATAGGATAAACCTGTAATTAGTCGATAGTGTTCGTAAAAACATTAGTAAAATCACTGGTCGGGCAAACTTTTCCAAGGAAGTTTGGGTGGGAAACGTGCACTTCCAGTACCGTTTTTTGAAGTCTAACTACCTCATCGGAAGAACAAAAATCTGTATACAGAGGTTTTATCTGTAGCCTTGAAAACTTTTGGTCGGGCAAAAAAAAATCAGGGAATAAATGCTTCCGCGACCAACTCAAATAACGGTTTTTTATGAAAACCTACCTCATCGGGAAATGAAACATATTGAAATACATAATATTAGTATAGAACAAAGCCAGAATTATTTCAGCGACTATTTTGGAAATTATTTTTGTACGTATGTTATGGCTTAGGGCCCAACGCTGCCTTGCCGAAATCGAATTTGCAAAATGTGAAACATCAGTCAAAGAGTTGGCGGCATCAGCATTTATTGTCTGTTTGAGTGTTAAGTCAACAAGAGCTCTTACTAGACTCTTTGCTGTGCGTTTAATCCCAAAAGCACCTCGATTAAACTCATTTATCAACCCAGAATCACGAATTTTTAACTCTACTAAGTTAGTTCAATATCCATTTCGCATAATTGGGTTGATTAAATACCAAAAATAGATTAGACAATTCAAATATAGAATCCAAATACAAATCAAACTCACTCATCCTAATACTTCTCAAAAATCTAAAAAATACGTACATAAGCTCAACCTATTGCATGAAAAATTGTGGAGTTTTTCCATGGCCTCCTTAAAGTTACTCTTTAAAATATTGCCTTTATTTATTTATGACTAACAATAGACTCATAACAAAGACTTCATTTGGTTCTAATGGGTTATAATGTATGCGGGATCTACAATATATATCAATCTCATTTTCTAAACAAAATTGTTCAAAATGTATAGTTTGTATTCTTTTGCATCAATTATAATGTTTACCATCAATAAATCCATTTACTGATCCTTCAGCCAAAACTTCAGCCTGAACTAAAATATTAACTACACCAGATCCGTCGATTAATTTTCACAAAGCTTTGAAAAAAGCCATTTGTATGTGAAATGGTCTCAAGTTAATGAAAACGTTGTAAGTAGTTGGATGTTGGGGACTGCTGCAATTTCACATTATTATTAATAATGGCGATGGCGATGGCGCGATAGTTAACTCATTGTCCTATCACGCAGACATTCTGGGTTCGATTCCTGGCTGGGTCACCATCAATAAATCGCCATCATCATACGGCGATAAACCGTAGGCCCCGCTCAGATGTGACAAAAATGAAAACATGAGCAACACAAATGAGTGTCAAGCAGCTAGGCCATGGCCCATACCGGGTTGCCAGCGCCACAGTGTGTTTTTTTTTTTTTTTTTTATTAATATGATTATTAAATTGTATGAAATTTAGAATAATAAATTGAACATGTTAACAAATGAAAGCGTGTACTAAAAATGTTTAAGTAAACAAGTAAACACAAATAATTAGAACATATGAATAGATTATATCATGCAGTACTATAAACAGCATAACCGAAACGTCAGTTGTATAGATAGGAAAATATTCAGGAATAAAAAAACTCAATTTTCTAACGGTGAAAAGGGCGGTTGTTTTATTTTGCCCAATTTATACTGTATTTCACAATAGACGGTATTTTTCACACAGTTTTAAAACAGTTTATTTCATTGAAAGCAAAATTTAAGCAATAGAGAAAATAATGATCAGCATGCAATTTGTGGTGTTAAATTTATAAAAAGCATATACAATTTTAAAATTAAATAAATAAAATTAAACTCAAAAGACAAATTCAATAAATACAAGTTACTACTAAGGAATCAGAGGAATCAGAGCTGAGCAGGGAGAGATCCAGGAAATCATAACAATTTAGAAGATAAAATTCAAAGTGAGCACAATTTGCTCGTTACTTATATGCACATATAGTACATATATATACAATAGTATTTTCGCAAATTAATTCTTAAAATAAATGGGTGTATCAAAATTATTTATAAAAACTTGCAACCAAGTCTCAAATGACTTTGAAAATTTTAAAAAGACTATAAGCCCTACTTGCCGTACGAAAAATTACGTTAGCACGCGCCTCGATCTCTTAGAAATTAATTTATCGTATATTGAAAAAGATATGAGTGACTTTATAGTATGGAGATTGAGAAGGAAGTTTTGGAGCAATTAGATTGTACATATGGCAAGGCAAAAGAAGTCTACATTCTATACAAGTCACAACTTTTAGATGAGCTGCAGAAACTTGAAACGTCCACTCAAACGAACCATGAAGCGTGTTCACATCCGTCAGAGTCTAAGAGGTCCTATGAGGTTCACCTTCCGAAAATCCATTCGCCTTCATTTACAGGTGAATATGAGAACTGGCGTTCATTCCACTTTCAATTTGTTTCACTCGTACATAGCAACACATCCTTATCTAAAATAGAAAAACTACATTACTTAAAATCATGCTGTAAAGAAAGTGCTGGTACGTTACTTGATCACGTCAATGTGGACGACGTTAGTTACGACCAAGCGTGGGAACTTTTAAAATCCCGCTGTGATTTCAAACGGATTTTAGTGAGTCAGGAATTGAAGTTGTTTTATGATTTGCCAGTCGTCCGCGAAGAATCTGCCATCGGAATCCGTGAACTTTTGGATAAGTCGACGAAAATTTGTATATTCGCTGAAGAATCTCGACTTGCCAGTGCAGCATTGGGATGTAATTATCATTTTTTTGCTGTTAAATAAACTTCCGGAATCGACTCAGTTATCGTGGGAGTCTTCTCTTGGGACAAACAAGGAAATTCCTACTTTCAAAGAATTTTCGGAGTTTCTAGAATCAAAATTTCGAACATTAGAGATAGTGGATCAGCAACAAAACACAAAGCCCCCAACACAAAAAAGGTCTCACAAGAACGTCTTCCATGCCAATACGGTGGCAAAGGAAAATTTCAGTTGCAAGGTTTGCCACCAAGGTATTCATTCATTACGAGCCTGTAACAAATTTTCAAATATAAATGTAAGCGTGTTGTTAAACAATTAGGTAATTATTTTAATTGTTTGGCCTATAGCCACAAAACGAATAGTTGTCCAAGCAACAAATCCTGCCATTTTTTGCAAAAAGCGACACAATTCCATGCTTCACTTTGACCCCAACAATAATTCAAATCTGTATAAGCCTCACCCACAATCAGCCTTCCCTTCTTACAACAAACAGCAAACATTATTTCACTCTAATCAAATACACAGCACTAACCAATTCCCCCTGCGCAGGTATCGTCTACTCATATCTACACAAATAATAATAATAAAACATTTTCCCCCCAAAACCCAAACACACGGAATAAATACCAATATCAAACACATCATATATCCCACCAAATCAACCCAAATGTAGCTTCTTTTCATCCCTCTGATGAACAACAGTCATCGGCAAACTGCTTCCACACTAACAGCCATACCAACACACAAATTTTATTGGCAACAGCTATCGTAAAGGTGAGATCTGCTAATGGCGATTATATGAGCTTGCGAGCGTTGCTTGATCCGGGCGCAAGCTACTTTTATCACCGAATCAGCTTAACAACTTTTAAGGATTAAGGTTAAGTTTTAGGACAAGTGGTTCCTGTCAAAACTTTGTTGAACTCAACCTGGGTTCCAAGTATTCAGAATTTAGAACTTCAACACTAGGTTACGTTTATAAAAACTTAAAAGGAGTTTTGCCGAGTCGCGAGGTATACCTACAGGGTACACACAGGGTACCTGGACACACCTACTAGGTCTAAAATTAGCGGACCCTACCTTCAGCCGACCCTTCAGTATCAACCTACTGTTGGGAAATGAAATATTTTGTGAGGCGGTTTTACCTGATATCATAAGAGGAGCAGAGTTAATTGCACCGATCGCCAAAAAACTCAGTCTGGCTGGTTAGTAGTAGGTAAAGCTTCCCTCGAAACACAACCCTCAATTCAGGTGCTCACCCAATTTTGCGACATAAACACACAGTTAAGGAAATTTTGGGAAATTGAGGAATCACCATTCGAAAAGGCCCTAACTGCAGAAGAAAATGCTTGCGAGGAACATTTTTTATAACTGGTCAAGCGGCTGCCGGGAGGGCGTTTTGAAGTTGCACTCCCTTTCAAAGTAGGTCAGCGTCCAGCACTCATTTCAACCCAAAAGAATAGTCTAAGTATGTTCTATAAGCAGGAAAAAAGATTGCTTACCAACCCAACACTTTACAAGGACTACAATAAATGTATACAAGAATACTTACAACTTAACCAGATGGTGGAAGTGAACATCGCTCAGGATACCACACTTAAATCGCATTTCCATTATCTTGTGCCACATCATGCCGTCTTCAACGAATCTAGCACAACCACTAAGCTGCTAGTGGTCTTCAACGCTGCATTCAAGACTTCGGAGGGCAGTTCCTTAAACGATCATCTGATGACGGGACCTAAAACACAGACGGATTTTATTTCAATTGTTTTAAGAGGGAGAACAAACAAAATTACCTTTACAGCAGACATCGAGAAGATCTATTGCCAGATCCAGATTCATCCAGAGGATGCATCCTACCAGCTCCTACATTGGCGAGAGGATCCAACAACTCCAATCAAACTTTTCAAAGTAAAGGTCTTAATGTTTGGCATATCTCCTGCTCCATATCTGGCGCATCGTACGCTGAAGAAGCTCGCTGATGACGAAAAGGACAGCAGCTCAAATGATACGGAAAGATATGTACATTGATGATCTCGTGGTTGGTGTAGATTCCATTCAAGCAGCTAAAGAAAAATTAGAACAAATGTCGAACCTACTTCTTTCAGCTGGCTTTCATCTCAGGAAAAAGATGAGCAACAGTCAACAGTTCCTGGATTTAAAACCAAAAGAAAGACCGGATACGGAAAGATATGTACATTGATGATCTCGTGGTTGGTGCAGATTCCATTCAAGCAGCTAAAGAAAAATTAGAACAAATTTCGAACCTACTTCTTTCAGCTGGCTTTCATCTCAGGAAAAAGATGAGCAACAGTCAACAGTTCCTGGATTTAATACCAAAAGAAAGACCGGGGTACCAGTGTTTCCCTCAGCTTTGGAATAACACAACACGAAAACGTTGGTAATCAATTTCATTTCAGAAGCTTCCCGTCGAGGAAGTGTTTTCAAAAAGAACCATCCTTTCAACGATCGCGCTTCTCTTTGACCCCCTAGGATGGATTTCGCCTTGCAATGTTAAGGCGAAAATCATCATGTAGCAATTGTAGCTACATGGTTTATCATGGGATGACCCAATTCCGGTGGAAGTACGTCCAAAGTCGTCTCTTCAACAAAAATTGGCCATTATTGAAGACATCCAGATTCCCAGGTGGGTAAACACACAAGGGCAGAATGAGCAGTTGTAACTCCACGGATTTAGTGACGTATCCATCAAGGCGTATGGAGCGGTGGTTTATATCTGAGTTTTGGACTGCAACAACATCACACACACATCTCCGCACTCTGGTGGAATGGACCAGCCTTTCTTCAGGAACGATGGGAATTTTCCATTCCAACACAGCCCACGCAACTCGACACAGAAGAAGAGAAAAGTGAAATCAAAACTCTTCTCTCTATAAATGATGAAAATGACATTCTATAATTAATCCAAACTCACTCGAAACTCACAAACTGTCTACGAATTTTGGCTTATGTGAAAAGATTCACCCACAACACTCGGAAAACAGAAAACTTAAGGTTAAAATCAATTTTGTCACCAAGTGAAAAAAATTTTAGCTTGCGCACAGCTGTACGAATGGTACAGCAGGAAATGTTTCCTGATCTCTTCAATGAGTTGCGTAAAAATAAGTCAACCAAGGTGTACAAAACTCTAAACCTTTTTATTGATAAAAAACAAATCATAAGAATAGGAGGCAGATTGAAGAATTCTGCTCTGACTTATAACCAAATGCACTTCATGATTTTAAAACCAGACCACCACTTCACGAGACTCATCGTCGACAATGCACATGAACAAACGCTTCATGGTGTCCTACAACAAATGATCGCTTGCCTGCGAAATCAATTTTGGATTTTTAATGCAAAGAGAATAATGAATAAACACATCTACCAGTGTACCATATGTTTTCGCTACAAGCCCAAGCCCATGCAACAGCTAATGGGAAATCTATCAACCATATCGAGACCATTTACGCCTACACTTGTGGACTATGCTGGACCCATGGAAGTAAAAGCCTGGAAGGGAAGAGGATCGAAAACGCTGAAGGGATATTTTGCAATATTTATTTGTTTTGCAACAAAAGCCATTCACATCGAAGCCGTAACAGACATGACTACCCAAACCTTCCTTGCGGCATTCCGACGATTCACAGCACGACGCGGAATTTGTTCCAACCTGTATAGCGACTACGGTAGTAATTTCAAAGGAGGCAATACGGAGCTACTGAAAATGCCCAAGTCTACCCAGTACAACTACAATGAGATCGCCGATTCAATAAGCAAATTAGGAACTAAATGGAATTTCAATCCTCCTGCTTCTCCTCACTTCGGGGGAGTTACCGAGTTGACCGGAACGAAGCGGCAACCTTCGAGGAGCTCAGCACGCTTCTATCTCAAATAGAAGCGTGTCTCAACTCGAGACCGCTCTGCCCGTTAACTGACAACTTTTTAACTGGCGCACTCTTTGATCGGGTTCATGCAACATTGTACCAGAAGCAGACTTAGCAGGGGAAAAAATCGGATATATCGATCGATGGAAAAGATTACAAGCCTCACTACAATCGTTTTGGAGGGAATAGACGCGTGAGTATTTAATTCGTCTTCAAAATCGCCCAAAGTGGTTGAAAACGGAGAAGCAACCCAACGTTGGAGACTTAGTCCTGCTAAAGGACGAACGACTTCCGCCATAGAAATGGCCTTAGCTCGTATTCGAAGACTTATCCAAGAGCTGATCAACTAATCCGAGAAGTGAAGCTAAAAACTAAAAACTGAAAAGGCCAATAACGAAGATATGTCCACTACCATGTAACGCGACTAACACAGAATACTCAAATCACATAGGTATTTAATATAATAAAATATTAAAAAATAAATATAGAAAAAAATCTGATATGTATATTCAAAATATATACCTACATAATAAGATGAATCTTACACACTTTAATAAAAAAATAAATAAATTTACCAGTTGTAGCCGCCCACCAACTATTGCTAAATGTATGTACATATGTATGTGATTCCTTGGTCCAAGAAATTAATTGTTAAGGTCCCAAATTTCAACAACTCTAATGATTTCCCGAAAACGAAGCGTGTTAAATAAGGAACAAAATTCAAAATCTGAAGACAAATATCTCAATCAACAGAACATAATAAGTCATGCAAAAAATCTCACAGCTGAACTCATGTCCACACATCAGAAACCCATTACATCAATATCAGAAAATTAACAAAATCCACAACAAAACAATAGCCCATAAATAATTAAACATTCAAATTTCTGCATCTCAAAAATAATAAAATACCCGCTTACACACCCGCTAATTCATAACTTAAATCATCATTTCATTTAAAGTCAAAATCTTAAAATAATAATCAATAGGTAACAAATAATTAATTCCCAATCTCATGCAATTTTCTCTTTTCTGACATTTCATTCACATCCCTATACGCAATAGAATTAAACTCTTCAACGAAATATACATATTCACTCTACACACTCTACACTTAATTGTACTCAACACAAATTCAATCACATATTCACGTATTGTAACATTAAATGCAACTATTCCGCCGGCAATAACCACACACATACACACTCAACACATTCATCAAATGCAACAGCCATCGCGATCCACAAACACACATAAAACTAATTCACGCATACGCAATAATACAAACCTCATAATATTACATCATTTTATCACGAAATTTCAGTGTTAAATTTGTCACAATTGCTCACATTGATTCACATCACTTACTCGACACAGCAAACACAAATGTAGGAAATCGAAACAAAAACAACAAAATAGAATTCGACCCAATTAAAACCAACATCGGTAAAAAGCATAACTAAACAACACATATGTTTAGCTTTTAGTTTTAAATGCATTTTATTTTACTTATCATTACTTCTTACATTCTAATAGAAAATGCTTAAATGCTAGCTTACAATTACTTTACAATCTTATACTAACTTACTGGCCCCACACAGGAACACTAAGCTACTCGTACTCTAAATTCGTATACCTATGTCTTTCGACTTCATTATTATTTTGTTTAGGAATATTTATTTTCTATACTTAGGCTAAGAAAAGAATTGTTAACAAAAAACTTAGCATATGGACATGATTTTTAATTTTAATAAAAACTTAATTTCTAACTTAATATAAACCTTAATCTACCTAACCTACATATAATACGTACATACACACCCATAGACATTATACACAATTATATACATACATTAGTATATACCTTTTGTATATACTAATATATATGTATGAGTATATTACTTAAATGCTAACCTAAACCTTACAGGTGAACGTTTGACCTCCACCTTCTGCTGCCCTCCTTTTTAATTTTTTCCAGTGAACCACTTGGTAGTCTAGGACATTGATACTCCTTAGACTATCCAGACGGCTTTCGGGACTGAGCTGCACCAGGAAGAACGGCAGACACCGTTTCTCCCGTCTGGTTCTAGCTGTGGTAAATGGCTTTACCCCCACAAACTTGAGTCCTTCGCACTCCTTCTCTTTGAGCAATGCCAGGATCTCCTCAGGATCAGAAGATGGTTCCAACCCCTTCAGCAGTATTGATTGCCGTTTTTCACACTTCGGTGTGAATGAGAAGTGCTCCGTCGTCGTTTCCTTTAAAAGCTCTTTTACTTCCGCGTAGCCCTCCACTGTATTACAGTGGATGGCATGGCGATTATTCCCCAATCTTTTAATATTAAAATTATTACCAATGACCAAATTACATAGGTCCTTGGTAGCATTTACCTCAAGTTTGTAGGTGTTGATAGGAGGCACCTTCTCCTTCTTCTTCTGCTGCTGCTGTTGTTGTTGTTGTTGCTGCTGCTGCTGCTGTTGTTTCTGCTGCTGCTGCTTTGTTTGCTGCAGTTGTTGTTTCTGATGCTGATGTCTTTGTTGTGGCTGCTGCTGTTTTTGCTGTAGCCGTTGTTGTGGTTGCTCTTGTTGTTTTCGCTGGTGATTCTTAAGTTGTTGTTGGTGTTCTTTAAGAACTTGTGTTATGGAATTTGTTTGGTGTTGTTGTTGGGTCTGCTTTTGAGCTGGTTGCGTGTGCTGTTGCTGTTGGGATTGCTCTTGGCTTTCCCTCTTCCTTCTTACCATGTGCCTTTCTTTAATGGCTAGTATTCTTTGTTGCAGCTCTTTGATGCTACTATTTATGGACTCCATTTCCTCTTCAGATTCGGATGAAGCCAAGAGAGCGAGGCTGTTATCTCTCAGATTGGGACATGTATTTGCTGCTGTAGATTTTTCCCTCACTCCATCAGGCAACGTTTCAGCAGAATTTGGAAGCGAGGGACGTTGTACCAACTTGGAATTTGGCCTTAGCTTTCTCCTTCTCTTCGTCTTGGGTTCTGCCATGATTGCTGTTTGGCTAGAACCAAATGATGCCTCACCTGATTTGTCAGCCGATACCGCTATAGGCTTAGCGGACCGCTCTCCCATTCCATCACGTGATGTTGTTCACTCACTTTTAATTTTTTAATTTTAAGAAGTGCAAAAAAAAAGAAAAAAAACACTAGCGGAGGCCCGGAGTCGAACCCACAACTTTGGCTTGTGAACCGCGCACACTCATTTTCATTTTTTTTCATTTTAAATGCATTTTTTATTAATTTAAATTCAGAAATTCTTACAAGCTATACAAAAAAACGATTAAAAATTAGCTTAATTAACTTAAAACTATCTTATCACTGGCCCCATGCGGGCACTCTAGGTTAAACATAATTCTTAGTCTAAATGTCTTTCCACGATCCTTACATCATATTTTAATTTTTACATTAATTAGAGCTAAAACTAAGAAAATTTATTTTATTTAAAAAAAAAAACATAGTATACGGACTTCTTTTTGTTATTTAATCTTATTATAAAACTTAAAAATACCTAAATATAAATCTAAATCTAATTAACCTACTTATACTACTTAACCTACTTAGCCTACTTAATCTACCTTATTATATTGTATAAGTATCATTTTTTTGGTTTGAGAAAAATCACTAGAAAGGTACCCATCTCAAAGTTTTTTTTTATTTTTTATTTTTTTTTTATATTTTTTTTTAAATTTTTTTTTTTTTTATTTTAAAATTTTTTTTATTTTTCTTTTTATATTTTTTTTGTGTTTTTATAATTTTTGTTCTTAAATCTACCTTAATCCTACCTAAATCTATGTAAGCCGGCCATGACTGAATAATAGGCAGACCCGCTCTGCTTCCTAACGAAGCTGTCTAGTATTGGAGAGATTCGACAATGGAGCTTCCCTTTCTTCTGCAAGCCACCAAAATTGTTGGTGCTGCCGAGCAACATCCCTAATGTCGCGACTCCCTACCGCCCTACTAAACCGGAGACGCTCCGCACTGCCGTGTGCGACGTCTCTGTCGTAGTTGAGTCGCCTGTCCGCAGCTGTTCGAGCGACGTGGAAGATTAACGGCACCGCTAATCTATCCTGGATCAGACCTTGTTTGTCGAGGTAGGGGAACGCTTCTGGAGGAATAAGGCCGTCAAAGCGAACTCTCTCGTGATACATATAATTGGGGTAGTAAGCCCCAGAGATCAGGTTGTTCGACGAGGTCATTGCTCTTGCAATGTGCCTTCGAATCAACTTAATAACAAAATTGTCCACTCGTATTAGGTTCGCCCTATTGTACAAGACCTCATTAGGATAGAATTTTATGTACTCAGACTCTGGTGTTCTGTACAAGCGAAGACAAGCCCTAAGGCAAGCCCTCTCAAACACCCGAATCTTTTCCAAAAGACTTGCTCTCACGTTGAACCACACGGGACAACGAAATGTAAGCATAGGCCGAATAAGGGCCATGTAGCAGATCACCTTTACCCTCGCATCGAGTTGTCTGCTATAAAACAGTCTCTTTGTAAGGGCAAAAGCACCTCTGGCTCTGGCCAGAGCAACATCTATATGTTTGTTAAAATACACATATTGATCTAGCCAGATCCCAAGGTATCTGACTACATTTCGACAAACAAGTGGCTGCCCGTGTTGTCCCACGATCTGAAACTTTCGCCAATTCTTTCTGGTATCCGCAGAGGCCCCAGACAAAGGCGTCCTAAACAGAATGGTTTCCGACTTCTGAAAGTTGATCTTCAACTTCCAGTCGTCACAATATTGTTTAATTTTATCGAAGTCACGTTGCAAAAGAATGTTTATAACCTCAATCTTTGGACCTGATCTGTACGCGATTAAGTCGTCTGCGTACGCTATGGCATGGTGAAGTGAACCTATCAGATCGCTTGTGTAAATGTTGAAAAGGATTGGCGAATTGACCGCACCTTGTTGCAGACCGTTTTTAATGTTGAATGTACCAGTAGAAGTCACATCGCCATTTTTCACGATGAACTGTCTATCTGTGAGCATATTGAAAAGAATATACAGCAGTGGTTTACTAATGCCAAGTCTGTCCAACTTGTAGAAGAGTCCCTCTAACCACACGGTATCGAAAGCCTTCTCCAAGTCAATCAGGCAGGCACCCGTGCACTGTTTCTTGGTTTTGTTCCATTGGACATGAATAACATCATGCCCCGCCTTGAAACCGAATTGATTATCCGGAACTATATTTCTGTCCTCAACCCACTTTGTCAGGACTCTATTGATAACTTTTTCGAAAACCTTACTGATATTTGGAAGGAGACTGATCGACCGGAGATTCGCCGGATTGGAGGTGTCTTTATCCCTTTTGGGGATGGGATGTACCACCGCAGTTTTCCAATGCGCTGGATAATGTGCATTATTCATTGCATTGTTAAACAGGGTGGTATAAATGTCCACCGCTTCTAGTGGGAGATGTCGAAGCACAATGTTCGGTATTCCATCGGTTCCCACTGATTTCTTACTTCTTATTGTGTCGAAGATCGTTTGAAGCTCATCCTTCGAAATGAACGGGGGTTGTTCCCTTTCATTGGCGATGACATTATTTGCCATGTTCTCCTCACTGAACTGGGTGAAACCCGAGTTCTCGATTCGCCAGTTCACTATTTCATTTCGAAGGTAGAAATTGTGCACAAGGACTCGATTTTCCAGGTCGTGGTTGGGACCAATGATGTCATTTGTCTTGTACACTTCCTGCCTCGACCTTCTCCTGCGGATCTTCGATCACAATCAACAATGTCATCATCAACAGCTTCATTTGGATCTATGCCTGCTGTTGAGAGTATGCGTTCGTTGTCAGTCGTTCGGGCGATTTTTAGACATGAGAGGTCGTTTTGATCTTTCCTCCGAAATATTTTATTTATTTGCGGGAACATATTCGGGTTGCTGGTGTTTACAGCCTGAATTTTGTTGTTCCAATACAAACTTACAGAAGCTCTGTAATTTTCTTTTATTAATGTTTGGAGGTTTTTGATCGACGACTTTAATGTCAAAATCTCCGGGTTGTGTCTGTCAGTAAACTGTCTGTACAAGGTCTTCAGTCTTTAGAGTAGTCTACTTTTATGTCGGTGCAGTGCGTCTATAGTTGAATTGCGGAACAAGTCTTCGTTGTCAGTGTATTGATACCGAGGTATCGTTTTATCCATAGTCCGTTTAATTGTTTCGTCCATTAGTTTTAGATACCTGTCAATCTCCTCGTTTGACAGATTTCTGTTGGACGGTGGGTAGAGCGAATTCGAGGAGAGTGCTCTAATCAGTGTCCTGGAGAAGTGTGTCCAACGCATTCTACTTTAGTTGTAGGAATGCTTTTGAACATACTCATCCAATTCCGCATTTTCGTTCGGAACGGTTATTTCGGTACTAAGACCGCAATGGTCACTGTCATACACAACTGCGAAGACAGTTTACAGTTTGTTGGTTTGTACCTGTCAGTTGTATTCGTGTGTCAAACAGCAGGAGATCCAAATAGGAGCCGTGTCTAGGAAACGACGGACTATCCGTCGCCTTAAGGCCGAGTCGGTACATCACACTGTGCTGACCCCACCAATTGAATAGCAGGTTCCCCCTAGTGTTTGGTGTATTATTTCCCCAATCGTTATGTTTGGCGTTGAAATCTCCGCCGATAATAAAATAGTTTTCCTCCAATTCCAGTCTCAGAAATCGAAAAAGTGTCTCGAGCTCTGAGATGAATAGGGTGGATTGAGTAGCCTTAGATGCATAAACTGACACCATGTATAACCGCTTTCCACTACGGAGAGGGATATACATGATGCATGCTTCTAGCACCTGAAACCTGCGTACTTCACGACTGTATATTCTTTTAAAACGTATACCTTTTCTTACGAAGATTGCAACGCCTCCTCCTTGTATGGAGTTGGGTCGATTTCTTCGCATGATTTTATACCTTCTTTGCCTCATTTTGTGTCTTTTGGTTAGCTTAGTTTCGCTAACCAAAAGCACATCAGGGGCTTGGTTTTAAGCAACTTAAAAAGTGTGGCTCTTCGCTCAATTCTAATCAGTGAATTAACATTCACTGCAAGGACCTTCAGGGTTTGCTCCGCCATGTACGTACCCATTACGACTGAAGGTGCATTAGGCTCGGCAGCAGCGTGTATATTTGATTTACCCGCGTAGCTTGCTCGGTAATTTGCAGCTGAGCCATTTGCCCCTGGATAGAGAGAATGATAGCTAGCATGTCATTTGCCGGTTCCGGTGCTCTAGGCGCTGGGGCCTGAGAAGCAACCTTCGCTGGCTGTGCCGTATTTCCCCTACCTGCCGCCATTTGGGCGTAGGTAACCTGGGGGGTAACGGCTGGTGTTTGTGGTAGAACAGGTGGACGCTTAACTTCCACCTTTGGCTGTCGAGCCAGATTTACTCTTTTTATGTATTGGAACTTAGGACAACCCCGATAGTTTGCGGTGTGTCCCGTGTTCTTACATAAAACACAAGAGAGCTGGCTTTTTTCTGACGCTCCATCCCTACCTAGAGCGCATTCTTCAGACTTGTGGTTCTTACCGCACTTAACGCATTGAGGCTGCATTTCGCAGTTCGACGCGGCGTGCCCGAACCTTTGGCAGCGAACACATTGCAAAATGTTTTCGTGCCTTTTTACTTTCTCCCAGTGAACCGCCTGGTAGTCTAGGACATTGATACTCCTTAAACTATCCAGACGGCTTTTGGGACTGAGCTGCACCAGGAAGAACGGTAGCTTCCGTTTCTCCCTTTTGGCTCTGGCTGTGGTGAAGGGCTTGACCCCCACGAATTTAAGACCGTCGCACTCTTTCTCTTTGAGCAGTGCAAGAAGCTCCTCCGGATTAGTAGACGGTTCTAACCCACTCAGCAGCATAGTTTGCAGCCTTTCCCCCTTCGGGGTGAAGGAGAAGAGCTCCGTCGTCGAATCCCTTAACAAATTCTTTATTTTATTTTAGCGCTCCACTGTATTACAGTGGATCGCATGCCTATCTACACTAAGCCTCTTAATGAAAAAATTGGAGCCTATGGCCGACTTACACAGATCAACTGTCTCTTTGAGTTCCATCTTGTATGTGTTGATAGGTGGAACCCTTTGTTTCTGCTTCTGCTGTTGTTGTTGTTGCTGCTGCTGCTGCTGTTGTTGTTGTTGCTGCTGCTGTTGTTGTTGCTGCTGCTGTTGTTGTTTTTGTTGTTGTTGTTTTTGCTGCTTTTGTTTCTGAAGCTGCTGTTGTTGTTGTTTCTGCGGCTGCTGTTGTTGTTGCTGCTTGTTTGTTTGTTTTTGTTTCGTTGGCTCTGCCTTATGCTGTTGCTTGTGGGTACAGCTTTGTTGTCTGTGTTTTGTTTGTTCGGACTCTTCTTGTTGCTGCTGCTGAGCGCTTTTTATTTCTTCCGCTCTTCTTGCCATTTGTTTTTTGTTGATGGCCAGTACCCTGAGCTGTAGCTCTTTTATGCTGTTATTGAGAGCATTTACCTCATCCTCTTCGTCTTCCGATTCAGAGGCCGCCAGCGAAGCAAATGTGTTATCTCCTCCCATATAATGGCCTTCTCCACCGTCAGACACATATTGAATAGCTGCCCTTGCCGATGTTGTTGGCACCTCTTCCCTTGGTCTACCGGGCAGCTTTTCAGCAGACGTAGAAAGGGATGGGCGCTTTACAAGATAAGGAGTTTTTCTTAGCTTCCTCCTCCTTTTAGTAATTACTTTTGGATTACAGGCCAATATTACTGCCTGGTCATCTGATGACATTACGTCACCCGCTGGTCCCGCTATTGGAATGGCGGACCGCTCCTTATCACTCATCGTCCGATTACACTTCACTCTCGTATTTTGTGTTAATTTTTATTTTTAAAAATAAAAAAGTCACTAACTTTTTCGGGAATCGAACCCACGACCCCCGTTTTATCGGCCAATGCCACTACCACTGAGCTACCGATGCACTTGCAAACCTAGTTCTTGATGTGCGTTTTACGAAAACTGATAACTATTTTATTTCACTTTGAAAGCCGAAACACGTTTATTCCTCACGGAGGTCTATGAACGACTGAACCGCGCACACTATCACTTGGGCTAATTGGAGCCCTATGACCAATATGTCAGATATTGTTTCTATTGTTTTTTATTTGTAATTATCACTACTCAAACAAAGGCCGAACACGTCAAAGCTCTACGGAGGTCTATGAACGACTGTGAAAACAACACATTTGTAACATACATACATACACACATACCTATATGCTCAACAAAAAATGCCATTCAATAAAAATTAAAATGTACATTGAAATCTAACATATGTATTATCAAATAGTTATAACTACTCATTAAAAAAATTCATAACTCCGCACTACACTTTAAAAACCCTTACAAATCGCCGGCTGCGATATTCGAAATTCTACTCGACTTGATCAATGAATAAGGAAAAACAAGAGAGAGCGTGTGAGCCCATAATGTAGTAAGAGTACGACAAGAACAACATTATGCAAAATCAGCGATTCCTCTCCAGATTCAGGGTCCGCATATAGGGATGCTACGAGTACTTTCACTTTGTGTCAATATTTTATTATTATTATTAATATTAATAATTGAATTTTCTTTGCATTTAACAAAACATACGGTCATTGAAGTAGCAAAGTTCCGAACCACAGGGTGTTCATATGTCATTCAAGGAACAGCGAGTTAATTGCGAACATACAAGTACGTTCATGGCCAGGGAGAATGTTGCAGCAGTTTCATATTATTATTAATATGATTATTATATTATTTGAAATTTAGAATAATAAATTGAACAAATACTCGACATGTGAACAAATAAAAACGTGTACTAAGAATGTTAAAGTTAACACAAAGCATACCACGGCGTCTCCACGAAAAACATTTCATATACCATATACCATATACCAATACCATCTGTCACTTTCCATACAAAGAAAGATCGATAGAATGATATAAAATGAAGGGTGGGAATTTCATTGAATACTTTTTCATTCGTTGAAATATCGCAAAGCAAAACAGTTGGGTCTATTCTCGCATTATAGGCATTAATCGAATTAAAGAAATTGCAAAAACAAACGGAAAGCAGGAGGTATAAATTTTGGGTTAATTCATTCCTGGAATTGTCGACAATTTTGAAGAAATTTGATTAATTGCTCCATTCGCCACTCAGCCATCGCAAAAAAAAATGAACACAAATGTCAAACTACAAGGGAAATGACAGCTCATAGAATGATATGCATAGAATGCTATGAGCTAAGCAATCTATAGAATGCAATTTTTCATAGCATACTATTAGCGGTCTAAACAGGCAATTTTCATAGAATGATGTATGGCATTTTGTGAAATATTGCTCGTGGAGACGCCGTGTAACCGAAACGTCAGTTGTATAAATAGGAAAATATTCAGGAATAAAAGAAACGTTGAAAAGGGCGGTTGTTTTATTTTACCCAGTTTATACTGTGTGTCACAATAAACAGTATTTTTCACACAGTCTTAAAACAGTTTATTTCATTAAAAGCAAAATTTAACTTATACCGAATTAACGGCTTACAGGGACATATTTTTTGAGTAAAATAATCTATAATCTGAGTTTCGCTTTTGTCTATTGAAGTTTTACTGTTGAAACCTATCCACATTGGTGTTTCTGGAATTTGAGAGAGCGATACAGACCAAATTAAATCTTTAATAATTGCATTTTCTTTTGTCAATCGAGTTGAATCGGTTGTAGCATTTATGATACCTTCCAAACGAAACAAAGTTGTGTTAGAAGAAACTTTTTTCATATACGGTTGAATATCACGTGATATTTCCTGAAATCGTCTTCTTTTTCTAGAAGAGGACCCACTGCGTTCGTTATAGTTGTTCGGAACTTCTACAGAACTACTAGCGATATTCAGTAAATTTGGTTTGGCTGTAAAATGAAATATTATACCAACTATATCATGAAGAGTATCTTTACCATTAAAAGTTTCGACATACCGGTCAAAATTATCAAATGGGTACTTAAATTTTTATTAGCTTCTATTCCAGTGGACATCAGTCTGTTTTCTTCAAAGGTTGTATAAGTCATATCTGTTTCAAGTTCCCCCGCAACGGTGTATCACACAGAATGTCCATATTTATTGAGTATTGTTAACACTTTTTTACTACTTGTTAGCGATTTCATTGAAAGACCTAACATGAGGTGTTTGGATGGTTTTTTTCTGCCCTTTGTAATTATATAAATCACATCCTCACATATTGATTTAATTCCTTCTTACATCGGGTCCTTGAATAAGACAAGATATAGGTACTACTTCTCAGGAGTAGTACATTCTCCTATTGTTATATTATCTATTTTCAATTTATCATGTTTTTTATTATGGACTTAACAGTATTACGTAGGCTACTTGCTCAAATTTACATACTTCAGCAGATTTTAAAATGAATCTTTTAACTAAAACATATGTTCATTTTGAATCATCTCTTCATAAATAAAGACTGATAACGCTACAAATGTATTTTTATGAATATCCCTAAGCTTGTCACAATTACCTTCTTTATGTAATTTTTTGTTTTCCAGCTTATTATAATGTTTAATGTTTTTATTTTTACACATTGGATGATAAGCAAAATTTGTACAATTTTTCAATCTATTAAGAACATTAATATTGTAATATTTCGGATAGGGTTCGAAATGATAAAAAGTAATTCTGTTTCAAAACACTCTATTTATAATTATTTAAATACAACTTTCAATCAATTCACAAACAATTTCACTTCTATTTCACAATTCAAATCTCTTATCTTTCACTTAGTAAGACTTAGGACCTTTTCCATCGCTTTCCAAAAATCAACTTATCGTCCGCAGTTTCTCATCCTGTATTGTATGATCCTAAAACTATGCAACACTGGATCCTTGATTTAATCACATATATACCACAATATCCCCCCCTTAAACTTGTTCATCCCGAACAAACTCTTCGACATTCTGCCCAATTCATTCTGCGATGTATTCGATCCACATGAACCACTTTCATCTTGCCTCTTCCTCGTTGAATGCGATAGACAACATCGTTGATGAGTTTTACGACTTTATATGGTCCTTCCCAGTCTTGCTGTAATTTGGGTGATACGCCTTTCCGTCTATGAGGGTTATATAGTCACACTAGATCTCCTTCCCGGGATCCTGTTGTGGTCGCCTCGTCTTCATGCGGTCACTGGCTATCTTGATCTTATCCCTGGTTCTTTGGTGCACGTCCCTAATAATCCGTCTGAGGTCTGCGACATAGTCGTTTTCATTTCTGTTCGCTTCAGACGGCGGTGATCCAAACATCAATTCACTATGTAACCGGACTGTTCGACCGAAAAGGATTTCCGATGGAGTGTGACCTGTGGTGTTGTGTACTGCACTCCGATAGGCTAATAGAAACATTGGAATTTGCCTATCCCAATCGCATTGCTTGTCGCCAATGACATTTGATAGGTGTTCATTCAAGGTTCTGTTGAAGCGTTCTACCATCCCGTCCGATTGCGGGTGGAGCGAGTTGTTGTTCTCGTCTTTTTAATCCCCAGTAGCTCGCAAATCTTAGACTCGAAGTTACGCCCTTGATCCGAGTGCAATTCCATCGGTACGCCGAATCTGCTCACCCAGTTGTAAACGATCTGCTCAATCACGGATTTGGCTTCTTGGTTAGGGATAGCAAAAGCCTCAGGCCACTTGCTGAAGTAATCCATAACAACAAGAATGTAGCGATTTCCATTTTCGGTTTCAGGAAACGGTTCTGCAATGTCAACTGCGATTATCTCGAATGGCGCTCCAACGTTGTTTTGCTGCATTTTGCCGAGATTTATAACTCTCGGGCCTTTACTGCCGGCGCAGGTGACAATTTTCGACATCGTCCTTGGCATGCACCCAATAAAAACGTTCTCGCACCTTTTCTAACGTCTTATTCACTCCCAGGTGACCTCCGGATATTCCATCGTACAGTTCCCTTAGCACGTCATTGACTCTGGACCTTGGCACAACGAGCTGCATCACAAACATCTTTCCATCCGAGCTTTCCCACCTTCGCCTCAAAACACCATCTTGAACATGAAGCGAGTCCCACTGTGCCCAGTATGCCTTTAGTTCTGGACTTTTATTGGATATTTCCTGCCAATCTAGTTTTTCTTCGTGTTCTTTCCAAGCGAGCATTGGCTCGATATCCGGATCCTCTTTTCGGGCGTTTCGCATTTCACTTTCATTCCAACCGTCAGTGGGCTCAGCTCTTAGCCGTTGAGTGGATACCGCATTTCTTTCTTCTTGTCGTGCGCAATGTTTGCAGTCAGATTTGCAAGGTCGCCGAGACAGAGCATCCGCATTAGAGTGAAGGGTGCCCTTACGGTGCTGTATGTCGTAGTCGTTACTGAATACTGTCCTAAGGCATGCGGCATTCTCATTCCCGAACACCATCGGAATCTCAACGTTTCTGTACTTAAGTACATGAGTTCCGGTGTCAAGCACTACATTATACGCATTCATAAAGTCAAGTCCAATGATGCACTCGTCGCGTATATCGGCCAATAGGAATACGTGGGGGAATGTTAGTCCTGCCAGATTGATTGTATATGTGATTAAATCAAGGATCCAGTGTTGCATAGTTTTAGGATCATACAAACTCTCCACATTGGAGAGTTCAGTTATTTCCCCAGTTTCAAACCAGAAGTTACGAGAAAGAACTAGAACCCGACAAATGTGGTATAAATACAGGATGAGAAACTGCGGACGATAAGTTGATTTTTGGAAAGCGATGGAAAAGGACCTAAGTCTTACTAAGTGAAAGATAAGGGATTTGAATTGTGAAATAGAAGTGAAATTGTTTGTGAATTGATTGAAAGTTGTATTTAAATAATAATAAATAAAGTGTTTTGGAACAGAATAACGTTTTACCATTTCGAACCCTAGCCGAAATATTGTATTGGTGTCAGAAGTGGGATAAAACTTATTCTGAGTGCTGTGAAAAAAAAACAAAACAAAAAATGCCACGTACATTGCTGGAACTAAGTATACCCCAGCTGAAAATTGAGCTAGAGAAGCGGAATCTCTCCGCAGCTGGAGGGAAAAGTGATTTTATTCTTCGGGTACAAGAAGCGATCGAAAAAGATGGAAAAGATCCGAAATCCATTTTGTTCGACGTAGAAGAAGAACATGTGAGCACAGGAGTTGAGATGGCTGTTATGATGGAATCACTCCTTGGATTGAATTCTAAGTTTGAAGAACAGAAGAATTCCTTAGAAGAACAAAGGAGAAGTATGGATTCTAAGTTGGAAGAACAGAAGAATTCCATTGTTGCCGCGCAGAAAGACACTGTTGAAGAGTTCAAGAATTCTCTAGAAGCGAAATTCGAAATAACCGATCCAAAATTAAATATGCACGAGGAAAAAATCGCAAAGGTTGGAACCGAATTCCAGGAACAGCTTGTGAAAGTCGAGGCACAATTCGAGAAGGTTGAACACAATATCGAGAATCTTGCGAAAGAACTAGAGAGAGTAAAGAAACAGAAAGTCCGAGAAATTTTTACAGACTGCCCTAGAAGGAAAGCGATGCAACCACCTGTTTTTGATGGCCAAACATCGTGGCCAATATATAGAAGACAATTTGAAGCAGCTGCCATGAACAACAACTGGGACGACAGAGAAAAGTCGATTGCGCTCACGCTGGCACTGAGAGGTACAGCTGCGGAATTGCTGCAAACCATCTCAGAAGATAAACAACTCAACTACGACGCTTTGGTTAAAGTCATAGAAATGCGCTTCGGAGATGGCCATATGCAGCAAGTATACAGAGTCCAACTTCAGCAGTTGCAGGCCGATATTGAACGGTTGGCGCATTTATCTTATCCTAATGCCGGAGAAGACCTTATCAACGAGATGGCTGTAGAGATATTTACCCAAGCGATTGAAGATAGGCAGTTGCAAATGGCTGTAAGAATGTCTGGTACACGAACCCTCCCTGAGGCCCTAGCATTTGCCCTGACGATGAAAGCTGCTGACCAAGCATCTCAAGAAATCCACCGGGTGAGAGAAGTGACAGCCGTGGAATGCTCATGCCAACGAGCAGACGTCGTGGAGCGGAACAGTGTGCGTGGAGGACAAGTACGTTGTTGGAACTGCAACAAAATAGGACATCTGCAGCGTCAGTGCTGGGCTCCACTGAAAGAACGCAGTTGTTCACAATGCGCTGCTGGGAAGAAGAAGAAGCAGAAGCATGTAGCAGGGAAAACATCTATACTGCAAGCAGCGCATCATCAAGTCAACAGGCGGGAATAAGTGTAAGGACCAACTTCGTGGGGCAGAAGTCGGTTTCTGGAACGAAGTAACAAGAGTTTTACAGTGGAAGCCCACATTGGCCAGAATAAATGCGTGGCCACCATTGGCACCGGTGCCACCGCTTCCATTATAAGAAGGGACATCGCTCCTGATTCCTGGCTACACAATACCAGTAGCAACTGTCTGGAAACAGTAACAGGAGCAACGGCGAAGGTGTATGGAGAGGGTCTTCTTGCGATCAATCTGGCAGGACTAACATTCCCCCACGTATTCCTAGTGGCCGATATACGCGACGAGTGCATCATTGGACTTGACTTTATGAATGCGTATAATGCAGTGCTGGACACCGGAACTCATGTACTTAAGTACAGGAACGTTGAGATTCCGATGGTGTTCGGGAATGAGAATGCCGCATGCCTTAGGACAGTATTCAGTAACGACTACGACATACAGCACCGTAAGGGCACCCTTCACTCTAATGCGGATGCTCTGTCTCGGCGACCTTGCAAATCTGACTGCAAACATTGCGCACGACAAGAGGAAAGAGATGCGGTATCCACTCAACGGCTAAGAGCTGAGCCCACTGACGGTTGGAATGAAAGTGAAATGCGAAACGCCCGAAAAGAGGATCCGGATATCGAGCCAATGCTCGCTTGGAAAGAACACGAAGAAAAACTAGATTGGCAGGAAATATCCAATAAAAGTCCAGAACTAAAGGCATACTGGGCACAGTGGGACTCGCTTCATGTTCAAGATGGTGTTTTGAGGCGAAGGTGGGAAAGCTCGGATGGAAAGACGTTTGTGATGCAGCTCGTTGTGCTAAGGTCGAGAGTCAATGACGTGCTAAGGGAACTGCACGATGGAATATCTGGAGGTCTTCTGGGAGTGAATAAGACGTTAGAAAAGGTGCGAGAACGTTTCTATTGGGTGCATGCCAAAGACGATGTCGAAAATTATCACCTGCGCCGGCAGTAAAGGCCCGAGGGTTAAAATCACGGCAAAATGCAGCAATACAACGTTGGAGCGCCATTCGAGAGAATCGCAGTTGACATTGCAGGACCGTTTCCTGAAACCGAAAATGGAAATCGCTACATTCTTGTTGTTATGGATTACTTCAGCAAGTGGCCTGAGGCTTTTGCTATCCCTAACCAAGAAGCCAAAACCGTGATTGAGCAGATCGTTTACAACTGGTAGAGCAGATTCGACGTACCGATGGAATTGCACTCGGATCAAGGGCGTAACTTCGAGTCTAAGATTTTCCAAGGGGTGGGCGAGCTACTGGGGATTAAAAAGACGAGAACAACAACTCGCTCCACCCACAATCAGACGGGATGGTAGAACGCTTCAACAGAACCTTGAATGAACACCTATCAAAGGTCGTTGGCGACTATCAATGCGATTGGGATAGGCAAATTCCAATGTTTCTATTAGCCTATCGGAGTGCAGTACACAACACCACAGGTCACACTCCATCGGAAATCCTTTTCGGTCGAACAGTCCGGTTACATAGTGAATTGATGTTTGGATCACCGCCGTCTGAAGAGAACAGAAATGAAAACGACTATGTCGGAGACCTCAGACGGATTATTAGGGACGTGCACCAAAGAACCAGGGATAAGATCAAGATAGCCAGTGACCGCATGAAGACGAGGCGACCACAACAGGATCCCGGGAAGGAGATCTAGTGTGACTATATAACCCTCATAGACGGAAAGGCGTATCACCCAAATTACAGCAAGACTGGGAAGGACCATATAAAGTCGTAAAACTCATCAACGATGTTGTCTATCGCATTCAACGAGGAAGAGGCAAGATGAAAGTGGTTCATGTGGATCGAATACATCGCAGAATGAATTGGGCAGAATGTCGAAGAGTTTGTTCGGGATGAACAAATTTAAGAGGGGGATATTGTGGTATATATGTGATTAAATCAAGGATCCAGTGTTGCATAGTTTTAGGATCATACAAGCTCTCCACATTGGAGAGTTCAGTTATTTCCCCAGTTTCAAACCAGAAGTTACGATAAAGAACTAGAACCCGACAAATGTGGTATAAATACAGGATGAGAAACTGCGGACGATAAGTTGATTTTTGGAAAGCGATGGATAAGGACCTAAGTCTTACTAAGTGAAAGATTAGAGATTTGAATTTTGAAATAGAAGTGAAATTGTTTGTGTATTGATTGAAAGTTGTATTTAAATAATAATAAATAGAGTGTTTTGAAACAGAATAACGTTTTATCATTTCGAACCCTAGCCGAAATATTACAATACATTTCCGTATTAGTACAAATTGATACACTTTGATTTCGAAGTCCTTGCTTTTTAATACTTGATTACAAAAAAAACATTTCTTAAATCTACTTTGTCCTGGCAATTCAATCGGTGGCTGACATCTCGGTGGTAATTGAATTTCACTTTCATCTAATACATCTACCGAGGTACTCGGTCGAGGCTAAAAGAAGCAAGCAAGTAATAAAATGCGTACTTTCGAATGAAAATAATTTTATTTACTTCATAGATGTTTGAACTATGAAAGCTGTGAGAACATAAACTTCTCTCTGTTGATGTGCGTCTAAAGAAGAAATACTTAAGGGAAATTTTGTTCTTCTCTGGGTACACTTTCTTGCATGTTGTTTGACATTAACAACATACATGAACTGGGTGGTTAAGCCTTATGATAATAAAATTTGTATTACTTAAAGCTACATTGACTGCATTATAATAAGACGATGGCCAATGAATAATTTATTACACATAACTGTTTGACACGATTGTTTTATTTGCGGTAAATTAGGTAAAAAATGCAATATCTTTAAAATCTACCTATTAATAACGTTGTAAATAAACAAATTTATACTTACGGTTGAGTCAATAGTTGATGTCTCGCGTTTTTTAATGGATGCTTTATCTTATGCACAAAACTTATTTTGATTTATATTCAGTTTTCTATAATACTTTGTATGATAGCCAAGAGTTCCTTTGGAGTCATGTTTCCATATTTAAAATTTCTACATTTACGAATTGCTAACATATTTAGAACTTTATTAAAATTTTCGTCAGTAAAGTTATTTACTTTTGTCGATTCTTCGTAATTCTCACAAACACAACACTTTCTCATATTAAAAATTTAAAAATTAAGCACAGATTTAAATAAAAACATCTAATTCAAAATACTTTTCTAACAAATATGTCAAAAAATTTAAAAAAGGGACTTCTTTAAAGTTTTTTCCGATATTTTTGCTTCGCGCACTTTTCTACACTTGCATTAAGTCAAAGTGAAGCTCCAGCAACATGACTAATGTGAGATCAATCAAAAACAAATTACTAATAAACAGTTTAATAGCGAGAGTGATTTTTCACGTTTTGTTTAATGAAAGCAAAGTTGACGGTTATGGTTTTTTGTTCTGATTTGAATAATCGAAAAGTTCTAAAGCTGAAGAGTAGAGTGGATCCCTTTGGTTGATTGTTAAGAGCTTAGAAGTCTTTTAATTATGTGTAATACAAAACACTATAAACCTGAAAAATAAATACTATGAATACTAAACTGTCGGAAGTTATTAATTTTCTAACCAACACAGACACTGGATTTGATAAATAGACTATTCTGGCTTCGTTCTATACTAATATTATGCATTCCCAATAATTTTTTAAACTTTTAAAGCTAAAAAATAAAAGAAAAACAGTTTTTGTTCACTTTTTCTAAAAAAGTTTTCCCGACCACTGGATTTGAAAAGAAGACTTTCTTACCTTTCTTTTGGTACCAATATCATTCATTTCCCGATGAGATAGGTTTTCATAAAAAAAACCGTTATTTGAGTTGGTCGGGGAAGCATTTGTTCCCCAATTTTTTTTTGCCCGACCAAAAGTTTTCAAAACTAGAGAAAATACCGTTTCTATTCTAAAAATAGATTTTCGTTCTCCCGATGAAGTTGTTGCACTTCAAAAAACTGTAACGGAAGTGCTCGTTTTCCCTGAAAAAGTTTGCCCGCACTAATGTTTTTAGGTACACTATCGACAATCCACTTCGAAAAATGATCAACTAGTGTAAGAAAATCAACGGCTTCTTAGTTAAAAAAGTCTTAATGTACCCGTTCATATGGATTTAAAAAAAGCTGTGAACATCCTTTTTCAGCTTCACTTAATGTAAAAAGTTCTCCCAATCAACATGGTTAAAGTAGAATTGAAGGACGTCATAGAATTATGTAAGTCGACCATAGGCTGTAATTTTTTCATTAAAAGATTAAGTGCAGATAGGCATGCGATCCACTGCAATACAGTGGAGCGCTACCACAAAAATTTACTTAGGGATTCGACGACGGAGTTCTTCTCCTCCACCCCGAAAGGGGAAAAACTGCAAACACTGCTGCCGAGGGGGATGGAACCGTCAACTGATCCGGGGGAGCTCCTCGCACTGCTCAAAGAGAAAGAATGCGAGGAGCTCACGTTCGTAGGGGTCAAGCCGTTCACCACAACTAGAGCCAAAAGGGAGAAACGGAAACTACCGGATTCCCTGGTTCACCTAACTCCCGATAGCAAACTGGATGGTCTAAGGAGTATCAAAGTCCTATATATATCAAATATACAGATTGTAGACTGGGAAAAAGTAAAAAGGCACGAAAACATATTGCAATGTGTTCGCTGCCAAAGGTTCGGGCACGCCGCGTCGAACTGCGATTTGTTAAGTGAGGTAAGAACCACAAATCAGAGGAATGCGCTCTGGGTAAAGATGGAGCGTCGGAAAAAAGTCAACTCTCTTGCGTTGGCAGCAGAAAGTGGAAGTTAAGCATCCACCTGTTCTAACACAAACATCAGCCTTTACTCCCCAGGTAACCTACACCCAAATGGCGGTAGGTAGGGGAGACACGGCACAGAAAACGAAGGTTGCTTCTCAGACCCTAGCGCCTAGGGCACCGGAACCGGCAACTGACATGCTAGCTATCTTGCTCTCTATCCAGGGGCCGTAATGGGTACGTACATTGCGGAGCAAACCGTGAAGGTCCTTGCAGTGAATGTTAATTCATTGATTATGATTGAGCGAAGAGCCACACTGTTCAAGTTGCTTAAAGACCAAGCCCCTGATGCACTTTTGGTAAGCGAAACTAAGCTAACCAAAGACACAAAATGAGGCACAGAAAGTATAAAATTATGCGAAGAAATCGACCCAATTCCATACAAGGAGGAGGCGTCGCAATCTTCGTAAGAAGAGGTATACGTTTTAAAAGAATATACAGTCATGTAGTGCGTAGGTTTCAGGTGATAGAAGCATGCATCATGTATATCACTCTCCGTAGTACAAAGCGGTTATACATGGGGTCTGTTTATTCACCTATGGCTACTCAATCCACCCAATTCATCTCAGAGCTCCAGACACTTTTTCGATTTCTGAGACTGGATTTGGACGAAAACTATTTTATTATCTGCGGAGATTTCAACGCTTAACATAGAGATTGGGCCAATAATACGCCAAACACTAGAGGGAACCTACTATTCAATTGGTGGGGTCAGCACAGTGTGATGTACCCACTCGGCCTTAAGGGACGAATAGTCCGCGGTATCCTAGACACGGCTTGTATTTGGATCTCCTGTTGTTCGACACACGAATATAGTACAGCTGACGGGTACAAACCAACAAACTGTAAACTGTATTCGCACTTTTGTGTATGACAGTGACGATTGCGGTCTTAGTACCGAAATAACCGTTCCGAACGAAAATGCGGAATTGGATGAGTATGTTCAAAGGCCTTCCTATAACTATAGTAGGGTGCGTTGGACACACTTCTCCAGGACACTGACAAGAGCACTCTCATCGAATTCGCTCTACCCACCGTCCAACAGAAATCTGTCAAAAGAAAATTACAGAGCTTCTGTAAGTTTGTACTGGAACAACAGAATTCAGGCTGTAAACACCAGCAACCTGCAAATAAAAAAAATATTTGGAAGAAAAGATAAAAACGACCTTTCATGCCTAAAAATCGCCGGAGCGACAGACAACGAAAACGTAATTTAGCAGCAGGCTTAGATCCAAATGAGGCTGTTGATAATGACAACTTCTTTGTAATCGAAGATCTGCAGGAGAAGGTAGAGGCTATAGGAACGACTTTCCAGGAAGTGTACAAGGCGAATGACGTCATTGGCCCGAACCACGACTTGGAAAATCGAATCCTTCTGCACAATTCCTACCCTCGAAATGAAATAATGAACTGCGAATCGAGAATTCGGGTTTCGCCCAGTTCAGTGACGAGAATATGGCAAATAATGTCATCGCCAGTGAAAGAGAACAACCCCAGTTTATTTCAAAGGAAGAGCTTCAAACGTGGGAACCGTGGAAACCGATGGAATACCGAACATTGTGCTTCGACATCTCCCACTAGAAGCGGCGGACTTTTATACCACCCTGTTTAACAATGCAATGAATAATGCATATTATTCAGCGCATTGCAAAACTGCGGTGGTTCATCCCATCCGAAAAAAGGGATAAAGACATCTCCAATCTGGCGAATATCCGGTCGATCAGTCTCCTTACATCAGTAAAGTTTTCGAAAAGGTTGTCAATAGAGTCCTGACTAAGTGGGTTGAGTACAGACCGTATGTTAGAGGGACTCTTCTACAAGTTGAGCAGACTGGGCGTTAGTAAGCCACTACTGCATATTCTTCGCCGATCCTATTTAACATTTACACAAGCGATCTTGTGAGTTCATTTCACCATGTCATAGCGTGCGCAGACGCTCAGGTCGTACAGATCAGGTCCAAAAATCGAGGTCATTAATATGCTCTTGCAAAGTGACTTCGATAAGATTAAACGATATTGCCATGACTGGAAGTTGAAGATCAACTTTCAAAAGTCGGAAACCATTCTGTTTGTCTGGGGCCTATGCGGATACCAGAAATAATTGGCGAAAGTTTCAGATCTGAGGACAACACAGGCAGCCACTTGCTTGTCGAAATGTAGTCAGATACCTTGGGATCTGACTAGAACAATATCTGTATTTTAACAACATATAGATGTTGCTCTGGCCAGAGCCAAAGGTGCTTTCGGCCTTACAAAGAGACTGTTTTATAGCAGTCAACTCGATGCGAGGGTAAAGGTGATCTGCTACATGGCCCTTATTCGGCCTATGCTTACATTTGGTTGTCCCGTGTGGTCCAATGTGAGAGCAAGTCTTTTGGAAAAGATTCGAGTATTTGAGAGGGCTTGCCTTAGGGCTTGTCTTCGCTTATACAGAACACCAGATTCTGAGTACATTAAATTCTATCCTAGTGAGGTCTTGTACAATAGGGCTAACATAAAACGAGTGGACAATTTTGTTATTAAGTTGATTCGAAGACTTATTGCAAGAGCAATGACCTCGCCGAACAACCTGATCTCCGGAGCCTACAACCTCAATTACTTATATCACGAGAGAGTTCACTTTGACAGCATTATTCCTCCAGAAGCGTTCCTCTACCTAGATAAAAAAGGGCTGATCCAGAATAGATTAGCGGTGCCGTTAATCTTCCACGTTGCTCGAACAGCTGCGGACAGGTAACTCAACTACGACAGAGACGTCGCATACGGCAGTGCGGAGCGTTTCCGGTTAAGTAAGGCAGTACGGAGTCGCGACATCTTGGATGTTGCTCGTCAGCACCAACAATTTTGGTGGCTTGCAGAAGAAGGGCAAGCTCCATTGTCGAATTCCTCCAATACTTGATAGCTTCGTTAGGGAGCAGAGTGGGTCTGCCTATTTTTTAGACATGGCCGGCTTACATAGGTGTAGGTAGGTTTAAGGTAGGTTTAAGGACAAAAATTTTAAAAATATAAATATAAGAAAATAAAAAAATAAAAAAATTAAAAACATTTTAAAAAAATATATAAAAACAACAGGGGTGGTTATCCACACCACACCAAAAAAACATTTTCGAAATAATACTTAAACAATAAAATAGTTTAATAGTTTAAGTAGGTTACGTCGATTAAGATTTATTTTTAGGTAGTTTTTAGCCTTTTTACTTAGTTTTAGTTAAAATATGTGTTGTGTTAGTTCTATTTATATCTAGTGTAAAAAAAATAAAATAAGTTTAGGTTTAACTTAGAGTGTCCGCATGGGGCCAGTATGTAAGAATAAGATAATTTTAAGTAAATTCAGCTAATTTTTAAGCGTTTTTTGTATAGCATGGAAGAGTTATTGAATTGTCCAAATAAAAATGCTTTTAAAATGAAAAACATGAAATGATAGTAAGCTCTTTAGACTATCACGCAGAGTCTCGGTTCGATTCCTGGCTGGGTCACCAACAATTTTTCAAATCGCCAACACCCTTTGTGGTGGGCAATGGCAAACCCCCGAAAGTAAAATTGCTTACGGAAAAGCTTCTAAGGAGTGCTTCACGAGCACCTATTCTTATGCCCAAAACACATGACCAGAATTTTGGGGCATTGAAATCAGAATATACATGTTCTAATTCGCGAAGCTACATATAAATGCTGTACGCAGCATTGTTCTGCACCACATCTCTATTTCTAAATTATCTGCAATCGACAGTGTTACACATAAATGACAGCAAACGATGCGACTGACTTCAAAAAATATCTGCACATCTATTTCACGGGCAGGGCTGCCAGCAGTACTGCAAGTAGATTTTCTCCACATGTGCTTTGGGCATTAATTTGACAAATTGCAACAACTTTACAATTCAGATCATTTCCCATATAAACTCTAAAATGAAATAATTCATTGCGTTAATGGAACCAAACCACATAGTATCTTTTAGAAATACGAACTGGACTAATTTCAAATTAGTTGTTTCTCTCTCTAACAATTATCGCATGATATAGAAATGTTTTCATTACTACGTTTACTTGTACAATTCTTTTCCTTGGTTGAATTCGATGGTAAGTTGAATTTATTTCCAACATTCTCCCGGCCGTGAACATTGTTCGAAAAATTTGTAGTGTTGTCTTTTTCGGTACCGTAACACCCTGTAACACAGAATCTATTACCTATCGATGCGACTGTACATGCAAGAGAAAATTAGTTATTTATTGCAATTCAATAGACATCATAAATGTGAAATGTCATACATATAAGTAGGAAGAGCAACCCTACATATGTATTCGTTCACATATTGCCGACGATCGATGTTTGAATAACCTGATTACCCTCTTATTCTTTGTCGCTCTAAACGTTATTATAAAGTGTCGTTTCTATCGCTATTTTCTTTCTTACCCTTTTTGTTTACCATCTTGATGAAGATCGAAGTGAATCACATTGTGTAAATATAACAATGGCGGCTGGATAATGTAGTGTAGTGAAGTGCGTGGTTTCAAATCGAATTTTTTTTGTACGACACAATTGAAGGTGAATTTTATTTTATTATAATAACGAAATTATTGTTTTGAAATATATTTGAAGTGTGGTGTTGTGTATTATATTTGTTTTTATAAGAAAAGAAAGATGCTCCAGTGTTTGTGGGCAGAAGGTTAACGCACTTTACCCCTGCCTGCTGGAATATTTTGTTACGTTGTATTTGTATTTTGTGTTGTGTTGTACATTTTTGTATTTTCTGTGGACGGATTTGTGCGTTGCATGGGAGAAATAGCTCTTATATATGTGTGTGTGTTGTTGAACTAATTGTGTGATTGGAATTCAGTGGTTTTTATTTTATTTTTAATTGTTATAGCTATGGGTTTGTTTTGCTGTAGATTCATGTACATACCATGTATGTATATAAAGTTATATGTATTGAATTGTGCGATTTATTTAAAGTGGAATTGTGTTTTTTAAGGAATGAGCTAGTGGAAGAAATTAGATGGCTGTTGATATTGTTTAAATTAAAAAATGATGTGTGTGATACTTAAACAGTTGGTTTCGTTTTTGGATTCGGTTCCATTGATGTAGCTTTTCTTCATCGTGGTCAGGATGAGGAATGTGTTGTCATGGGGCATAGAGGTCTCGAATATAGACACGCTTCTACCTGTGACAGAAGGGTGGAGAGTTTCTCAAAGGTGAATGTCTCATGTCCAACGATGCATTTGAGGTGGTGCTTTCTTGATTTGACTCCCGGTTCCCATAGTTCACCGAAATGAGGAGAAGTAGCAGAAATAAACTGCCACCTTATACCTTCGTACTGAATATGTTGGTACATAGTCCTCTTCTTGGCTCAAATCTTTGAAGAGCTGCTAAAAAAGCTTGAGAACTTAAGTCACTGACGAGCTCAATATGAATGGCCTTCGTTGCCAAACATATGAATACGGCGAAATATGCCTTGCGTCCTTTCTAAGCCACGTAGATAATTCCGGTGTTGTTTCGACACGCGAACTCTTGGTACGGGCAAACTACCCATTAGTTGCTTCGCTACCTTGGTTCGAAACCGGAGAAAAGTAATCCCCGAGTGGAAACATTCCTTAGCCGCATTTTTTATATTTAGTATCCAGCACTTAGCGCGTAGATGAGATATCAGTTGCTGAGTTCTTCCGTAAAGTGTTCGGTTGTGCGCATCGAGGACCAATAGCTTGATGTAGTGACAGTTAGTTTTGCAATCTACCTCCAACTCGCAAAATCTCTTCTTAGTCGACGAAAGGGTTTAAAGACGTTAGGAACTTCTGGTTTCCCTTTGTTTGAAGCTCAGTTATTTGGGTTGAAAACATTTCTTCTTGGTCGTTGCGAATTGCTACTCCTTGAGGCTAGATTTGAGTTCTTCGGGTGAAAGTGGAGAAAAGTTTCTAGTGTTTGGAAGTCTTCGACAGTTTTAAGAAAATCTTAAGACTTACAATTTTAGATTGCCTGAGCATGAATGCGGAAAGAACGTTTTCTATTTTAAGGTACGGAAGATCTTGGCGGTACGCTGTTCGGTGTCTGTGTTGTGAATCTGTTACATAGGAACTGTGGTCCGTTCTACCAGAGTTCGTTTGCCAACAATTCCGAGGACGGCACTCCGCGCGAAGCTATCTCTGCTGGATTGTGTTGAGTTGGAATGTGTTTCCAAATACTGGTTTCGGTTAATCGCTGAATCTCTGCTACCCGGTTACAGACGAAGGTGGTCCATTTCGATGGCGATGCAGTGATCCAGAAAAGTGTGATGGTTGAATCGGTTCACTGGTATTTTCGGACTGCCTGTCGATCCGGAACTCGTGCTGTGAATCGACTAACCCTGCCAGCATAACCGCTCCACACTGTTCAAACCGCGGTGGAGAGATTCTTTTAAATGGAGCCACCTTGGTCCTTGAGAGTAGCAAGAATATTTCGATGTTGTCTTTGCTATCTAGTACTCGTCAGTATACTGCAGCCGCGTATGCTCGTTCACTTGCGTCACTGAAACCGTGTATTTTTAGGTCCTTTCGGGTGTTGTGGGTTTGAACGCACCTTGAAATTCAGAAGAGGTAGTTGCTGTTGGAAATCTTGTCAAACCTTTACCAAATCAGTATGAATTGGACTGTCCCAGTTAAGACCTCGGCCCCGCAATGGCTGCATTATCATTTTGGCCCTTATAAGTAGTAGTTGCAAACTTTATTGATCAAAACATAATTTTACATGTATAATTGGATAACCTAAGTTTAATATGGTTTGGCCAAAGGCGGTGTATCAGATTGACAATTTATAAGTTTAACTAATTAACAATTTGTATTAAGTTAAAAGTCCCCATCTATTATCCGCTTTCTGTAATTCAGTGCAGTTGGCGCGTACTTATATAATATTTCCCAACCTAATTTTCCATTCAAAATGTCCAGAACTTCGTTCATTTCCGTCAAGGCTACTCCAAAATCACTCATTCGTATCTCATTTCGTATGGGGCATTTGGCAATAAAGTGGTATATATCTTCTCTTTCCTGTCGGTTACAAAGATCACATAGAATTGGCAGATCCGGTCGATGTGAAATATAATTAAGATTGATAATTTCACCCCTTAATTTAAGTACTACGTTTATCATATTTAATGGAAAGCGGCTTTGGAAGAACTTGTTTTCCTTAAGGTCAAAGTTTAGTCAGCTGTATATCATTGGATGTTGTGAAGAGTGTGCTTCTGTTTTAAATTTTTCATAAGAAGTGCGGCTTACCCTTTGAAGAATAACACTTAACATATTCTTCAGGTTAGTGATATTGGCATCACATGGGATACGGAAGTTTTTACCCGGTTCAAATCCCATCTCTTCCCACTTTGCAACAATATTTCCTATCATCGCAAGCGTGGGCTTCAGCACTTATTTAGGCAGTCTTGCTTGATCCATTTCCATTACTTTTACGACATATTCAAAGTGCATCTTAATGGTATCTAGGAACAATGGTGGTACAGTTGTTTCTAAATATAGCATATAGTTTGGCGTGCAGACTGGCAACCGAAAAACCCGTTTTAAAAAATACCGCAACAATTTTTCCACTTCTTCAAATGGGCAATATCCCCAAAACTTGAGCCGTAGAGCAATATAGATGCAACAGTTGTACGAACAATTTTAATTTTTGACTACAATATATTCGATAAACATGTTATTTATGCAGCGGCTCCACACGGAAGAAATGGCTGTTTTTGCTTCAGCCAGTTTGGATTGAAAGTGTCTTCTCATATTAAGGTTCGCAGTGACCCCTTAGTATTTGTACTCCCGAATTATTGCAAAATTTTCTCCTTGGTGCTTTCATTTTTCGTTGCGTGAATATTTTCCACCCCCATCCCTGAAGATCATTATTTTAGATTTTTCTAAATTTACGGACAAATTTCAGAGTCTACAGTATCTTTCCAGACGGTTCATCATAAGCGGCATTCTTCAACAGATTCTGATAGAAAAACTACATCATCCGCAAAAATTAGACCAGGTATTCGTATGCTTCCAAACAGGATTCCTCCTCCGATTTCCTCCATGATATCATTTATAAACAGAATGAAAAGTAGTGTGCTGAAAACACATCCTTGTTTCACTCCCATTTGCGTTGTGAATTCCTCTGATGCAAACTCACCATCCCACACATAAGCTACATTATTTTCATATATAGCTTTTAATAGACATACACTTTTGCCTGAGATTCTTTACTTGTACAGCTTGTAAAAAAGAGCTTCACGTGCGATCGAGTCAAAAATAGCACGGAAATGCAAACAGTTTTTTTTTTTTTTTAAATTATCGGCAATATTTATCAGTGTAAATAATTGATCCAAAGTAGAATAACTTCCCCTGGGCCCAGCTTGAAATTCGCTCAGTATTTTTTTCCATTGATCCACTCCGTAAGTCTATCAAAAATCAGAGCGCAAAACAAGTTGTATTCAAGAAGGAAATACCTCTGTTATTTTCGTAATTTTTTGTGTAGGTTATAGATGATCGCTCTTTTGAAACATGCATGGCTTTCTCAAATATTCTATTATATTCTTGAAATTCCATAGAACAATTTTTGTAGAATTCAGCTGGAACGCGGTCGTCTCCGGAAGCTTTTCTCACTTTTGCTTTCTGCATAACATTCTGAACTTCATAAATTTTAAAGGGCTAATCTAAAAAGTCGTCAGTTAAAAGTGGTGCTGCGTAGTTTGAAAGCGGTGAGAATTGTGGGGCGTTAAGTAGGTTATAAAATTAGTCTCGAAGTTTAAATGCCTGCAATGCTAATGAAATTTGATTGGTTCTTCTGTTGATAATTTTGGCTGGTTTCCAGAATTCTGCTGACGATCTTGATGAGTTCAAAACAGCTATATTTATTGCTCCAGCTGCTTCCTTTTAGACCAACAAAGTTGTTTCAAAGTTTGCTGCTGCATACAAATTCTTAAAGAAATATGTGTTATGTTTTCTTAGAAGCTTTGGAAGCCCAAAAGATTTGTTCCTGGCGCAGCGGCACTCAGCACCAAACCACACTTGCTTGTATTCAGTCTTGCCTTTTACTTTGCTACTTACTGGAGCACCTTCATTTATTATTTGAGTAAGATCCTCAATGTGTAAAGGATTATTCTCTGATCTTCGTTTTGTAAGTCCCTTGCTTAAATTATTTTAAAAAACTGGTTTAATTTTATCACTCCAAGCCAGTTTTGGCAACATACCAAGTTGTTTGGCGTTGATGTTATCCTCTGTACTCGAAATTATAAAAGAGATTTCCAAAGGTATGTGGTCAGAAAAAAGCCTTGTAGCTATGCTAAAGTCATTCAGAATTGTGTTCGACTTTCCAGACACGAAACAATAGTCTATGACTGAGCACGCCCTACCACGTACAAACGTATACTCGCCACTTAGGTACCCTTGGCAACTTCTATTTAGAACTCTTGCGTCCAACGAATAGACCACTTCCGATATCCTTCGCATCACATACCTCGTCCTTTAATCTGCGTATTGGGTTTATAATAGCTGATGCGTTTCTACTTACCTTGCGTTAAAATCGCCAACAAGCATTACATCCACTGACTCCATATTCTGCAGTGTATCACATAACCGGTCATAATCTCTCATCTAGTTTGAACAATTAAGGTATATAGGTACAATATAAAAAGCCGATTCTTTGATTTGTATTTCTAGAATATCCATTTCCTCAACCCGTTTAAAATTTGCGGCGCCTTTAAGATCCTTACGATAACCGAACAATTCAGCTCCGTTTCCTCTTCCATAAACAATTGATTCCATTTTAGTTCATAATTCTCGAACATTGCATTAAATTTCTCCTTTTTACCCTCTGAAACATACGTTTCAAGAGCCAACAAAAATTGTACGCAGAGTCTCCAATGGATCATTATCACCACATTTCATGCCAATCTTTGAATCCCATGTAAACATCTTGTTACCAATGAAGAGTTTGTCATCTTTCAGATGGATATTCATAGCAGGAAACTTACTGCGCAGGAATTTGACAATGGGTAGTAAGTTATTTATACTACGGCGTATGTTATACGTGAGATCTTTATGGATATGGATTTGTGATCCTTTTAAATTGTTTGTATTTCTTAGAATGGACCTAGGATTTTTTTCAGGTCCGCGATTGTTATTATTGTTGATGATTCCATTGACATCATTGATTGACATCAGTTTCCTTCATCTAGCCGTGCTGTAAGTACTCTTTTATGCATGTCTTGTATTGTTGATGAAGTGTAGGGTTTTTCTGGAAACGTCTCTCCAATTGAAGAAATCAACGCAGCTCCTTCTCTCGAGGATCCATTTAAACGTCCGTCTGACGTTATTATTGTGTATGAATTGAAATCTCCTCGTCATACGAGTATCTTCATTTCTGGATATGTGAGGAAACATCGACATAGACATCGCTGCCTAAGAGGTAGATCTATGTTGGTCATTAACTGCAAATTAACCATCAGAAAGATAGACTTGAACATTGCCTATGGATCCGTCCAAGACATTTTGGCTAATGATTTGGGTTTCCGGCGTGTAGCAGCAAAGTTGGTGCCATAAGACCTCAATTCCATGCAAAAAAGAAACCGTGTTGACTTCCAAAGGAGATGATTTACGAAGCTGAGTCCGATCCCACATTCGTCAAAAGGATCATTACTGGAGACGAGACGTGGGCTTATGAGTACGACATGCAATACAGACATCAGGCAAGATAATGGGGTTCACCAAATGAGCCGAGACCAAAAACACCACGTCGTTTTCAGTTAAAAAAGAAGGCAATGCCCACGGTTTTCGTGGATTACAATGGTGTGGTGCATCATGAATTTTTGCCAGAAGGACAAAGAGTATTATTTGGGCTTTATGAGACTTTTGCGTGAAGCAATTCGCCGAAAGAGGCCAGAATTGTGGGCAGAAAACTCGTGGATTTTGCACCATTATAACGCACCGTCGCACAGTGCCATCATTATTCGAAGTTTTTGACGAAAAATGCAACAGATACCATCCAACAGCCACCGAATTCACCTGATTTGGCTCCGTGTGACTTCTTTCTGTTCAATCGGGTTAAAGAAAACCCATATGGGGAACGCGTTTTAGCAACCGAGAGGAAGTAATGGAAAAATCGCGGAAAACACTGATGGACATACCGAAAACCGAGTATAAAAAATGTTTCGAGGATTGGATCAAGCGCTGGCATAAGTATGTTGCAGTCGATGGAGACTACTTTGAAGGGGGCAATATAGATTTAGATAAATAAACTTGTATTTTTTAATTTTCTGAATAAATTCCGGGAACTTTTTGATCAAACTGTATAACAATTCGTTTTATTCGCGGCTCAAGAGGGACCAAATGTTTCCTTATTACAAGTAAAAAAAAACTGAGTAAAAATAAAACCACTTGTCTGAAAAACGTTATAAAATCGATTGTGTGTTTTATTGGCTTAAACCCAAACCCTCCTACTGATACAATATGTAACATCAAAATAAATTAAATCGCAAATTACCAAAGTAGGCTTTCTTTCAAATTGCTGTCACGTGATTCTGTTTATCCATCTTTCAGAATATAGTCTTTTAGTGCAAGTTTAAGATCGTAACTATATGTTATTCTTACAGTAATTTAAAATTTTTAACAAAGTTAAGAATGTGCAGAAAAAAGTAAGTATTTTATTATTTACTTATTGATACACAGATAATTTCTTCCGTTATTTATACAAGATGTCGCGGAATTAATCATCCAATTTGGTTTTTAAATTACTTTTTTACTATGTAATTAAGAAAAATGATTTTGAGTGATTGAAATCTTTTTTCTGTCAAGTGGAAAAGATGATATCCACCAAGTGGCTGCCGGCAGTGTTGATACACATTTGTGCCAGCTTTATCGCATTTTCTATGACTTTCCGCAAGATTTCCGGATTTCAAACAGAATTCAAATAAGAGAAAATGTGTAAAGAACATCAACTGCAGAATGGTTAAAAGGGAATAGCCATTTTTTTAATAATTAAGAAAACGGATTTCACTCTCTCACATCTAAGGATCTCTGGTAGTAAGTTAAACAGACGAGGCGCAGCAAGTAAAACCGTGAAACCCACATGATAAAGTTTATTTAACAGCAAAGTCTGATCCACCATATCAAAAGCATTGGTAATATCTATGAAAAGAGTAGCTGAAATTTCGGATGAATTCAAACTGTTATATATTTCCCCAGTCAATTTTATCAAAACACTTTCCGTAGACTCACTTCTGAAACCAAATTGGGAAACACCAACAATATTGGTTTTGTCTAAGAATGCTACAATTCGGGACTTTACACCTCGTTCTAAAACTTTAGAAACAACTGACAGAAATGAAATATTAATTATAACATCAAAATGTCACCCTTTTTATGGAGTGGCATTACTATTTCTGTTTTAAGTGATTCTGGGAAAATTCCTCGCTGTATGCAGAGATTGAAAATACGAGTAAAACACAAGACATCTGAAACTTCGAAAGAAATCGTTTTCAACACAGAGCTGGAAATCTGATCAAAAGAAGAGGAATTCGACTTTTTGAGTGAAAGTATAATTTTATGTATTTCAAATGCTGTAAATGGTACAAAGAAAAAACTTTCTTGTTGAAAGTTCAATTGCTTTATCACTTTATCTATTTGACAATTATCTGAAATCCTGAAAAGAATTCACCTTAGAAAAAAACATAAATTAGCAACTTCTAAAGGGTAACGTACAGATAAATTACTATTATTTATGATTATATCTGAGTTGGCATTTGTTCTACCTATATTTAAAATTTCGTTAATGAACCCCCATTCCTTTTTAACATTACCAACATTTTCAGCTAATTTATTACTGAAATAAGTATCTCTACAGAGTGTGTTGCTAATTCCGCGAATTTAAATAACAAATTATAATAACAAAGTTGCCGAGCTACCGGCAACCAAATCAAACTCAAAGAAGGACGAAGAGAGAGAAGCAAAAAAACCGCAACCACACGGATGGTGATTAGTAAGCGAATGAAGAGTAATGCGAAAAATAGGATGGGAGCCCAAAAGAGGACCGCAAAAAAACCGGAATTGCAACAAGCAGCTGGTTCGAGCTGCACTCACCGGCTGCTTAGCACGGGTAGCGTTCGAATAAAAGCGATGGTAAACAAAAGAAAGTGGACGCCACCCAATTTTTAAGCGAAATTGGGAAAATACGATCAAAACAAAAGAGGTTACTGTTTCCTTGTTGGGGAAGTAAAATGTATATTATATATATAAATGTATATGTATATTGTAACTCTGTATATGAAAATGGCAAAAGGGGTACTTATCTTCTTTTTTTTTCCTTCCTACTTGGGGTCGCTCCTGTCTAACGTCGGGGTTGGTGAGGGGGTTAGATACTTCCCGCCACAGTCACAGGGTAGTTGAGGTTGCGTCGTCGGGTTATTTGTGTTCGTCGTTTCTTGGAGTCTTTCCTGCTCCGGGTTGCTGTGGAATTTTGTTTTGTTGTTCTTTCTCTATGTGCGTTGTGTAGTTTTTCTTGTTCTGCTTCGTCTTGGTTCTGGTTCCTGTCATTTTTGATTTCTCGTATTTTGCTTTTGTTTTTGCTGTTTGTCTGGTCTCCTTTTCTTTTTTTGTATTTTTTTTTTGTCTCCTTAGTTTTCGTTTTTTTTTCTTATTCTTTTTTTTGTTCTGCACTCTCCGCTATGACGGTTAGTTATTAATTGAACTAGCCGCGCATTACGGCTAGTTCCCACTCACACATCTCACACACATTCATACGTAGTTCCACTATTTCGGCTGCCAGAGCAAAGGGACTCACTTCCAGAGCTCCGACAACTCCTCCTTGCGGAACCACCCAATAACACCAGTCGATGTTTTGTAAAGTTTGTCGTGTTCGTTTTGTCTGTCGAGTGACTGTTTGGGTTCATATCACACCCTCGAATCCGGGACACTATTGGGGGACAATTACGGGGAGCTCAACTATTGACCACCAAGTAAAGAGGAAAACTTTCCCAAGAATGCATTTAAAGGGGGGGCCGTAAGTCTCCTTGCAGACAAGAAAATAGGGGTGACGATCGTGGGGAATTGTGGACTTTTTCAATTTGGGGGGTGTTTGGGGGTTTGGGGGGGTGGGCTCGCGGCCGTTGCTGGTGGTATCGATATCTCGGGACATCGGTAAAGGCCATCAAGAGGGCAGACCGTCCGTCTGCAAGAGTCTCCAGGCCTAGATGGTCATCTCTGGAGCGGTAGGCAGAGCAAGAGAACTGGACCCAAAGGATCCAGTGAATCCCACCTGTACCAGGGCATCCAGAGAATGACGGGAAGAAAAGAACGTGGACAACACAAGAAAAGGCAGGAGGGCAAAGGAGTGAACAGACGACAAAGGACCAAAGGGAGTGGAGGATTTTTGGGGCGTGATTTGCACGCAACAAGTGGTATCTCGATTTTTAGCTCCACGCATAGTTAATCATAATATTTTTTTTAAGTCTAGCATTGTTAGGATGTTTTCTAACTCGTAGGCACAGTTTCTTTTTCTTTCAAATTTTCCTTAATAAAGGAACAGTCATCCATTTCTTAATACACTTAAACAGTAGATGGATCATGTGCATTGAACACATCATCCCAAAACTCAAAATTTAAATAACATTTATGAGCGCCAAAATCAATAAACAAATAAATAGTTCCTTATACTCGAATTGTTTTATTCTAAGTACGCTACGATCAAGCTGGTTACTGGTTAAGCTATGGTCTGTTAATTTCAAATCAATAGGCCGCCGTCTTAAAGTTGACAGAATTATTTCTGTGCAGCCTCTAAACGAGTAGGTTGACTCATCAGGGACTCGAAACCAAACGTGGAAATGCACATTAGAAATTTTGCAAGAAACATAAATAATATCAGCACTTTCCAATTTCGAATTTTTAGTTTCACAACCTAATATATCATTCATGTAAAAAACTGCGACACCTCCAGCACATTATGATTCATTACAATTTGCTTCAAATCTAAAATTTGGTATTTTGTAATCAGATACCTCTTCATAATAATCCAAATTTCAGAAAGAAATGATGAGATCAGGTAAATGCTCCAACAGTAAAAAGTCGTTCATCATGGCCCTGTAGCGTTTGCCGGTAACAGTGACCGTATTGCCTATGGCGTCCTCAAAAAAAAATACGGCGCAGCACACAATAGTTTTGAGTTGATTCAATGGCCCTTCTTGCATTACACGCGGATTTTATTTCTCAGAAACGAAGATTTTGCTTTCTGATGTAACCGCTTATGTCGTCGCTCATGATGATTTTCAACCCAAAATCGTCTTTTTCGTTGTTGAGATTGAGGATGGCTTGACGCGTTCCATTGCTTGTCGGTGTGTATACTGCAGCTGTCTAGTTTACAAACGTCAAATATGGTTGACGTGCGACGCCATTTGCAAAAATTCTGACATCTTCCCATAGAATGATTAATTTAGCGCCACCTTGTATCTACAAACAATGCAGCTTTAAATTGCAAATGCAATTTTTTTCAATGCAGTTAATATCTCTTACGCTATTGCTCTTGAAAATTACTGTGACACAACGTATCAGTACGAGTACTACCATTCCTTTTTGTGTCTATATTTTAAGATTTTTAAAAATTCACGAAATTCAGGATGTTCCAGACAGGACAATGAATTAGAAAATGAAAATTTTTACATTTTGCCGCCCAATAATGCAAATGACTACATAACAGATGAAGACTCCGGTGATGACTATAATGTGACTGTTAATATTTTACCAAGACAACACCTCGAGGTACCGGCGTTATTTGTACAGATGAGAGATAATGACCCTAGCTATTCTCAAGACGTCCGTTCCAAGAATCCAGAAGCCCTATCAGAAGCAAACTTACAAAATTTTCGCAATTTTTTGACACGAAAGTATGGCATCTGATAACCCATCATACCATCATACCAGGTACGCTGCGCAAAAACATTTAATTAGAAATGTAACTCATGTGGAAGTGAAGAGCTTTGTTGGGATTCTTTTGCTTAGCGGTTACATTTTATTTTCCAGGCGATCATTGTATTGGGAGAAAGGTTTGGATATTTACTCAAAAGGAGCTGCAGAATCTTTGTCTCGTGATCAATTTGACTTTATCATGTCAGCATTACATGTTTGCGCTGACAATAATCTTGAAAGCAGTGATAAATTCGACAAAGTTAGACTTCTATTTGAAGTACTGAATAATAACTTCCTTAAGTTTCCCCACTAAAAACTGCACATAGTGTCGAAGAAGCCATGGTGCCTTACTTTTTTCGCCACAGCATAAAACAGTTTATGCAGAAGAAACCTTGAAGATGGGGATACACATTTTGGGTAGGTGCAATTGTGAATGGCTATATAGTTTGGTTTGATCCCTTTAAAGGAAAGCAGTCCACTCTTAATAATTTTTACAATGGTTACCAACTTGCCTCGAAGGTAGTTCCGAATTTTTGTGACCGTCTGTGGAAGGATAGACCATTTAATCTTGATTGCCGAAGTTCTTTCAACAACTTTTTTATGTCTATCGAACTTTCGGATAAATTAATATCGAGAAATATTGGGGCCATTGGAACCATACGAAAGAATAGGATTAGAAATTATCCCTTCAAAAAAATTTAATACAAAAACTAAAAGGGGCTTCTATGATTATGCTACAATCGAAAATTGAACAGCTGTACTCATTCAATGGAATGATAACAGTGAAGTCTACATTTGCTCCAACAGAGTGCCGGCTCTAAACACACAAATTATTCAGAAAATCGGAGAAAAAATACATTGGTATGAATAGCCGAAAGCTATAAGTACTTACAATAAGGAAATAGGATCGATAAGATCAAAATATAAGCCTTTACAGGTGTGAGATGGGAGCTACTAATGCATGGCAACTACACAAGTTAAATGGGGGAAAACTTGAACAGCTAGGTTTCCGTCATCCCATTGTTCTAAGTCTTACAGAAGAAAATCTTAACCCTTTCAAAAAGATGTCATCTCGCCCATCTGCTGTAGAAAATCTTGCAGGTTGATACGACCAAATGAATCACATCATAATAAAGCAAGATAAACGGACAATATGTCGGGTATGCCATCAAAATTTAATAAATGCGTTGTTGCATTGCACTATTATTGCTTTTATATATTTCATACAAAAGAGTAATGTATTTTCAAATATAAAATGTATTTAAATCTTTTTGACTTCTTTAATTGGTCTTGGAAGAAAAAAGTATTTTTAGATATATTAACACGCAATATATTTACTGTGACATGATGTCGCATCTTAGCTTTTCACTTTTCAGGATATTGTTTGCTAAATTCAAAAGAGAATAATATACCCACTGAGTAGATCAAGTAAATGGGGCAAATATTATGAAATAGAAAAAAATATTGCTCGGAGGATGTGGGTACTTCTTTTATAAGTTACATTTTTGATATAGTTTTCTCTCTCACAATTTTCGCATGATAGACAAATAGAAATGTTTTCATTACTACGTTTACATGTACAATTCTTTTACTTGGTTGAATTCGATGGTGGGTTGTATTTATTTCTAACAGCTACATATCCTCGTTTAATACTCGTAACATTCTCGCTTACACCATTAACAACCAGCAGAATTGGGGGAAAATTCCGAAAATATAATCAGACCCAGACGACATAAAAGCACTTTATAAAGTAAAACAACAGTTGCAAAAACAAAAAAAAACATTGTTTCATCAATCGTTCAATAGGGTTGATGACAGTCAAAAAAAACTTTCGAGTAAAATCTCACTTTTAAAAAGTATAATTAAAGAAAAAATAGGAATATGGCTAAATGAACAAATTGGCCGTAAACTCTCCTGAATCAATCTGGGGCCTTTCGCATTCAAGTAAGGAGGCAAATTGTTAGGAAAAAAGTAATTTCTTCTGCGAAAAAATAATTATAGAAAATTTTGCCATTACAAATGATACCGAAAAAGGAGAGATTTTTAAAGATTTTTATTCGGAATCCTTTAGACAGGATATTTCATGCAATGAACCCTAACTCATACAAGAAGTGCAAGAATCTATACAGAGAATAAAGAACTCGAGACCGTCGCGAAATTTTAATTTAATTCATAAAACACAGCTCTGAACCCAAGAGAAAACTATTTTTTTCACATCAATCCCTGAAGTAAAATGTATTATTCAAAGATTAAATACAAAAAAATCAGCTGGCCCTGATAATATTTCCAACTTCATTTTCAAAGAAATATCACTAGGAGCAATTAAATACTTGATTTTGTATAAAAACTGCATTAATACCACGTATTGTCCTTATAAATGAAAGGCAGCCAAAATTTTCCCAATAATTTAAAAAACCACATAACTATGACATTAATAATTTTAGACTCATATCACTCCTTCAAATGTTGGGAAGATATTAGAAAAATTCATAATTTTGTACGATTTGGGTCCTATAAGGGCTATTAAATATGAACTCCTCAACTTTAGCCTTTCAGCGTAGCTTTTTTGTAAATCCAACTTGATTGGGTGTCTTCAAAAACATCTGAGCCACTGCTTTCTTGGTTAGAAAGTTGTTCTGCTTTTATTTTCTCCACTTTAATTGTTTTTCGTATTTTCTTTTATCCTCGTCGCCAAATGATACTCGTATATACAATGAGCTTTGGTACATATTATTCGCCACCTGACTCAGAGGCTGCTAGCCCGAAGCTGTTGTCAGCCCGTTAACGGAACGACTTTTTGGATTTTTCTATACAGTTAGTTATTTTAAGGAGGAATACCTATAAAAGAAATCTTACATATTTTCTAAGGTTTTTGTTAACATAGATTCGAAGTTTTTCAACTGTTCAACTGTTTGAATCAGCACGGAAGTAAGAAGGGTTCACGATTGACCTTTTCCCCATAGCGCGTTGTCTCTAAGTGAATTTGGTTTTACTCCACTTGATGCTAAATCGGCCAGGTTGTCGTGACTCACGTGTTAGTGAATTGATTCCCAAATCGGAAGACATTATTTTAACGACAACAAGGTAAAATAGCTTAAAAACAACAACAAGTCGAACTCTTATTAACAATTAAAACTATCCATTAAATACTGCTTACCACCCATGGAGCGAAATAACCACTGAACCGAAACATCTTACTTCTCTCTCCGAGGCATTGTAAGTGGTGTATTTATAGCCACTTAGTCAAATCTAACATCTAACAGCTTTGGTTGAGTCGGTCCATGCATATATCTCAATTTCGTTCCATTATTGAGATGCTTTTACATTTATCAAAAGTCTTACAAATAGAAAAATACCACATAGTGGGTGGAAGTGGCTCAAATATTGAATTCCCCATCGGAAGGTTCAGCGTTCAATCCCAACCGCGCCCGAAAGACACTCTTCATTCAGACAACTAAAATCAAGTGAGATGAATAGTTGCCTTGAATGCAACAACAGGTTAATTTGCACTAAAAAGTAGTCTCCCCGTTAAATATTGGATGCCACTCAGGGAGCAAAATAACCTCTGAGCCCAAAGATCTTTCTTTCTCTCTCTACCCCATGTTCCAAAAAACTTAAAACTTGCTCCGGCATTTAAAGAGTAGCCGTATCCTCTTGAGTGTCAAGTTCTTTTAAAAAAAAAAGCCTTTGGTAAAGTTGCATCAGCAAGCCCGCCTACTTCTACGTGTATTAATTTATGTTTGAGGAATGGTTACAACAATGCTTGTTGTATTTTAATTTTTTTATTTTTTATTTTGATTTTATTTCATATAGTATTCAAATACAATTCATTAACAAATGTTAAAAATAGTTTAACGCACAAAACTCATTTATATGAAATGTTGAGACATTTTACATTTTACTAACAAAAGTGGTGAAATAGTTCTGAATGCCACTTTAATCAATTATTTACATTAATATTAAAGTTTATGGCCATAAGGTTGCCAGGTAAAGGTAATTCATAGTAAAAATAAATTAACAAAAGCACGATGACGAAAAAAATCAATTAAATTAATAAATTATGAAAGATTAAAGTAGATAAACGAATTTAAGTTAAAATCCCCTTTCTGTAATACTTTTATCAGCTGTCTCTGAATAGTTTTAGGTTCTGTTAAACTCAATTTCAAATCATCCATAATAAAATAGCTTTTATTTATTTCGCCAATAAGTAGGTAGGCGATGGCGATGGCGCGATAGCTAGCTCCTTGGACTATCACGCAGACAGTCTGGGTTCGATTCCTGGCTGGGTCACCAACAATTTTTCAAATCGCCATCACCCTTTCGGCGGGCAATGGCAAACTCCCGAAAGTAAAATTGCCTACGAAAAAGCTTCTAAGGAGTGCCGTTCGGACTCGGCGATAAACCGTAGGACCCGCTCAGATGTGACTAGAATGACAACATGAGCAACACAAAGGAGTGTCAAGAAGCTAGGCCATGGCCCATACCGGGCTGCGAGCGCCACAGTGTTTTTTTTTTTTTTTTTTTTAAGTAGGTATTTGTTTGATTCGTATTGTGCAGTGTTTTAAAACCTATAGGGATTATCGGATTAAGAGTATCAGACCAAAAGAAAAGGCGTCGAACGACTCGAGCTGTAATTAGCCTGTCAGGGCAATAGAAATGGTTTTTTGGTCCTACAAGACCAACCGGACAAAAGAAAACACGAAATTTTCTTAATTACCCGCAGTACGGGCTTACATCAATCTAGCGAAAGCAAGATAGTTGCACTTGATATTTCTAAGGTATTTGACAGAGTTTGGCATCAGGTTCTTTTGTCGAAAATGTGTGCATTTGGGATCGACGACTCTCTTCTTCAATGGCTTAAAAATTACCTTTCGGAACGTTAAAATCAAGTTGTCTTGGATGGTTTCAAGTCTGATATTCACAAAATAAATGCTGGTGTGCTATCGCTATTTTCACCACCAGTGCCCTACAGAAATTTCCGTAATACCCGTCACGCTATTAATGCACATAATCCCGCGTGCGTGAGTTATGTACAGCAACAAATTTTTTTTTCACATATAGTATATACTATTCTCATGTAATCGTATTCTCTTGTTTCACAATTGTTTGTACTTTAAAATGTTGCTTAATTATCAAAATTAATTTTTTGTAATACTAAACCTTTGAAATACTTTGCTAGGTAAAACGTGTGGGAACTAAATTCAAGCTTCCGTTGCCACATTTTTCATTTTTTTGTGAACTATAAATGTTAGCTCAATGAAAGCCAATTTAATTATTATATTTTGGATTTTTGTGAAGTATGGAATAAAGATAATTTTTTTTGATTCCAAAGGAACGTCGTGTATTAATTGGCGCAGTTGGTAGGATACAAGTTGTATCCATTTTAACTTAATCGAAATACATTCATTACCAGTAATGACGGTTTATCGTTATTTAAGGAACTATTCTTGTGGTTAGTGCAAAGACTCTTGGAGATTACAAGTGCATTTGTAACGACAGCAATCATTATTTGAGAAAGTGATTCCCATTCATGCAAGTGTGACCAGGAAGTCTGCAGATCCTGACTCCTGGTGGTCTTCAAATCTTTAATTCCTGGATTCAACAGCTACAGAAGGGTGATTTTTATATTCATTTGCCTGTAAGTCTTTTAATTGGTTAACGTTCGTTCCTTTGTTCATCCTAAATACTATACTTCACAATCCTTATGCCCAAAAGTAGAATACGTAGAAGTAAGATGCAAGAACCATATTGTTTACCATTAGTTGATAGATTTGACGAATTTCAATACAATTTAACACCTTTAGAATCGAATTAGTACGAATTCGCAGTGACAAATAATTTTCCAACACTCAGTTAAAACCTGTTTTCCAAATCTTGCTGAAATGAATTCAGATAGTTCAAGCTCAAACGTAAACGCTAACGTAGTTACAATCATTGGTAATAGAAACTCTAGTAGTAGTCAATTAAATAGTTTAGATATGAAGAGTATATTTAATGGCTTACGTATACCAGATGCCGTTAAAGATCTACCTCATTTTGACAGTAACCCCCGTTCTCTGTACGACTTTATAAATAACGTTGAGGAAATTTTAAAGCTTATACCTCAGCCAGGCGGCACTTCATATGATACCATTATATAACAAGCTATTCAGGAATAAAATAATTGTTCAGGTCAATGAGGTATTAAATATGTACGGAACTCCAACAGAATGGGAGCAAATAAGAAATAATTTAATCTTGCACTATTCTGACAAGCGGATCGAATCATCTTTGATTCGAGATTTGCATGGGTTTCGACAAGACAATGATACTGTTGATGGATACTATCACCACCAACCTAATTTGGATTATTATATATAGGAAATTCAAAGTGATCAAGTTGCAAAGGTTACTGAAAATAAAACAATGCATGTGAATGAAATTGATGATGAACATTTTCATTCCAATGCCTCGGAAAACAATACGGGTTCTTAGAAGTAAATCAACACGGTAGCAATCTTCTGCCTTATATAAATGTGGCTTCACCTTTTGGTCGGTCACTAAAATTTCTAATAGATACCGGGGCCTCTGCTAATTTTATAAACCCAGAACTTACAGAAGCTAAATAACATGAAAATAATAACGCAGTTAAAATAACAGTCGTTTTGAGTACACATAAACTCAATAGACAGATCACAATTCAAGCATTCTCCGAATTTAATTCAAATGAACCGTTTACATTTCCCTTGTTTAAATTTCACAACTATTTTGATGGCCTGATAGGATTGAAAACCTTAGCGAAGTTAAATGCTTCAATAGATCCTAGGAATAAAATATTAAAAACTCAAAGTGCAGCTATTCCCTTATTGCTTGAACCCAACTTAATGTCAAAAATCTATATAATACCAGCAAGATCCAAAATGTTAGTTAAATTACCGGTTGATATCCAAAATGGTGAACTATGGATCAAGCCAACAAAAATAAGTAAATTTCTAGAAATACCTGCAGGCATATATAAATCTGAACAATGGTACAGTCACTTAGAGGTAATAAACAGTTCTGATATATAACAAAAATTATTTGTAGAGCAACCGATAAAAGTCGAACAATTCCAAGACTTATAATAATATATAATATATAATATAAATATTTGTCAGACTGACGACCAAATTACGACGAAGTACAGTCTTAAATTCAAAACCTATTGCAGCAAGGCATAATAAGGCCTAGCTATTCCCCATGGAGTAGTCCCATATGGATCGTACCCAAAAAGAGGGACGCATCAGGCGTTCAGAAATGGAGACTTGTTGTAGACCATCGTAAAGTTAATGAAAAAAAATAAATAAATAATAACAATGAGATAAGTCAGAATTTTTACATAAAGAAGTAGAGTTTCTTAGTCACGTAGTTACACCCGATGGCGTAAAACCCAATCCCAGTAAAATTCATTGCCATAAAACTTATCCGATACCCACCACTCAAAAGGAGATAAAGTCCTTCCTTGGCTTGCTAGGTTATTATTGAAAATTTACTAAGGATTTTGCGAATATACCAAAACTCTCAACGGAATGCTTAAGGAAAGGAAAAAGCATAAATCTCAACGAACGCTATGTTAAATGTTTTGAACAATGTAAGGATATATTAAGCAACGATCCACTATTACAGTACCCCGATTTCAGTAAGAGTTTTAATTTGACGACTGATGCTAGTAACGTTACAATTGGTCCAGTTCTTAGTCAAGGCCCAATAGGATCTGATAAACCAATGTGCTTCGCCCCAAGAAACTTATCCCAAACAGAACAGAACTATAGTACAATAGAAAAGGAATTTTGGCCAAAGTTTGGTCAACTAAATATTTCCGCCCATATCTTTTTAGTCAAAAGTTTAAAATCATAACCGACCATAAACCCCTCAACTGGCACTAAAAGATTCCAATTCGAAATTAGTAAGATGGCGATTAAGATTAGAGGAATTCGATTACAAAATGGTTTATAAGAAAGGCAAAGCTAATACAAATGCCGACGCACTCAGTCGTATCGAAATCAATCTTAATGAGTCGTCTGCTGATGCAGATTTCCTTACAAATTCCAATTTATCAGTACAAAATAACGCCTATGATTTAGAAAACAGTTTAAGCTTGTCTACCATTCACTCTGCCCATGAAAATCTCGATGACGGAATATATATTTCCAAAAGACCCCTCAACGAGTTTACGGAACAGTTGGTTTTGAACAAAACAAATTGCATTGTTAAGCCTCCCATGATCTACAACATCCTCTTTGAAACAAAACGTAGACATATATTTAGGCAATCTGATCTCCTCAACGAAAAAGTAATTGTATCAATTCTTTAAGGAATATCTCAATCCCAATAATTTAACAGCCATTTATACAGATGATAATACTTTCAAAATAGTTCAGGAAGTATTCTCCAAATATTCCAAATGTTTAAATTAATACGATGTATGGAAAAACTGAATGATATCACTAATACTGATCAACAGGATGCCCTTTTAAATAGGTATCACATAGACACCAACCACGGCGGCATTAACGAAAGTATGATAGGCATTCCCCGAAAATAAAATATGAACTTTCTGAAATTCCAAATAAACCTCTCAATATTTTGCATATAGATGTTTACAGTTTTCACAATATACAAATACTTACAATAGTCGATAAATTTTCAAAATTCGCTTCTGCTTATATCTTAACTGCACGTAATAGTATCAATATAATCAGCTCTTTAAGGCAATTCTTTTTCCCAACACGGTACACCCAAGAAAATTGTATGCGATTCAGCCGCTGAATTCACTTCAAACTTATTTAAATAATTTTTTGACCAGTACCAAATTCAATTACAAATAACTACCCCCCAAAACTCCACAGGTAATTCTCCTATTGAAAGATTTCACTCAACATTGACCGAAATTTACAGAATAATTTACGACAAAAATAATAGACAAATACCTACAGACATACTGAACGAAGCATTGACTACATATAACAATTCAATACATTCGGTTACAAATTTGACGCCTTTCGAACTCATGACAGGAAGAACATATCAATTTAGGAAATCAATACAGCATGTCTCTGAACACGATTATATAAATAAATTAAAATCATATCAAGACAAACTGTACAACGAAATTAGAATTAAACTCGAAAACCATAATAGATCAGTTATAGATAAATTAAATCGAAATCGTGAAGAACCTCCAAACTTTAGTACAGATGATATAGTATACGAATATAATAGTAAAGGAAATAAAATAAACTCTAAAGCAAAGAAATTACAGGTAGTGACCGAAAACAAAGTAACCATTTTAGCCAAAAACAAAAAAATAGGAAAGCTCACAAAAATAAATTAATTAAGAAACACAAATTTCAGGTTTACACAAGCCATAAGTCAACGAATCGAAAATCAAGACCTCTCGAAGAGTCAAGGCCTTTTTCCCATAAAATTAGGCCTGGTACGGTTAATTGATACACATACAAAATTCTTACACATCATAAACTTGACAGCTTTTGAAGAAGATATTAGCAACATCAGAAGATCTGTAGAACTTATTAACAGAAATAAGAACCTTGATCAAATGAAAGGAGTCACATATATAAAATTTAAGGAACTAGAAAATAAATTCCTATCACTTCTACCCCGATACCGAAATAGAAGAGGCCTTATCGACGGAATAGGATCATTAATAAAAAAAATATCACATGGGAACATGGGCGACAATGACGCTGTACAAATAAATAACGACATTAAACTATTACAATCTAATCAACATGACATGAACAAAGAAATTACAAAACAGGTCCAGATTAATAATAAAATGATAGAAAGGTTTAGTAACATAACAAAGCGTATAAATTCACAACAGCAATATTTGAAAGATTATTTAATTAAGTTCCAATTAGCATTGTGCCAGAGAATTCGTAACGAACAAGAAAAATTTTCAATATATGCAATATATTTATCAAACTAACTATAACATTGAAATATTAACGAACCATTTACAAGAAATCGCTGAATCTATAACTCTTGCAAAACTTAATATATTTCCTTAACAAATTTTAAATCCAAGTGAATTAGAATTTATACATAAACATATCGCAAATCAGAAAATAAAGTTATCTTCGGATGAACAATTATATTAGTCTTCAAGCCTACTACAACCACACGAATATCATATTTTTTATAAAATTACCAATCCTATTCGAAGCATCTTTCACCCTGTACCATTTAATCAAATTACCTATAAACAAACCCTTACAATTAATATAACCAAACCCTATGTCCTCATCAACGATCGTTACATACAATTTATCGACGAACCATGTTCAATGATTCAATGATTGAAAGTGTTTTCTACTGTGCGAAAGGAAACTAAAAGAATATTACAACGGACAATAGTACCCTAAATATAATCAAAAACAATAGAGCCACCTGTTCCCTAATCGAAGACCTGAACCAAGCCAACATCATGCAACCAGAAGAAAATTACATACTTTTAGTAAACTCTCCCAACATAGAAATGTCCTCCACATGTGGAATCGAGACGAAGTTAATATCGGGAATGCTTCTACTGCACTATGAAGAATGCGATATAACCTTAAACAATGTAGTGTGTAAAGGCAAAACGAATTTATTTTGGGATAGAATACAAATTATATCTTCAATATTCACTAATATAAGTTCTTATTTTCCCATTGATCGATTGAACACCAGTAGACTAACACCAGACAACTTAACCAACACAGAAATTATCAAATGGCTCAAAACAAACAACAAAATTAGTCACTTCCCATGTGTGTAATTATCATGCTAAAAATATTGTACCTGATCAACTTTACAAGGAAGTTTCGCCGGAATCATGCAGCACCCAGTCAACAAACAGATAATATAAATGTTTGTTTGCACTGTAATATTTCGGCTAGGGATCGAAATGATACAACGTTATTCTGTTTCAAAACAATCTATTTATTATTATTTAAAAACAACTTTCAATTAATTCATAACAGATTTCGCTACTATTTCACAATTCAAATCTATTATCTTTCACCATCAAGACTTAGCTCCTTTTCTATCGCTTTCCGAATATCAACTTCTGGTCCGCAGTTTCTCATCCTGTATTTATACGTCATTTGTCGGTTTCTAGTTCTTTCTGGTAACTTCTGGTTTCAAACTGGGGTAATAACTGAACTCTCCAACGTGGAGAGTTTGTATGATCCTAAAGTTATGCAACACTGGATTCTTGATTTAATCACATATGTACCACAATATCCCCTTCTTAAACTTGTTCGTCCCGAACAAACTCTTCGACATTCTGCCCGATATAGCGATGTAATCGATTCATATGAACCACTTTCAACTTTCCATGGTTCTGTTGAAACGTTCTACCATCCCGTCCGATTGTGGGTGGAGCGGTGTTGTTCTCATCTTTTTAATTCCTAGTAGCTCGCACAACCCTTGGAAAATCTTGGACTCGAAGTTGCGCCCTTGATACGAGTGCAATTCCATTGGTACGATGAATATGCTCACCTAGTTGTAAACGATCTGTTCAATCACGGTTTTGGCTTCCTGGTTAGGGATAGCGAAAGCCTCAGGCCACTTACTGAAGTAATCCATAACAACAAGAATGTAGCGATTTCCCTTTTCGGTTTCAGGAAACAGTCCTGCGATGTCAACTGCGATTCTCTCGAAGGGCGCTCCAGCGTTGTATTGCTGAATTCTGCCGTGAGTTTTAACCCTCGGGCCTTTACTGGCGGCACAGATGACACACTTTCTGCACCAATTTTCTACATCGTCCCTGGCGTGCACCCAATAAAAACGTTCTCGCACCTTTTCTAACGTTTATTCACTCCCAAGTGGCCTCCGGATACTCCATCGTGCAGTTCACTTAGCACGTCACTGACTCTCGACCTTGGCACAACGAGCTGCATCACAAACGACTTTCCATCTGAGCTTTCCCACCTTCGCCTCAAAACACCATCTGGAACATGAAGCGAGTCCCACTGTACCCAGTGTGTCTTTAGTTCGGGACTTTTATTGGATATTTCTTGCTAATATGGTTCTTCTTCATGTTCCTTCCAGGCGAGTACTGGCTCGATATCCACATCCTCTTTTTGGGCGTTTCGCAATTCACTTTCATTCCAGCCCTCAGTGGGACCAGCTCTTAGCCGTTGGGTGGATACCGCATCTTTTTCTTCTTGTCGTTTGCAATCAGATCTGCAAGGCCGCCGGGACAGAGTATCGGCATTAGAGTGAAGGGTGCCCTTTCGGTGCTATATGTCGTAGTCGTTACTGAATACTGTCCTAAGGCATGCGGCACTCTCATTCCCGTACACCATCGGAATCTCAACGTTCCTGTACTTAAGTACATGAGTTCCGGTGTCAAGCACTAACTGAATCATTCCGAGTGAAGAAAAACTCTCTGTCCTATTCGGACTCCCACCCCTGAGAGTCAATATCGAAACCAAACACACCTGAGTTTCAAACCACTACATCACAACAACTTTCCTTTCCCCCTCCTTCTAACTTCCCGCCCGCGCCCGCGCCCTGGCAACAGTAAAAGGGTATCATAAGACCCCTTGAGGCGCGCGCAAATTATAAAAAAAAAACAAAACAAATATTATACGACTCCATAAAGTCAAGTCCAATGATACACTCTTCGCGTATATCGGCCACTAGGAATACGTGAACGAATGTTAGTCCTGACAGATTGATCGAAAGAAGAACCTCTCCATACACTTTCGCCATCGCTCCTGTTGCTGTTTTCAGACGAACATAATGGAAGCGGCGGCACCGGTGTCAATGGTGCCCACGTACTTATTCTGGTCAATGAGGGATCCAGTGTAAGACTCTTGTTATTTCGTTTTGCTTGTGAGACTTGGATTTTGATCCTGGGGGCGTCAATTCCGGAAATCAACTTCTGCCTCATAAAGTTGGTCCTTACACGTTTTCCGACTGTTGACTGGATGATGCGCTGCTTACAGTATAGATGCCATTTGCAACTGCCTGTTATCAATCGCTTGCTTAAACGCCGCTAAAGCCATTTCGTTTATAAGGTCTTCTCTGGCATTAGGATAAGATAAATGCGCCAACCGTTCGATATCTGCCTGCAACTGCTGAAGTGTTTCTCCCCTATTCTGGCAGTATACTCTCTGCACATGGTCATCTCCGAAGCGCATTTCTATAACTTTAACCAAATCGTCGTAGTTGCGTTTTTTATCTTCTGAGATGGTTTGCAGAAATTCCGCAGCTTTTCCTCTCAGTGCCAGCGTGAGCGCAGTCAACTTTTCCTCGTCATCCCAGTTGTTGGTCATGGCAGCTGCTTCAAATTGTCTTCTATATATTGGCCATGATGTTTGGCCATCACAAACAGGTGGTTGCATCTCTTTCCTTCTAGGGCAGTCTGTAGAAATTTGTCGGCCTTTTGTTACTTCACCGTTTAGCAAGATTCTCAATATTGTTTTCAGCCTTCTCGAACTGTTCCTCGACTTTCACGAGCTGTACGTGGAATCCGGTTCCAAACTTTGCGAGTTGTGCATAGTGCACATTTAATTTTTGATCGATTATTTCGAATTTCGCTTCTAGAGAATTCTTGAACTCTTCGACAGTGTTTTTTCTGCGCGGCAACAGAGGAATTCTTCTGCTCATGTAGAGAATTCTTCTGTTCTTCTACAGACTTCTTCTGCTTTTCTAAAGAATTGTTCTGCTCTTCAAACTTAGAATCCATACTTCTCCTTTGTTCTTCTAACTTACAATTCGATCCAAGGAGCAATTCCATAATAGCAGGCATGTCAACTCCTGTGCTCACATGTTTTTCTTCTACGTCGAACAAAAAAAATGGATTTCGGATCTTTTCCATCTTTTTCGACTGCTTCTTGTAGCCCAAGAATCAAATCACTTTTTCCTCCAGCTGTAGAAAGATTCCGCTTCTCTAGCTCAATTTTCAGCTGTGGTATGCTAACCCGTAGCAATGGACCGAACATTTTTATTTTTTTTTCGTTTTTCACAGCACTCAGAATAAGATACACAAATGTTATATTTTGGCTAGAATCCGAAATGATATATTTTGTTTCAAAAAACTCTATTTACTACTATTTGAAAACAACTTTCAATTAATTTTCAACCGATGTCACTAATATTTCAAAATTCGAATCTCTTATCTTTCACCATTAAGACTTAGCTCCTTTTCTATCGCTTCTATCAACTTCTCCTGTATTTATACGACATTTGTCGGGTTCTAGGCCTTTCTCGTAATTTCTGGTTTGAAGCTGGAGTTATAACTGAACTCTCCAATGTGGAGAGTTTGTATGATCCCAAAGTTATGCAACACTGGATTCTTGATTTAATCACATATATACCACAATATCCCCCTCTTAAACTTGAATCCCTCTCCCCGTTAAATGCGATGGACAACATCGTTGATGCGTTTTACCAATTTATAAGGTCCTTCCCAGTCTTGCTGTAATTTGGGTGATACGCCTTGCCGTCTATAAGGGTTACATACCCACACTAGATCTATTTCCTGGAATCCCGTTGCGGTCGCCTTGATATCATTCCTCGTATTCAGGCGGTTACTGGCTATCTTGATCTTATCCCTGGTTCTTCGTTGCAGGTCCCTTATAATCTGTCTGAGGTCTGTAACATAGTCGTCTTCATTTCTGTTCTCTTCAGACGGCGGTGATCCAAACATCAAATCACTAGGTAACCGGACTCTTCGACCGAAAAGGATTTCCGATGGAGTGTGACCTGTGGTGTTGTGTACTGCACTCCGATAGGCTAATAGGAATATTGGAGTCTGCCTATCCCAATCTCATTGATAGTCGCCAACGACCTTTGATAGGTGTTCATTCAAGGTTCTGTTGAAGCATTCTACCATCCCGTCCGATTGTGGGTGGAGAGGTGTTGTTCTCGTCTTTTTGATCCCCAGTAGCTCACATACTTCTTGGAAAATCTTAGACTCGAAGTTTCGCCCTCGATCCGAGTGCAATTCCATCGGTACGCCCAATCTGCTCACCCAGTTGTATACGATCTGCTCAATATTTTTTTTTTTTTTTCAATTAATTTTTATTCTCAATAAAATCTACATTGGTTATGCGTTTCCGCGAAGCCTTAGGGGCTTTTCTGCAGAATGTTGTATTTCTAACATTAGTGATTGAAATTAAGTACGCTTAGTTCAATAAACATTCAATAAAAGATTAACACGAAAAAATTATTCGACATAAGTAATTTTGATCGCTTTGGATTTAGATTTACTTTAAGATTAAAACATTTTAACATTTTAACAATTTGACTTTTTTAACATTGTATTGAGATTAAAAACATTCAATTATTCGAATTTTGATTTAAAAGAAAGTTCTTTATGTTTTTTTTTCTAGTTTTAAAATTTCTAGCGTTTTTTAGTTCTTGCGGAATTGTGTTGAGGATTTCAGGCACAATGCATTTCAACTGTCTTCTTCCATAGTTGTTGTAGAATCTGGGTTCATGAAGCATACCTTGTGCACGTCTTCTTGTGTTTCTCCCATGGTTAATTGGAGTGATGAATCTTGCGTCGTCGTAATACTCTAATATAATCGTCATCTTGAAGATGTCTTCCACTTTAAGGACATTGAACCTTCCTCTCTCTGTTACATTTCGACGAGTCAATATGTTTATTTTTTTCAGTGCTGCAGTTTGTAATTTCTGAAGTTTTTTTAAATGAGTTAACGATGCATTACCCCAGGCAAGTATTCCATATCTTAGTCTGGATTCCACTAGCGCAAAGTACACTTGTTTTAGCACAGATGTTGTAGTTTGGTACTGCAGATGAGTAAGTGCGTACAATGCTCTTTTAAGACTCGAACGTAACTCATCAATGTGCTTATCCCACAGAAAGTTATTGTCAATTATCACTCCTAGATATTTGTAATTTTGAACTGTATCTATAGGGCAGCTAGTCGAGGTATGGCAGCCATCATTCCTACAGTATATTTGTTGTTCGGTAGCCTTGAACTGCGGATTTCTTATATGCATCATTTTTGTTTTGGATGAGTTGATCATTAAACCATGATCATGACACCATTTTACTGCATTATCAAACTCTTCCTGAATTATTGTTGTTGCCGTCTGCAAAGATCTGTGACATACCACTATCGCTGTATCGTCGGCATAAGCAAAGGGTTTGGCTCGCTTGAAAATGCGGAGAAGCTCATTAGCGTATAGTATAAACAGAATCGGACCCAGTTTCGATCCTTGTGGGACTCCGTATTCTGCATGTTCTTTTTGGCTATGGGTCTCGCTGATCTTGACACAAAAAAGCCTGTTGTGTAGATATTCCTTTAGCCAGTCGGCCAATAATCCTCGTATTCCTATACGTTCGAGAGTCAAACGCTTTACTAAAGTCCATAAATATGACCAAGACGTGGTAACTTTTGTTAAGACTTTCATTGATATGATTTGCAAATTCTCCTAATAGTTTACCCGTGCTTTTCTTTTTCTGGAAACCGTATTGATTTTCGTGGATGATGGAGTATTTTTCAATAAAATTCTGCAACCTGTTTGTTATGACTTCTTCGAGGCACTTTTCTACAACTGGCAATATGGATATTGGCCTGTAATTGTTGAGCTGACTTTTTGTACCACCTTTGTATATTGGCCTGACCACTGCAGTTTTTAAGACTTCTGGAATTTTTGCTTGTGTAAGACTCAAATTAATAAATTTGCACAAAATCGGCGCAAAAATTACCGCGTGAGTTTTGATATCCAACGCTCGAATTCCATCAATACCAGGTGACTTATTTTCGTCAAGCAAACCAATTATTCTTGACATTTCAAATACAGTTGTTTCTTGAATAAAAACTGATTTGTCTAGCGTTTTATTTAGGTGAATCGATGTAATTGAGTCGCATTGGTGCACAATGTTTTCAATTTGTTCTTTAAAGTTTTTTGCACATTCGCTCGCGAGATTGCTCACACACAATTGACCAGTGAAATTCTTAATTATGGTTTCATCTAGGCTAGGCTTTTTCCTTCCCATTATCTCGTTGATTAGGCTCCATGTTTTTCGGGGGTTTGATTTGATTTGGTTGAACTTGGTTTTGTAAAACAGAGATTTTTGCGTTGTTATTTCTTTGTTTAGTTTGTTCCGAAATTTCTTATAATCCAGTTCGAAGGTCCTACTCAATCTGTTATTTTTCCATCTTTTGTATAACTCATCCCTTTTTTTACACCTAGCTATTAAGTCATGTGACATCCATGGGTTATGCTTTCTTTCCTTTTTTATTGTTCTTACAGCTGTAGACTTTTCGTATATGCTTTTCATTTTATCGCCAAGTTTTTGGTAAAGAGAAATTGCATTATTTTTTTTAATCACTTCTTCCCAATTTGTTTCGGCGATTAATTCGTTTACTTTTGCGTTGCATATAAGTGATATGCTGGTCAGTTTTTCTTTTACGACTGATTGTTGCGAATTTGAAAAATATAGGGTTGGGTAATGATCTGTTATACAGCTTTCAATGTGATCAATTGTCGATTTTGTTCCCGTCTTCGGATCTATTCTAGTATAATCTGTTATTACATTCAATAACCCCAGTGACGCCAGCATCTCTAAATATTCTTTTACCCCGGATAAATCTAGATCTTTAACATTAATATTCATATCTCCCATTACTACAATATCTCTTTTTCCCAATTGTTCAATATCGTTTCTGAATTCTTCAATAAACGCTTTTTTGCTATAACCTGGTGGTCTGTAAATTCCAAATACATATTTGTTTTTATTGTTTTCCACAATTCGAATTCGTATGCTTTCGTATGACACGCTTTCAGGTGTAAGTGGTGTGTATTCTAAGCCATCTCGAATTATCATTAAAATTCCACCACCTCTGCGATTTTTTCTATTCAGAAATTTAGTTTGAAAGCCATCTAGCCTATAAAACTTTTGTTCTTCTTCCTCTATATTTGTTTCAACCAATACTATAATTTTTAATGCATTAACAAAGCGGTTTATTTTCAAACAGAAGTCGTTCCAATTCTTACGCAAGGATCTTATGTTAAAATTCAAGTAGCAACATTTATTTTTTGCTAATTCATTTATGTTGATGTCGCTAAAACCATTCATTACCCTACAATTCAAATCAACATGTAAGCCATTGTTTCTGTTTGCGTTTTCCATTTTGACATTAAAAGTTTTTGTGTTTCTTCTGTTTACAAACACTGTTATTATTGTGTGCGTGCAATTTTTATAATATCGTCAACGGAACTTATTAATATGGGCTGCGTACTCTCATTTTGTCTGGCCAATATTCTTCCTGCACTTTCCCATACAAATCTCCAGTTTTCTTGTCTCGCTTTCTCCTTTGCCATCCACATCAAGTGTTTGTTATATTTAGTCAGCTGATTGTTGACATACACCGTAGCATCAGGCAGAGCTGTGTTCGCGTTTGTGCAGCTGTTGAATTTTTCCATTACAGCTCTTAGTTTGATGGAGCGAGTGGATCGAGTTTGTTTGATAAATTGCATTTTCGTTATTCGGGATGCAAATGTTGAAACAATTGTGGATTTCTCAGTATTTTTTTGTTTTCGTTCGATATATATCTGTGATATCATTGTCGTTTATCTCACAATTAATCGTTTTACCTATGCCCTTTACAATTTCTGTTAGGCTTTCTTGTTGTGTAGGGGGAATATTTTTAATATCAATATTGTTTGTAATTGCTTGCTGTTCGAGTGTGTTGATCTGTGATTGCATATTTTCTATTATCTCATCCTTTTTTTTATTGCTTTCTCTGAGGTCTTTCAATTGTAATATTTCGGCTAGGGTTCGAAATGATAAAACGTTATTCTGTTTCAAAACACTCTATTTATTGTTATTTAAATACAAATTTAAATCAATTCACAAACAATTTCACTTCTGTTTCACAATTCAAATCTCTTATCTTTCACTTAGTAAGACTTAGGTCCTTTTCCATCGCTTTCCAAAAATCAACTTATCGTCCGCAGTTTCTCATCCTGTATTTATACCACATTTGTCGGGTTCTAGTTCTTTCTCGTAACTTCTGGTTTGAAACTGGGGAAATAACTGAACTCTCCAACGTGGAGAGTTTGTATGATCCTAAAACTATGCAACACTGGATCCTTGATTTAATCACATATATACCACAATATCCCCCTCTTAAACTTGTTCGTCCCGAACAAACTCTTCGATATTCTGCCCAATATAGCGATGTATTCGATCCACATGAACCACTTTCATCTTGCCTCTTCCTCGTTGAATGCGATAGACAACATCGTTGATGCGTTTTACGACTTTATATGGTCCTTCCCAGTCTTGCTGTAATTTGGGTGATACGCCTTTCCGTCTATGAGGGTTATATAGCCACACTAGATCTCCTTCCTGGAATCCCGTTGTGGTCGCCTTGACATCATACCTCGTCTTCATGCGGTCACTGGCTATCTTGATCTTATCCCTGGTTCTTTGGTGCACGTCCCTAATAATCCGTCTGAGGTCTGCGACATAGTCGTCTTCATTTCTGTTCTCCTCAGACGGCGGTGATCCAAACATCAATTCACTAGGTAACCGGATTGTTCGACCGAAAAGAATTTCCGATGGAGTGTGACCTGTGGTGTTGTGTACTGCACTCCGATAGGCTAATAGAAACATTGGAATTTGCCTATCCCAATCGCATTGCTTGTCGCCAACGACCTTTGATAGGTGTTCATTCAAGGTTCTGTTGAAGCGTTCTACCATCCCGTCCGATTGTGGGTGGAGCGGTGTTGTTCTCGTCTTTTTGATACCCAGTAGCTCGCACACCCCTTGGAAAATCTTGGATTCGAAGTTGCGCCCTTGGTCCGAGTGCAATTCCATCGGTACGCCAAACCTGCTCACCCAGTTGTAAACGATCTGCTCAATCACGGTTTTGGCTTCTTGGTTAGGGATAGCAAAAGCCTCAGGCCACTTGCTGAAGTAATCCATAACAACAAGAATGTAGCGATTTCCATTTTCGGTTTCAGGAAACGGTCCTGCAATGTCAACTGCGATTCTCTCGAATGGCGCTCCAACGTTGTATTGCTGCATTTTGCCGTGATTTTTAACCCTCGGGCCTTTACTGGCGGCGCAGGTGACACACTTTCTGCACCAATTTTCGACATCGTCCTTGGCATGCACCCAATAAAAACGTTCTCGCACCTTTTCTAACGTCTTATTCACTCCCAAGTGGCCTCCGGATACTCCATCGTGCAGTTCCCTTAGCACGTCACTGACTCTCGATCGTGGCACAACGAGCTGCATCACAAACGACTTTCCATCCGAGCTTTCCCACCTTCGCCTCAAAACACCATCTTGAACATGAAGGGAGTCCCACTGTGCCCAGTATGCCTTTAGTTCGGGACTTTTATTGGATATTTCCTGCCAATCTGGTTTTTCTTCGTGTTCTTTCCAAGCGAGTATTGGCTCGATATCCGGATCCTCTTTTTGGGCGTTTCGCATTTCACTCTCATTCCAACCGTCAGTGGGCTCAGCTCTTAGTCGTTGAGTGGATACCGCATCTTTTTCTTCTTGTCGTGCGCAATGTTTGCAATCAGATTTGCAAGGTCGCCGGGACAGAGCATCCGCATTAGAGTGAAGGGTTCCCTTTCGATGCTGTATCTCGTAGTCGTACATCTGGAGTCGTTCAATCCACCTTGCGACTTGTCCTTCAGGATTTTTAAATTGCAGCAACCACTTCAGAGATGCATGGTCTGTGCGAAGAATGAATTTTCGTCCGTACAGGTACTTATGGAAATGCTTTGTTGCCAAGACCAAAGCAAGAAGTTCCCGCCTGGTAACACAGTAGTTCCTTTCCGGCTTAGAGAGCACCTTACTAAAGTAGGAAACTACGTTTTCTTGCCCGTCATGCATCTGCGAAAGGACAGCTCCAATTCCGACGTTACTGGCATCTGCATCCACAATAAATGTTTTTCCTGGAGTAGGGTACGCTAGTACAGGGGCCTCACATAGTTGTTGTTTGAGAGTTTTGAAGCTTCTTTCGCATTCACTTGACCATTTGAATTGTTTTCCCTTTTCTGTTAGTTCATGCAAACTCTTTGCGATCCCAGCAAAATCCTTCACAAACCGCCTGTAGTAGGTAGCGAGTCCCAGAAAGCTTCTCAGTTGGTGTTTGTCTCTTGGGACTGGCCAATTTTTCACCGCTTCGATCTTTTCTGGGTCTGTCCTTACCCCTTCGGATGAGATGATGTGTCCCAAGTATTTGACATCTGGCCTAAAGAGATGACACTTCTTCGGGTTTAGCTTAAGCTGTGCACTTCGTAGTCTTTGGAACACTTCCTTTAAGTTATCTCGATGTTCTTGAAAAGTTTTGCCGACCACGATGACATCGTCCAGGTAGACCAAACAGGTTTTCCATGTTAGTCCCAGCAAAACTCGTTCCATTAGACGCTCAAAGGTTGCCGGAGCATTGCACAATCCGAATGGCATTACTGTGAATTGCCAAAGCCCGTTTCCTGCGGTGAAGGCTGTCTTCTCACGGTCCTCCGGATGGATCTGTACTTGCCAGTAGCCACTCTTCAAATCAAGTGTGGAGAACCATTGCGCTCCTGACAGTGTGTCCAGTGTGTCGTCAATCCTTGGCAAGGGGTAGCTATCCTTCTTGGTGACATTATTTAGCTGGCGATAATCCACGCAGAATCTATTGGTGCCGTCTTTCTTCTTGACCAGTACAACGGGTGATGCCCACGGACTCTTTGAGCCTTCAATCAACCCTTCATTTTCCATAGTCGAAACCATTTCTGCAACCTCCGTCTGCTTAGCTAATGGTAAACGCCTAGGAGGTTGACGTATGGGTCTTGCATCTCCAGTGTCTATTCGGTGTTGTACCAAATGTGTGCTGCCATATTCGCCATCCTGCGAGGCAAATACGTCTGCAAATTCGTTGATTAATTCCTCTGCCATCGCTCGTTGCTCCTGGTTCAGCTCGGTTTGCCTGAGTATAGTTCTTTTCAACTCGGCTGTGCTACTTGATGGCAAAGATATAGCAGCATTCTCCTTCGACAACTTGGTGATAGCAGTTATCGGTACGCACGCTCCGATCGAATGTCCTTGCTTTAGTTTGATGCTCTTATTTCCCACATTCAAGATTCTTACTGGGACCATTTTGCCTTTCGGCTCAACGAGCATCTTTCCCACGACGTAATTCTGATAATGATTTTTAGAGTCCGGCTCAATCAAATAGAATCGATGGCTCCCAAGATCACCTTCCAGCTTCGCCCAAATTAGTGTCTCTGCGGAAGGTGGTAAGATCTCTTCCTTGTTGACTACTGTCCTAAGGCATGCGGAATTCTCATTCCCGTACACCATTGGAATCTCGACGTTCCTGTACTTAAGTACTTGAGTTCCGATGTCGAGCACTACATTATGCGCCTTCATAAAGTCAACTCCAATGATGCACTCGTCACATATATCGGCCACTAGGAATACGTGGGCGAATGTTAGTCCTGCCAGATTGATCGTAAGAACAACCTCTCCATACACCTTTGCCGTCGCTCCTGTTGCTGTTTTCAAGCAGTAGCTACTGGTATTGTGTAGCCATGAATCATGGGCGATATCCCTTCTTATAATGGAAGCGGTGGCACCGGTGTCAATGGTGGCCACGCATTTATTCTGGCCAATGTGGGCTTCCACTGTAAGACTCTTGTTATTTCGTTTTGTTTGGGAGACTTGGATTTTGATCCTGGGGGCGTCAATTCCAGAAACCAACTTCTGCCCCTCGAAGTTGGTTCTTACACGTTTCCCGCCTGTTGACTTGACGTTGCGCTGCTTGCAGGATAGATGTCATTCCTGCCAGATGCCTCTTCGTTACGTCTCCTAGCAGCGCATTGTGGACAACTGCGTTGTTTAAGTGGCGACCTGCACTCACGCTGCAGATGTCCTATTTGGTTGCAGTTCCAACAACGGACTTGTCCTCCACGCACACTGTTCCGCTCCACGACATCTGTTCGTTGGCATGAGCATTCCACGGCTGTCATTTCTCTCACGCGGTGGATTCCTTGAGATGCTTGGTCGGCAGCTTTCATCGTCAGGGCAAATGCTAGGGCCTCAGGGAGGGTTCGTTTTCCAGCCATTCTTACAGCCATTTGCAACTGCCTATCTTCAATTGCTTGGGTAAACGCCTCTACAGCCATTTCGCTGATAATGTCTTCTCCGGCATTAGGATAAGATAAATGCGCCAACCGTTCGATATCGGCCTGCAACTGCTGAAGTGTTTCTCCCCTCTTCTGGACTCTGCTGCGCAGTTGAACTCTGTATACTTGTTGCATATGGTCATCTCCGAAGCGCATTTCTATGGCTTTAACCAAAGCGTCGTAGTTGAGTTGTTTATCTTCTGAGATGGTTTGCAGCAATTCCGCAGCTGTACCTCTCAGTGCCAGCGTTAGCGCAATCGACTTTTCTCCGTCGTCCCAGTTGTTGGTCATGGCAGCTGCTTCAAATTGCCTTCTATATATTGGCCACGACGTTTGGCCATCGAAAACAGGCGGTTGCATCTCTTTCCTTCTAGGGCTGTCTGTAGAAATTTCTCGGACCTTCTGTTTCTTCACTCTCTCTAGTTCTTTAGCAAGATTCTCAATATTGTTTTCAACCTTCCCGAACTGTTCCTCGACTTTCACGAACTGTTCCTGGAATTCGGTTCCAACCTTTGCGAGTTTTGCCTCGTGCATATTTAATTTTTGATCGATTATTTCGAATTTCGCTTCTAGAGAATTCTTGAACTCTTCAACAGTGTCTTTCTGTGCGGCAACAATGGAATTCTTCTGTTCTTCTAACTTAGAATCCATACTTCTCCTTTGTTCTTCTAAAGAATTCTTCTGTTCTTCAAATTTAGAATTCAATCCAAGGAGTAATTCCATCATAACGGCCATGTCAACTCCTGTGCTCACATTTTCTTCTTCTACGTCGAACAAAATGGATTTCGGATCTTTTCCATCTTTTTCGATCGCTTCTTGTAGCCGAAGAATCAAATCACTTTTCCCTCCGGCTGCGGAGAGATTCCGCTTCTCTAGCTCAATTTTCAGCTGGGGTATACTTAGCTCCAGCAATGTACGTGCCATTTTTTTTTTTTTTTTTATTTTTATTTTATTTTTTTTTTTATTTCACAGCACTCAGAATAAGTTTCATCCCACTTCTGACACCAATGTAATATTTCGGCTAGGGTTCGAAATGATAAAACGTTATTCTGTTTCAAAACACTCTATTTATTGTTATTTAAATACAAATTTAAATCAATTCACAAACAATTTCACTTCTGTTTCACAATTCAAATCTCTTATCTTTCACTTAGTAAGACTTAGGTCCTTTTCCATCGCTTTCCAAAAATCAACTTATCGTCCGCAGTTTCTCATCCTGTATTTATACCACATTTGTCGGGTTCTAGTTCTTTCTCGTAACTTCTGGTTTGAAACTGGGGAAATAACTGAACTCTCCAACGTGGAGAGTTTGTATGATCCTAAAACTATGCAACACTGGATCCTTGATTTAATCACATATATACCACACAATTCTTTGTTTATGTTTTCTATAAAGTCGTTATTTTTCTTCATGTATGTGTTGAGTTCATCGTACTTTGCCGCTAGGAAATCGCAGCTTGCCGTGATTTCTTTGATTTCCCCTCTGAGTAGACGTATTTCCGCTAGAATAGTCGAGTTACTGTGACTTGAGATGTTGTTACCTAGGTTGCCGGGGGTGCTGGGCTCTCTCATCCTTTTTGATGGGTGTTCCTGTTGGGGTGAGGGGGCGCTGCTAACTGCAGCCGTACTTTGGACATCTCCACTATTTCTGCATAATTGGCATTTCCATACTTCTCTTCTCGATCCCATGGTTCTCCATGATTTTTCTGTGACCGTCGTGCACACGAAATGAAGTTTTCGCTTACAAAACGAACACACAGCAAAGTCACTTTCGGCGGGGATATTATCACTGCAATGTCCGCACACATACATGTTAGGGGGTGGAGAATTCAAGCTGTGGGAATGACTGTTAAATATTATTTTATAAACGCTAGGGAGTTGTATGATTTTGATATACTATTTCCTTTTGTAAAGACTTGTTTTTTAAAAAAAAGAAAGTCACTGTCTTAGGATTTTTTGTTTGCTATCCCGCTGAATTAATACTTTTAACACTTTTAAACTTTGCTTTAAGAATCTAAATCACGAAGCGGTTAAAATAAAAACACGTCCTCATACACTGCTTTCACTTACTACACATATCGGTTTAAGCTTCCAGGTTAGGGATAGCGAATGCTATAGGCCACTTTCTGAAGTAGTCCATAATAACAATAATGTAACGCTTTCCATTTTCGGTTTCAGGAAACGATCCTGCGATGTCAACTGCGATTCTCTCGAAGGGTGCTCCATCGTTGTATTGCTGCATTCTACCGTGAATTTTTACTCTCGGGAATAACTGGGGGAGCGAGTGACACACTTTCTGCACCAATTTTCGACATCGCCTTCGGCTTGCACCCAATAGCAACGCTTTCACACCTCTTCTAACGTCTAATTCACTCCCAGGTGGCCTCCGGATACTCCGTCGTGTAGTTCCCTTACCACGTTACATCCGAGCTTTCGGTTTAAGCCTTAGCTGTGCACTTCGTCATCTTTGGGACACTTGCTTTGAGTTATCTCGATGTTCTTGATAAATTTTGCCGTCCACGATGACATCGTCCAGGTAGGCAAAACAGGTTTTCTATGTTAGTCAGAGCAAAACGCGTTCCAATAGGAAATCAAAGGTTGCCGGAGCATTGCACAATCCGATTGGCATTACTATGAATTGCCAAAGCCCGTTTCCTGCGGTGAACGCTTTCTTCTCACGGTCCTCTGGATGGATCTGTTCTTGCCAGTAGCCACTCTTCAGATCGAGTGTGGAGAACCATTGCGCTCCTAATAGCGTGTCCAGTGTGTCGTTCATGTATTGGTTTTGCATCTCCAGTGTCTATTGTTGACACTAGACACACGCGGGAATACGAGTAAGGACCAAATTCGAGGGGCAGAAGTCGGTTTCTGGAATTGGCACGCCCAGGATCAAAATTCAAGTCCCCAAACAGAACGAAGTAACGAGAGTCTTACAGTGGAGGCTCACATTGGTCAAAATAAGTGCTTGGCTACCACTGACACCCGTGCCACCGCCTCCATTATAAGATGGGACATCGCTCGTGATTCATAGTAACTGTGTGAAAACAGCAACAGGAGTGATAAGGTATGTGGTATCCACCGAACGGCTAAGAGCTGAATCCACTGAGGTTTTGAATATAAGTGAAATCCGAAACGTTCAAAAAGACGAGCCAATACACACCTGTAAGGAACATGAAGAAAACCCAAATTGACAGGAATATCCCAAAGCGAAATGAAATCGAAAAAAATTAAAGGTGTTGCGAGCGCAAGAAATACCAAATGACACATCGGAACTTTTATCACTTCTATCAAATTGATAAATTGTGATGGAAAAGATTTCTTCTGACGTTTTTTAATTACATATTATGATTTCAGCTTTGTGCAACGTTTTCGTGTTTGAAAAGAGGCATTTTAATATATTGTGGTATGTATGTGAATAAATCAAGTATCCAGCGTTGCATAACTTTAGGAGCAAAAAATTGAGCTAGAGAAGCGGAATCTCTCCGCAGCTGCAGGAAAAAGTGATTTGATTCTTCGGCTACAAGAAGCAATCGAAAAAGATGGAAAAGATCTGAAATCCATGTCGTTCGACGTAGAAGAGGAGCTTGTAAGCACAGGGGTTGACATGTCTGCCATGATGGAATTGCTCCTTGGATTGAAATCTAAATTAGAAGAACAAAGGAGAAGTATGGATTCTAAGTTTGAAGAACAGAAGAATTCCGCAGAAGAACAAAGGAGAAGTATGGATTCTAAGTTAGAAGAACAGAAGAATTCCATTGTTGCCGCGCAGAAAGACACTGTTGAAGAGTTCAAGAATTCTCTAGAAGCGAAATTCGAAATAATCGATCAAAAATTAAATATGCACGAGGCAAAACTCACAAGGTTGGAAACGAATTCCAGGAACAGCTCGTGAAAGTCGAGGAATAGTTCGGGAAGGTTGAAAACAATATTGAGAATCTTGCCAAAGAACTAGAGAGAGTGAAGAAACAGAAGGCCCGAGAAATTTCTACAGACTGCCCTAGAAGGAAAGAATTGCAACCGCCTGTTTTGATGGCCAAACATCGTGGCCAATATATAGAAGACAATTTGAAGCAGCTGCCATGACCAACAACTGGGACGACGGAGAAAAGTCGATTGCGCTCACGCTGGCACTGAGAGGAACAGCTCCGGAATTGCTGCAAACTATCTCAGAAGATAAACAACTCAACTACGAGGCTTTGGTTAAAGCCATAGAAATGCGCTTCGGAGATGACCATATGCAGCAAATATACAGAGTCCAACTGCGCAGCAGGGTCCACAAGAGGGGAGAAACACTTCAGCAGTTGTAGGCCGATATCGAACGGTTGGTGTACGGGAATGAGAATGCCGCATGCCTTAGGACAGTAGTCAGCAAAGACGAGATCTTACCACATTCCGGTAAGCTGGAATTTGATCTTGGGAGCCATCGATTCTATTTGATTAAGCCGGACTCTAAAAATCATTATCAGAATTACGTCCTGGGAAAGATGCTCGTTGAGCTGAAAGGCAAAATGGTTCCAGTAAGAATCTTGGATGTGGGAAATAAGAGCATCAAACTAAAGCAAGGACAATCGATCGGAGCGTGCGTACCGATAACTGCTGTCACCAAGTTGTCGAAGGAAAATGCTGCTATATCTTTGCCATCAAGAAGCACAGCCGACTTGAAAACAAATATACTCAGGCAAACCGAGCTAAACCAGGAGCAACGAACGATGTCAGTGGAACTAATCAACGAATTTGCAGACGTATTTGCCTCGCAGGACAGCGAACACATTTGGTACATCACCGAATAGACACTGGAGATGTAAGACCCATACGTCAACCTCCTAGGCGTTTACCATTAGCTAAGCAAATGGAGGTTGCAGAAATGATTTCGTCTATGGAAAATCAAGGGTTGATTTAAGGCTCTAAGAGTCTGTGGGCATCACCCGTTGTACTGGTCAAGAAGAAAGACGGCACCAATAGATTCTGCGTGCCAGCTGCCAGCTAAATAATGTCACCAAAAAGGATAGCTACCCCTTGCCAAGGATTGACGACACACTGGACACACTGTCAGGAGCGCAATGGTTCTCTACACTTGATCCGAAGAGTGGCTACTGGCAAGTACAGATCCATTCGGAGGACCGTGAGAAGACAGCCATCACCGCAGGAAACGGGCTTTGGCAATTCACGGTAATGCCATTCGGATTGTGCAATGCTCCGGCAACCTTTGAGCGTCTAATGGAACGCGTTTTGCTGGGACTTACATGGAAAACCTGTTTGGTCTACCTGGACGATGTCATCGTGGTGCGCAAAACTTTTCAAGAACATCGAGGAGGTGTTCCAAAGACTACGAAGTGCACACCTAAAACTAAACCCGAAGAAGTTTCATCTTTTTAGTCCAGATGTCAAATACTTGGGACACATCATCTCATCCGAAGGGGTAAGGACAGACCCAGAAAGGATCGAAGCGGTGAAAAATTGGCCAGTCCCAAGAGACAAACACTAACTGAGAAGCTTTCTGGGACTCGCTACCTACTACAGGCGGTTTGTAAAGAATTTTGCTGGGATCGCAAAGAGTTTGAATCAACTAACAGAAAAGGGAAAACAATTCAAATGGTCAAGTGAATGAGAAAGAAGCTTCAAAACCCTGAAACAACAACTATGTGAGGCCTCTGTACTGGCGTACCTACTCCAGGAAAAACATTTACTGTGGATGCAGATGCCAGTAACGTCGGAATTGGAGCTGTCCTTTCGCAGATGCATGACGGGCAAGAAAAAGTAGTTTCCTACTTTAGTAAGGTGCTCTCTAAGCCGGAAAGGAACTACTGTGTTACGGGCAAGAAAAAGTAGTTTCCTACTTTAGTAAGGTGCTTTCTAAGCCGGAAAGGAACTACTGTGTTACCAGGCGGGAACTTCTTGCTTTGGTTTTGGCAACAAAGTATTTCCATAAGTAACGGTACGGACGAAAGTTCATTCTTCGCACAGACCATGCATCTCTGAAGTGGTTGCTGCAATTTAAAAATCCTGAAGGACAAGTCGCAAGGTGGATTGCACGACTCCAGATGTACGACTACGAGATACAGCATCGAAAGGGAACCCTTCACTCTAATGCGGATGCTCTGTCCCGGCGACCTTGCAGATCTGATTGCAAACATTGCGCACGACAAGAAGAAAAAGATGCGGTATCCACTCAACGACTAAGAGCTGAGCCCACTGACGGTTGGAATGAAAGTGAAATGCGAAACGCCCAAAAAGAGGATCCAGATATCGAGCCAATACTCGCCTGGAAAGAACACGAAGAAAAACCAGATTGGCACGAAATATCCAATAAAAGTCCCGAACTAAAGGCATACTGGGCACTGTGGGACTCGCTTCATGTTCAAGATGGTGTTTTGAGGCGAAGGTGGGAAAGCTCGGATGGAGAGACGTTTCTGATGCAGCTCGTTGTGCCAAGGTCAAGAGTCAGTGACGACGTGCTAAGGGAATTGCACGATGGAATATCCGGAGGTAACCTGGGAGTGAAAAAGACGTTAGAAAAGGTGCGAGAATGTTTTTATTGGGTGCATGCTAAGGACGATGTCGAAGATTGGTGCAGAAAGTGTGTCACCTGCGCCGCCAGTAAAGGCCCGAGGGTTAAAAATCACGGCAAAATGCAGACATACAACGTTGGAGCGTCATTCGAGAGAATCGCAGTTGACATCGCAGGACCGTTTCCTGAAACCGAAAATGGAAATCGCTACATTCTTGTTGTTATGGACTACTTCAGTAAGTGGCCTGAGGCTTTTGCTATCTCTAGCCAAGAAGCCAAAACCGTGATTGAGCAGATCGTTTACAACTGGGTGAGCAGATTCGGCGTACCGATGGAATTGCACTCGGATCAAGGGCGTAACTTCGAGTCTAAGATTTTCCAAGGGGTGTGCGAGCTACTGGGGATTAAAAGACGAGAACAACACCGCTTCACCCACAATCGGACGGGATGGTAGAACGCTTCAACAGAACCTATGAACAACCAGTTTCAAACCAGAAGTTACGAGAAAGAATTAGAACCCGACAAATGTGGTATAAATATAGGATTAGAAACTGCGGACGATAGGTTGATTTTTGGAAAGCGATGGAAAAGGACCTAAGTCTTACTAAGTGATAGATAAGAGATTTTAATTGTGAAATAGTAGTGAAATTTATTGTGAATTTATTGAAAGTTGTTTTTATATAACTATAAATAGAGTGTTTTGAAACAGAATAAAGTTTTATCATTCCGAACCCTAGCCGAAATATCACACTATCATAAAATGCCTATTTTCAAACAAGAAAACGTTGCACAAAGGTGAAATCATAATATTGTGGTATAGATGAGATAATATAAAAAATCCAATGTTGCATAACTTTAGGATGATACATCATTAATAAACTCTCCACGTTGGAGAGTTCAGTTAGTACCCCAGTTTGAAACCAAAAGTTACGAGAAAGAACTAGAACCCGACAAATGTGGTGTAAATACAGGATGAGAAACAGCCTATGTTCAGCGCTGGTTACTTTGTTTAACCGTGTTGTACTTAATTAAACTATGAGTCGTACAGTATCAACTGTTTTATACTATTAAAAAATGTACTATCTTAAAAAACTGTGCACAAAACTGTGTAGGGAAAAATAACTTTAAGTAAAAATCAACTGTTTGCTTCAACGTTATAAAATTGATGATTTATTTTGTGTAAAAATGTCTTCCTTTTATGTTCAATTTTGACATATGCAATTTTTTCTCATGAGAGACATAACATAAACATAAGTGTGTTTGTTTACATATTTAAGTGTACATTATTCTATGTTTTTACATTTTATTGAACAATTTTATATTTAAACTTTTATCAGCATCATTCTCCCCGCCGTGAGCAAAGTTCGCAATTATTTTCAGGTTTTTACTTGAACACCCTTTGGCTCGATCATCTGCTGCATCTTCTTTGAAGGCTCACATGAAAGGAAACCAAATTAATAAATTTTGTAAATAGGGACAGACAACACAGAACGCTTTGATACATAAAAGTGAAAAGAGCACCCCTATACTTAAATGTCTGAATGCGTATGCTGACGGTTTGCTATTAGTTTCGATTGTGTAGTGTTGTCCTCCTTGCACTACTTTCATTAATTGCGTATTTGAAGAAGAGTACGTGATTAAATTATGATGGCTATTCATTGATCAGTTGTGCGTTAACAATAATGGCAGTCGTGCTGGATTTTGTTTGTTTAAATCTATTTTTTTTGTGCGGGTATTCTTTAATTTATAATGTAATTCGTTTATGTTCGTGTGTGTTTAAATTCAGGTGAGTGATGTATTAATATTATATTGTAGATTATGTTGTTATATTTTATTTGGTGTGATGTGTTGTGCATTTACACATTTTACCGGTGCCATTTGTTTTGTTTGTGTGTTGAGAAAATTGTTTATTTATTTATTTATTAATTAATTTATTTATTTTTTTTGAGAATTATTGTGTGTGAAATATATATTTTTATGGGTGAGATGTGTTATGCTTGTAGTTAATATATTTATTATGTTTTTTGTAGTATATTAGCCTTTTCTTGATGAGTGAATTGTGTTTTGATTGATATGTAGCGTGCGAGGGAAATTGTGTGAGATACGAGTATTTTGATTTTTATTTTAAATTGATTGCTTTATTTATTTAATGTTTGAAAATTTTTGCTTGATTGTTTAATTGTTAATGGACTATATGTTTTTGGTTTATTTATAAAATGAATGTTTGGACTATTGTGATGAGACGATTTGTGGCTATTGTTTATGTTTTGAGTTCGACCGTTTTGATGATGATATACAATATTTATGGTGTTATTGCATGAGAGATTTTTTTTGTTTGTTTCCTGAGTGTTGTGGTTTTATTTATAAATGTTTAAATGATTTGCTGTTCTTGTGTGGTTTTGTTCGTTGGTAGGTAATATAGTTTTGTGATTGGCCTTTTTAATGTGGATGTTTTTGTTCTCAGAGTGACGACTCGAACGTGTCCATCGTTTCCTGGATGCAACTCGGTTATTCGCGCGAGCATCCACTGTGTCGCTGGCAACCGTTCGTCTTTAAGGAGAACCAGATGGCCCACCTTGGGTTCTTCTTCTGACCTCGTCCATTTTGAACGCTGTTGTAGACGCGCTAAATATTCACTGCTCCATTTCTGCCAGAAGCTTTCTGTTAGAGCTTGAACCCTTTTCCATCTCTCGATGGTGTTGATGTTTTTTGTCGATGTGTTCTCACTAGGAATCGCGTTTAGTGTTTCGCCGATTAGAAAGTGCGCGGGAGTGATCACCTCTAAGTCTTCTGGGTTGTCGAAGAGAGGACACAGAGGCCTTGAATTCAGGCATGCTTCTATTTGCGTGAGAAGCGTAGTGAACTCTTCGAATGTTAACTTCCGGTCTCCTCCAACTCTTTTTAAGTGGTGCTTAACAGATTTCACTCCTGCTTCCCATAGTCCACCGAAGTGTGGGGAGGCTGGGGGACTGAAGTTCCACTTCGTATCTTGGTTGCCTAGGGTGTCTGCGATTTCTTTCCATTCGTTCTTCGCGTCTTTCATCCATTTTTCCAGCTCCGTATTAGCTCCGACGAAGTTTGTGCCACAATCACTAAACATTTCACTACAGATGCCCCTTCGTGCCGTGAAACGTCTAAAGGCTGCTGGAAAGGCTTGTGTGGTGAGATCACTCACCGCCTCCGAATGAATTGCCTTTGTTGCGAGCCTTTTAGTGTTTTTGCACCTTTTCCCTTCCACGTTTTTATGTCGATTGGTCTAGCATAGTCGACCCCTGTATTCGTAAATGGTCTTGCTATCTGAACCCGTAAGCTCGCCATAAGTTGCGTCATTGCTTTGGCCTTGTGTTTGAAACACTTGACGCATTGGTGAATGGTGTGCTCTACACACTGCTTTATTTGGATGATCCGATACCTTGTCTGAATATATGCTGTCATTTGCTGGATACCACCGTGTTGCGTTTTTTCGTGTGCGTCTTTCAATAGAGTTGTGGTGAAATGGTGGTTTGACTTTAGGATGATTGGGTGTTTTTGATTATATGTCAAGTTCGAGTTCTGAAGCCTTCCCCTCACGCGAAGAATTCCATCTGCATCCATGAAGGCATTCAATGATTTAAGTGCTGATGTTGCCTTTGGACTGTCGTGCCGTTTTGTTAAGTCCTCAGGAAACATGTCCTTTTGCACTGATCTTATTGCCATCAGTGATGAGGTGTTCAACTCTTCTAGCTGCAAAGGGCCAGATTTTTTGCAGTTGGAAATAAATCGTTGGCAATAAGCCAACACGCGTAATATCGTGTGAAGTCTGGAAAATTTGGTGATAATTTCTCCTACTATGCTATGTTGTGTCTGTGTTTGTGTTGTGGCGACATGAGTCTTTATTGTTCGTCTTTCCTCTTCTATGTTGAGGTTTGTTGGTTGCTCTAGGACTGGAAAGTTCCACTGGTCTCTCATAAAGGCTGGGCCATTCCACCATAAGTCATTGCCCCTTAGTTCCGATGGCAAAAGTCCTCGCGATGCCAGATCGGCTGGATTATGTTGTGTTGGTATATGTTTCCACATCTGCGAATCTGTTAGTCGTTGGATTTCGGAGACTCTGTTGCTAACGAATGTAGTCCAGCTGGAAGACGGAGCCCGGATCCAGGCAAGAGTTATGGTGGAATCTGACCACGCATACCAATGCTACCAAATGCAATGACGTGGTACGTTGAAGACCTTTGCTGTGTGATCCATCAATGTCGGCAGCAGAACTGTCCCACAGAGTTCGAGACGCGGAAGACTTACTGTTTTGAGTCATCAGAAGATGCATCTGCGTGTGTCCTTGCTCATCCCATACGCGGATGTACACTGCCGCTCCATATGCTTTGATCGATGCGTCGCTGAACCCATGTAGCTCGATGATTCTGCAGCTTCTGTGACTGTGGATCCACCTAGGAATCAGTAATTGCTCCAGTACTAGAAGATCGTTACGTAAAGTCTTCCATTGGATTTGTATGTCCTAAGGCACTGGTTGGTCCCATTCTGTTCCTCTTCCCCACAGTTGTTGCATAATTAATTTTGCTTTAATCACGCATGGCGAAATCCAGCCAAGCGGATCAAAAAACTTGGCTATAGCTGAGAGGATGGCTCTTTTAGTCGTTTCTTCTCTGCTTAGATGGGTTACCTGAAATGAGAAGCAATCCTTAGCTGGAAACCATTTTATGCCCAAGGTTTTGACATGCACTGATGATTCAAATGAAAGTTGGTAATCCATTTCGCGGTCTTGTGGTGGTATGTCTTCAAGTAACACTCTTGTGTTGCTTGTACACTTTCTTAACTTGAACCCGGCGGAGGAAAGTAGTTTACGGACTTCTTCTCGTTTGGTACGAGCACCCTAAACAGTGTCATCTCCACTAATTAGGTCTACGACAGAACCGTTGGTCGTTATTGACCAACATTTCTTTTACTTCATCAATGTTTTCGTCGGTTTTCGATGTCGATGGTCTGCCACTGCGTTCATCATCTTCGATTGACCCACGACCACTTTTGAAAAGCTCGTGCCACTGGTAAACGACCGTTTTCTTTAGAGAATCGTTGTCGAAATACTTTTCCAACATTTCCAACGTCCGCGCACCATTAAATCCGTTTTTTTACTTAAAATTTAATACAAGTTCATTGTTGCAAATTTAAATTCATTTCTAAAATTGTAAAAAATCGCCAAATACACAGAGATAGATGCACTCTTGGCAACTTTTGCAAATGTCAAGCTATGACTCTAAGATTTAGAGGGAATATCAACAACGATGCATCAATTCAATGAAAGAAACAGAACTTAAATCGGAATAATGGGAGCGCCACACGGTGGGAGCTTTTTGATCAAGGCGGTATGAAAATGTTTATATTTTTTTTATCTTATAAGGATGACGTTTATGTTGTGATATCATAAATACAAATGCCGAACACACTTGTTAGGTGCTATAGTTCATACGTGGGTTCCATCTACGCGTCCTATTATTCCTGGAAACCCAGTTTTCTTCAAAATAGGTTTTGCAGTACTTGTAATACTTCTGTTAAAACCTCTGACACCGTAAGTTGAGCCAATCCTATATTGAAGTCATTTCTGCAGCACTTCTGGTAACTTCCTTCAGTAAACAAACGGAGAGCGGCCGCAAGTTCAAAAATTGGTGGTATGGTAGTGGAACGCACATGCAATTTTAAGAAGTCTTTAATTTCGTTTAGAACACAACAGAATACTTCCCTACTCGAACCATTCATCTTAGTTATCGTGACATTATTACCCAGTTTTTAGTGCCTTATTTACAAAAATTGTGTTTGAAATTGGCTCGTGTGTAGGCGCTTTACAGTACGGTCAGCTGGGGTAAATGGACCAGCTCATACTAGAATATTTTATCACGGGATACAACATTGTACAACGTTGCCACATGTACACTCTTGAGTAGCAGAAACGTAGGTTGCAATCTGCCGGTATGGTTTGTGAACAAAATTAGGCCGGATCAAAATCTTTCAACGAAGTAAACAAGGGACTCCAGTTGAAGGTTTCCCTGGAGTTCAAAAAAACTGGTGCTCTTGGGACAGTCTAGCGTTCTGTCAAGTGACCGATATCGTATCTCTCTGGAACAAGTATAGGCAAAATGGGGACGAAGATATATTGAATCGACTACGGCAAGAGTTAATGTCAGATTATGTCCAATATGATCAAAATATTTTTGGCGAAGCGTTGTTAGAATTGAATAAGGTAGTAGAAGAACTTTCAGGGAAATCCATTTCCGATTTTGGATTGCCGATGCCTACAAATGTAACGAACCCTCAATTAACTAAGGTCGAATACGCAAAAGTAACTTCCTACGATCAACTTAAACTGTTTAAACAAATTGTAGCTCAAGACGAACATCGCATAAACATATATAAAAGAAAGTATACGATGGGTTATTAACATCATTTGACAGGAATGACGAAAAGTTATATTTTCTTGATGCTCTTGGAGGTACAGGAAAAACATTTTTTATCAACTTGCTCTCTGGAAAAGTAAGATCTACTGGCTTTAGCTGTAGCATCATCCGGAATTGCAGCGAAACTTTTAGAAAGAGGCGGAACCGCACATGCAAAATTTAAACTTCCATTAACGATTGTACCCGAGGACACAAGCCCGGTTGTAGCATTTCAGAACAAAGTAATACTGGAAAATTAATACGTGACTGCTCATTAATAGTTTGGGACGAAACTACCATGTCGAACAAGTTTTCAATTTGCGCAGTACGGGTTCACCCATGCGTTGATGCATGATATTGTTCTCTGGTGGCTTTTGGCAAATCTTACCAGTGGTAATAAGGGGGACACATGCTGATGAAATCAATGCTTCATTGAAAGGATCTGTTTTTCTGGCCATGTGTGAATAGATTAGAACTCAAAACAAATATCTTCTTCTTCTTCTTATCCTTTTATTAACCCTTTCCTCGTTATACGAACTTATGCGTAACGAGTTTCCCATTTTTACTGCATCGCTGCTGCTCCGCTTATGGGGTTGGCTAATGTCGCAGACCGCAGAACTCGTCTACATAATGCTCGGTCCTGGATCGCTTCAGTGGTTAGCCCAAGGCGTTATTGCGCATTTGCCATCTGAGAAATCCAGGAATTCTTTGTCCGACCTCGTTTTCTTACAGTTGGAGTGACCGTAGTTGATAGTGCCTTTTTAACCGGATTTTCCGCAGATCTTCTTTGAACGTGGCAATACCAGCTTATTCTATTTATTCGCCTGAAGCTGTTCAGTTACCGAATTCTTTATATGTAGAACGCAAAACAAATATGAGAGTGACATTATCAGCACACGAAAGCCGGGATTTTTCAGAGTTGTTGCTCAAAATAAGAAATCGACAGATGCCACAAAACAATGGGAGAATTAATCTACTCGTAGCTAATCAAAACGTTTGCATTTTTATCCGGAAATCAATAATATAAGATCTACAACTATTACTTGGTTCAAGTAGAGGGTTATTTTGCCATTTACTAACAATCAAGTAGGTTTAGTAAAGTGGACGACTTGATTATCTCTAAAATTAATACACAGGCACAGACATACTACTCTGTAGACATCGTGCTGCACCACGAAGAGACTATACATTTCCCAAAAGAATTTCTCTATTGCTTGCAGCCTTCTGGATTGCCCCCACATAGATTTGTCTTAAAGGAAGGGTGTCCTGTTATTTTATTGCGAAGGAATCCACCTAAATTGTGCAATGGTACACGTCTCCAGGTTAAACGTGCGAAATTCTGACCGAATGTGGAACTGGAGAAACAGTGTTTACTCCCCGGATTCTATTCATACCAACGGATCTTCCATTCCAATTCAAAAGAATGCAGTTTCCAATAAAATTGTCATTTTCAATTAATATGTATTAACAAATCACAAGGTCAGACATTCAACGTTGAGGGCTAAGCGTTAAGTGCTTTTCCCATACACAGCTACACGTAGCTCTTTCGTTCTTTACACAACAAAATTTGTTCGTATAGAGTAATTAAAAGTCAGCCGCAAACATTGTTTACAAAGAAATGTTATAATCAAAGGCAGTACTTCACATTCTTCACTTCTTTTGTTTTCTATGTTACACCCGTGCGAAGCCGTGGCGGGTCGCTAGTCTAAGTCTATGAAATCCTAAAAATCTGTAAAGAAACATCAGTAGAAATATATAGAAACACTCTGCAAACTGATGTATCTCACCCTGCACAAGGTTGTTCTAATGGGTTGGAATGGTGATGAATACATTTTCCTACACATGCGACATTAACACCATTATTTTTGTCACCTTTATCAATGTTGTCATCAAGAACCAAATCAAAGCTGCTTTCAATACTGTTTTTTTTTTAAAAATTTGTTCGCAAAACTAATGTAAAGTAGAGTCGCCTGATTCCGAACACCCCAAGTTCTCGAACACTTTTTACAAAATCGTGATATTGTCCTTAATTTACCATTTTAGCTTCTCGTCACAATCTAGACAAACTGATAGGTATGATTAAAGTGTTCGAAGGGAGAAAGCCATTTGTTCCGCTAGAGAAAACAAGTGTTCGAAAAAAGGGGGAAATAGTTGGTTTTCATATATATTTTCTTTGCTAGTTAATTGTTATAATAAATAAAACCAACTTTATGAGGCTCAAGTTTGTACGCTCAATGTAAGCATTTTTTAGAGTCTATTAATTTTTCAAAGTCTGCAAACTGTTCGAGAAAAGGCAACTCTACCCCACTCCAAACGTTTCTTTGACAACCAGAGAAATGTTATATTCACGTGATTGTTATTCACATCTAAACTTATGCAACTGTTTTTAGAATTACAACTGACAAAGGCTGTCTTGCATAATTCGAAAAGTTAGTTTGGTTGTCTTCATTACAATGGTTGTCTTCATTACAATGGTTGTCTTCATTCAGTTGAGTTGAGTTGGGGCTTAAATCTCTTATTTTTATTTAATGAATCTGCGAAAGGCCTAACTAAAGCGGCGAAGTTTGGCGCGAATCGGCTGTACCAAGAGACTGTTGTTAACTTTAGAACTCTTTTGCTCTGGCAGTAAGACCAAGGTACAGGTACCTTGATCGTATAGTGGATACATTTGCTTACTTTAATCTGTTTGGTTGGGGCTGATATGGCCGTCAGATTGCCTAATTTGGTGTATGAAGCCCTTGCTTCATACTTGCTTTGGTAATTCCGATGTCCTCGAAGCGCCAATAGATCTTGTTTGATCAAACAGTGAAGCTCAATTTTTAAGCGTCCTGAACCTTCAAAATTGATTGATGAAATGTTACTGTCACATATCGCGTTGATGTTGGTCTTAGTTTTAACTGTGTAAATCCATTCGTTAGGGTGTGTGAAACGAATCCAAGTTTAAATTTCATCCAGAGTCACTGTCTTGCATTGCTTGGATAATGGCATGTTATTTAATAAATGGACTTCACTTGCGGATACATATGCTCCGTTGTGGTGCAATGGCCTTGTTTGCTTACCCAGAAAAGTAGCAGGTGCAGTTACTAAACAGCTGGCTAGATCTTGCTCTGTTAGGAGGTAGTATTCGTTACGGTTTTAACTTGAGATAAAATATAGTACTATTGGTACGGGAATAATCTTGAATATTTCCAATATTTCTAGAGGCTATTTAAGATGAAAAGTTATAGACGAGTTGTTGCTCGTATTGACCAACATGCTCTTTATGGACACTAATTTGAACAGTTGAACTGAGTCTATATAGTCTATCGGTAAGCGAAGTGCGTCAGGACATAACCTTTTATAAGCAAGATCTATCTGCTTAACTTCCGCGGTCATAGAATCATTGGGTTTATTTTACCCCGATTAGTGTCAATTAATACATTAACCAAAGCTGACAGAATGCGCTGAAAGAAGCACTAGGCTTATTTTGCCCTTATTAATGTCAATTGATATATCAAAGCAGGCAAAGAAAACATAGTATTAGGTGATGTCAACATAAATTTTCAAGTTGAGAATAATTCTTTAGTTCTGAAATATATGGAAATGATGGCTTCAAAAGGTCTTACAAATGTCATTAAGCAATATTCTCGTGTCGATTTGACAACAAACACTACAACTCTCATTGAACACATAATGTAAGTCCAACAAAGCTAGATATATTTTCAGCCGTTATTTAAACTGACCTTTCATTATTGTTTGAATAGAAAATAGATGTTTCATCAGCAAATGCTGTGATTTTACCTTTAAACGGTTGTAAAAATAAGGAGTTAGCATATATAAGAAAGAGGATTGGACCCAAAACTGAACCTTGAGGAACACACATATCTAACAATTTTTGTGAACTGAAAGTATTTTTAATCTTAACAACTTGGTGACGGTTGGATAAGAAGAAAGCAAACCATTTATAAATTGATCTTCTAAAACCCGCCTTATAGAGCTTATCTAGCAGCATAGAATGGTTAACCATATCGAAGGCCCTACTTATATCAATAAAAAGTGTTGATGGAATTTGAGAATAGTTTAAACAATTATATATTTCACCAGGTAATTTTAATAAAGCACCTTCTGTTGATTTTCCACTCCTAAAACCAAATTGGCAATCACTAGAAAAACGAGTTCTATCTAAATATGATAAGATTCTATTTTTAATGCCCTTTTAAAAAACTTTTGGAAAAAAAAATTATTAAGTGACATTCTATCACGTGTTTTATGCAAAGGAAGAACTACAGCAGTTTTCAAGCTGTTAGGAAAAACTCCTTTTTCTACACAAAGTTGAAAATGTAGCAAATGACATCAGGAATATGAAAACTTATATGTTTTAATTGGAAACTTGAAATATTATCAGTGGATGAGGACCAAGATGTTTTAAGAGACATAATGATTTTTGAAATTTCAAGGGCAGAAAATTGATCAAAGTAAAAACTATCAGATTGAATATAGTCATGAACTAGAGTGGTCTCACAAAGAAGTGTAGAATTAATTACATTTGAATCACCATTATTATGAACGACATTAACAAAAAAATGTATTAAGCAAGTAAGCAACTTTAGGGGGATCTGAAACAACAAGATTATCGTTTTGAATAGAAATATCAGAGCGAGGTTTATTTTTATTAAGTATATCATGAACAACTCTCCATTTTTCTTTAGAGTTCCCAATATTTCATTCAAGTTTATTACTATAATATAAATTTTTACAAAGTGGAATTTCAATTTTAACCTCTTTGTATAGTTTTTCATAATAATTATTTAATTTCTGATTTCTTGGATGTTTCATCATAATAAAAGAAAGTTTATTTTTCTTTTTGATGTTTTTAACTAATGAAGGCGGCATCCATTGCTTAAGGCATTTAAATTTGTTGTTACTTTTACTCATTATTTGGTTACAACTATGAATATGATATTGTAGTCTATTAAGAAACTAATCAAATGCAACTATGGGATCGATCGCAGAGTAAACTTCATCCCATAACTCTAGACTTAAATTTTCTCTTAAGCCTAAAAAATCAGTTTTTTGATAATCAAAATTCTCAACATCATTTTCTCTAAACTGGCAACAACTGAGTTGAATGCCAGTAAGACGGAGATCAGTTATTTCTAAATCAAGGACAATAGTTTTTAATCGACCAATAAGTTTCTGTGAAATCTTTAAAACACATGATCTATACAAGAAATTAATCTAGTAGGTTCATTAATCACAGACTCAAAACCAAATGATGAAAACGCAGTTAGATAACTATCAACATCCGGTAAATCACACAGAATGTTTACATTAAAATCACCTTAAAGAATTATATTTCTACATTTTTGGCTATCCAAAAATCCCGACATTTCTTCTAAGAAACATCTTACTAAACATTCATGGGATCTATAGACACAGATAAAACAATAACTTAAGCCAGAAATTTTGCAATTAACGCCATATCATATCAGCACTTCTGAATTGGTATTTCTTAACTATACAATTGGTTACATTGGTATTATAATATACAGCGACGCCACCAGCAGCATAAGATTCATTACGAGTCGCTTCGAAAGAATCTTCACTGAATCTTATGTTAATTTCTTTCAACTTTTAATTCACACGAGCCGCAGTTCATTTTTATTATTATTATTTTTTTTCTTTTATGTTGAAAATTCTTTTCACTGAATTGCTAATTTATGCATGTGTATCCATCAACACAATGTTGTAAATAAAAACAAAGACAACCTCTACAACTAACAATTTCTAAGTTCTCTTAACGACCCTAGAAAAACATGGAATGTTATAAAAGAACTATTAGGAAGAAGGAAGCTTTTAATTGATGAAGTTATAAAAACCAATTTCTTAGTGCTGATAGAAATTTAAAAGACACTGCAAAAATGTTTGCAGAGCATTTCCTGAACCAAGCTTTAACAGTCATGCAAAATTGCAACTCCAAAACGTCTGGCCACGAGAACTTGCATCTACAGCGCAGTATTTACGTGGAAGAAGCCAGCGTATTTTGGCACCAGTTATACAAACAATAATAAATCGCAGTATAAATCAAGCCTATGTCCCACGACTAATGAAAACCTCAATTATTCGGCCAATTCACAAGGGAGGAGCAAAAACCAATACCGAAAACTACAAGGTCATCCATTTCGTAGTTTCAAGTTGGTAACGCTAGCATTTGACACCTGCATAATATTAGTTGAATGTTTGCAATTTACAATAATGGATCGCTTAAAAATCGAATAATGCCTTAAAATTAAATTAAACATTTTCTTCAGTGATGAGGCACATTTCTCACTCGGTGGGTATGTTAGACAAACAAAATTGACACATATGGGGCTCAGAAAACCCACAAGTGTTCGAAGAGGTGCCATTGAACCAGACAAAGTGACTGTTTGGTATGCTCTATGGTTGAAAGGTGTCATTGGTCTGTATTTCTTCGAAGATGCCAATGGGCGGGCGGTGGTTGAGAATTATCTCAAAAAAATCGCATGCTGCGAAACTTCCCGAGGCGTTTGAATGATATTGTCTTTCACACTTAATGGCACTTTATTATGAATTAAAATTTTCATCAAAAATGTATCGCTGTGTGTGTTTTATTTAGCTTTATTTAGCATCCGAATCAGTATGGATTTCAAAAAAATTAAAGTATTAGAAAGGTTAGGTGAGGTTTAAGTGGCTGTTGAAAAACCAACCCACTTAGGCCTATTGGCCCATTGTGATGCCACGTGGATGTATGATCCTCCTGCTCCAGAAACCATTTGGAGCTCTTAATAAAGAGTAGGAGAAGGATTGACTCCTCTTCCTCCTCATCCATGCAGCTTCTGTAAGAGTCGTTAGTAAATATGACAAGTATTCTTACATTTTTGCGTATGAGGCAGTGCCCGGTGATGACACCTATAATGGCGCTAAAACTTCTTCTATTTAGAAAAATTAAACTCATCGAGCGATTAGGATCTGGCTTCGGCCAGATTTGTTTGGTCGCTAACCATGTCGATCCAACTGCCCATTTATGGTTTGTTATTCTATTAGCATCCAGCTTTATTTCTTGTATAGGTATACCTATGTTTTCTTTTTCAGTTGTGATAGCTATAGTGGCTCCCTGGAATGTCGAAAACTATTGGGGGAATTTACGAATACGATCCAATCGGGGCTAAATAAAAACCATCATGTTCTTGTTCTGTTTATCAACTTTAGCGAAGCCTTTGACAATTTAACTCCTTAAAAATTATTGAAAGCTAAGTCAGCGTGAGGGGACTATTGTCCAACTGGCCACAAAAAAAATTACTGGCAGAAATATAAGGGTAAAGGTATCAAATGCTTTTAGTAAAGAAAACCCCAGTATATCTAGTGTTTGTGTTATAGACATACGAACTCTCACGTCTATTCAAAAGTAATACTACACATGCATGTGCGGATAACATAGTAATCGTAGGAAGGCACAAAAGTTTTAGTTCGGCTGTGGAAATAATTCAAGAGGAATTCAACACTTTCTCCGAATTGTGCCACGATCATGGACTGGTAATTAATGCGGCTAAAACAAAGGCGATGCATATACGAACTCCATTCAAACGAGCGGAAGCTTTCAGAATATATCAGCGAAACGAGTACTGTCCAATATCGGCCAACAATAAACCTATTGAAGTAGTTACAAAATACGAGTACTTCGGAGTAACCATCGACGAACACTTTCTCTGGCGAGATTACATAAATCTTTTGCAACTACAACTCAAGAGCACTCTTTTTGATATGGTTTATCTTAAAAAATACTCCAATTATGAGGTTCGGAAGCAAGTCTATTACTCCCTAACAGAATCGCCCATCAGATATGGGATTCATGCCTGGGGAAATGCGGCGAAAACGCATCTGGATAAGATTTTAAATCTTCAGCGTCGCTTAATTAAAATTTTTCCTTGTAACTCATCTCATAAATTTTTCGATGTAAACGCAGTTCTTCAGATATCATTACTAACTGAGTATATGGATGGCCAGTGATTTCTGCAGCCTATACGCCATTACCAATATGTCAGAAGACGAGTCCAGGGGATGCTAGAGGTTCCTGAAACTTTTAACGGATATGGAAAACGAGAACTGCGACATGTTATTCCAAAGACAATAAATAAAATTCCTCAAGACGTGAAGCACTTTCAAAATTAAAAAAAAAAAGTAATGAACAAATTAAAAAATACTTACTTTATTTATATAACGTTTACTTATAAAAGATGTATTGAATTCCAAATCCATAATAGCTTTTTGGTAGTAAATTCAAGTCGTTTGATGCAGTTAGTTTTCGCGCATATCCCTGGCGGAGCTCTGGAGGAGGTGGAGGGCAGCCAGCGGCCCACCGACCACAAACCCCGGGAATGACCCACCTAGGTTTACGGATGGTTTTCCCTCCGGTGGAGGACGAGGTGGTTCGGTCGGTGAAGCCCTGAGGACGGTAGGGAGACTCACGACCAACCAGGAACCCAGGGTGCGACAGAATGTCCACCAAGACCACCGTTGTCGGAGTCCGTAGGCTAGACGGGAAACTCGTAAGCACCAGACAGTACATCTGAAAGTCGCCGACGGGTGGGGACGGACGGTCCTTTAAAGGCACAAATCCCAACACAATGATGACGGGTGGGGGAGGACGATCCCCCACTCGATGTGGATGCAGCTAGCTAGGTAGCTAGCAAAGCCAACGCTCAATGGGTGAAGAGATGACGATCTCTCTTAAAGCAACACCCCAACGAGGGAGCAACGGAGAAGCGACGGTGCTGTGCAGGCGCACGGCCAACATAATAAGACTCATCCCAACGACGCGTCATCCTTTAAAGTTCGGTTCGATGGAGCACCAAGGGAGCAGCAGAGGCTGTAGGCGGGCGGCCAAGTTATGAGATAGCCTCCAACGTGGGAACATAAAAACATAAAGAAGAACAACAATAATATCAATATAAAAACAACAATTATTACTAATAATAAACAACAACAACAACATAAACAACAATAATAAAACAACACAATAATAGCAAAATAATCATAACAAAATACCAAGCGGGCAGAAAGGCCCAGAGCATAACAAACAAACGAAAACAAAACAAAACCAAATAAATAATTGTAAGAAGCGTCACACTATTGGTCAGTCCCCATTCCCCCAAATCTGAACGACAATCCACCGGGGTAAAGTGGCCCTGGCTCTGATACTTAACTTTGTTTGGGGCGGCGATTTAGAGAATGGCTAGTTCGGGGTATATTCAGGTTAGAATTACACCCACACAACCTTCCTCCTTCGTCTCAACACTCCATCGTCCTTCGACCAGACTTTCAGTTATCACTGGAAGCGGGAGAGAACTCAGTGACTGAAGAGTTTAGTACGAATGTGTACAATTGGAAACCATTGGAATGTATGGGAGACCTTTTTACGTGCAAATCACGCCCCAAAAATCCTCCAGTTCCAATCCCCTTTGTTGTCTTTTGGCCTTCTTTCCTCTCCTTATCTTCCTGGTCTTGTCCCTTCTCTTTTCTTCCCCTATCACTCTCTGGTAGGCATGGCACATGTTCGATTCACTGGATCCTTTGGATTCAGTTCCTTCGCTCTGCCTACCGCTCCAGAGGTGACTCTAGGATAGAGCCAGGCGGACGGCCTATAGACTATAGCGGACGGACGGTCTGATTGTTTGCTTAAAAGAAAATAAGTTTTGTAACAACCTCTCCCCCCGCAAAGACAATAAACCTAAATCAATAATTGTAAAGGAAAGCGCACAACTCCCCGCGATCGTTTTCTGCCCCATGTCTGCAAGAAGGTTTACGGACCCACACCATGCACCCCTAATGGGTTTGTAAAATAATTTTCCTATCTAAACGGCGGTCTCAAATTTTAGCTCCCAACGCTTTAGCTTTGGTTTCGGGTCAGAGGTTTGGCTCGAGGCAAAGCAATCACTTAGACGACGAAACAAACATAACTTACAAACTTGACCCACAAACATCGATTGGCTGGGGATTTGGGAAGAGGCTGTTAGAGCTCTGGATGTGATTCCCCTTGCTGAATTGGCAGAACCCCATGTGTGTGTGTGTTCATGTGTGAGTGAGGGTGTGAGTGGTGGTGATGACCAAAGAGCGCGGTAAGCTCATTCGATATCTTATCGTCTTACTGGCAAGAGCCGACAACAAAAAAACAAGCGAATGAGAAGGACAAAAACACTTATACAAAAGAAAAAAAATAACAAAAGGGATAAAAACACCGAGGCCAACATACACACCAAGAAAACCAACGACACCCAAGACGACGACAGAACGAAGGAAGTGATCGTGGCGGAGAAAACCTACCCTCCTCCAACAACAGGAACCCCAGATATAGAGCGACCCCGCATAGACAGGAAAACCCGAAACAACTAAGTACCCCTATTGCTTTTTAAATCGATATTAATGTACTTATTTTTGCGGAATTGTTGGCCGAAACACCAGTGAAATAGTTTTTTTTTAAACATATAAACTACACGCATATTCACATACATATGTACATACAACATATTTACAGTCTTTAAAACATAAGTATATATTAGACATCTGCATGGATACATTCACGCAGTGAATGCACAACTTGATTCATGGATACTTCTCATTACTCATTGAACAATGGACCTGTGAATGAGTCTGAGTGAGTGCGGGTACAAAAGTTGTGTTGTGCGTAGTTGTGCTGTCGACCGTCAAAATTCATACTCATTCACACACATGGATGGGCTAACTCACATTCACACTACTCGCAAGGGTTGAATATGCGTGAATGTTGGGCCAGAATTCACGTATACTTGATAATTGAAAAAAAAAAAAACCAAATCGCACAACAGAATCCCAAAATCCTCTGCGCAATAATTCGAGTAATTCGAATGATTCGAATGCGCTTTCCACCCTAATACAGCATTCACAGGTACCCAAAATAAAGAATGCCATGGGTAGTGAGTTATAATAAGTGTGAATCATAGGTTGTATGAGTCCTGTGAGTTATGAGACCTCGGTGCATCCATACTCACAAGCATTCATAATTCTCTTCACTCAATGAGTGAGGAATCACTGTGTGTGAATTGAATGAGTATGGGTAGTTAATTTCTATGGGTGTCTCATGGGTAACTTTTATGGCATTCATGCAAATCTCTAGTATGCATATATACACAATTTAACATTTAATCGTCTATAAACATTTTAACATACTCGTATTTATACGTATATGTCGATTACATACACATACACATTACATACATTTATTCAGATTGCACATACATACTATATATCGGGTTTTCCAATAGGGACTTGACAACTCTGAATTTAATTTGTGAACATACTCTTTCACTTATCGTCAAACTGTCACTGTCAATTTATTCAGTAAACTCAACATTTTCATCATGGTAAACAACACGAGGGAGCAACGTCTGCAAATTATAAAAATGTTCTACCGAAATTCGGAGTCGGTGACTGCAACTTTAAGAGCGTTAATTCCAATTTTCGGTCGTGATTCTCGCCCTAGTAGACAGGCAATAACAAGTTTAGTGCAAAAATTTGAGACTACATATTCGTTGTGTGATGCTGCTGTGTCAGTGAGATAACGGGTTGGTCGAAGTGTCGAAAATACCGCTGCCGTTCAGGCGTCCGTAGCAAACAATCCAAATCAGTCAGTCAGTTCTCAAGAATTGGGCATCGCTCAGACCACATTATGGCGTATTTTGCGTGAGGATCTTGGTTTACACCCATACAAGATCAAGCTGACTCAAGAATTGAAGGCGATGGACCATTTGAAGCGACGTAATTTGTCCGTTTGGGTTCTGGAGAAGATGCGCCAAGATGGTGAATTTCATCGCAAAAGCTCATTTTTGGCTCAATGGGTTCGTCATTAAACAAAATGTGCGTTATTGGTCGGGTGAAAATCCACATGTGCTTCATGAATCACCACTTCATCCTCAAAAAATAACTGTTTGGTGCGGTTTGCATACCGGCGGTGTTATTGGGCAATATTTTTTCGTTGACGATAACGATCGTCACGTTACTTTGAATGGTCAGCACTATCGCGCCATGATCACCAATTATTTTTGGCCCAAATTGGAAGATATGAACTTAGACGGCATGTGGTTTCAACAGGATGGTGCCACAAGCCATGTGACAATCGATTTATTGAAGAGTATTGGTATTTCTGAATTGGTATTTCTTAACTATACAATTGGTTACATTGGTATTATAATATACAGCGACGCCACCAGCAGCATAAGATTCATTACGATTCGCTTCGAAAGAATCTTCACTGAATCTTATGTTAATTTCTTTCAACTTTTAATTCACACGAGCCGCAGTTCATTTTTATTATTATTATTTTTTTTCTTTTATGTTGAAAATTCTTTTCACTGAATTGCTAATTTATGCATGTGTATCCATCAACACAATGTTGTAAATAAAAACAAAGACAACCTCTACAACTAACAATTTCTAAGTTCTCTTAACGACCCTAGAAAAACATGGAATGTTATAAAAGAACTATTAGGAAGAAGGAAGCTTTTAATTGATGAAGTTATAAAAACCAATTTCTTAGTGCTGATAGAAATTTAAAAGACACTGCAAAAATGTTTGCAGAGCATTTCCTGAACCAAGCTTTAACAGTCATGCAAAATTGCAACTCCAAAACGTCTGGCCACGAGAACTTGCATCTACAGCGCAGTATTTACGTGGAAGAAGCCAGCGTATTTTGGCACCAGTTATACAAACAATAATAAATCGCAGTATAAATCAAGCCTATGTCCCACGACTAATGAAAACCTCAATTATTCGGCCAATTCACAAGGGAGGAGCAAAAACCAATACCGAAAACTACAAGGTCATCCATTTCGTAGTTTCAAGTTGGTAACGCTAGCATTTGACACCTGCATAATATTAGTTGAATGTTTGCAATTTACAATAATGGATCGCTTAAAAATCGAATAATGCCTTAAAATTAAATTAAACATTTTCTTCAGTGATGAGGCACATTTCTCACTCGGTGGGTATGTTAGACAAACAAAATTGACACATATGGGGCTCAGAAAACCCACAAGTGTTCGAAGAGGTGCCATTGAACCAGACAAAGTGACTGTTTGGTATGCTCTATGGTTGAAAGGTGTCATTGGTCTGTATTTCTTCGAAGATGCCAATGGGCGGGCGGTGGTTGAGAATTATCTCAAAAAAATCGCATGCTGCGAAACTTCCCGAGGCGTTTGAATGATATTGTCTTTCACACTTAATGGCACTTTATTATGAATTAAAATTTTCATCAAAAATGTATCGCTGTGTGTGTTTTATTTAGCTTTATTTAGCATCCGAATCAGTATGGATTTCAAAAAAATTAAAGTATTAGAAAGGTTAGGTGAGGTTTAAGTGGCTGTTGAAAAACCAACCCACTTAGGCCTATTGGCCCATTGTGATGCCACGTGGATGTATGATCCTCCTGCTCCAGAAACCATTTGGAGCTCTTAATAAAGAGTAGGAGAAGGATTGACTCCTCTTCCTCCTCATCCATGCAGCTTCTGTAAGAGTCGTTAGTAAATATGACAAGTATTCTTACATTTTTGCGTATGAGGCAGTGCCCGGTGATGACACCTATAATGGCGCTAAAACTTCTTCTATTTAGAAAAATTAAACTCATCGAGCGATTAGGATCTGGCTTCGGCCAGATTTGTTTGGTCGCTAACCATGTCGATCCAACTGCCCATTTTTGGTTTGTTATTCTATTAGCATCCAGCTTTATTTCTTGTATAGGTATACCTATGTTTTCTTTTTCAGTTGTGATAGCTATAGTGGCTCCCTGGAATGTCGAAAACTATTGGGGGAATTTACGAATACGATCCAATCGGGGCTAAATAAAAACCATCATGTTCTTGTTCTGTTTATTAACTTTAGCGAAGCCTTTGACAATTTAACTCCTTAAAAATTATTGAAAGCTAAGTCAGCGTGAGGGGACTATTGTCCAACTGGCCACAAAAAAAATTACTGGCAGAAATATAAGGGTAAAGGTATCAAATGCTTTTAGTAAAGAAAACCCCAGTATATCTAGTGTTTGTGTTATAGACATACGAACTCTCACGTCTATTCAAAAGTAATACTACACATGCATGTGCGGATAACATAGTAATCGTAGGAAGGCACAAAAGTTTTAGTTCGGCTGTGGAAATAATTCAAGAGGAATTCAACACTTTCTCCGAATTGTGCCACGATCATGGACTGGTAATTAATGCGGCTAAAACAAAGGCGATGCATATACGAACTCCATTCAAACGAGCGGAAGCTTTCAGAATATATCAGCGAAACGAGTACTGTCCAATATCGGCCAACAATAAACCTATTGAAGTAGTTACAAAATACGAGTACTTCGGAGTAACCATCGACGAACACTTTCTCTGGCGAGATTACATAAATCTTTTGCAACTACAACTCAAGAGCACTCTTTTTGATATGGTTTATCTTAAAAAATACTCCAATTATGAGGTTCGGAAGCAAGTCTATTACTCCCTAACAGAATCGCCCATCAGATATGGGATTCATGCCTGGGGAAATGCGGCGAAAACGCATCTGGATAAGATTTTAAATCTTCAGCGTCGCTTAATTAAAATTTTTCCTTGTAACTCATCTCATAAATTTTTCGATGTAAACGCAGTTCTTCAGATATCATTACTAACTGAGTATATGGATGGCCAGTGATTTCTGCAGCCTATACGCCATTACCAATATGTCAGAAGACGAGTCCAGGGGATGCTAGAGGTTCCTGAAACTTTTAACGGATATGGAAAACGAGAACTGCGACATGTTATTCCAAAGACAATAAATAAAATTCCTCAAGACGTGAAGCACTTTCAAAATTAAAAAAAAAAAGTAATGAACAAATTAAAAAATACTTACTTTATTTATATAACGTTTACTTATAAAAGATGTATTGAATTCCAAATCCATAATAGCTTTTTGGTAGTAAATTCAAGTCGTTTGATGCAGTTAGTTTTCGCGCATATCCCTGGCGGAGCTCTGGAGGAGGTGGAGGGCAGCCAGCGGCCCACCGACCACAAACCCCGGGAATGACCCACCTAGGTTTACGGATGGTTTTCCCTCCGGTGGAGGACGAGGTGGTTCGGTCGGTGAAGCCCTGAGGACGGTAGGGAGACTCACGACCAACCAGGAACCCAGGGTGCGACAGAATGTCCACCAAGACCACCGTTGTCGGAGTCCGTAGGCTAGACGGGAAACTCGTAAGCACCAGACAGTACATCTGAAAGTCGCCGACGGGTGGGGACGGACGGTCCTTTAAAGGCACAAATCCCAACACAATGATGACGGGTGGGGGAGGACGATCCCCCACTCGATGTGGATGCAGCTAGCTAGGTAGCTAGCAAAGCCAACGCTCAATGGGTGAAGAGATGACGATCTCTCTTAAAGCAACACCCCAACGAGGGAGCAACGGAGAAGCGACGGTGCTGTGCAGGCGCACGGCCAACATAATAAGACTCATCCCAACGACGCGTCATCCTTTAAAGTTCGGTTCGATGGAGCACCAAGGGAGCAGCAGAGGCTGTAGGCGGGCGGCCAAGTTATGAGATAGCCTCCAACGTGGGAACATAAAAACATAAAGAAGAACAACAATAATATCAATATAAAAACAACAATTATTACTAATAATAAACAACAACAACAACATAAACAACAATAATAAAACAACACAATAATAGCAAAATAATCATAACAAAATACCAAGCGGGCAGAAAGGCCCAGAGCATAACAAACAAACGAAAACAAAACAAAACCAAATAAATAATTGTAAGAAGCGTCACACTATTGGTCAGTCCCCATTCCCCCAAATCTGAACGACAATCCACCGGGGTAAAGTGGCCCTGGCTCTGATACTTAACTTTGTTTGGGGCGGCGATTTAGAGAATGGCTAGTTCGGGGTATATTCAGGTTAGAATTACACCCACACAACCTTCCTCCTTCGTCTCAACACTCCATCGTCCTTCGACCAGACTTTCAGTTATCACTGGAAGCGGGAGAGAACTCAGTGACTGAAGAGTTTAGTACGAATGTGTACAATTGGAAACCATTGGAATGTATGGGAGACCTTTTTACGTGCAAATCACGCCCCAAAAATCCTCCAGTTCCAATCCCCTTTGTTGTCTTTTGGCCTTCTTTCCTCTCCTTATCTTCCTGGTCTTGTCCCTTCTCTTTTCTTCCCCTATCACTCTCTGGTAGGCATGGCACATGTTCGATTCACTTTGGATTCAGTTCCTTCGCTCTGCCTACCGCTCCAGAGGTGACTCTAGGATAGAGCCAGGCGGACGGCCTATAGACTATAGCGGACGGACGGTCTGATTGTTTGCTTAAAAGAAAATAAGTTTTGTAACAACCTCTCCCCCCGCAAAGACAATAAACCTAAATCAATAATTGTAAAGGAAAGCGCACAACTCCCCGCGATCGTTTTCTGCCCCATGTCTGCAAGAAGGTTTACGGACCCACACCATGCACCCCTAATGGGTTTGTAAAATAATTTTCCTATCTAAACGGCGGTCTCAAATTTTAGCTCCCAACGCTTTAGCTTTGGTTTCGGGTCAGAGGTTTGGCTCGAGGCAAAGCAATCACTTAGACGACGAAACAAACATAACTTACAAACTTGACCCACAAACATCGATTGGCTGGGGATTTGGGAAGAGGCTGTTAGAGCTCTGGATGTGATTCCCCTTGCTGAATTGGCAGAACCCCATGTGTGTGTGTGTTCATGTGTGAGTGAGGGTGTGAGTGGTGGTGATGACCAAAGAGCGCGGTAAGCTCATTCGATATCTTATCGTCTTACTGGCAAGAGCCGACAACAAAAAAACAAGCGAATGAGAAGGACAAAAACACTTATACAAAAGAAAAAAAATAACAAAAGGGATAAAAACACCGAGGCCAACATACACACCAAGAAAACCAACGACACCCAAGACGACGACAGAACGAAGGAAGTGATCGTGGCGGAGAAAACCTACCCTCCTCCAACAACAGGAACCCCAGATATAGAGCGACCCCGCATAGACAGGAAAACCCGAAACAACTAAGTACCCCTATTGCTTTTTAAATCGATATTAATGTACTTATTTTTGCGGAATTGTTGGCCGAAACACCAGTGAAATAGTTTTTTTTTAAACATATAAACTACACGCATATTCACATACATATGTACATACAACATATTTACAGTCTTTAAAACATAAGTATATATTAGACATCTGCATGGATACATTCACGCAGTGAATGCACAACTTGATTCATGGATACTTCTCATTACTCATTGAACAATGGACCTGTGAATGAGTCTGAGTGAGTGCGGGTACAAAAGTTGTGTTGTGCGTAGTTGTGCTGTCGACCGTCAAAATTCATACTCATTCACACACATGGATGGGCTAACTCACATTCACACTACTCGCAAGGGTTGAATATGCGTGAATGTTGGGCCAGAATTCACGTATACTTGATAATTGAAAAAAAAAAAAACCAAATCGCACAACAGAATCCCAAAATCCTCTGCGCAATAATTCGAGTAATTCGAATGATTCGAATGCGCTTTCCACCCTAATACAGCATTCACAGGTACCCAAAATAAAGAATGCCATGGGTAGTGAGTTATAATAAGTGTGAATCATAGGTTGTATGAGTCCTGTGAGTTATGAGACCTCGGTGCATCCATACTCACAAGCATTCATAATTCTCTTCACTCAATGAGTGAGGAATCACTGTGTGTGAATTGAATGAGTATGGGTAGTTAATTTCTATGGGTGTCTCATGGGTAACTTTTATGGCATTCATGCAAATCTCTAGTATGCATATATACACAATTTAACATTTAATCGTCTATAAACATTTTAACATACTCGTATTTATACGTATATGTCGATTACATACACATACACATTACATACATTTATTCAGATTGCACATACATACTATATATCGGGTTTTCCAATAGGGACTTGACAACTCTGAATTTAATTTGTGAACATACTCTTTCACTTATCGTCAAACTGTCACTGTCAATTTATTCAGTAAACTCAACATTTTCATCATGGTAAACAACACGAGGGAGCAACGTCTGCAAATTATAAAAATGTTCTACCGAAATTCGGAGTCGGTGACTGCAACTTTAAGAGCGTTAATTCCAATTTTCGGTCGTGATTCTCGCCCTAGTAGACAGGCAATAACAAGTTTAGTGCAAAAATTTGAGACTACATATTCGTTGTGTGATGCTGCTGTGTCAGTGAGATAACGGGTTGGTCGAAGTGTCGAAAATACCGCTGCCGTTCAGGCGTCCGTAGCAAACAATCCAAATCAGTCAGTCAGTTCTCAAGAATTGGGCATCGCTCAGACCACATTATGGCGTATTTTGCGTGAGGATCTTGGTTTACACCCATACAAGATCAAGCTGACTCAAGAATTGAAGGCGATGGACCATTTGAAGCGACGTAATTTGTCCGTTTGGGTTCTGGAGAAGATGCGCCAAGATGGTGAATTTCATCGCAAAAGCTCATTTTTGGCTCAATGGGTTCGTCATTAAACAAAATGTGCGTTATTGGTCGGGTGAAAATCCACATGTGCTTCATGAATCACCACTTCATCCTCAAAAAATAACTGTTTGGTGCGGTTTGCATACCGGCGGTGTTATTGGGCAATATTTTTTCGTTGACGATAACGATCGTCACGTTACTTTGAATGGTCAGCACTATCGCGCCATGATCACCAATTATTTTTGGCCCAAATTGGAAGATATGAACTTAGACGGCATGTGGTTTCAACAGGATGGTGCCACAAGCCATGTGACAATCGATTTATTGAAGAGTAAGTATTGTGAGAGTGTTATTTCAAGAAATGGGCCAGTCGATTGGCCGCCTCGTTCCTGCGATTTAACGCCGCTTGACTATTTTCTGTGGGGCTACGTTAAGTCACTAGTTTATGCCAACAAGCCAACGACGTTGGAAGAGCACAGAGCCAACAGTGAACACGAAATAGCGGCCGTTTCGGCCGAAATGTGTGGCCGAGCCGTTGAAAACTGGGTCCAATGAATCGACCGCTGCAAACGTTCCCGCGTTGGCCATATGAACGAAGTCGAGTTCCATTCATAAATGTTTTGATTGTACTTCAAGCTGATAATAAAATTTTTTAAATATCTTAAATGGTTTGCGTTTTATTTAAAACAAAAATTGTCAAGTCCTTATTGGAAAACCCTGTACTTTATATAAATTTCTTTGTTTTCATATTTGGGTATTTTTCTTTTTTTGTTTTTTGGTTGATCTTGGTTGTTGTTGCTATTTCTTCGTGCATAAGTGTTGCCGGGTAGGAAATTAGCTGTACTACTTTTTCGATACTTTTAGAGAATTCGTTTTTTTACATTTTGCGGTAAAAGAATTTTAATTTTAAGTACTCTTTGTGTGGCGACAGTAGTTTTCGGTTTTTTTTTCATTTCCTTTGATTTTCTTGTGCGTGGTAGATTCAGTACCTTTTTCTTTTCTAGCCAGGAGAGTACCCTTTTACGTTCTCCCTTGATAGGGAAGTCGTCGAACGGAAGATTGTGGAAAATGAGAAGCTGTTGGAGAACTCTCCAACGGAAAAGTCTTCGGAATACTGAAAGGTACTGACGAAAATTAAATGGGCCATTTCAATAGTTGGGCGATCCCAGCCAACAACCGACGAAGAAGTAAGTCACAAAAAGAACCTCGAGACCGGACTGATGCTGCTGATTGCCTCTCTAGAAGACGATGACAACGATGAAGAAGTCGTCGAACCCTTAGAAGAAGAGCAGCAGGACTTTAGAACCCCCATTCCCTACCCTAGGTTATCGATTGGGATTCCACCCACCCCCAACCAAGACAGTTACCTCCTTCAGCAGAACACCCGACAATTCAACGTTCCTCGGAGCGAATCGGCAAGTGGGATCTCAAGTTCACTGGCGAACGGTGGGGTTCATCAGTAAGCTCGTTCCTAGAACGAGTCGAGGAACTTCGAGAAGCGCGCAATGTACTGGAAGACCACTTATTTCGCTCAGCAGTTGAACTTTCTGATGGGAAGGCTCTTCTCTGGTATAAGACGATTAGGAAAACAGTTTCTTCTTGGCAGGGTTTAGTTAGGAATTTGAAGGTGGAGTTCCTGCCTCCAAATTATGACGACCCATTGTTGGACGAAATTCGTCGTAGGACCCAAGGGAAGGAAAAAGCCATTGGGGTCTACGCGGCTATAATGGAAAATATGTTCGCTTGATTAAAGGAGCGACGGAAGCTGGGAATAGTGCAACGCCACCTCTGGTGCTGGAGTGCCTGGTTAATCCAACGCTTCCACATGTCCTGATATTAGGGGTAGACTTTTGGGTCTGGTAGAGCACAGGATTAGGACGGCTTCGGAACCTGTAATGCAGCCGTACTTACTGGTATCCCCTGCGGTTCAGAGCCATAAAGATAGGGAATTAGAAGAGATGCTTATGGATGACATAGCTGAGAAGCAGTCCTTGGGCCTCATCTATTGTCATGATTAGGAAAAAAGACGGATCGTGTAGGTTTTGTGTAGACTACATGAAGTTTAATAAGGTCACCGAGCCTTATGCTACCCCACCTCCTTACATTTCAGCAACCTTGGACAAACTCCGGGATGCGAAGTATCTATCATATTTGGATGTTAAGTCCCCATAGTGACAGATCCCCGTATAGGAAAAGTAACGGCAATACACAGCCTTCAATCTAGCCAATCGTGGACTCTTCCAGTTCAAGAGGATGCCTTATGGGCTGCATAACGCCTCAGAAGCATGGCAAAGGTATATGGACAGAGTGCTTGGTGCCGATTTTGAACCGCACGTCTTGTCTTTACAAGACCACATTGTAAACGTCACGAATAACTTCCGACTGAAGGTCAGTAAGGAGTAGTGTATCTTCTATAGGTCTTCACTTAAATTTTTACGGTACGTATTGGACAGGAATGGCTTGCACGTGGACCCGGAAAAGTAGAAAGTATGATTAGGATTCCTGCACCGAGAAATGTTAGGGAAGTTAGAGGCTTGGTAGAAACGGTTTCCTGGTACAGGAGATTTATACCGAATTTTGCGATTCTGGTAAGACCGTTGACCTACCTTTTAAAGAAAAGTAGGGAGTTCGTCTGGTCTGAGGAGTACGAGGTGAGCTTCCAAAAGGCAACAGAGTGCCCGGTTATCGACACGATCCTAACCTGCCCGGATTTTGAGCATCCGTTGGTATTGAGACGGATGCATCGGACTATAGGGTTGGAGCAGTGCTTGCTCAGACTTTCGACGAAGGGGAAAAGGTTATTTGTTATCTAAAAAGGTCGTTGAATAGGAATGAAAGGAACTATTCAACCACGGAAAAGGAGTGCTTAGCCGTCCTATTGGCAGCAGAGAAATTACGACCATATATCGAAGGGGTTCGATTTACGGTCGTGACGGACCACTATTCCCTTGTATGGTTGAGTAACCTCAAAGATCCTTGCGGTAGGTTAGCTAAATGGGCGGTTAGGCTACACCAATTCGATTTCGAAATCATACATCGCAAAGGGAAAGATCACGTGGTTCCGGATATGCTCTCTAGGAATGTTGCGGAAGTAGCAGAACTAGGGGAGCAAAGTACGGACCTATGGATCACCAAGATAATGCTGAAAGTTGAGTCGAATCACTTAGCCTATCGGTGTTGTAAGATATGAAAGGGAGTTTAATTTAAGTTTGTTAAGGCTAGATGGCAATGTCTTGACAACGAGTTAGCAGGACACATGGGGGTTAGAAAAACTTTTGCTAGACTAGGAGCGAGGTACTACTGGCCGACAATGAGGTCAGATGTGACAAAGCATATTAGAAACAGTATGGTATGTTAAAGTGTGAAACCGGTATATGATAAACCAGCTGGTTTGATGGTCGAAAGGCGAGGAATTGCCATTCCTTGCGAAATGATGTGCTTTGATTTAGTTGGTCCACTCCCAAAATCGAATAGGGGTTTCGTTTACATCTTGACTATTGTAGATTATTTCACCGCGTTCCCTTTACTTTTCCCCTGAGGTCGGACCCTGCTAGGTCCCTTTGCCTATTTTCACCCTCATGCTAGTCCAGCGGAAAGGATTAACCAAATCATCAAAACCACCCTTCGGTCTTATGTTTCGGAAAACCATCGGTCTTGGAATACCCACAGAGCAAAAGTTGGATGCTGTATGCGGACTAGAAGTCTCACCGTATTTCGCGAACTTCGGAAGAGACGTGATAACCCTCGCGTCCGGTCGATCTTATACCGGTACGGATACCACCGAACAAATCTCCAAATGTTAGGGTAAATACGAAAAACAAAACGTAAGATACGGAAAGCGATAGGGAATCAGGGCAATTAGATAGAAATGAAACAGTAGGTAGGGGAACTGGGGTCAGAAGCTATGGACCTAGATATAGTGCAGGGAACTAGAGCGTAGGTTTAGACAGCTTAGGGAAGATATTAGTAAAAAGCTGGCGACCTTGAGTGTTTCCATGTTTATAACACACGGCGGAGAGGTGTAAAATATCTTCCCAACGAGGTTGTATGGCGTAGGAACTTCATGGTTTCTAATGCAGGCAATTACTTTGCAGCGAAAGTGGAGCTAAAATACGTTGGGCCATTTATAATAAAGTAGAGGGTTTCCCCATGGACATACGTGCTCCAGGACGAGAGGGGAATGGCATGTTAAACACCTAAAGCCATACCGCGACGACCCCGAGGAACCCGAAGATGACCTTAGTCGTGTAACGGACATGGACCGTTACGCTAAGATTTACGGAGAGATTTAGCTCGATGACGTAACCTAGCCATCACAACGACTGATGGCAAAGATTAATGTTTACCCGTAGCTAAGACCGTAGTCTCCCTCGGAGTTAAGGGTGGAGTTTTTTGCGTGCAAATCACGCCCCAAAAATCCACCAGTCCCAATCCCCTCTGTTGTCTTTTGGCCTTCTTTCTCCTCCTTATCTTTCTGGTGTTGTCCCTTCTCTTTTCTTCCCCTATCACTGTCTGGTAGTCATGGCACATGCTCGACTCACTGGATCCTTTGGATTCAGTTCCTTCGCCCTGCCTCTAGGAACCACGAGGACAGAGCCAGGCGGACGGCCTGGAGACTGTAGCGGACGGACGGTCTGATTGTTTGCATAAAAGGCAAGAAGATTTGTAAGAACGTCTAACCCCGCAAAGAGAATAAACCTAAATCAATAATTGTAAAGGAAAGCGCACAACTCCCCGCGGTCGTTTTCTACCCCATGTCTGCAAGAAGGTTTACGGACCCATATCATGCACCCCTAATGGGTTTGTAAAATAGTTTTCCTCTTTAAACGGCGGTCTCAAATTTTAGCTCCCAACGCTTTAGCTTTGGTTACGGGTCCGAGGTTTGGCACGAGCCAAAGCAATCACTTAGACGACAAAACAAACATAGCTTCCAAACATGATCCACAAATACGACCCACGAACATCGACAAGTATGATTGGGTTGGGATTTGAGGAGAGGCTGTTAGAGCTCTGGATGTGATTCCCTTTGCTCTAACAGCTGAATTGGAAGAACTCCATGTGTGTGTGTGCACATGTATGAATGAGTGTGTGAGTGGTGGTGATGGTCAAAAAGCGCGGTTAGCTCATTCGATTGCTTATTGTCTTACTGGCAAGAGCCGTTTGAACTTTACCGTAGTGAAGCGGTTAGTAGTTAAAGTGCGCGACCCATTCAGGTTTACCGTTTCGACAACGCGGAATTGTGGGCCTTCCGTTGGCCGAAACACCAGTGAAATAGTCTTTTTTTACAACATTTTGCGCGTCATTTCCTTTTCCCCATACCCTGTATCCCACTCTTTAATCAAATAAAGAGCATTAATTCCCCATCAGCTACATCACAGCTTCTTGTTGCAAATTTCGCGATTCCCTTTTGGGCTCCCCATTCGGTTTTGCATATTTCCCTCCATTCGCGTCTCAACCACCATCCGCTTAGTTGCGGTTTTTGTTAATCTCGTTGTTGCCGGTAGCCCGGCTCCTCTTGTAATTAAAATTGGAAATTTAAATTAGCGGATTTTGTAGCGGTAATGTGGCACTGGTACTTAGCTTTGTTCGGGACGGCGATCTAGAGAATGACTAGATCGGGGTATATATATATAATGATTTTATATAATCAGGTTAGGATTATACCCGCACAACCTTCCTCCATCGTCCCAACACTCCATTGACCTTCGATCGGACTTTCTTTCTCCCTTGCATTTGTTTTTATTTGTAATTTTGTTTAGTGCAATGGGGGGAAAAGTACCCGAGTATAAAAAAAGAGAAACATTGCTTCTCGCAGTTTCCAATCAATTTTCAATGTCTAGCTAGGCATAGCTAGGATCCATAAACTCTCATGAACTCGCTCAGTGGAGTTCCCTGTAATCACTGAAAGCGGGAGAGAACTCAGTGACTAAGGAGTTAAGTAGGAGCGTGTTCATATGCAAACAATTGGAATGTATGAGAAGCCTAGTTGGACATGGGAGCAAACACTAGCAAAGTCTGCTAGTCGTATATCTGGAAACTCCGCTTTTGGGCCCGCTAGAGTCAAATGAATGTGTGTGTGAGAATGCGTGTGAAAGTCTAGCGGGAGTTTGTGGAAGAAAAAAGAGAACTGGAAGGCACTTTTGTGACGACCAGCAGTAAGAGAGGGTCAAGAAAGTTTTATTTTTTGCGATTATTGCGATATTGCGAAAAGCCATTTTTTTTTCTTTTGCAAGTAGTGAAAATAGAGTAGTTTACAGAGACGCGAGTTGTATGACTTCGGAATGAAAAGGAAGAAAAAAAAAGGTGAAAGGAGAGACGAAGATAGAGGAGTTACAGGACTAAGGGATTAGGAAAACTGTTCCAGAAGGAGAACAGAACCGCCAGGAGCCAAGTTTAGTATTGTGTAGTGAAAATAGTGCATTGTAGTTTAGAAAAGTTTTTTGTATTGTGAACTTTGAGACTCCGGTAGGTTGCGCGGGCGTTTTAATCTCGAGAAATAGGCGAGACAAGCGACCCGTTTGTCTTTGTACGTTTCGGGACTGTGGAAATAGCGGGTCACTCTGTCGGCGAATGTACCACAAGCTTTAACGTAAATAAATCGTCGTACTCCAACGTAGCATTTATAACTTTTCTGAAATCCCCGCCTTCCTTTATTTCATTGCTTTCGTTTTCTTCGGGGAAGTATTTTCTTTTATTCTGTTTAGATTCGGTTTTTTTTCTTTTTTTTCCATTTAAGGTTTCGTGATTTCAACTAAAAATCACGTGGCGCTCAACTTTTTTGGTGTCTCAGGTTTAGCTGCCATCAAAGCACTACCTGGAGTGTGAACGAACCCAGTTTTGGAGTAGTTGATTCTAAAGTTATTTTTGATTCGGGGCACTTTGATAGTTGCCGGGAATTAATCATAACAATTGGCGCCTTAAGTGTGGCTTTTTCTATTTTGTATGCCAGTTTTTTTACTTCTGATTTCATTCGTTTTTTTATTCGGTGAAATTTCGGTAATATATCGGGGCGTGGTTGAAAAAATTCGGTTTTGTTCGCGGAAGAAATTGGAAAACCTTTGATACTTTTGAGTTTTTTTCTAGGCAAGTGCGGTTGCAAGTGGAACAGTACAAAAAGGAGGAAGAAGAAGAAAGAACAGTAGGATTAAGAAATCAAGGAAATAAATGAAAACAAGTGCCTGTGGGAACAACAACAGGAGTTGGACATAGTATTCTCTAAGCCTGGGCAAGTACCAGGTACACAAGTAGGTGTCTTTTATTCTTTCTTTTTTCCTGAGCCAGTTTTTTGTTTATCCCTTTCCTAGTGGAACCTTGAAATACTGATATACATTGAGATATATATACATACACATACATTTAAATAAACATTTCCATACAAACGAACATACATAATTATATAATACATACAACATATATACATTTTTACATACATATCATTTAATTAAATATATATTTAGCAGCTCAGACATATAGTATATAAAACACCTCCCGTAGGCCCTTCATACAGTCAACTCCAATTTACAAAGCGCTACATACAGCAAATTACAGTATACAGAAGTGCTACAATGCGGCAAATGATAACAGCGAGCATTGATGACTTGTGCCTTTTCTCTTTTGGCGGGCAACCAGCTAGCATGGGTATTGTGGCATTCATATTCTCGTGCGTTCTTCATTTTTGAATTTCAGTATGACCAGCAGCCTTTTGTTGGATTTTATTTTTCTCTTTAATGTGGCCACCCACTTATTTTTTCGAGCTTTTGCACTGGTTTTTGGGCTTCGTTGTATTTTTTTTTTTTTAATTGAAAATCATGGGATTTCTTTAACGTTAGTGTAACTTTTTTTTACCTTCTGTTTTCAGGTTTTGTCGCTTTTCATAGCTTTTTATAGTTTCTTTTATTCGTGAAATAGGTCTTTTGCTATTAATAGGCTCTCTGTAGACAAATGGCGTACGAAATGGAGGCTCGCGGTCTTCTCATTGGCACCTTGGATGCCATGAAGAAGTCGTTGAGATCCGCTCGTATGCTGGAACGCAGAGGGTCCTTAAACTCAAGCTCGGCCTACAGATTCACATTTGTGCAGGATCGGGATTCCTTGTAAGCTTAAATTAAACAAATAGAACAACTCTTAGAAGAACCTCCAAGTAGGTGAAGGTTCTTACCAAAATCGAATGGGCTCTTAGTAGGTTAGATAGGGCGAGAGACATTTCCCCTGAGGAGATCGAGGAGAAATGTGCTCTCAGACATAGGCTGATCTTACTAGCCGGGGAGTTGGCCGGTGGTACGGAAGAGGATTCGGATGATGAGGACGAGGTAGGCGACGAGGACGAGCAAGAGCCAACGTGCTCGAGGCTGGTCAAAAACCGACCACCACAACCAGCGAGGCTCGTAGTGCAGACGGGCGCCTTGAATCATGGAATAGGGGCCGTATTAAGTCAGTATATTGAAGACGGGGAGAAGGTTATATGTTATCTTAGTAGGTCTCTTCAGAGAAGTAAGAGGAACTACACTACCACATAGAAGGAATGCTTGACTGTCCAGTGGGCGACGACCATACATCGAAGGGGTTAGGTCTATGGCCGTAACTGATCATTATTCACTGGTGTGGCTGAGCAACCTTAAGGAACCGCAAGGGCGACTAGGTTGATGGGCTGTGAGGTTGCAGGAATTTGATTTCCAGATAATCCACCGAAAGGGGAAAGAGCATGTAGTTCCCGACATGCTTTCGCGAGGAGTCCCGGAGTTAGCTGGGATCTCAGAAGCGGATCGGGACCCCTGGATAAGGAAGATGATTGCTACAATAGAAGCTAACCCATTAGCCTGCCCCTTGCGGAGGGTAGAGGGGGGCAAACTCTTCAAGTTTGTCAAAGCTAGGCAGGTTGTAGTATTTGAAGATAACAGTAACGAGTGGAAACAAATAGTAGGAAAGCAAAGTAGATTAGGGATTTTACAGTCGTTCCATGATTACCCACAAGCGGATCACATGGGCGTCCGCAAAACATTTGCAAGTGTAAGAGCTAGCTGCTACTGGCCGAAGATGCGGTCAGAAGTAACAAGATACGTTAAAAATTTTAAAGTTCGCAAAAAAGTAAAGTCGGTGAATGAGCGACCCGCTGGTCTGATGTTTGAGGCGGTAGGAGTCTCAAGGTGTTGGGAAATGGTGTGCGCAGATCTGGTAGGCCCACTTCCCACTCGGGGTTACGCGTATATTTTAACGGTAGTCGATTATTTTTCTCTACTGTTTCCTTACTGTTTCCTCTACGTTCGGCAACTGCGAAAGCAAGGTTGTCTTCTGTGACAACGGCCCCCAGTTTAGGGGGAAAGAGCTTAAGGCGCTGTGTGACTCTTATGAGGCACAAACTAGGTTTACGGCACATTATCATCCGCAGGCGAATCCTGCGGAAAGGATAAATCAAATAATTAAGACAACGCTCAGAGCTTATGCCTCGGAGGTTCACCGTGTTTGAGATTCGCATAGCCCAACATGAGGTGCTGGGGGTATCCCCATTATATCAATTTTGGGAGGGAGATGGTGACTCGCGGCACGGAGTTTGATGCCTCGAGGGATTATCTCCAGAGTAGGATAGGTAGCAAGGATAAAATAGGTAGTAGGGACATATTGCCAGGTACTGAGCCCACAGGTACTAAAGGTAGGGACTTAGATGCGGAGAGTAGGAAACAGGAAATTAGGGAACTAGAGATACCGGAGTTAGGTAGGAGATATGAGTTGTTAAGGGAGGATATCCGTAGGAAATTGGCGGCGGTAGCAAAGAAGTCTGCCAAAGCCTACAACCTCCGACGGCGAGATTTCCAATATCTCCCGAACGAGTTAGTATGGCGACGAAACTTCGTGTTGTCTGACGCAGCTAATCACTACGCGGCCAAGCCAGCGCCGAAATTCGTGGGACCATTCACGATCCACTAACGTGTGTCAGCGTTGACATACAGTTTGGTGGATTCGAATGGTCAGAACAAAGGTACCTGGCGCACGCTAAAGACCTTAAGCCTTATAGCGATAATCCAGAAGAGTCCTAAGTCCCATTAAGAGTAAAGTATGATAAAGGACCGTTTGGGTCAGAATTTTGATTTTAATGTTGCATAGGACTGGCGGTATTGGCCATGATGGAAATGTCTTTCCAACTAACCTTTGGCCTCAGGAAAAGCCCATTTCCTAGGAGGTGAGGTGGAGGGCAGCCATGGTCCCATCAGCCATTGGCCCACCGACCACCGACCTCGGAAAGAACCCACATAGGTTCAGGCTATTTTTACCCTCAGAGGAAGAACGAGGTGGTTCGGTCGGTGAAGCCCTCAGGACGACGAACCAGGAGCCAGGGTGCTACAGAAAGTCCACCAAGATCACCGTTGTCAGAGCCCGTAGGCTAGACGGGAGAATCGCAGAGGGCGGCATCAGACAGGGCGTCTGAAAGTCATCGACGGGTGGGGACGGACGGTCCTTTCAAGCCAGACACCACAACACGATGATGACGGGTGGGGGAGGACGATCTCCGGAACTTACACCCCGACGGAAGCCAGACATTACAAAGGCTTGAGGAGACAAGAAGCATCACACCTCGTAATCGATGTGAATGCTTACATTAAAATGTTCAAGGGGGAAGAAATTACGATCTCTTGTGTAGCTACACCCCCAACGAGGCAGCTACGGAGGAGCAACGGTAGTGAGAAGGCGGACAGCCAGCATAATCGAACACATCCCAACGACGTACCAGCTGTAAAAGTCAGGTTCGATGGGTGAAGGGACGACGACCCCTTTGAAGCCAGCACCCAACCGATGGAGCACCAAGGGAGCAGCAGAGGCTGTAGGCGGACGACCAAGTTACGAGACAGCCTCCAACGTGGGAACATAAAAGCATTAGTAAGAATAACAATACACCAATACAATAAATAACAATAATCAAATCAATAAACCACATCAACAAACACAACAATAACAAATAACAGTAATAACAACAATAACAACCAACTACGATAATATAAACAAAAATAATAATATAATAAAAACAAAAACCATAACGAAATACCAGGCGGGCAGAATGGGCCACAACATAAACGAAAACAAAAACTAAAGAAAACCAAATAAATAATTGTAAAGAGTGACACGCCATTGATCAGTCCCCCCATTCCCCCAAATCTGAACGCCGATCCACCGGAGTAAGTAGGGACCCGGGTAAAGTAGCACTGAGATACGTATACTTAGCTTTGTTTGGGGCTGCGGTCTAAAGAACCCTCCTCCTTCGTCCCAACACTCCATCCATCTTCGATCATACTTTCTTTCTCCTTCGCGTTTGTTTTGATTTACAATTTTTTTTAGTGCGATGGGGGGAAATTACCCGGGGATCAGCAATGAGAGAAACACTGCTTCTCGCAATTTTCCCATTTATTTCCAATGTCTAGGGCATAGTAAGGCATAGCTAGGATCCACAACTCTCATAAACTCGCTCAGTGGAGTTCTCAGTTATTACTGGAAGCGGGAGAGAACTCAGAAACTGAGGACTTTAGTGTGAGTGGGAACAATTGGAATGTGTGAGAGGCCTAGTTGGACACGGGAGTACACACTAGCAAAGTTTGCTAGTCGTGTAGCTGGAAACCCCGTTGTTGCGTTCACTAGAGCTAAACGAATGTGTGTGAGAATGCGTGTGAGAGTCTGGCGAGAGATTGTGGAAGGAAAAAAGATCTGGAAGTCATTTTTGTGACGATCAGCAAATTGAAAGGGTCAACCTAGAGAGTTGAATTTGTGCGTTTTTTGTTGAATTGCGAGAAGCAATTTTTCTTTTCTTTTTGTAAGTAAAGTAAAGAGTAGAGTAAATTTTTTTAAAAAATGGAATCGCGAGTTTCTGGCAGACAGAAGGAGGGAAAAAACGATAAGGAGAGATGAAGCAGGAAGGATTACAAAGGAGTAGCAGGAAGAAGGGAATACTGCGCCAGAAGGGGCACACACCCGCCAGAAAGAAGGAAAAGCTAAGTATTGTGCAAATTAAAGTATAGTGAAGTGTAACAATTAGAGTAGCAAATAGAGTAGATTTTAGTTTTTAAAAAATAGCATCGCGAGTTTCTGGCAGACAGAAGGAGGGAAAAACGATACGGAGAGATGAAGCAGGAAGGTTTACAAAGGAGTAGCAGGAAGAAGGGAAGACTGTGCCAGAAGGGGCACAGAACCGCCAATAAGAAGGAAAAGCTAAGTTTTTTTGTTGTAAAGGGAAAATTAAGACTCCAGTAGGTCGCGCGTACGTTTCTATTTCGAGAATAGACGAGACACGCGACCCGTTAGATTTTTTTTTGTGCGTTCGGGACGCTGAAATAGCGAGTCACTCTATAGACGAGTGTGCCGTTAATTTCATTTGGTTTTAATAAATCGTCGTGCTCCAACGGAGCTTGATAACGTAGTGTAAAACCCCGCTTTTTATTTACCTTCGTCGTGTTGTGGTTTTTTTAGTTATCCGAAGTCGGTTTTTTTGGTTTCGTGATGGCAGCAAAATCACGTGGCGCTCAAGTTCGTTTTTCTGTTGTTGTTTTCCCAAGTTTAGCGGCCATCGAAGCGCTACCTGGAGTTCGAACGAACCCATCGGGGATTAGTGAAAATTTCAGGTTATTTTTGATTCGGGGCAAATGTGACTGTTGCCGGGAATCAATCACAACAGTGTTATCTCCGACATAACTAGCCGGAGAGCTGACCGGCGGAACGGAGGAAGAGTCAGACGATGAGAGCGAGGTAGGCGAGGTAGCAGAGTTGTAAAAGACTGCAGTCTTGTGTAATGCAATACTTGGAAATTATTTCCTGATTTGTGATTAATTCAATTGACTTTATTTGATGACTTAGACTTCAGCATTGAAATCTCTCATTCTTTTTGAAGACCTCACTGGATCAGTCTTTACGACCACTCTTATGATTGAAATCAATTGAGTGCAAGTTTTTAAAATTACACTGCATTCATTGAAGTCACTTTGAAGCCTTTTCCATTCATTTGAAGTCAACCGCATTCAGTTGAAATCTTTGGGACTTCAAAACTTTTCGATGAAGTCTTTGGGACTTCAAGCGTTTTCGTTGAATTCATTGGGATTTCAGCGTGTGAACAAGTTTGAACAAGTGTGGAAGAATGATTTATTGCACTTTTGTATGGAGTATGATGGGCTTTTAGGTTTAGAGGAAGTTTGGTATGATGTGTAGAGGGTAGTGGAGGAGGGGATGGGGATGAAGTCGTACCAATACAAATGAAACAATTAATAAAAACGAAGTAAATGAATTCTTTTTATTTGAATTAATAAATTACTAGCGACCCGCCCCGGCTTCGCACGGGTGGCAAATACGTTTCCGTGGAAATTTCCCGGGTTCGAAAGTAGCCTATAGCTTTCTCAAGAGTATTTTATATTTCCATACCAAAATTTATTTATTTTTCCCAAGGGAATTTCCTGTAGTAAAAACAGTTTTTCGAGCTATAAAAGAAGGTTATTTTACTAGTGGATTATAGAGCTTCCCTGTAAACAACAATTGATGTTATTTAATTTTGTGGCAGCAAAATAAATTGATTTTTAGGTGCTCCGATTCGCGATAAGCCAACATACAGTTTGCCATGAGTGTAGCATTCTTTTCGTAGATCAATCCCTACTAAATCGAAGGTTTGACCCTGGGACTTGTTAATTGTTGAAGCAAAAGATGTTTTCACAGGAAATTGAAGTCTTTTAAACGAAATCGGTAAATCTGTAGGAATCATCGGTATCCCAGGTATATGAGCCAACTGACCGGCTGCAGGGCCGGTGATAATTGTCGGCACAATTAAATTGTCCTTCAATTCCTCTTCCTTTCTTAAAAGCATGATTGGTGTTGCGGGTTTTAATTTTAATTCATGCCCAGAGTCCAGAGGGGTTAAGTGCACTTAAGAATTCCTGTGGGTTATGTACTGCGTCCTCGATATTAATTGCGGTATCGATCGATTTATAAATTTTGACCTGGCCGCGGACTTTGTGCATAATCAAATTGTTTATTTAATTAACAGTTTCATTCCTAGGTGAAACTATTGCTGTAGATTACAGCCAATGAAGATCTTTTTCTTGTAAATTTTCAATGTCAGGATATACGTCATCTATTAAATTGTCTAAATTATGGACTATCTGGCTTAGGAACTCATCCAAAAAGACGTCATTATTACTGTTTAAATTTGAAGATGGAAAAATTCCTTCTCCAAGTTTTAGCAGTTGTTGCGGGAAATTATTATGCGTATTTCCGCAAAGGTGAGCTCTCATATTGGTTCGTAAAATCAAATTTTGAATCGATGTCCATAGGACAGATGATTTCAAGCAAGATTTTATAATGCCTGCACGCGTTCCTCTGTTAATAACGGGTAGTGTTTGTCGGAAATCTCCAGCAAATAAATACAAAAGTAATTCCACCCATAACGGAAGTAGAGTTTCTGAGATCCTTTAAGGTTTTATCCACAGCCTCTACATGTGCTTTATAGCTCATGATACATTCATCCTATATAATCAATGATGCGTCTTGTAATATTTTCCCAAGAGGTCCATTTTTGGGAATAGAACATGTTGATTGTTGCTGAAGAGATACGGATAGCGTGAGTTTAAAAGTAGAATGAGCAGTTTTTTCTTCTTTTAAGAGTGCTGCAGCAATTCCTGACGACTGCTATTGCTATCTTTCCAGATTGTCTTACCTTTGCAAATATTAAATTTGCGGGAAATGTATTTTCTGTGACTCCTGGCGCGTCAATAAAAAATAATTGTCCTTTGTTGTTATTTACACTTTCTATTATACTATAGTATCAAAAGCATATTTTTGATCTGGGACTAATTTTTGCACATTGTCATTGACAAACGCTGTCAAATCATTAGTATCATACTGATCTACCATTGATCCTGTACTATTATTATGTGTCCGAACTGAAGAAGGTAATCCGAAATTGCTTAAATTTGTATCATATAATTCTAATAGTTTATTTTCTATTTGTATCAAACCTTCGTTATAAATCTCTTCACTGAAAGTTAAATTTGATTCTTGATTTTGCTGCCTGATTCTGTGTCTAATATCTTCACATAAATCGTCTTTAAAATTATCCCATAATTTGAATGGTTTCAATGAGTGACAAAATAAAAGTATCACGACAAACAACTCTTTTAGTTTTGTTGGGCATTGTGAAAACGAAGCTTCTCTGAAAGTATTTTCCCAATGGTCATCGTTTTCTAGCAAACCTCTATCACGGCAAGCTGCTTGATATGTCTCTTTGACCACCCCGTTTTTAAGTACTCGAATGAAGTTGGACCGCGTACGTGATGCAACAACATTCTAAGATAAAAACATTCTGATTGAGATGGATGTATACCGTAGACTCTTTCTGCCGGGTTTTTTAACTACGTCTTCACCACGCCTACCTCTTGTAAATTTATTATTGGCCCATGTGTAATATTGTAGATCTTCGTGGTATAGAAAGGTCTTTGCGAATTCATCTACGTTATAAAAGTCAAAAAACGCAAGCAATGTTGTGTTTCGTGGGTTTTGGGCAACTTGTTGAGCCGTTCCTGTAGTAAAATACACCCTTTGGCCGTTTTCTAAGTGAACGATCAATTGCACGATTGTAGGGTGTCTGTCGTGGATTGGAAACTCTAAAATTCGCCAGACAGCTTCGGATGTGCTTATGGAACGACCATTTAAATAGTTATCAACTTCGTTATTCGGATTTCTGACGCTGAATGTAGCTTGGTCTGATCCCTTATTGTTATATTTACAAATATACTTGATAGCTTGAACAGAGTGGCAGTACTCCACATTTATGTGAGCGTAAAACTTTTTACATAACAGCGGGGAATAAGGGACAATCCACCTATTTCGCAGCGTACGCGATGTAAAGAATTTTATGAGTAATTTTTTTTCACCTTGAGTTACATTATTCGAGATTTCGTACGGAGCCCTAAATTTTTTGAAAATCCAATATAGCCTATGTTACTCACGAAGAATGTAGCTTTCTAATGGTGAAAGAATTTTTTAAATCGGCCGGGTAGTTTCTGAGCCTATTCATTACAAATAAACTTACAAATCTTTCTTCTTTATATATTAGTTTAGATTTTTAATTTTTCCAAATTATTAACATTCAGGAGCAACAATTTCTTAAAATTGGAGACTGAAAGGGCTCCACGCCGAGGCGTATTTAGCAGATCAGCAACTGAAAACAGCCTTTCTGCAGCTGCTGAGGCAGGAAGTGGAGTATTATATCTCAAAAATGCTTTCTTCAGGGCTGGATATTGACAGAGGAGTTCTATAGATTTCGATAAATGGGCGAGATATGAATAATATTCGTTATCTACAGATGAACTATTATTATTGCATGATTCTAATAGCTGGCGATGGCGCGATAGTTAGCTCATTGGACAATCATGCAGATAGTCTGGGTTCGATTCCTGACTGGGACACCAACAATTTTTCAAATCGCCATCACCCTTTCGGCGGGCAATGGCAAACTCCCGAAAGTAAAAAATTGCCTACGAATAAGCTTCTAAGGAGTGCCGTTCGGACTCGGCGATAAACCGTAGGCCCCACTCAGATGTGACAAAAATGAAAACATGAGCAACACAAATGAGTGTCAAGAAGCTAGACCATGGCCCATACCGTTCTGCCAGCGCCACAGTGTTTTTTTTTTTTTTTTTGTGATTCTAATAGCTGATCTGGAATGTGAAATAATTGAAGCCTTTTTAAATGGTGTGCTTTGATTTTATTACCTGCAGTACCGAAATTAAAATATGGAATTTTACTTTCAGTTTTTGTACTTTAATTCTTTAATTTTCAGTAGAAACTCTACTTTTCGATGAAGTCTTTGGGACTTCAAGCGTTTTCGTTGAAGTCTTTGGGATTTCAGCATGTGACCAAGTTTGAACAAGTTTGGAAGAATGACTAATTGCACTATGGAGTATGATGAGCTCTAAGGTTTAGAGGAAGTGGGGTACGATGTATAATGGGGAGGAGGGAGAATGGATGGATACGGTGTTTTGGGGAGGGTGGTGTTTTATGGGGAGGGGGGATATGAATAATGACAATGAAAACTTGACTTTAATTTAACTCCCAAATAAATACGATTTTAGAAAAATGCAAATGATACAATCATTTGAACTCAGGCAAATCTCTGAGTCATACCAATACAAATCAGAAAACGAAGAGATGCTATTGTATGTGTGAAGTATGCAAAATATATGTTCAAGTAAGATGCATGTGAAATTCGTGAGAGCATATGCAAAAACATCATAAAAAATTGTTTTCTTCTTTCGAGACCATACTGCATAAAAAAAATAACAGGTGTAGTGCTCTTATCATTTGTCTCGTTATCAGTTGCTTAACTTTAGAGGCGCGTACTAGTGCTGTGTAGTTTCATATTAACCTAAATTTGTGGTGAACAAGGTTTGAATATGGAAACAGAAAATGTATTTTCATCCGATGACTACGAGGCTGATACTACTTTTTTTTTGGAACCTAAGTTTCAAATCGTAAGAGGCCCTTCTCAGACGATAAACCTTCCGTAAGCCACAAAAGGTTAAAAACGGGAACAACATCTCCGGCCAGCAAAATTAATAGTAGTGAAGCAGAAGCACAATTATCACAACTATCAGGCGAATCAATGGAAAAAAAATGATGGGAACAGGCTTATTTTATCCAGCAATTATTTTAAAATTATAAAGCAGGTATTTTTCATTTATATCTTATACATTTCAAAATAATCTGTCTTTCATGTTTTATTTTACTATCTTGATCAAAGTTGGAAGCAATGCATTACTTAGCTAATGACCGTTACAGACCCAATTCTTGCTGTCCTGGGCTGTCAGTTAAAATATCCGTTTTCGACAATATTGAATTCCTTATATGATTCGGTCGGACACGTCATTAAACATAAGGAAAAAATTCATGAATTCTACAGATGGCTGGAAGTACCACCATTTTTCGAATCGGATTTTTTATATCTACAGGACTATGTACGAGTACACCTCCTACCGTCAATTTCGGAAGCTCTAGGTTTCCTTCAAGGAGAAAAAGGAATGCTGTACGATTACTTGCTGCCCACCTTAGCAACAATTAGAGAGTCATATAAAATGATACTCGTACTTAGCGGCAATCCATGAAAGGCCTTACCAGTGGAAATTGTTAAAAAAAATCGAAGAGTCGCTAATTAGACGATTTCACTCTTACTTTTATTTAACGAGTGACGTTGAAGATGCGATTGTTGCTTCGATGCTTTGTCCATTAGCAAAATTGAAGTGGGCTTCAGCACTAAATTCAGAATTTAATGATAACAAAATAACAGAAATAAGCTCATTGATCAGAACGAAAACTGCTTCCGAAAATGCTCAAAGAGTTTCTACTGAAAATTAAAGTACAAAAAATTAAAGTAAAATTACATATTTTTATTTTGGTACTGCAGGTAACAAACTATTTACAAAGACTTCAATTATTTCATATTCCAGATCAGCTATTAGAATCATGCAACAATAATAGTGCATCTGTAGATAACGAATATTATTCATATCTCGCCCATTTACCGACATCTATAGAACTCCTCTGTCAATATCCAGCCCTGAAAGCATTTTTGAAATATAATACTCCACTTCCTGCCTTAGCAGCTGTAGAAAGGCTGTTTGCAGTTGCTGATCTGCTAAATACGCCTCGGCGAGGAACCGTTTCAGTCTCCAATTTTGGGAAATTGTTGCTCCTGAATGTTAATAATGTGGAAAAATTAAATATGTAATTTATAAATTCAAATAAAAAAAATTCATTTACTTCATTTTTATTAATTGTTTCATTTGTATTGGTACGACTCCATCTCCATCCCCACCCCCTCCTTCACTTCCCTCTACACATCATACCAAACTTCCTCTAAACCTAAAATCCCATCATACTCCAAATAAAAGTGCAATAAGTCATTCTTCCAGACTTGTTCAAACTTGCTCACACGCTGAAATCCCAAAGACTTCATCGAAAAATTTTGAAGTCTCAAAGATTTCAACTGAATGCGGTTGACTTCAAGTGAATGGTAAAGACTTCAAAGTAACTTGAATGAATTCAGTATAATTCTAAAGACTTGCATTCAGTTGATTTCAATCATAAGAGTGGTTGTAAAAACTGATCTACTCAGGTCTTCAAAAAGAATGAGAGTTTTAAGTGCTGAAGCCTTAACTCCAAAGCAAAATCAAGAATTAAAAAACAGAAGCATGAATCCAAATGATTTCTTAAATCAATAGATTTAATTCTTTTTCATCTCTGCGAGGTAGGCGACGAAGACGAGTAAGAGCAAACGTGCTCGAGGGTCGTCAAGAACCGAGCATCACAGCAATCGATGGGTGAACATCAATAACAAAAACAAGAAGGGATTCGGCATAAAAGGTCGACCCACCAGCAGAACACCAGTCCCCGCTGTGAGGTCACCAGTGACGCCTGCCGTTGCGAAAGAAACGGGATTCTACGCAACCACTGGTGAACACAGCGAACGCTTGCCGATGCGAGGTGGGAGAACATGGCCAAGTGGGATCTAACGTTCACGGCGGAGCGCTGTGGTGCAACGGTCAATTCATTTTTGAACGGATGGTGGAGCTCAGTCAAGCGAGAGGGGTGACTGAAGCTCAACTATTTAGGTCTGCAGTCGAACTTTTTTCTGGGAAGGCACTCATTTGGTATGGGGCGATTGGGTTGTCAGTCTGTTACTGGCAAGAGTTGGTTGCTGAGTTGAATCTGTAGTTTCTTCCCCCCAACTACGATGATCTCCTACTAGAGGAAATCAGACATCGAACCCAGGGAGGAAGTGAATACATAGCGGTATATGTAGCGGTGATTCCAAACATGTTTGGCAGGCTTTCGGAACCGCTAACGAAGCGTCGGAAGCTTGCCATCATTCAGAGGAAACTGGCCCCCTTTTTCCAGTAACAACTTGGGCTGGCAGACCCGAAGAATGTTGCCAATTTGTTGAAATTGAATCGCAGGTTGGAGACGGTGTGGACCAACGTGGAGCCAGATTTAACTTATGTCAACGTGGAGAAACCACGATTTTCGGTAGGGGGTCAGTCGGGGAACTCAGTACTTCACTTAGGTTTTAGCTCTGAAGCAAACGGTAGGGATAGACGTCCATATGTAGGAGTTAGTATTTATGGTATAGGGATGTTAGGTCTCTTGGATAGTGGCGCTTCTCGCACTATTATATAGGTAGGGGGTGATGGATGTAATAATGTCGAATTATTAAAGACTTAGGGCTTAGTCTAGGAAAAAATGAAGTTAGGTCCGTCGCTTTAGCTGAAAAAAAAGTATAGATGTCGTGGAGGTCGTCTTTCTACCAATAATAGTACAAAGTCGGTCCGTTTTTATGAAATGTCTCGTTATCCCAGCGATACTACACACCGTGATCCTTGGTGCAGATTTTTGGTACTATCGGGAATCGTCTCGAGTTTGAGATCACGAGTGTGGAGCTTCTCGAGCCAACAGTCGGTTGCATCGATTACCGCCATTCGCGAGATCTCAGAGCTTCACATCGCCGAAGCTGGGCAGTTTGAAGCTTTAGTCGACGGTATATTTAAGTCGATGCCCAAGGGATTGGGGTATACTCATTTGGTTGAACACAAAATTAGTCATTAGATATTAAGTCGGCCTAGTGGCAGATCCCCATGGAGGAGAGATCGCACCCACTCACAGCCTTCACGGTTCCGGATAGAGGCCTGTTCCAGTTTAAGAGAATGAGTTTCGGGTTACACAATGCGCCTGCTACGTGGATTTATAGATTTAGCATCTTAGGTGCTGATCTAGAGCCACACGTATTTGTGTAGCTGGACGATATTAGTATCATCACAAATACATTCAACCAACACCTTAAGATACTGGAGTAGGTCTTTCAGCGATTGTTAAAAGTTAGTCGGGAAAAATGTAACTTTTGTAGGCCGTCTTTAAAATATTTAAGTTATGTTGTAGATAGAAATGGTCTACACGTCCATCCAGAGAAAGTAGGTAGTATAATTAGGATTCCCGCACCCAAAAGTGTGAAGGAAATTAAGAGTTTTATAGGGACAGTCTCGTACAGACGTTTCGTACCAAACTTCGCCGCTTTAGTTAGGCCTTCAACAGACATGTTAAAGAAAAATAGGAAATTTATATGGACGGAGGAGTGTGGGTAAAGTTTTAGGAAGGCGAAGTAGTGTCTAGTTACGGCGCCAATTTTGACATGTCCAAACTTCGATAGGCCATTCGTAGTTCAGAAGGACGCCTCGAATTATGGAGAAGGGGCCGTAGGAGTTTGATGATGGTAAGAAGGTTATATGTTATCTGTGGAGGTCTCTTCAGGGAAGCGAGAAGAAGTACTCTACCACAGAGAAGGAATGCTTGGCTGTCCTCTGGGCGATTGAGAAGTTACGACCATACATCGAAGGGGTTCGGATTACGGTCATGACTGATCACTAATCGCTGGTGTGGCTGAGCACCCTTAAGGAACCTCAACGGAGACTAGGTCGACGGGCAGTGAGGTTTCAGTAACTTGATTTAAAGAGAATCCACCGGAAGGGCAAGGAGCATGTAGTTCCCGACATTAGTAAAAGCTTACCCGTGAGCCTACCTCTTGCGGTGAGTAGAGGGGGGGGGGGGGGGGAAACTCTTCAAGTTTGTGAAAATAGACATATAGTAGTTTTCAATGATAGCTATAATGATTGGATACAAATAGTAGGAACGTAAGGTAGATAAGGGATATTACAAGCGTGCCAAAATAACCGGTTAGCTGGGCACATGGGCATCCGCAAAACGTTAGCGAGAGTAGGAGCTAGGTACTACTGGCCGAAGATGCGGTTAGAAGTAACAAAATGTGTTGGATATTGCAAGGTTTGCCAACATATGAAGTCGGTGAATGAGCTACCCGCTGGTCTGATGGTTGAGAGGGTGGGAGGTCAAGGTGTTGGAAATGGTTTGTGTAGATCTGGTAGGCCCACTTCCCAAGTCTGGGGGTATCCCCATATTATGTCTTATCGGGAGGGAGATAGTAACTCGGCGCACGGAGTTTGATGCCTCGAAGGTAGGTTGTAGGGACAAAGTACCAGGCAGTGAAACCACAGGTACTATAGGTAGGGAAACACAATGTAGGAAAAGAGATATACCGGAGTTTGGTAGGAGGTTCGAAGCATTGATGGAGGATATACGTAGGAAATTGGCGGCGGCAGCAAAGAAGTCTGCGAAGGTCTACAACCTCCGACGGCGAGATGTCCAATATCTCCCGAACGAGTTTGTATGGGGACGAAACTTCGTGTTGTCTGACACAGCTTGTTTATACGCGGCCAAGCTAGCGCCGAAATTTGTGGGACAATTCCGAATCCACAAACGTATGTCAGCGTGGACATACCATTTGGTGGATACGAATGGTCAGAGCAAAGGTACATGGCACGCTAAGGACCCTAAGGCCTAAAGCGATGAGCCAGTTTTTCCAACTAACCTTCGGCCATAGGAAATGGGTTGCGCTTCCGAAGAAGGCAGGCCCAATTCCCAGGAGGTGAGGGTGGGGTTTGTTGCGGTAAGTTTTCCGCAACAAGATTTACCCTCTTCCTTTTTTATATCCCTTCGTTCCCTCTTGTCATTAAGTAGAAAAACTGAGCGCTGGCGGAGTTGGAGGGCAGCCATGGTCCCATCAGTCAGTGGCACACCACAAACCTCGGAAAGGACCCACATAGGTCTTAGGGCGGTTTTCCCTTCGGAGGAGGACGAGGTGGTTCGGTCGGTGAAGCCCTAAGGACGATAGGGAGACTCACGGCCAACCAGGAACGCAGGGTGCGACAGGAGGTCCACCAAGACCACCGTTGTTGGAGCCCGTAGGCTGGACGGGAGACTCGCAACGGGCGGCATCAGACAGGTCATCTGAAAGTCATCGACGGGTGAGGACGGACGGTCCTTTATAGCCAGTCACCCCAACACGATGATGACGCGTGAGGGAGGACGATCCCCTGAGCTTACACTCCCACGAAAGCCTAAGACACAAAGGCTATATTCCACATCCTGCAACCCATGAGGGTACAAGCGCCAACACCATATCCCACCATTGATGTGGATGCAAATGGCTTAAGAGCTAGCAGAGGCGAAGATTTTGAAGGATGAAGGGATGATAATCTCTTTTAGAGCCACACCCCAACGAGGGAGCAACGGAGGAGCGAGGGTGGTGTGCATGCGGACGGCCAACATAATAAGACACACCCCAACGACGCATCATCATTAAAAGTTCGATTCGATGGGTGAAGGGACAACGACCCTTTTGGAGTCATCAGCCCACCGATGGAGCACCAAAGGAGCAGCAGAGGCTGCAGGCGGACGACCAAGTCATGAGATAGCTTCCAACATGGGAACATAAAAACATAAAGTAAAACAACAATAATATCAACATATATAACAATAATTATTAATAGTAAACAACAACAACAATAAAATAAAATAAATAACACAATAAAAGCAATATAATCATAACAAAATACCAGGCGGGCAGAAATGCCTACAGCATAACAAACAAGCGAAACAAAAGCAAAAAAAAAAAAATAATTGTAAGGAGTGACACGCTATTGGTCAGTCAGTATTCCCCCCAAATCTGAACGCCGATCCACCGGAGTAAGAAGGGACCCGGGGCATTGGCACTGATACCTAACATTGTTTGGGGCGGCGATTCAGAGAATGGCTAGATCGAGGTATGATCAGCTTAGAATTATACCCACACAACCTTCCTCCTTCGGGCAAACACTCCATCGACCAGGAGCCAGGCTAAGTATTGTGTAGTGAAAATAGTGCAGTGTAGCTTAGAAACTTTTTTTTATTGTGAACTCTGAGACTCCGGTAGGTTGCGCAGGCGTTTTAATCTCGAGAAATAGGCGAGACAAGCGACCCGTTAAATTGTCTTTGTACGTTTCGGAACTCTGGAAATAGCAGGTCACTCTGTCGGCAAGTGTACCACAAGCTTTAACGTAACTAAATCGTCGTTGTCCAACGTAGCATTTATAACTTTTCTGAAATCCCCGCTTTCCTTCATTTCATTGTTTTCGTTTTCTTCGGGGAAGTATTTTCTTTGATTTTGCATAGATTAAATTTTTTTTGTTTTTCCATTTGAGGTTTCTTGATTTCAACCAAAAATCCCGTGGCGGTTTTTTGTTCTAAGTTTAACTGCCAATAAGGCGCTATCTGACGTGCCGGGAATCAATCATAACACGTTAGCTATAGTACGAGTATTTCAAAAACATGAACAAAGCTGACCTAATCCGTTGTATATTGAAACTGACCAGCGTTAATTCGAACCCCCAAATCAGTTTTGATGAGTTGCTCTTAGTTAGAATGATCGACTATTTCATTCATCCCATCGTTCAGAGATCTTATTTTTTCCATAACTGCCAACTGATCTATATTTATTATCTTTAAGGTTGAGTCTACTATGGATGTTTGATTCCTCAACAGTCTCAGCACACGCTCTTCATTTTCTTTGATACCTCCAAAAGTGTCCGAAATACGAGTATTAATGATATATTCATCATACAGAACTTCAGACAAGGAATTAGCTACAGTATAAATAATGTTTAAGGGCCCTCGCTTCTGCCAAATTCCCATTCTTAAGCTTTCTTCCAAGTGCATGAGCTGACTGAGTATTAACTGACAGGATTTCTTGAAAGTTATCTCCTCACATAACAGTTTTAATGATCCTGTTTCCTTTACGACTTCTGTATACTCAGTCCAACATGCCTTCAAGTCATGGTACACCAGTAAGTTCCAGTCATTTGATGCCAGCATTGCTGTTCCCGTGGAATCAAATCGAAGACCGTGTTAAGATGGGTAAGGACTGATTTGTACTTGGTGACGGTTTGTGAACATACTAATGGGAACGAGACTATTGCTATTTCCCTCGCTTGAATAAATTGCCGTTCGCTTCGGTTGTTCGTTATACTGACGTGCTTCCTGTGTTCTATTTTGTGCAGGTACGTCTAAGTCCTCGATTGGACAGAAATGAGCTCAAATTTGAAGTGATCGGTTGTGTTTAAATTTCCTCTCTTGAGTTGTGATCCCATTTTTGGGGAAAAAAGTATTTATTTTTTGTCAAATTAAAGTTAACCATAGTGCGCCAAAGAAAATGACTATTTAAACCTTTTCTCAATAAGAAAGACCCTTGTTAAAAGTGAAAAAATCGATTTCTTTTCCCCTTAAACTCATCTAATCAGTTATTTCTTTTCATCTACGTATTTTACTTCCCGAAAGCACCCATACCATCATTCCCATGTACAATATGAATCTATGTAGTAAATGCCTCTCCAACCTCACCGCCGACGGAGATTTCGTAACTCGCCATAGATGTGACAAAAAATGCACTATGATTGTACCTCCATTTCTGAAAAATCATAAAGGAAAATGAACATTGCTAGATAGGAGAAATGGGGATGTTCAACCTGCAGAAAGGAACTGGCAGCCCTCTCCGCACCAAAAGCAACTGTTAAAACTCCTTCAATCCAACCCCTGTTGGATTCGCGAATGAGAAGCGTAGGTTCCCCCGAAACTGTGCAACAAATTGAAAAACCAAAAACAAGCGTTCTAACAGCACCTCAAGGTATTAACACTGACACGCTTTTAAACGAAATTCGCAACATGCCAAAGGAAATGGCTGACATAAACACTAGTTGTGAATTTATGGCTAATAAATATTAACAGATAAAACAACATATGACTCTAAACAATGAAGCCGCTAAAAAACTGAAGAATGAAATTAAAAAAAAGGAGATAGTAATCAGAGAAGTACCAACAAATTTATCTAATGAAAACAAAAATGAACGGGCTTTAACAATAATTATTATACTCGTAAAATAACATAAAAATTAAAAACATTCCACCCCCGCAAAACGAAAATCTAATTGAAATTGTCCAAGCACTAGGCAAAACATTGGACCAAAATATATGCAAGAGAACTAAAAAAAACCCCAAACAAATCAACAATAATCGTCTCTTTCACAAGCCACGCATGTAAAGCAAGTCTAATTGAAAATGCATAAGCCATGCGTAATATTCCTCTTAAAAAAAATCTGCATTGATATAAATACATATGTAAACAATCACCTCACACCTACTAATAAGCACCTTCTCTGGCTCACAAAAAACAAAGCCAGAGAGTGCAACTGAAAGTTTGTGTGGGAAACAGCCGGCAAAATATCAGCAAAAAAAACGGCGATGTAAACAAGATGAACAACTAGGCTTTGTTGTTGTACGTAATAATTGAGAAAATACAAAAAAAAAATGAAATGGAAAGCACATATAGTGAAGCTGATGACTTAAGGGTAATAAATGGTGTTAGTGGCATAGAAAAAAAATATTCGTGAAAAAATTAACTTCTGTTGCATAAGTTTTAATACGAGTATAAGATCGATTGGATCATGGAATGTCTTTATAGCGGAAATTGAAAAAGTGCTATGTAATGTCGATAGATTGGTACTGAATGAAATTAATATACAGAAGAAAAAAAATGGCTTATATAACATTGACGGTTTTAATCCTGAGTTCGTAAGCCGTGTTGCTACGAATGGCGAAGGAGTTGCAATTTATATAAAAAAAATTTATATGTAAAAAATAATTATAACTTAGACAATGATACCAGCGAATCGAATTAACTATGAGAGCATACACCTGGAAATATATCATAACGGTAAGCAAAAGCTTCTTCTTCTTCTTATCCTTTTATTAACCCTTTCCTCGTTATACGAACTTATGCGTAACGAGTTTCCCATTTTTACTGCATCGCTGCTGCTCCGCTTATGGGGTTGGCTAATGTCGCAGACCGCAGAACGCGTCTACATAATGCTCGGTCCTGGATCGCTTCAGTGGTTAACCCCAGACGTTGTTGCGCATTTGCCATCTGAGAAATCCAGGAATTCTTTTTCCGACCTCGTTTTCTTACAGTTGGAGTGACCGTAGTTGATAGTGCCTTTTTAACCGGATTTTCCGCAGATCTTCTTTGAACGTGGCAATACCAACTTATTCTATTCGCCTCAAGCTGTTCGGTTACCGAATTCTTTATATGTAGACTTCCTCTTATACGCGTAGATCTAATGCAATCGCGTTTAGTGACTCCACTAGACATCCTTAGCATTTTCATTTCCGCTGCCGTCATTTTGTTTTTAAACGCTTCGTACATTGTCCAGCACTGTGAACCGTATATAAGAGCTGGTCTAACAACCGTGGTGTAGAGTTTCCCCTTTAATTTAAGTGGAAATTTTCGGTCGCAAAAGATTCCCGAATTTTCCCGCCATTTCATCCATCCCACACTCACTCTGTGGTTTACGTCGTCGTCACATTTCGCTTCCATGTTAACGATTGATCCTAAGTACTTAAAGATAGTGCTTTTCGGAAGAACTATTCCGTCTAACATTATATCCGGAACAGGTCGCAACGGATGCGCAAATGGGCATGTCAAATGCTCCGTCTTTGAACGACTTATTTTAAACCCGTTTCTCTCTAGCGCATTTCTCCATGAATCTAAGGCGTTCTGTAAATCTTCGACGTTATCGCTAAGTATAACTGCGTCGTCAGCGAAGAGAATTGGCGTTACATTTGCTTCGCGCATGCAGTCTTTTAAAAGATAGTCGAATACTACGTTAAAGAGGAAAGGGCTAAGTACGCTTCCTTGATGCACTCCGACATTAACTGGAAATTCTCTCGTTAGTCCAGCAGAGCTTTTAACCGCAGTTTTCACGTTTCCGTACATGTCTTGTATTATTCTAACATACGTTTCCGGTACGTTTTGAGATCTCAGCGCGGCCCATATGAGATCCCTAGGCACTCGATCGAATGCTTTCTCGAGGTCGATAAATACCATGTGTAAATCCTTAGACGAATCTCGATGCTTTTCCATTATTATTCGTAGGCTTTGGATAGCGTCCACCGTCGATCTTCCTTCAACAAATCCACACTGGCTATTATCGAGTTTTATTATTTGCCGAAGACGTTCGTTTAAGACTCTTTCGACGATTTTCATTGTGTGTGACATAAGCTTGATTGAACGGTAGTTGTTGCATTCTCGAGTGTCGCCTTTTCCTTTGTATAATGGAACCAAGAAGCTACTTCTCCATTGATTCGGCATAGGTTGTCCACATTTTAATTTATTTAAAAGTTTCGATAGCCAAACGCTGCCGATCCCCTCCATCTTCGACCAAAACTCTGATGGAATGCTGTCTGGTCCCGCCGCTTTCCCCCGCTTCATTTTTCCAATTGCTATACTTATTTCTTCGATTGAAAAGTCCGAAACTTCCTCCTCGAATAGACCAGCTGTCGGCACGATATCACGTGGAAACTGTTTGTTAAGCAACTCCTTACAGTATTCAAGCCACCGGTCACAAATTTCCTTTTCATTTGTTAATAAGCGACCGTCTGCGTTTTTGATGTATTTCGGCGAGGTTATTTCCATTGAATTTTTTCTCCTCTGTGCAGCGAGCTTAAAAATGTTTGGCATTTTAGTACTGTACGACGTTTGAACTTCTTGGATAGCTTGTCTTCTATCCGCCGATCGTGAGGATATTTGTTCCAACTCCTGGTACAGGTTTTCCGCTTCTGCCGCTCGAGTTCGAGCCAGGACTTTCTTTGCGATCTTTTTAAGACGCTCGTATTCAAGAGCCAGTCGAGCTTTATCGATATCGTCGCTCCGATCGCATTTTGTCCACGCTTGGAATGCACTTTTCTTGTCGGCCACAGCTCGTTTGGTTTCGTCATTCCACCACCATGTTTCTTTGCCGACGTAATGGTATTTCGATATAGTCCCCAGATGGGACTTTGCGAGTGTTATGCATTCCTCGTGCATGCTGTTCCACATTTCTTGCGGGCTAAGTGAGTCTGCTATACCATTTATATTTTGAAGTACTTCTTTAGCCAGTGCGATAAATCTTGCGCTTCGTTCCTTCGATAGATTATACCACCGGATTTTTGGCTTTCCAAACGATGCCTGTGTTTTCGGTGGTTCCGCTGTGAAAAATTCTGTAATGAGCAGACGGTGTTGGCTTACTAGCGATTCTCCAAGTATTACTTTACAGTCCTTAACACGGTTTCTCATCGACATTTTGCAGAGGTGATAATCTATTTGCGTTTCGTGGCCTCCGCTGCTATAGGTGATGAGATGTCGTTGATGTTTAATAAACATTGTATTTAAGACGGTTAAGCCGTAAGCCCTACACGCTACAAGGATGTCTTCGCCAGCTGAATTTCTGGTTCCAAAGCCTTTACCGCCGTGGCAGTCCTCATAATCAACATTTGTTTCTCCGACGTGGCCATTTAAATCTCCGCCTACGAAGAGCATCTCATCGATAGGTATATTTCTAAGCAGATTACCGAACTCTGACCAAAATGTATCTTTTTCCGATTGGTCGCATCCATTTTGTGGAGCGTACGCGCTAACAATGTTCCACGTTTCATTGTGTATGACAAGTTTAACACTCATCAAGCGGTCGCTTATTTTCAAGATACCAACGATGTTGTTTAGAAGATCCGCTGCAACAACGATTCCAACACCGTTTCGTCCATTGACCGTTCCATGGTAGAACATCTTAAATGCCTTAGTTTTTAAATCTAGAAAACGCGCTTTATTTCCTGTATTACACCACTTCGTTTCCTGTACGCACAGGATTTGTAGAGTTCTGCGACGCATAATCGCTTCCAGTTCTAAACTTTTTGAGGTCATCGATCCGACGTTCCAACTTGCAAACCGAAGTTTATGAAAATATTTAGGAAACTTCATTTTGCCCGCCCCCGGAATCCGTCGGGCTCTGACACAAGCACTTCTGCTTGCTCTGGGATCACCCGAGTGCGTTGCAACCGTGGTGCCCAGCGGGGTAGTGCTATTAATTGCGATCATTTCCATGAAGTTTAAAGTTTGAGTGGTTTGACACGGTAAGCAAAAGCTTATACATGCAATATAGAGGCGATCGAGTTACAGTGTTGAAAGATTCTTGAAGAATTAGATGACTTTTTAAAAGGAAATAATGAAAATATCGTGCTGGGAGATATGAATGTTAACATCCGAGATGAGAATAACTCACTTGTCTTACAATACATGGAGATGATGGTTGCGAAAGGGTTGACAAGCGTTATCAAACCACCCACACGTGTTGATGTACAAAATAACACTGCGACGTCAATTGATCATGTGTATGTGAGCATAACTAAGCTTGATTTATTTTTAGCAATAATCGAAACCGATCTTTCTGACCATCACGCTGTTTTATATGCAACGGTGGGTTTAAATAGCTCAGAAACTACTTATAAAGCTGAGTTAAAGTACATTAATCAGCAAAAAGTTAATGAGCTTATACAGAATACAGACTGGCAATACGTACTCCAAGAAAATGACGTTGTGGCATTATACAGTAATTTTGTTTAAGAAATGAATAAAATATACGATGAAGCAAGCAAAACGACCACAATAAAAAGAACACGGAAACATAAGCCGTAGATCACTCCAGAAATAATCCTAATGTGCAAGTAAAGGGATGAGTTATATAGGATCAGTAGATGAATTTGCCTGGAGCAGATAATAGCAGACCAGTTGATCTTAAAATGCATGCTAAACCGTCAATGTCATATTCCAAAACTAATGAAATCATCAATAATTCTTACAATATACAAGAGAAGGAGAAAAAAAAGGCACGGCGAATTACAGACCGATTTCAATCCTGCCTTCGGCTGAAAAATGCCTAGAAGAAGTAGTTGTTAATCGTGTTAATTGTTTTATGTCGAGGCAAAAAGTGATTCACCCTAACAAAGTTGGCTTTCAAAAATGCAAAAGCACCCAATTGTTACTGAGGGACTTTACCAATGTGATGAATGCTGAATAAAAATCGTACGTACGTGAGCACGTACTTGTGCTTTTTATAGACTACAGCAAAGCTTTTGACACCCTGAAATATGGAGAAACATGAAAAGCTGGTGGAAAGTGTCAAGAGATTAGGATTGAAAGGAGTGCTGGAAAACTGGTTCAAAAGCTATCTGACTGAAAGAGTAATCCAAGTCAAGGTATCTAATACATAAAGCAAAAAAAGAACAATTTCATTTCCTTTTATTCATTCATTCTATTCACGAACGAACTACTAAGAACATTTAAAAAAGCTATTGCTTATGCCTATGCTGATGACATCGCAATCATCATAAAACATAAAGACTTACACTTGCCGTGAAGATATTGCGAGACGAATTCAACGCTGTACCTGAATGATGTCATGTGATGGTCTGGTGATAATTGCAAACAAAACAAAGGTGATACACATTCGGACGCCATCAAGCCAACAGAAATTATTGAAACCTTTCATCGCAATGGTAGGTGTCCAGTACTGAGAAGCAGTAACACAATTGAGGTTGTCAAACCATTTAATATCTTGGAGTTACCATCGACGAGCATTTTCTGTGGCGTGAGCACATCAACGTCCTGCGTCTTCAACTTAAGAGCGCTATCTTGGCAATGGTATATCTTAAGGGTTACTCACATATGGAGGTACAAAAGTAAGTGTACTACTCGTTGGCAAAGTCACACATTTGATACGGGACTCTGGCCTGGAGAAACGCAGCAAAGAAGATATCTTACTCACAACATCGTCCTGTTGAAATAATTAGACCTATCAACTCAAGTTTTAAAGTTTTAAATGCCAAGGAAATCTTCCAGATGACAACACTTCTAAGCTACATGGATGACTAATGGTTTATACAACCCATCAGCCACACACAAAACAACCGAAGGCAAGCACCAGGGATGCTAGAAGTTCAAGCAGCTTACAACTCACATGGAGACAGAGAATTACGTTGAATTGTCCCTAAATTAGTAAATTCGCTCCCAAGCAAACTTCAAAACATTATATATTTGTATCCAACCGCTTGCAGATAAGCACTCTGCTTGTAGGTAAAACGTTGTAAATAAAATTTTTTTGCACAAATAAAAATAAAAAAAAAACAAAAGGTAGGGGATCCAGTCTTTGTATGCCTCTGCGAAAGCTATCGGCCGCTGTTTTTAAGTCTGCTACTCAAACCGATATGATTTTTAATTATGAGTCCTAGTGGCCATTTTATCTGTTGGTGTGTTATCTTTTTTATGGTTTGCTATATTCTTTCGTGATCAAAATGGAGCCACGTTCTATATTGGGTGTTGGTTGCTTCCATTTTGTACGCTGTTGAAGTTCATTGATGTACGCCCTTGATCCGTTCTGCCAGAACTCGTTTTTGAGATATTTAACCAATTACCACCGAATGAGAAACATACATACTCTTGTATGTTCAGTTATTGGATCTACAGGTGCCGTCAAGGGTTCACCGATCAAAAAATGTCCAGGTGTTAGTGTCGTAAGATCGTTTGACAGCTCTGTCAATGGGTTGGAATTGAGTATTGCCTCTATTTCAATCACTAATGTTTCGAATTCTTCGTAAGTAAGGGCTACCGATGCAACGCTACACGGCAATAAGTGTTATTCTGAATTAACTGCAGCCTCCCACAATCCACCGAAATGTGGGGATCTAGGAGGTATGAAGTGGAAAGTGATACCCTTTTCACTGCATATTCTGCACATGACTATGGTGGTCAAATCCTGAAGATGATTCTTGACTCCTACGAAATTAGTTGCATTATCGCAATACAGGTTTTGAACATAGCCTTGCCGTTCCATAAAGGCTTCTGTTGATAGAGCGCTTACTACTTGCAGGTGGACTCCCTTGGTAGCAAAATAAGAAAATATTGCCAGTTACCCTTTCTGCTGTCGATTTCCTCTGTATCCAAATCGGTCCGAAGAAATCCACTTTCGAATTAATGATTGGCCGAGTTGGTTGGACCCTTGTGTAGGTTTCCCATTAATTGCGCGGCCAACTTTGACTTGGCTCTTGGACATATTGGAATATTTTTCATGACCATCTTAGTGAAAGGATGCTCCTAGGCAGAATTAATTGTTTGTTTTGCGTCGTAAGTTGGAGACGATGATTCGTGTCTCCCTCCTACACGTACAAACCCTTTAACGTCCAAAAAGGTCAAACTCCTTATTGTGCTGTTGTTGTTGCCTTCTCCATGTTGTTTTCGTGAGAAATGTAATTTTTGAGTGATTCTGCTGGCATATGACTGATTATTAAGTGCATGGCTCTTGACTAGAGCGAGATCCATCATAAAGTTGTTTAGTGTTCCATTCGCGACTGATGTTAATTAAGCGAACTATGTTAGCCGTAATTTGTTGCAGGCTTTTACATGGGTTCCTCTGCGCAATTATATCAAGGAAATGGATGGGTTCTGTAGTGTACCGAGTAAGAGAAATGAACAGGCTGAATGACTGACTTTATTGGACGACAAAGTATTCATACAATATTTATTGGAAATACATGTTATGCTTAATCTAAAAAAAAAACAGTGTGGCGCTGGCAGCCCGGTATGAGCCATGGCCTAGCTTCTTGACACTCATTTGTGTTGTTCATGTTGTCATTTTTTTTTGGTCACATCTGAACGGGACCTACGGGTTATCGCCAAGTCCGAACGGCACTCCTTAGAAGCTTTTTCGTAGGGAATTTCACTTTTGGGAGTTTGCCATTGCCCGTCTAAAGGGTGATGGCGATTTAAAAAATTGTTTGTGGCCCAGCCAGGAATCGAACCCAGACTCTCTGCGTGATAGTCCAATGAGCTAACTATAGCGCCATCGCCATCGTCATCGTTATCGCCATCGTTATGTTTAATCTATTACGTATATATGTTGTCAATGGTTGCCACGATACGTATATAGTTATATTTTAATGGGTTTCCGTGTCTTATATCCGCATAATGCCAATCATATCCAACACGCCTCCGTTAAGCTGCTATGTACATCAAAATGTACATATCTTTTTGTAGTAATTTAAGGTATTTAAATGTTTTAATGCATAATTTTTATTTTTTTTTTTTAATTCAAAATAATAACAAAAAGATAAAGTACGAGTATATTTGAAGTAGAATGAATATTATTGATCTAATTGAATAACTTTACCATACTTTCGTAGTCTTAAATTTCTCTTAAAAATAGTTTCACTATCATCATCATCATTACAGGAAAAGTTACATTATCTTGGACAATATCAATGGAAGTATCTGTTGTGCCTCCATCTGGGGTACTTGCTTTATTAACATTGTTGTGTCTTTACTGAGTAAAACAATTCAATTTAAGATTTAGTTCAAAGCTTTAAATTTATTTATATTTATAACTATATATTTAGGTATAGTTAGGAAAGTTACTTCAAGGGATTATTTATTATTTTAAACGAAGTTGATGAGATGGGAGTTGATGATGAACTGCCCGTCTCTGGATGTAAGCTGTGATAAGCTCAGCTAGTTTACAGTAGTTTAAGTATATACACATCATTCCTTTCCACCAACTCTTGAAGACAATAAACACTGAAGTCGAATGACAGGGTTTCTTATGCGGCTTGAACGTCTAGGTGAAACTGGGGTACCAACAATTGACTGCGGATAATCTGCAGATACTTTGTTCGGTATTTCAGCTTGAACATCTCTAGAAATATAAGGTTTTTATTTAGCATGTTCCAGTAACCTAACCGATTATTTTGCGTTTGAATAGGAGATGAGTAGTATAGATAGGCCAGTTCAAGCTCACAACAACAACAAGCATGGGGAATGGGGATATATAGAGCGGTTCAAGTCCACAACAACAACATACATTGGGAATGGTACTGAGTCATGGTTTTGATAGTTGAAAAGGAGGAGTACCAACGACGACGACGACGAATGTTTGTTGTTGTTATTTTGTGTGGTTGAGTGGGTGATAAAAATAAAATAGAAGTGAAGGGGGTGTGGTGGTGAGTTATGATGGATGGTGATAGTTGAAAATTGTGGATTTTGGTGCAGCAGGAGCAGCAGTGATGAGGAATGCTAGGTGAATGAATGGTGTATGTGTGTGTGTATGTATAATAATTTTTTCCTTATGCTAAATGTGCGTGAAGGAAGATGAGGATGAAGTAATAATAAAAATAGAATCGTAGGTTTTGTTTACTTTTAATTTTTGTATTAACAAAACTATCAGGCTAAATTTAGGGATAGGTACTTGAAAATTTCTTTGGCCAAATTTTTCCGCTGATTATTTTTAACACATTGAATTTGAAATATTATTCGTAGTAGGTGATGGTCGCTGAGTGTTGGGTCTTGAAAAAAACCACACCAAAAAACGAAAAATGTTAGTGTGGGGCAGGTCATGGTTGGATATTGAGATGGCTGAAATGGTCTGCGGTTTGTTAGAAGTTGAGGGGTGAAAAGAAGATCCGCCATTGTTCGTTATCAACAATAGCATTTCAGAATAACTAAAAAACAAAACCTCTGAAAACTGCAAAAAAGAAAACACAATTTTTTTTTCTTATATTTAAAATATTTTTATTTCTACAATATAAAATTAAATTTTTAAGTACTCGAGGCAAGGGAGAATCTCCATAAAAAAAAATCCATATTCTAGCGCTCTTAAATCCATATTACAGATTGGTTAACAAATTTGTTTATCAAATAAACACTTTGCAGAGCACAGCATTTATTATGTTGCAAACATTTCGGTTCGTTAGGATGGAGGTGTCTTAATTCCTTTAGATTAACACATTCACGATCTTCTATATTGATTGCTTGAACATTTTCGTTACTTATAATTTTTTTAAACCATAGAGTTTTTTCAGTTACCTTTATGTAAACGACTGCGTTTTTTTCTTTTTTTTGACTTTCTTGAAGATATTTTTTGACTTTTCCGTATTCAGCCAATCAGCTTGTATTTTCAATGATGTTGTTAGTTGATTTGAACTGTATTGAGGTTTCAGTATGAAATGCTGAAGATGATTTTTACTTTGTAGTATAGCTATTTCCTTTGCAATGAATTTATTATTTGATCCTTTAAATCCTTGAACATCTAAAATGGAATACATTATGTGTGTGTGTGGTTTACGTGTTTATTCATTAACGATATTAATTTAACTAATCAATTTATATTTCTCGGGAAACTGTTTGATTCAATGGGTTATAGTTTACAATACGATCGTGTAACATCAAACAGTAGGCTGAAGTGATGGGGGGAAACGATTTTAAAGTTTTGACTTCAATGCGAATATCAACTGGACCATTTGTTATTGATGTCTGCAATCGATTATAAAAATTGAAGCCTGTTCCTTAAAATCGTCCCTTGTTAATAAGGGTTCTCAAACCAAAAAGGATTTTAATATTTTTTTTGGAGATCGCAATACATATTTTATAGTAAACTGTAATGGTTTTTATCAAATGAAAGGTTTAAGTCTTCACATGCATAAGCATCGGAGTTTAAATAAGCTTTCACATTTGTAACGTCACAATGATCGAAATGGATTGGATTTTCTTTAAGTAAATTGCGTTTATTAGTTTGCAAAGCTAAAGACTTTTCTATTGCGAGGTTGACCTTACATTTCAAACGTGATGATTAGGTAATACAGGGTATTCATAAAAATCACAATTTCGAAAAGCCATTCTCATTGATTCACCATCACTAATGGATTTATATAATTTTAGTTTAAATGCGTCTGACAATGCAATATCTTAAGCAAGTTAATTTTAGATTTTTCATCTGCATCGCAAGTTAATGAGTTTTCATCTAAACGTAATCGTACTAGTATTAAGTCGTGCGTGCGTTTGGAATTATTTTCTTATAATCTTCAGCAAATCCAAGTAATTTGTTAAGAGGAATGCAGAAACTAAAGTGGAAACCATTTATACTTATTGACGAATGAGGTGACCAAGATGCATTTAATAGCATTTCACTTTCATTTTTATTTAAAGATATATAATTTTTAATAGTTGTTGTGATACCAACATTGCGATTATTATCGATTTCAAATCCATTTAATTCACAGCGAATTTCATCAAAGAGAAACGCTATGCTATTGCTTACAAGTTTCGTTTTTGCAACTGAGCCTCCTCCTCTGAAGGTATAACATTAAGATTTTGATGTTGGATGCAAATTTGGATGATGTCATTTTTATCGAAATTATTTAAATATGGTGAATATGTATGGTAATCAAATTTTATAATGCTGTCATCGAACGATGGGTTTTCTAAAATTTTCAACATTATTTCAATGTGTATCCCAGAAATAATAGAAATTGTTGATTTTGTGTAGTTTGTCTTGATGTTCTCCCACAAGAGATTGACAAAACATTAATAGGATAAATAATATGATTTATTGTTTTATAACCTGGTGTACTGTTATATACTCGTATTATCATACGTGAGGTTTTAGATGTAGACGAACAGTTAGGGTTTCACCACGGAAATTTATAAGATTTCCTTCTTGATCGAATAGATTTAATGTTATAGAACTTATCCTCTTTGTGTTCAATGGTAAATAAATAACGTTTTGAGGAACTTCAATTATTGTATACCCTGGACTTACTTTAATAGAAAATTCATGGAGTATATGTGCTGCTCGACTATTGATATAGGTACCATCAATTAAATTGCATTCAATTCGCACAATATTCACTCTATTTATATCAACGTGAAAATCTGATTCATGGATTTTATTTGCAACTAGTTTTTTCTTATGTAGCCTAAGAGCGAACAAATGGAATTAGGTTTAGAGAAATCAATGTCTATATTGGTGAAAATTTCACACTTTAAAGTTTTATTATTTGCTCTTATTTGTATGACTACTTTCTTTGTGTTATTTTCATTATGTAACTTTATTCAGGGACGTAACAGTTATAAGAGAAATGACGAAAAGGTCTAATTTAACCATTAACATTGATGAATTAGAATAATGGTTATAATCAACCATTAAGATATATTTAATTTTGGTCATCGTAACCAAAATAAATGAGAAATATTTTCTTTTGGTTATGAATAACTATTATAGTAACCAGAATAATTTGTTGGTTACCAATAACCATTATCGAAAGAAATTTTATTTTTTGCTTATCGTTACCATATCGTATTTTAAATGTAATGTATACATTTCTAAGGGGTCTGTAGGGTAAGAAATTAAAATGTCTTTGGCAAAGAAAAGAAAATTAGGATTTATAGTTCAATTTTACAAACATAAGCGATCGCAATGATTCGTCTGAGAGGTTACATCTATGATCACTTAGTACCAGTCTCAATGCAGAGAACGCTCGCTTGACGCTAACTTGAGTTGCTGCAGCGGCATGAACAATGTGTGCCAGTTGTTTGAGGAATGGAAATGTATATTGTTTCTCGTCCCAGTATTGGAGAAGGTTGGCATCGACATCAACTCTTCAAAATTGACAAGAATAAATTCTTTGAAGTGAAAATATGAATGCTTTTTTAAAAATGACATAATAATGTAATACAGAAAAGTTTACCACTAATCAAAATAAAAATTTTTTGCTGTCGAGTTGATCACCGATAACTAAAAAAAAATCACTTACGATAATGGGATAATGGTTATTGGTAACCAAAAAATTATTTTGGTTACTATAATAATTATTTATAACCAAAAAAAAATATTTCTCATTTATATTGGTTACGGTGACCAAATTACCATATATCTTACGATAATGGTTAGAAATTCCCTGAAACAGATGAAGGGAATTTTAGCGTAACCTTTTCTTCCAAAAAAACAAAAAGCAATTATTTTCGATCCCTGACTTTATTACTTCCTGAATACGGTTATTTATATCTTCAATTTCATAGGATCCAATGGGAAGTGCAACAAAGCTCTCTCCAAAATGAAATAAAATATTAAAAACATCTACATTTGGTACAGAATTATAAGTCTGAAAATCAATTAAACCACAAATGTAATCAGAATTCAATATAATTGGAGGAAAGTATTCTGAAGTTAAAGTAGACTAATTTCCGTTTAGTGTAAGTGTTAACGACATTGCGGTTGAAATTGAAATAAAACAAACTATCATTGCTTTAATCTTTTATATTTTGTTCGATTAAAAACTTCACATAGATATCCACAAATGAATGTGTCAAACTTGTGATAGTAATTATAATTATAATTAATATTTTTTCTTAAATAATTAAATAATTAACAATTTCAATAGGAGGTCTTAAATTACCAAAACTATCAAAATATTTTGACATAGTTTTATATTTTACATATAGTAGGCTACCCTATGAGTTCCTGATCCACTCTCATTCTCCAAATTTATAATACCACGTTCTTTTTCTAGGGCTCTTTTTGGTAATGCATCTTTCATAAAAACACCTCGAAAGTTCGGTATGTATTCTTTTCCATATTGTATTATACCAATGGGACGATTGGGTAGTAAGCTTAGTAGTTTTTTGATTTTAAAGCAAGTCCAAACCCATTTTTATGTGGTTGCAAGTAAAGTCCGCTGCCTTGTTTGATTTTCATTGCTTCCATAGCCTGATTGTGATGTTTGTTTTCTTCTAATTGTTTTAAGCAATTTTTGAATCATTAATTGCTTTAACCACACCAGCACTTCGACCAGCTAGTGCACCTCATGCTGATAGTCCAGCAAAGATTGGTAATAATGGTAAGATACCACCAACTTTTTGTAATGGTATTATTCAAAGAATATTTATATTTTTCTTGGAGTTTTTTTGAATAACTCTTCTGGCAGCCTTTAAATCAGTTTTAGCTAAAACATTTAGCCTTTCGATAGTAGAACTTTTGAGAGCTTTTAACTCCCATTCCAAATTTTGTTTTAGCCTTCATAACTTTAGTGACTAGCAAGCTATTTAGTTTTTCAGATATTGATGAATCTTTTGCATTTACTCGTTGCCAATCCTTTTCTGTTAGAATTTCATCGGCAGTATGGTGATCAGATATATTATTTTATTATTAACGTATGCAAAATCGTGTGCGCAACAAGCTTCATCCAATTGATTAATTCCTCTATCCCGTCTATCAAGACGATCTTTTAATTTTGTTCCGGGACCACAAAAGTTATGTGATGGAAGATGTAATTCAAATGGTAGTTTGTTGATTAATGAATTCACCAAACCGTACCTTTTAAAGGGATGCTTTAAACTATGAGATTTAACACTGTTATCAATTATTTATAGTTCCTTACTTCTGTACACGCTGTGTAAATATGAAAAGATAATCCATAAAACATTATGTTTTATTTTGAAACATCTCATTCATTTAAATGAGGTTCAGCAAACAGTCGGATATTATAAAGGTTAAGAACTTTGATAATGAGAAAAAAAAAAGGAAACATGGATTGCTATTTCCTGATAGCGTTCGAGGAATAATTGTGGGTTCGTCAAACTGTGGAAAAACAAATGTAATGTTAAGTATTGTTCTGGATCCCAATGGACCAAAATTTGAAAACATTTACATTTATTCAAAGTTTCTACATCAACCAAAATATACATATTTAAAAAATATTATAAAATCAATCAAAGGTATGGGATATAGTGAAATTTCGAATAATTGCGAAATAATATCTCCTTCTAAAGCAAAACGATGATGTAGCTTGTGATAAGCAAAATAATATTCGACACTTTTTCTGCATGGGTCGTCATAATGATGTTGATAGTTTTTCCCTTACACATTCCAAAGCATTTGATTAGGGATAATACAAATTTTATTATTCTTCTTAAACACGATGATCTTAATTTAAAACATATACGAGTATACAATGATCATATAAATTCTGATATGTCATTCAATCAATTTAGAAAGTTATGTTCTAAATGTTGGAAGGATTCCTACGTATTCTTGATAATTGATAAAGACAAAGGACAGTATAACAGATCATTTAAAGATATTGCAGTTATCAGTTAATAGAGACTCGTTAATGGAAGCACTTGCATAGACTTGCTAAATAATCAACAGTTTTAACTGCTTTTAAACCGCTGTTAACAGCTTTTAACAGCTTTTAAACCGCTTTAACAGCTTTGAACCGCTGTTTAACTGCGTTGACTGCTTAACAGATTTGAACTGCCAGTTCAATTAACCGCTTTTCAATAACCTAACAACTTATTTACTAACGTACGAACCACAAATAAAAACCCCTAAGTTGTTAATCACAATGAAATCAGATGAAAATATACTTAAGGGTCTTGTAAAGACATCAAAAGCTTTGAGAGAAAAGTACATGGTCCTTAAAACTGTGAAAATTACTAAAGAAGCTGAATTTGAAAATACATTTAAAGCAATAGTTGAACCGTTGAGAAAAATCGCAAAAAATATCGGTGATGATGAAAATACAAAAACAATTAAATCACGCCAACGATTGCAGTTTGAAAGTCTTCCATCACCGCTTTCAGAGGATTCATTTAAAACACCAATACACAGTCTTAATCAAAGTACTCCTTTGAAGCAGACATTCCAATTAGACCTGAATTTGGATAAAATCTATGGTCTGTATTTTGATATTAAATCAAATTCGACAAAATTAGGTGATTTAAGTTTTACAGTGGATGATGAAAAAAATCATAATTGATAATGAAACGTTCCCGGGGACAGATGGTCTGCATGAGTTAATTTTCACCAAACAAAGATCTTTATGATAAGAATGACTTAGATGTTTATCTTAATATATTGCTGAAAACAAAAGTACATTTGAAGAATCACAGTTCCCAAGTCAAAGGTAATAGGGGATATAAATATAAAAAAATTATTCAACCTTTACTTCATAAACAACAACAACAACACAAAAAAGATAAAATTGGGAAATCATACAATAATATGACATACTCTGAAAAGCCTTTCGATTATGTTTACTGGAACAATGCTAATGAACTCTTAGATAGACTTAAACTTTTAATCGCTTCACAAGAAGCTGGATACAATAACCATCAGAACGAAATAAATTCAATTATCGAAGAATTGGTGAATCAAATATCATTTATTTACCAGAGTTCAACATAAATATATGTTATTAATGGGCGTTGACAAATTCGGAAAAAGTTTTAATAGGGTATCTAGAACAGCATCAGGACCTCAAGGACTACCGGTGAAGGATTTAAGTCAACAACAAGTGGGAATTTTGATATGAAAGGAAAATGTTTAGATAATGTTGGAAAACCTGCTAAGACCCATCAAGCTGCTAATAAGGAATATATTGATGATATTATTGATTTTCAAAATCGAACTATTTCAGTTCTGCTCACAATACTTCGTTAATTTTTGATAAGATTTTAAGATTTTTGAGGAATAATCAACCATCTCTTCTTGAGGAACTTTATGCAGAGATTGTAGATTGTACTCATTTGCTTAAAAGATTCGTTAATATAAGCAATACTACATCAGTTCACGGATGTCATTTTAACAACTGTCCTTGGTCTTCAAATCTTTGCCAAGATGGTCCAGATACTTGTGCATGCTATATGATTGAACATAAAATGCTTAGAATAACGAAATTATTGTTATTGTATGAAAGAATGAAATAAAATAAACAAACAAAAAACAAATTAATACGAAGGGAGTGCAGCTCCAGAGTCTAAGGGAAGAGAAACGACAAACATAAAATATAATAAGTTAAACGAAGAAAAATGATTGAACTTGTATTATGAATAAAATATTATCAAAAAAAAAAAATTGTTAACAAATATTTTTGTTAAATAAAATAAAATTAAAAGAAAACACTTTTTTTTTGTGTTACATTAAGTGCGATTTATTAATCCAAGAATTGTGTTCACTTGAAAATCCCAACAATTTAACCAATACTTGATTGTATTTAGTTTCTAATACTTTTTCTATAAGAAATACATCGGGTAGTTAGTTTTCTGTAATTCCATTTGATAGAAACTACCTTGAATTGGTTTGCCTTGAAAATCACTCAATAAATATATTACAGGGCTAGTGATTTTCTAATGATGAATATTTCTGTTGTCTAATTGAGTGTGTAACCTTTCTCAAAAGCATGTATTAACTTGCTTATTCGAACTTTATCACCAACTTCATATTTTCCTCTTGGAGCGATCTTAATGTTATTGTAAACCGAAGATAATAAATCGTTTGAATTTTCTTTATTTACATCAATTGGCCTCATTTTTATCGTTCTATGTACAGAATGATTATATGTACTTAATACATTTTTTATAAGGGGAATCCATTTATAATTGCCATTGCCACTGAACTCTAACCACATTTTTTCCTTAAGTGTTGTACGAAGAGTAGTGGTTAAATTTATACATTTTAGCTAAATTCGAAAAATGTTTTATTAAAAAAATTCTTTAGCATCATCGGTTTGTAAATTTTTTCGGAATTCTGTGAGAACTATTGAATATTTTCTCTATTGATTCTGCAACAAATGTTGCAGTTTTGTTTCTCAAAGGAACTGAAGTCTTGAACTGATACTTGGGAAAGTATCAATCACAGTCAATTAATATTTATATCCTTTATTTTCTCCACTATTAGGAATCATTTCTACTAAATCTGCCTGCCATAAGTCATCAAATACCTTGATGATAACTCTCCGTCTTTTAAAATGTTTTCGTGCGGTCCTATGTAGTTCCTGTACAACATTCCATTTACTCATTATATAAATTAATAATTAAAACAAATATTTTTTTACATTTTATACTTTTTTATTCAATTTTATAATGACCCAAAGCATAGGTACTTATTCCATCGCTACATATATATCTTTTAGTATCATTACAACTCAATGCTAACTTATTAATATTTTGAGTATAAATAGTATGCAACTTACTTCTAAATATAAACATTGACTTATAAAAATTTTTATTTTTGATTAAGCATTTATGATAATCTCTAATATTTAAATTATTAGTTAGAGACTTTTTTATTCCCTTAGCTATTTACTATTTCACCGTTATCTACAGAAAATGAATACATTTTAACTCTTAACCCAATAAACTCCAACATTTTTTCACAATTATTTTCATCTTTAAACATACCAGGTATTTTGCCATTTGTTAAAGGAAAATTATAAGGATTATTTGATGGATACTCAGAAGTATCAAACCTAGATTTCTCAGGATTTATGACATCATTATAAATATCAGCATAAAAATCATCAGTTTTCAAAGAATATATAAATGAATCTGTATCCGTATAATTTAATCGTACTGAATCATTCAACTTTTCTTTCATATATCCATAATGGAAGTCGTACATAAACCATTCAGAGAGTTCTAATACCATAAATCCGAGGTGGATAAGTTTGTTAAATGTCATCTTCCTTTTTACATTTTAAAAGCAGCCATATCTGGTGAGAATATGGAGCGACTATGTAAATTAGGGTTTGCAATTGGATCTCTAGCATTGTAATTTTTCCTTCAACATCCCATCTTGTTACTATTTTCACATTTTTTCGCTTTTCCATAGTCTTTCCATAGTCTTAAAACATCTTTTTGAAATTTTTTTGCGGCTTTTTTTCTATATTCAGTATTAAGCGAAATATATTTACTCAACCAATCAGATTGATTAAACTTTAGCACTCTATGTACTTTATTAAGGACTAAGCCGTTTTTAATGCACTGTTGTAAATTCTTTAAAAAAATAACATATTTCGTTTTTGGCTATAAGTTAGCTGTTAATTTTAAAAAATTTATTTCCAGGTGGGGTTATATTCTCAAGACAAAATGGAAGATCATTGTGTTTTCGTGAATATTTGATGGATAAGTGAAATCAACTTCCAGAACATAACCAACATCACTGCTTTCAATATTTATAATGTAATCAGTAGTAAAGCTCTCAGAACTTTTCCATTGAAAATTATCATAGGGAAGCGGTTGTGACATAGCCCATCCATACAAATTATTTGCATCTAAATACATAATATGTATATCTCTATTAAAATTGCTGATATATTTGTTATTTGCTGTAGCATGGCGACGACTACACTGACATAAACCACCCCGAATACCTTTGGAAAAGAAATTATACATATCAATATCTGTTAAAAGTTCCAAATTAATTTTTGTTATCTTCAACATTGCATCCCAAGATAAGCCAGGAGCTGTGTAATAATGCCATGGATCTAATTCGTTAATCATATTGCATACATTATGAATATTTTCAAATAATATCAGCTAACAATAATAAATCAGTTTGCAGAAGTGTGTAATCTCTTAAAGTTGCACATTTAAAATGATTCCATACTTTCAAGGCATGATTTTAATCATTTTCTGTGCATTCTTTGCATGCTAGTTTTTTATATAACATGGTAACTGATGGATGAGAGCATTCATCAAACCGTTCCCATGAGTCCAAATAATCATATGGAAAGACACCTTTCCTAAGCATTCAATTGAATGATTCATCAGTTTTAAATATTTTTCTCGTATTCGTTAAATCGTTTACAGATAAATTTTTAGCCAACGTATCTAAACTTGACTGAAGAAATCTGTTCGAATCTAAAAATCTTAGTTCAAATGAAGAATATTCATCGTAAAATGTACGCTTTGAAAGAGAAATATATTTCTCTTTGTTTAATGGAATTATTTTTATTTCACTGGAAATTTTTGAGAGGTTTTTCACAAAAAGGTGGCAACCATAACCTAAAAAATTATGGAAAAATATGGGAAGCAATTTTGACACCCTTAATTCTTGATTGCAATTAGAATGTGCTGCACCTCTGTAGGCACCAGTGAAATGACAATGATCCCTTACTCTTAATTCACCTTCCTTAAAACTATTCTTACATATATGACATCCAGGTGTGGTATTATGTGAATAATTCTCTTGGTCCGCTAAAGTGTTCATAGGTTTCAGCTTCATAATAATTTCCTTGAAATATGTCTGGTGCATTTTCTTCTAAAAAGAAAAAAAGATTAGGTCTAATAAATCTTTTAAATATTTTGTTTTAAAAAAAATTATTTATCAATAAATTTTCTGTGTATATTTAAATTTTCATCAAATAAACACTTGACATAGTATGAAAACGCACATGGAACATGTTTTTGTACGTCAGTTGTAGATGGAATCTCAGTATTTGGACTACAATGATTTGGAGGAAATAGTATAGATTTAAAATCACCATAAATAGTAAATTCATTTCTCGTTTTTTTCTATCAAATTTAATATAATTTTTACCCTCTTCTGGCATATTGTTATCACTTTGCGACATTCACTTTTGTGTTGACTTAAATGCGGTTCTTTGGGAAAGCGTTGCAAACACTCATTGCAGAGATGTATTTTATGTTCTCTCAGGGTTACTTGATTGCGTAACAATCGAGAAATATGTTTGATATATACATAATGATTTCCTGAATTAAATATTAATTCGCAAAATAGTAAATTTATATGTTCAGCCTTTTCTTCACGTGTGTGGTAAAATGGTCCAATTATCACCGTTTTATAATTTATTTCATTAGTTTCATAACAAAAAACATTTACACTTATGTTAAATGTTTTGATTTCAAATTTTTTAACATCTTTAACCATAAGGGGGAATTCCATATTTGTAAGGTCTATTACTCTACCATCGTTGATTTTTATTTTTTCTTCACGAATGTCTTTTATATTATAGACTGACGGTCTGCTATGATTTTTTAAATCAGTTTTATCTGGAGCTGATATTAGCCCATTCAAAGAAATATTCATCATTGTTGTGCACATTTATACATGTATGTTTTTTCTTTATTGAAATTGGTAATTCAAAGTAAGAAGATCCACGAATAGGTTGATACTTGTTTATGTTAATTTCAATTTTGATAAACGACCACAAAGCCCATCCACTGTCTTTTTGTTGAAATTCTTCCAATTTTGATTTAATATCTTTAATCATGTATGTCAATTGATCCGGTAGTTCATCTATTCTTAAAACGGTGCACATCTTGGCTTGCATACTTCTAACGTTTATTATCATTTCATCAATGTCTTCAGAACTTTTCACAAATTCACAAAATAGTTCCATATTAAATTTTTATGCTTTTAAAGGCTCTTACTCTCTTTCCATGAGAATATATGTATGAGCATTGAAAAAAATACTGATGTCTAAAATGCATTCATCCGTATTTTTAATTACAAAAGTTTAAATTCTATTTTTAAATGCTCCCTCAATTAAGCACACGTTATCTTGCAATACTAGTTGAGATTTTTCTTTATGAGAGTTTTTCCTTTGATGTCATGTCCACTTTTTCTCATCAACATCCTCTTCACAGAACAGACATCGCTTATATTCATTTCGTTTCTTTTGTTTCTAATCGGCAAGAAAAGAAAAAATAAATAAATAAATAAGTAAATAAGAATGCAATACATATATTTTTAATTTTATACATTTTTTATTTTTCTTTTTTTTTTGTATTAACAATGTTTTGTAAGAAATCGAGTACTTGTGAGTTAAAAAAATCCTCATTAAACTATTTTTCTTCTCCTTTTTTGTTAGATGCTGTATTTTTTTTTTCTTTCTGAACATCATCATTCCCATCCTTCTTAAGTTTTTTTGCTGGTGTTGCAAAATTTTCTTCTTCTCCTTCTTCTTCTGAATGTATCCTCTTTTGCTTCTATTAATAATGTTTTTTTTTTTTAAATAAAAAATAAACTATCATATATGTTATTTATTATACGAAAATTTACATCTTTCAACAATTTTAATTCATACGAGGATCCATCTGCCCGTTTTATCAGCATTTCACAGTTTACCATTCAGTCTAATTCATTGTCTTCTCGACCATTATCTTGGACCCGTATTGAGTGTTACATCTTCTAACACTTAGGATTTTATAACCTTTTTTAATTTATAAAACTTTAAGGCTTTCTAATGGTTTGCATTGACCAACACTATTTATTTTGAACATAATGTTTAGTATTTATTGAACATAATGTTTAGTATTTCAAGATACGCGTACACTGATGAACTAATATTTTCCTAATAGAATAACTCTGCTTACAAAGGAAAGATTTATAAGAACTTAGTCTACAAACCACTTCCCTTTCTTTAAAAAAAATAAATAAATTTGATCGAAGATATCTTCAAGTATCCCTAAATTTAACCTCATAGTTTTGTTAATACAAAAATTAAAAGTAAACAAAACCTACGATTCTATTTTTATTATTACTTCATTCTCATCATTACCCACGCATATACATACTTACACACACTTACACACAATTCATTCATACTAACATTCCTCATCATTGCTGCTGCTGCTGTTCCTGCTGCACCAAAATCCACAATTTTCAACTATCACCATCCATCATAACTCACCACCACACCCCGTTCACCCCTTCTTCAGTTATTCATTTCACTTCTTCACTTCACTTCTATTTTATTTTTATCACCCACTCAACCAGACAAAATAACAACAACAAACATTCGTCGTCGTCGGTACTCCTCCTTTTAAATTATCAAAACCATGACTCAATACCATTCCATATGATTGTTGTTGTTGTGAGCTTGAACCGCTCTATATATTCTCACCCATGCTTGTTGTTGTTGTGATCTTGAACCGGCCTATCTTTACTGCTGAGATGGCATGGAATTTGATAGTATTCTTGCAGTGGTAAAACTATCGTCCTTGGTTTCAACTCTGGCACGTAACTGATTTTGATGTCGCGTCCAATTGCCCTTGGAAGTGCTAACCATGAAAGCAGGTGCACCGAGCTGAAAGAGTACAACACCTTTGCTCCATTTGGGGCCTTTGGCATAACTACGAGCAAAAACACTCTGATTTATTGCGAATGTAGGCTGAGATAGACTCTTTGCAACTGATTTTGTGCTTGGAATGGTTTGTGATAGAACAGTTCGGTGCTCTCGACCATGAAGAATCTCTGCAGGTGACTTGCCGGTAATTGTATTTGGCGTTGTTCGGTAGGTCATCGTATATTTTTCACATGCTGGTCTTAAAGGTGCGAACAAACCGCTCGGCTTCCCCATTTGAGGCTGGATGTGCTGTGCTGTGTTGTGCGTAAGTGTTGCATTCCATTAGAACGATAATTCTTCGAATTCTCTCGATGAAACTGACTGCCGCTGTCAGTTATGATGACTTCCGCTAACCCCTCAAGAGCAAACATTTTTGAAAGTGATAAGAAGTTGCTTTCTTCATTGGAACTGCGAATGGAAAACTTGAGATGGCGTCAACACAAATCAACCTAATTTGGTTTAAAAACGGTCCGGCAAAATCCAAATGAATACGCTCTCAAGGTTTATCAGATTGCGATCAGGGAATGAACTTTTTGGGAGGATCGGCAGCCGATGATTGGCAAATGGAAGGTTTTTAACATTAGCTTCGATGCTCCCTTGTGCTTGGTAAGTAAATTGCTCCTATTGAAAAACGAAAGAAGATGACGTTCTGCAGGTAGAAATTTCTCTGGCCAACCGTTTTGAATATAAAACTTTACTTCGCTAAGCAAGACATCTTTCCGGCATTTACACGAAAATTTGCGACTTGGTTCTCGATTTCGCTTGTGAGTTCTTGACAAGATTCCTCCATGGCATCTGGATCTGGAGCCATTGGTAGTCGCGTTAAAGCATTGGAATTTGCATTGGCATTTTGGCTTGAAGTTTTATACCGAATTTAATAGTTGGAGCCCATTAATATAAGACACCAACGAGTCAAACGATCTGTTGCCATCATGGGTAACTTTTTACTGGGGTGAAATAATGTAAGCAAAGGCTTATGATCTGTGTACAAAATTAATTTTCGGCCATACAAATATTGACGAAATTTTGTGACTTCAAAATGATTGAAAAGGCTTTTCGATTTGCTGTAGTTGCGTTGTGGGTTACTTACGGTTTTAAAAGCATGTTGATGCGGGTTGACATGCGTGTTTCTTGTTTTATATAAGGAAAAAAAACGTAAATAAAACTACCGATCTCTAATACGTTATACAAAGTGTTTGTTTTTAATTTAATTTTTTAATTTTCTTTTTATATGTTAATTGACATTTAAATATTTTCGATGTTTATTGCATGAAAGGTAGCAATGATAGTTTATACTACGTTTACACATACAATTTAGGTTGATTCAACGTTAGTTGGTTGAATTTAATTTCCAACATTCTCCCCGGCCGTGAACTTGTTCGCAAAATTTCAAGTGTCGTCTCTTTCGGTACTGGAACACCCTGTGGCTCGGAATCTACCACCTTTTGATACGAACGAACATGTAAAGATAAAATGGATTATTAATTGCAATTCAACTATACATCACAAGTTTAAAAAATTTATGAACACATATTAGTAAGAAGAGCAACCCTATACAAGTGTTCCTTAACAACGCCGAAGATCATTCTTTCTCTTCCGCTCAAAACGTGTCGTTAGTGTCGTTCCCATCGCTGTTTTCTTTCTTGTCCTTTGTTTCCCATTTTGATGAAGATCGAAGTGAATCAATTGCGACTGGACAGTGTATTGTAGTGAAGTGCGTGGTTCCAGGTGAGTTTTATTTTATTATAATTCTGAGATCTATTGTTTTAAAATATATTTGGAGGGTTGTGTAGGGTTATGAATTGTACGAGTATTTTTAAGAAAAAGGGATATGCTTTGGTCGCTACGTGGAGAAAGTTTACAAACTTCACCGGTGCATCCTGGGCTGGAAATGTGTTGTTAAATTGTGTTGTGCGCATTTTGCCCTGATTTTAAAGTGAGTGGAGTGTGATTATTATTTTGATATGTAATTAATGATGTGTGAATCAATAAGGTGTTTGCTATGGATGAATGTTTGTATGTAAAATTGTGTTGAATTGTGCAGTAAAATTTGGACGACTTATTTTAAGTTGAAATAAAAATATGTGAATGAGCTTTTTTTTTTTTAAATCAATTCTAATTATAATTTTAATTAAATATAATTAATTATAATTATATTATAATTTCAATTAATTATAAAGCTGGAGATAATGTTTTGAATGAAAGAAAATGATGTGTGTGATAATTTTGGGTTATTGAATGAGAGAGAGAATGGAATAATTTGATGTTGATTGCTATTTTGTTGTATGAGAAATTTGTTTCATGAGATATCTTATTATTTACATTTATATTATTACTTGTTCTTGTGATTTGTTGCATGGCAGACGGCAGACCTTTTGAATTGGCCGTTTTAGATCTCCGTGCTGTGCTTTTAATGTAACCACTCGTATTAGGTTGTCTTTTCCTGGGTATGTGTCGGTAATTCGTCCTAAACACCACTTCGATGGTGGTAGCCTCTCATCCCTTATCAGAACCAGATCACCTACTGAAGGCAGTTGCTCTGTGTGAAGCCATTTCGGTCGCTGTTGTAGGCGCGTCAAGTATTCAGAGCTCCACTTGTTCCAAAACAACTGTGTTTGTTTTAAATTCAGTTCCATCGGTGTAGGCAGCCCAGCTTTTCTTCGTCGTGGTCAGGATGAGGAATGTGTTGAAGCGGTTATCCGATGAGGAAGTGTCTGGGTATGAGAGTGGTGAGGTCGTCCGGGTCGTTTGCCATGGGACACAGAGGTCTCGAATTTAAACACGCTTCTATCTGTGACAGAAGCGTGGAGAGTTTCTCAAAGGTAAACACCTTATGTTCAACGATGCGTTTGAGGTGGTGCTTTATTGATTTGACTCCCGCTTCCCATCCAAGGGGAAGCAGGAGGAATAAAGTTCCCTTCTAGTCTATCATGGCCTCCCTCAACAACCTTTGTAACTTCCTATTAGCTCCGACGAAGTTGGTCCCGCAGTCACTGTATATGTTTGTACACAGCCCTCTTCTAGCCACAAATCTTCGTCAATCGGGCCCACGTGGCCGATTCCGGTGTTAGCGAATGAATGGTTGCGACACGCGAACTCTTGGAGCAGGTAAACTACGCATTAGTTGTTTCGCTGCCTTGGTTCGAAAGTTGAGTTGTTTGAAGCTCAGTTAGTTGGGTTGAGAATATTTCACCTTGAACATTGCGGATTGCTACAGATGAGGCTAAATTAAGTTCTTCATTCGAGAGCGGAGAGACGTTTCTAGTTATAGGAGGTTTTCTTGAGTTATTTGCAAATCTTAAACAAAGGGCAATGTTTCTAACAAGTTTTAATAATTTAGACTGCCTGAGAATGAGTGCGGAGATGTCGTTTTCTGTTTTAATGGTACAAAGGACCTTGGCGGTACTCTGTTCGATGTCTGTGTTGCGAATCTGTTGAGGTGGAAGTGGAAAATCCCAGTCATCTTGTAGGAACTGTGGTCCGTTCCACCAGAGTTCATTTGCCACCAATTTCGAGGGCGGCACTACGCGAGAAGCTAGGTCTGCTTGATTGGGTTGAGTTGGAATGTGTTTCTAAATGCTGTAGTTAATGTTATAGGCGAAGGTGGTCCATTTTGATGGCGATGCAGTGATCCAGGAGAGTGTGATGGTTGAATCGGTCCATGCGAATTTTCGGACATTCTGTAGATCTACAACTCGTGCTGTGTAATTGACCTCAGAAGTTTCAGAAGATATCTTCTAATAAGAAAAGGAATCTTGCAAGGGAAACCATTTTATGCCTAAGGCCTTAATATGATCTGAAGCTCCAAGAGGTAAAGAAAAATCTATTTCCCGATAGCCTTCTGGAATTTGGTGTAGCAGTTGGTCGTGGTTACTTGTCCACTTTATGAAATTAAAACCGACTGATGCGAGAAGATTTCTGGCTTCGTCTCTCATTAAGATGCCCTCTTCGACTGAATCTGCTCCCGATATGAAGTCATCGACGTACACATCATCGACTTCCAGCTTGGAGCCTATAGGAAATTTATGTCTCTCATCGAAAGCTAGCTGTTTGATTGTACGAATGGCAAGATAGGGTGCGCAAGATGTACCGAATGTGACAGTCACCAATCGAAATACCTTAATTGCCTCCCGAGTGTTGTCGCGTTGATAAAAGGAGTCGGGGTAATTTACACGGATTTGCCTGTACATCTTTCAATGTCGGCAGCGAAGGTAAACTTATATTTTCTCCATTGCATGATAAGATCAATAATATTATTTTGGATTTTAGGTCCTACCTTTTTAGGTTCCTTTGCGGCGCCATCAAAGACAACTCGTAACTTGGTTGTAGAACTTGTCTCCTTCAAAACAGCGTGATGCGGAAGAAAGAACTGATACGGCATTCCCAGCCGTTCGTCAGTGTTGACATCAACTTCCTTCATCTGGCCAAGCTGTAAGTACTCGTTTATACATGCCTTATGTTGTTGCAATAGTGCAGGGTTTTTCTCGAAACGTCTCTCCAATTAAAGAAACCAACGTAGGGCTCCTTCTCTCGAGGATCCCAATGCAGGATAATTTGAGAACTTCCATCTGAAGTTCCTATTGTGTGTGAAGCGAGATCTCCTTTACAAGCTTTGTCATCGCAAGCTTCGTGTTTTGCGAAAAGAGCCTCCTCAATATCCCAAAATCTTCGCATTTGTCGGTCAAGGCTAACTACTTAGAAGAAGCTGTTTATTTCCTTTGGACATTCTGTTGGTACTCTGCCGAGTAAGAGAAGATCTATTTTCCCTGGTCTGTAGAAGAAGGGATCTGCTAGTTTTAAACCCCTAAGGTGGTTCAAGAAAGCCAGCGAAGGACTTGAAAACGAGTGCTTGGATGTGACACCCAAGTTCGGCATGCTCCGTTTCTGACCTTCCCCCTCCCGGAGACTTTGACAAATGTTATCTGCATTCTGATATTGATCAGTTGCACCGCTTCTTCTGTGATAAACGTCGCTCCCGACCCTGGATGTATTAAGGCTCTTAGGTGCATGTCTCATCCCGTTGATATCTTAACCTTTACCAATGCTGTCGCCAGCAGCACCTTTGTCGATGTTGATTGTGAAATGTGTTGGTATGAATTCGGGAACGTTTGAGTCAACTGCTGAGACCTGATAGGATTGCGCTTGATTTAAGGGGTTTGTGTGTTGAGTGGAAGGTTGGGTGTATTGGTTCGAATTGTATGGATACCGATTGCTTTGAATAGTGATGTTTGAGGTTCGAATGGACTGTATTGAGTTATGTGAGTTTTGAGAATTATGGGAATTGTAGTTAGATATGTGAGGTATTGGTTGTGAATGTGCATTTATGTTTGTATGAGAATTACTATTGTATTGTGTTGAGTTATGACGGTGGACCAGAGAATGATGAGGTTGCTGGCAAAAATAACAACGGATCCTACTAGGACAATGCAATGAGGAGTGTCTTCTAAAAATTCGGCAAACTCCTTAAAGGTAGACAAATCTCTCGTGTTTTTTGATGAACCTAATTTTTCTTCCCACAGTTGCTGAGTGATTGCCGGAAGTTTCTGCAAAATACAATAAAACAAGATGGAATCCCAGTGTTCAACAGGTAGCTCTAGGTTTTCGAATGCATGGCGAGATTCAGTAGATGTGTCCAAAAGATTTCTTAAGCCTGCTGCGCTCATTTTGCAAGACCGCTTGCCCGAAAAATAACTTGAATTGCGCGCTAACAAGAATTCGTTTGTGATCATATCGAGAGGTTAGGATTTCCCACGCCTTCTCATAATTCCCGCTGTCTATTGATAAATGCTGCAAAAGACGATCTGCTTCATCCGCTAAACTAGATTTCAGATAGTGCATTTTTTCAATTTCGGAAAGCGACTTATTGTTATAAATGAGTGACGAAAAAAGGTCATGGAAAGACTTCCAGCTCTCGTAATTTTCCGAAAACGTAGGTAAATTTATTTTTGGTAACCGTATAATATTTTTATCTGATGTTACATTTGTTTTCACAAAACTTAACGGAGCTCCGGATGGTTTTTTGATTTTGTCCATATTGTCCAGCAGATCCGTACGGTATTCAATGTAAATTTCCTTTATGTTTTGTTATAATTCTTGATCTCTTCTCCGTTGCGGTATCCTTTGTTCGAACAGCTGAAGCACCGGCAATGTTGCACTCAGAACTAGCTTTGTAGTTCTTCTTTAGGATGGACAGCCTTGTGTTTAGATAATTCCACGATCTATCCTTCATCGGATGTTTCGCTAAATTTTCTTCATCTTTTGTTATCTGTTGTAGCAGATTTTCAAGCAATTTGTTCGCACTCATCGTAAAGGGTTTAGTTGAAAAAAAATTCACAAAACTCAGAAAAGAAATAGGTAAATTCTATTTCAAAGGATAAAAACTTAAGTTAAATTCTAAAAATCGTATTCTGTTGTCCTGAAAGTGTGCCGTCTCCAACTGTATAGCAGACTGTTCCTACATTGAATAGAACGAATCCCACGGTGCACTCAGTTCGAGCGGTTATTTCGACGGATCCCGCGGTGCACTCAGTTCGAGCGGTTAATTCAATAGATTCCACGGTGTACACACAAGAATCCAGCGATGTACGCAATCCAGCAGTAAATTTTCAACGGCTCCTGTGTTCTTCGATTCACAATTATATTTATATAATTGTATTCTAGTTTATTCCGTTTTATTCGTGGCTCGAGAATGACCAATGTTTCTTGTTTTATTTAAGGAAAAACTGTTCTTTTCTTTTTATATCTTAATAAACATTTCAATATTTTCGATGTTTATTGCATGAAAGTTTACAATGATAGTTTACACTACATTTACACATACAATTTAGGTTGATTCAACCTTAGTTGGATGAATTTAATTTCCAACAATGCGAGATGACCGCACCTAATCGATAATACCAAGCATCAGTGAAGAATACAATCGGCAACTCAAGTTTACAATGCGTTAATGCGGTAGCATCCTCTATTTAGGCTTTTAAATTCTGAAATGCTGCCTCCTGTGAAGCTTCCCAGCGAAACTCTACATTTTGCTTACGAAGTAAGTTTAAAAGCTTTATAAAGCTTTATAATGATTCACTTTACGATTGCAGTTTCTTCAGGTTCTTCGAACGAGACTTTTCGTATAACGTCAATTTTACTTCTTGAAAGCTGCACACCTTTAGCTTTCACAAAGTGGCCCAAATACTCTACCTCTGTCTTTATAAATTCACATTTTAACCGTGCTCTTGTAAGCGTTTAAAACATGTGCTTCTGTGTACTAGCACCTCTCACGAGAATGCCATAAAGAAAATAGCGCACGAAAGACATTTTTAAAATTGCTTCTAAGTTGCCCTGGAAAATCGCAGAAGCCGCAGCTATACCAAACGGAAGACCCACATATTTAAACAACCCTAAAACGGTATTAACGACTACGTATAGATGCGAATCTTCGTCCAATTCAAGGTGCAGGTAAGCATCTGCCACATCAGGTTTACTAAAATATTAAAATTACTGCCTTTTGCTTACTTGACAAACATCACCTCAAGGCGCGGAAGGGGGTGCTGACCTATCTCCAGTTGCGGATTGATAGTGACTTTGAAGCCTCCGCATATTCGTATCTGACCATTGGTTTTTGGCACGAGCACCTAGGAGCAGCCCACTCACTTAATCGAATTTTCTGCCAAATTCCCTCGTCTTCGAGTCATTTTGCTTTCATTTTGAATGCGTCAGTTTGAGCAAATGAAATAGGCCTAGCCTTAAAAAATTTCGCCGTTGCATAATCCTCAGATACAATTTTGCTTTACCTGACTAACAGTCGTTTTTTTTTAATTCCGGCAACTATCAAACGTTGCCCAGAATCAAAAGTAACTTTCTGGAATTCCCAGTGGTTTCGTTTGACCTCCAGGTACCACTCTTAGAAGCAGCTAAGCCTGGGAAAACAAAACAAAGAAAAACCGAAGTTGAGCGCCACGTAATTCTTCGCTTGGAATCACGAAACTTTGAACAGAAAACGCCGAATTCAAAAAAAGAACAAGAGAACGTTATAAAAGCTCCGGTTGAAGCACGATGATTTATTGGGTAAGGAAAAAATAGCACACTCGTCGATTGAGTGACCCGCTCGAATGGCAAACAATGTAGTTAACGGGTCGCGTGTCTTGTCGATTCCCGAGAAATTAACGCACGCGCGGCCTACCGGAGCCTCACTTTTCACTTTAAAAAAAAGAAGAAGTTCTACAATATACTTATCTTGGTTCCTGACGGTTCTGCACCTCTTCTGGCGCGGCCATTTTAATTCCTTCGTCCCACTTCTCCTGTTCCTATATGGCTCCGTCAACGTCCCTTCTCCTTTTCCTCTTTCTCTCTGTTCCCCCTTGGTTCGCAAAAGAACTCCCGACTCTATTTAAAAGCTACTCTACTTTTCCCCTTTTTAACTTTTTAAAATAAAAAACATTGCTTCTCGCAATTCAATATAAAATAAATTGTACCAAAAACTCTCTACTCTGACCCTCGTCGTCACAAAAAATGACTTCTAGATCTTTTTCTTGTTTCCACAAACTCCATCAGACTCACGTACTCATTCTCGCACACACTCACTAGCCCATTCGTTTAGCTCTAGCCCAACAATAGGGTTTCCAGCTACATGACTAGCAGACTTTACTAGTGTGTGCTCCCGTGTCCAACTAGGCCTCTCATACATTCCAATTGCTTCCATATATACACACTCATACTAAACTCCTGAGTCACTCAGTTTCCTTCCGCTTCCAGTGATAACTGGGAACTCCACTGAGCGAGTTTATGTGAGTTTGTGGATCCTAGCTATACCTAGTTATTTCCCTGGACAATAAAAATGGATTGGAACCTGCGAGAAGCAAGGTTTCGCAATTTTCTGATACCCGGTTATTTTTTCCCCATTGCACTAAACAAAATTGCAAATAAAAACAAACGCGAAAGAAAGTCCGATTGAAGATAGTGGATTTCTCCATTTCTCCCCTCGGGTCCCTACCTACTCCGGTGGATCGGCGTTCAGATTTGGGAGGGGAATGGGGACTAAACAATAGCGTGTCAATCCTTAGAATTATTTGTTTGTTTTTTGTTGTTGTTCTGTTTGTTTATGTTGTGTGCCTTTCTGCCCGCCTGGTATTCACCAGTTTATTGTTATTATTATTTATTATATTATTGTTGTTTATATTATTGTTATGGTTTGTTGTTGTTATTGTTTATGGTTACTATTGTTGCAGTTTTATTTATTGTCTCGTAATTTGGCCGTCCGCCTACAGCCTCTGCTACTAACTTGGTGCACCATCGGGGGGGCGCTGGCTTCAATGGGGTCGTCGTCCCTTTACCCAACGAACCTGACTTTGAAAGATGATACGACGTTGGGATATATCTTATTATCTTGGCCGTCCGCCTGCACACGACCGTCACTCCCCCGTTGCTCCCTCGCTTGGGTGTGGCTCTAAAAGAGATCATCATCTCTTCATCCTTCAAAACCTTCGCCTCTGCTAGCTCTTAAGCGATTTGCATCCACATCAATGGTGGGATATGGTGTTAGCATTTGTACCCACATGGGTTGCAGGATGTGGAATTAAGCCTTTGTGTCTTAAGCTTTCGTGGGAGTTTAAGCTCAGGGGATCGTCCTCCCTCACCCGTCATCATTGTATTGGGGTGACTGGCTATAAAGGATGGTCCGTCCCCACCCTTCGACGACTTTCAGATGTCCTGTCTGATTCTGCCCGTTGCGAGTCCAGCTTACGGGCTCCGACAACAGTGTTCCTAGTGGACCGCTTCGAGTACGTCGTGAGTCTCCCTACCTTTAGGGCTTCACCTTCCTCCTCTGAGGGTAAAGTAGCCCGTAACCTATGTGGGTTCCTTTCCGAGGTCTGTGGTCGGTGGGCCTATGACTGATGGGACCATGGCTTCCCTCCACCTCCGCCAAAACTCGGACTTCCCACTCCAAAGAAATTAGGGAGCAAAGGGACATGAAAAAAGAAAGAGGGCAAAGCTTGTTGCGGCATGATTTTAGATAGCTTAAATTGTGATTCCGATGCAGTTTATTTTTGCTGAAGCTACGGGTCTTGGTGCGACCTCTTCCTTTTGTAAATTGACGGGTTGACGAATTTGATACCTGGTTCACCTCAACTGTCTGATCACTTTTAAGTACCAGCATGGATTTTTGTGTGGCTTCAAGTGCCTCTGCAATTGTCCTCACTACATCAAGAGTTGGTTTTGTTTTCTGGAGCGCTGCAGTACGCACTGCATCGTGCGCGTGTGCAAAATGATTGAGTCCCTAATCATTTCATGTATGTACTCTGTAATACAGTCGCCTTTAGAATACCTAGAATCGCAGTTCTTTGCTAAACCTCGCAACTCTGTAATCCATTCTGCATAGGATTGACACTTCTGCAATCGGCTTTTAAAAAAATTATAGCGAGATGTACAAACATGAATCTTAGATATGAAACTGGAGAGCTTGTCAATTAATTCACTTAATGACTGCTGTGTTAGTTTGGTTGAACCGTAAAATTTACCTAGAAGCTCGTACATTTCAGCTCCGAGTCAAGATTATGACACATCATAAGCTGTAAAGTGCAGCTGCAGCTGCTGCTGATAAGTTTGTGGCTCTTTTTTGTTTTCTTTGCGTGGGCACTTGAATAATTTCTCGTCGCCAATTTCTGTTGTGTCTTCACACAGTAAAACATTTAAATGTTAAAAGTTGTAAATGTAATATTTAATTCAAAGGTTTAAAGTTATTTAAAGTAGGTATAAAATAGAATAGAACTATATATTTAGGTATAGTTAGGAAAGTTACTTTAAGGCATTATTTATTATGTTTAACGATGTTGATGAGATAAGAGCCGATGATGAAGTGCCCGTCTGTGGATGTAAGCTGTGACAAGCTCAGTTAGTTAACAGTTGTTTAAGTATATACACATCAGAATTCAGTATCAACGTCATCAATAATTTCAGGTCTAATCTGGTCAATATGTCTAAAGATTTTCTTATTGTTGTTTAATGAAATGCAATAAAATGACATGTAGTAACCCATTTTTCTCTTTGATTACAACAAGTGACTAGCTTTATTAGGATTCTTTTAATTCCGTATAAATTTCGAGTAATAATTAACTATTCCTAGAAACGCTCTCAGTTCAGAGATACTCCTGGGTATTGGTGCATTCAATACAGATGCAATTCATTCTTGAGTTTTGCTTTAGCACATCTTATCAATTCTAAAACCTAGGTATAATTTTTTTTGTTGAAAAAACGCACATTTGTGAAAATTTAGTTTTAAACCAGCTTGCTTGAGTCTATTTAAGAAATGAGTTAAATGGTCTAAGAAAAGCCCTCCCAAGCAAAGGCGGGTTGTTTGTTTTCATAACTACTACATTAATTAACGGTATTTAATTATTGCCTCGTACTCGCCTAACGCTTCAATATTATTGCCACCATAATCTAAATATACAGATTTACATGGGTTAAGCTTCATATTTGCTTTCAACTTCCTAAGAAATGATATTGATACTAAACTGCGAGGAGATCCTGTATCAATTTTCATTGGAATACCATCCATGAGTACTGAACTGTGGTACAATCCAGACGAGTCTCTGTCAGATACACTGTAAATAAAAAATTATATAGATCATTGACAGGAGAATCATTAGATTCCTCAGATTGACTTACTCTTTTTGATTTTGCACAACAAACTGAAGTTGTATGTCTTAATTATCCATACTGATGAAACTTGCTGTTCTTATACTTGCACTGGTACGATTGGTTGTTACGCCATCCACAATGAGAACATGCTTGTGAAGTTTTGTTTCTCGGATTTGCCGCGAAAACCCTTGCTGCTATTTTGATAGATATGATTTTGTTTATTAGTGTTGTGGTTGATTTTTTGAATTATTTGTGGTTGTATTTAAAATTCGGGCATATCAGTCGAAATTGCTTTCGTCTCCCATTTTCAGAGAAGTGTGGAATTTTTGAGTGTAGAGAGCTTTCAGCATTTCACATAGCTCTTTATAGATTTTACAAACGGGAGACTCCGGGTTGCATAGACTATGTAAAACGGAATACGGATTTGCCCCAATAGCTTTTAATAAAATAGCCTTTTTTACATTGTCGTCTGCACAGTTAATTTCGAAAAATGTTTTTGCAGCCTTTTTTATCCAGATGGACCATGTTTCGTACTGTGGAGAAAATGTTGGTACGATATTTGACTGGTATATGGAGACTGTTCCCTTATTTTTGGTTTGCAGCAACTGCGCTGATGGCTTTCATGTTGAAGTTCGCATGATTATATGTTTTGTTCTGCTATTCTGTTTTGTATTAAGTTACACTTTGACACAATTTTTAATTTTTTTTTCACGATATAGATATTCATATAGATATATGAGTACATACTCGTACATATGTTCTTTGTATTAATTAACATTTATTTTAAATCCTCGTCGCCAATTGAACGACTGACTTTATTGGACAACAAAGTATTCATACAATATTTATTGGAAATAGATGTTTTGCTTAATCTAAGTAATACTGTGGAATATATGCGATTAAATCAAGCAACCAGTGCTGCATAACTTCAGGATCATACAAACTCTCCCCGTTGGAGAGTTCAGTTATTACCACGGTTTCAAACCAGAAAGAACTAGAACCCGACAAATGTGGTATAAATACAGGATGAGAAACTGCTGACAATAAGTTGATTTTTGGAAAGCGATAGAAAAGGAGCTAAGTCTCAATAAGTGAAAGATAAGAGATTTGAATTTTGAAATAGTAGTGAAATTGTTGTGAATTGATTGAAAGTTGTTTTTAAATAATAATAAATAGTGTTTTGAAACAGAATAACGTTTTCTCATTTCGAACCCTAGCCGAAATATTACATTGGTGTCAGGAGTGGGATAAAACTTATTCTGAGTGCTATAAAAAAAAAATAACAGAAAAAATGCCACGTACATTGCTGCAGCTAAGTATACCCAAGTTAAAAGTTAAGCTAGAGAAGCGGAATCTCTCCGCAGCTGGAGGGAAAAGTGATTTGATTCTTCGACTACAAGAAGCGATCGAAAAAGATGGAAAAGATCCGAAATCCATGTCGTTCGACGTAGAAGAGGAGCTTGTAAGCACAGGGGTTGACATGTCTGCCATGATGAAATTGCTTCTTGGATTGAATTCTAAATTAGAAGAACAAAGGAGAAGTATGGATTCTAAGTTAGAAGAACAGAAGAATTCCATTGTTGCCACGCAGAAAGACACTGTTGAAGAGTTCAAGAATACTCTAGAAGCGAAATTCGAAATAATCGATCAAAGATTAAATATGCATGAGGCAAAACTCACAAGCTCGTGAAAGTCGAGGAACAGTTCGGGAAGGTCGAAAACAATATTGAGAATCTTGCCAAAGAACTAGAGAGAGTAAAGAAACAGAAGGTCCGAGAAATTTCTACAGACTGCCCTAGAAGGAAAGAATTGCAACCGCCTGTTTTTGAACAACTTGGACGACGGAGAAAAGTCGATTGCGCTCACGCTGGCACTGAGAGGAACAGCTGCGGAATTGCTGCAAAATATCTCAGAAGATAAACAACTCAACTACGACGCTTTGGGTAAAGCCATAGAAATGCGCTTCGCAGATGACCATATGCAGCAAGTATACAGAGTGCAACCGCGCAGCAGAGTCCACAAGAGGGGAGAAACACTTCAGCGGTTGTAGACCGATATCGAACGGTTGGCGCATTTATCTTATCCTAATGCCGGAGAAGACCTTATCAACGAAATGGCTGTAGAGGCGTTTACCCAAGCGACTGAAGATAGGCAGTTGCAAATGGCTGTAAAAATGCATGGAAAACGAACCCTCCCTGAGGCCCTAGCATTTGCCCTGACGATGAAAGCTGCCGACCAAGCATCTCAAGGAATCCACCGCGTGAGAGAAGTGACAGCTGTGGAATGCTCCTGCACACGAGCAGCCGTCGTGGAGCGGAACAGTGTGCGTGGAGGACAAGTCCGTTGTTGGAACTGCGACAAAATAGGACATCTACAGCGTGAGTGCAGGTCTCCACTTAAACAACGCAGTTGTCCACAATGCGCTGCTAGGAGGCGTAACGAAGAGGCATCTGGCAGGAATAACATCCATCCTGCAAGCAGCGCAACGTCAAGTCAACAGGCGGGAAACGTGTAAGAACCAACTTCGAGGGCCAGAAGTTGGTTTCTGGAATTGACGCCCCAGGATAAAAATCCAAGTCTCCCAAACAAAACGAAGTAACAAGAGTCTTACATTGAAAGCCCGCATAGGTCAGAATAAGTTTGTGGCCACCATTGACACCGGTGCCACTGCCTCCATTATAGGAAGGGATATCGCTCATGATTCATGGCTGCACAATACCAGTAGGTACTGCTTGAAAACAGCAACAGGAGCGACGGCAAAGGTGTGTGGAGAGGTTGTTCTTACGATCAATATGGCAGGACTAACAATCACCCACGTATTCCTATTGGCCGATACATGCGACGAGTGCATCATTGGAGTTGACTTTATGAAGGCGCATAATGTAGTGCTCGACATCGGAACTCAAGTACTTAAGTACAGGAACGTTGAGATTTTGATGGTGTACGGGAATGATAATGCCGCATGCCTTAGGACAGTAGTCAACAAGGACGAGATCTTACCACCTTCCGCAGAGACACTTACTTGGTCGGAGCTGGAAGGTGATCTTGGGAGCCATCGATTCTATTTCATTGAGCCGGACTCTAAAAATCATTATCAGAATTACGTCGTGGGAAAGATGCTCGTTGAGCCGAAAGGCAAAATGATCCAAGTAAGAATCTTGAATGTGGGAAATAAGAGCATCAAACTAAAGCAAGGACAATCGATCGGAGCGTGCGTACCGATAACTGCTGTCACCAAGTTGTCGAGAGAAAATGCTGCTATATCTTTTCCATTAAGAAGCACAGCCGAGTTGAAAAGAACTATACTCAGGCAAACCGAGCTGAACCAGGACCAACGAGCGATGGCAGAGGAACTAATCAACGAATTTGCAGACGTATTTGCCTCGCAGGACGGCGAACATGGCAGCACACATTTGATACAACACCGAATAGACACTGGAGATGCAACCCATACGTCAACCTCCTAGGCGTTTACCATTAGCTAAGCAGACGGAGGTTGCAGAAATGGTTTCGACTATGGAAAAGGAAGGGTTGATTGAACGCTCTAAGAGTTCGTGGGCATCACCCGTTGTACTAGTCAAGAAGAAAGACGGCACCAATAGATTCTGCGTGGATTATCGCCAGCTAAATAATGTCACCAAAAAGGATAGCTACCCCTTGCCAAGGATTGACGACACAATGGACAACACTGTCAGGAGCGCAATGGTTCTATACACTTGATCTGAAGAGTAGCTACTGGCAAGTACAGATCCATCCGGCGGACAGTGAGAAGACAGCCTTCACCGCAGGAAACGGGCTTTGGCGATTCACGGTAATGCCATTCGGATTGTGCAATGCTCCGGTAACCTTTGAGCGCCTAATGGAACGCGTTTTACTTGGACTGTTTGGTCGACCTGGACGATGTCATCGTGGTCGGCAAAGCTTTGCAAGAACATCGAGATAACTTAAAGGAAGTGTTCCAAAGACTACGAAGTTCACAGCTAAAGCTAAACCCGAAGAAGTGTCATCTCTTTAGGCCAGATGTCAAATACTTGGGACACATCATCTCATCCGAAGGGGTAAGGACAGACCCAGAAAAGATTGAAGTGGTGAAAAATTGGCCAGTCCCAAGAGACAAACACCAACTGAGAAGCTCTCTGGGACTCGCTACCTACTACAGGCGGTTTGTGAAGGATTTTGCTGGGATCGCAAAGAGTTTGCATCAACTAACAGAAAAGGGAAAACAATTCAAATGGTCAAGTGAATGCGAAAGAAGCTTCAAAACTCTCAAACAACAACTATGTGAGGCCCCTGTACTAGCGTACCCCACTCCAGGAAAAACATTTATTGTGGATGCAGATGCCAGTAACGTCAGAATTTGAGCTGTCCTTTCGCAGATGCATGACGGGCAAGAGAAAGTAGTTTCCTACTTTAGTAAGGTTCTCTCTAAGCCGGAAAGGAACTACTGTGTTACCAGGCGGGAACTTTTTGCTTTGGTCTTGGCAACAAAGCATTTCCATAATTACCTGTACGGACGTAAATTCATTCTTCGCACAGACCATGCTGCAATTTAAAAATCCTGAAGGACAAGTGGCAAGGTGGATTGAACGACTCCAGATGTACGACTACGAGATACAAAATCGAAAGGGAAGCCTTCACTCTAATGCGGATGCTCTGTCCCGGCGACCTTGCAAATCTGATTGCAAACATTGCGCACGACAAGAAGAAAAAGACGCGGTATCCACTCAACGGCTAAGAGCTGATCCCACTGACGGTTGGAATGAAAGTGAAATGCGAAACGCCCAAAAAGACGTCAGAAAAGGTGCGAGAACGTTTTTATTGGGTGCACGCCAAGGACGATGTCGAAAATTGGTGCAGAAAGTGTGTCACCTCTGCCGCTAGTGAAGGTCTGAGGGTTAAAAATCACGGCAGAATGCACCAATACAACGTTGCAGCGCCCTTCGAGAGAATCGCAGTTGACATCGCAGGACCGTTTCCTGAAACCGAGAAGGGAAATAGCTACATTCTTGTTGTTATGGACTACTTCAGTAAGTGGCCTGAGGCTTTTGCTATCCCTTACCAAGAAGCCAAAACCGTGATTGAGCAGATCGTTTACAACTGGGTGAGCAAATTCGGCGTACCGATGGAATTGCACTCGGATCAAAGGCGCAACATCGAGTCCAAAATTTTCCGAAGGGTGTGCGAGTTACTGGGGATTAAAAAGACGAGAACAACACCGCTCCACCCACAATCGGAAGGGATGGTGGAACGCTTCAACAGAACCTTGAATGAACACCTATCAAAGGGCGTTGGCGACAAGCAATGCGATTGGGATAGGCAAATTCCATGTTTCTATTAGCCTATCGGAGAGCAGTACACGACACCACAGGTCACACTCCATCGGAAATCCTTTTCGGTCGAACAGTCCGGTTACGTAGCGAATTGATGTTTGGATCACCGCCGTCTGAGGAGAACAGAAATGAACACGACTATATCGTGGACCTCAGACAGATTATTAGGGACGTGCACCAAAGAACCAGGAAAAGATCCAGATAGCCAGTGACCGCATGAAGACGAGGTATGATGTCAAGGCTACCACAACGGGATTCCAGGAAGGAGATCTAGTGTGGCTATATATAAGACGGGAAGGCGTATCACACAAATTACAGCAAGACTAGGAAACCCTATAAAGTGGTAAAGCGCATCAACGATGTTGTCTATCGCATTCAACGAGGAAGAGGCAAGATGAAAGTGGTTCAAGTGGATCGAATACATCGCTATATTAGGCAAAATGTCGAAGAGTTTGTTCGGGACGAACAAGTTTAAGAGGGGGAGATTGTGGTATATATGTGATTAAATCAAGTATCCAGTGTTGCATTACTTTAGGATCATACAAACTCTCCACGACGGAGAGTTCAGTTATTACCCCAGTTTCAAACCAGAAGTTACCAGAAAGAACTAGAACCCGACAAATGTGATATAAATACAGGATGAGAAAAGGAGCTAAGTCTTAATAAGTGAAAGATAAGAGATTTGAATCTTGAAATAGTAGTGAAATTGTTGTAAATTGATTCAAAGTTGTTTTTAAATAATAATAAATAGTGTTTTGAAACAGAATAACGTTTTCTCATTTCGAACCCTAGCCGAAATATTACATTGGTGTCAGAAGTGGGATAAAACTCATTCTGAGTGCTATAAAAAAAAAATAACAGAAAAAATGCCACGTACATTGCTGCAGCTAAGTATACCCAAGTTAAAAGTTAAGCTAGAGAAGCGGAATCTCTCCGCAGCTGGAGGGAAAAGTGATTTGATTCTTCGACTACAAGAAGCGATCGAAAAAGATGGAAAAGATCCGAAATCCATGTCGTTCCACGTAGAAGAGGAGCTTGTAAGCACAGGGGTTGACATGTCTGCCATGATGAAATTGCTTCTTGGATTGAATTCTAAATTAGAAGAACAAAGGAGAAGTATGGATTCTAAGTTAGAAGAACAGAAGAATTCCATTGTTGCCACGCTGAAAGACACTGTTGAAGAGTTCAAGAATACTCTAGAAGCGAAATTCGAAATAATCGATCAAAGATTAAATATGCATGAGGCAAAACTCACAAGCTCGTGAAAGTCGAAGAACAGTTCGGGAAGGTCGAAAACAATATTGAGAATCTTGCCAAAGAACTAGAGAGAGTAAAGAAACAGAAGGCCCGAGAAATTTCTACAGACTGCCCTAGAAGGAAAGAATTGCAACCGCCTGTATTTGAACAACTGGGACGACGGAGAAAAGTCGATTGCGCTCACGCTGGCACTGAGAGGAACAGCTGCGGAATTGCTGCAAAATATCTCAGAAGATAAACAACTCAACTACGACGCTTTGGGTAAAGCCATAGAAATGCGCTTCGCAGATGACCATATGCAGCAAGTATACAGAGTCCAACCGCGCAGCAGAGTCCACAAGAGGGGAGAAACACTTCAGCGGTTGTAGGCCGATATCGAACGGTTGGCGCATTTATCTTATCCTAATGCCGGAGAAGACCTTATCAACGAAATGGCTGTAGAGGCGTTTACCCAAGCGATTGAAAATAGGTAGTTGCAAATAGCTGTAAGAATGGCTGGAAAAGGAACCCTCCATGAGGCCCTAGCATTTGCCCTGACGATGAAAGCTGCCGGCCAAGCATCTCAAGGAATCCACCGCGTGAGAGAAGTGACAGCCGTGGAATGCTCCTGCCAACGAGCAGCCGTCGTGGAGCGGAACAGTGTGCGTGGAGGACAAGTCCGTTGTTGGAACTGCGACAAAATAGGACATCTACAGCGTGAGTGCAGGTCTCCACTTAAACAACGCAGTTGTCCACAATGCGCTGCTAGGAGGCGTAACGAAGAGGCATCTGGCAGGAATAACATCCATCCTGCAAGCAGCGCAACGTCAAGTCAACAGGCGGGAAACGTGTAAGAACCAACTTCGAGGGCCAGAAGTTGGTTTCTGGAATTGACGCCCCAGGATCAAAATCCAAGTCTCCCAAACAAAACAAAGTAACAAGAGTCTTACAGTGGAAGCCCGCATAGGTCAGAATAAGTTTGTGGCTACCATTGACACCGGTGCCACTGCCTCCATTATAGGAAGGGATATCGCTCATGATTCATGGCTGCACAATACCAGTAGGTACTGCTTGAAAACAGCAACAGGAGCGACGGCAAAGGTGTGTGGAGAGGTTGTTCTTACGATCAATCTGGCAGGACTAACATTCACCCACGTATTCCTATTGGCCGATACATGCGACGAGTGCATCATTGGAGTTGACTTTATGAAGGCGCATAATGTAGTGCTCGACATCGGAACTCAAGTACTTAAGTACAGGAACGTTGAGATTTTGATGGTGTACGGGAATGATAATGCCGCATGCCTTAGGACAGTAGTCAACAAGGACGAGATCTTACCACCTTCCGCAGAGACACTTACTTGGTCGGAGCTGGAAGGTGATCTTGGGAGCCATCGATTCTATTTCATTGAGCCGGACTCTAAAAATCATTATCAGAATTACGTCGTGGGAAAGATGCTCGTTGAGCCGAAAGGCAAAATGATCCAAGTAAGAATCTTGAATGTGGGAAATAAGAGCATCAAACTAAAGCAAGGACAATCGATCGGAGCGTGCGTACCGATAACTGCTGTCACCAAGTTGTCGAGAGAAAATGCTGCTATATCTTTGCCATTAAGAAGCACAGCCGAGTTGAAAAGAACTATACTCAGGCAAACCGAGCTGAACCAGGACCAACGAGCGATGGCAGAGGAACTAATCAACGAATTTGCAGACGTATTTGCCTCGCAGGACGGCGAACATGGCAGCACACATTTGATACAACACCGAATAGACACTGGAGATGCAACCCATACGTCAACCTCCTAGGCGTTTACCATTAGCTAAGCAGACGGAGGTTGCAGAAATGGTTTCGACTATGGAAAAGGAAGGGTTGATTGAACGCTCTAAGAGTTCGTGGGCATCACCCGTTGTACTAGTCAAGAAGAAAGACGGCACCAATAGATTCTGCGTGGATTATCGCCAGCTAAATAATGTCACCAAAAAGGATAGCTACCCCTTGCCAAGGATTGACGACACAATGGACAACACTGTCAGGAGCGCAATGGTTCTCTACACTTGATCTGAAGAGTAGCTACTGGCAAGTACAGATCCATCCGGCGGACAGTGAGAAGACAGCCTTCACCGCAGGAAACGGGCTTTGGCGATTCACGGTAATGCCATTCGGATTGTGCAATGCTCCGGAAACCTTTGAGCGCCTAATGGAACGCGTTTTACTTGGACTGTTTGGTCGACCTGGACGATGTCATCGTGGTCGGCAAAGCTTTGCAAGAACATCGAGATAACTTAAAGGAAGTGTTCCAAAGACTACGAAGTTCACAGCTAAAGCTAAATCCGAAGAAGTGTCATCTCTTTAGGCCAGATGTCAAATACTTGGGACACATCATCTCATCCGAAGGGGTAAGGACAGACCCAGAAAAGATTGAAGTGGTGAAAAATTGGCCAGTCCCAAGAGACAAACACCAACTGAGAAGCTCTCTGGGACTCGCTACCTACTACAGGCGGTTTGTGAAGGATTTTGCTGGGATCGCAAAGAGTTTGCATCAACTAACAGAAAAGGGAAAACAATTCAAATGGTCAAGTGAATGCGAAAGAAGCTTCAAAACTCTCAAACAACAACTATGTGAGGCCCCTGTACTAGCGTACCCCACTCCAGGAAAAACATTTGTTGTGGATGCAGATGCCAGTAACGTCGGAATTGGAGCTGTCCTTTCGCCGGCAAGAGAAAGTAGTTTCCTACTTTAGTAAGGTGCTCTCTAGGCCGGAAAGGAACTACTGTGTTACCAGGCAGGAACTTCTTGCTTTGGTCTTGGCAACAAAGCATTTCCATAATTACCTGTACGGACGAAAATTCATTCTTCGCACAGACCATGCGTCTCTGCAATTTAATTTAAAATTTAAAAATCCTGAAGGACAAGTCGCAAGGTGGATTGAACGACTCCAGATGTACGACTACGAGATACAAAATCGAAAGAGAAGCCTTCACTCTAATGCGGATGCTCTGTCCCGGCGACCTTGCAAATCTGATTGCAAACATTGCGCACGACAAGAAGAAAAAGACGCGGTATCCACTCAACGGCTAAGAGCTGATCCCACTGACGGTTGGAATGAAAGTGAAATGCGAAACGCCCAAAAAGACGTCAGAAAAGGTGCGAGAACGTTTTTATTGGGTGCACGCCAAGGACGATGTCGAAAATTGGTGCAGAAAGTGTGTCACCTCTGCCGCTAGTGAAGGTCTGAGGGTTAAAAATCACGGCAGAATGCACCAATACAACGTTGCAGCGCCCTTCGAGAGAATCGCAGTTGACATCGCAGGACCGTTTCCTGAAACCGAGAAGGGAAATAGCTACATTCTTGTTGTTATGGACTACTTCAGTAAGTGGCCTGAGGCTTTTGCTATCCCTAACCAAGAAGCCAAAACCGTGATTGAGCAGATCGTTTACAACTGGGTGAGCAAATTCGGCGTACCGATGGAATTGCACTCGGATCAAGGCGCAACTTCGAGTCCAAAATTTTCCAAGGGGTGTGCGAGTTACTGGGGATTAAAAAGACGAGAACAACACCGCTCCACCCACAATCGGAAGGGATGGTGGAACGCTTCAACAGAACCTTGAATGAACACCTATCAAAGGTCGTTGGCGACAAGCAATGCGATTGGGATAGGCAAATTCCAATGTTTCTATTAGCATATCGGAGAGCAGTACACGACACCACAGGTCACACTCCATCGGAAATCCTTTTCGGTCGAACAGTCCGGTTACCTAGCGAATTGATGTTTGTATCACCGCCGTCTGAAGAGAACAGAAATGAAGATGACTATGTCGTGGACCTCAGACAGATTATAAGGGACGTGCACCAAAGAACCAGGGAAAATATCCAGATAGCCAGTGACCGCATGAAGACGAGGTATGATGTCAAGGCGACCACAACGGGATTCCAGGAAGGAGATCTAGTGTGGCTATATATAAGACGGAAAGGCGTATCACCCAAATTACAGCAAGACTGGGAAGGACCTTATAAAGTGGTAAAGCGCATCAACGATGTTGTCTATCGCATTCAACGAGGAAGAGGCAAGATGAAAGTGGTTCATGTGGATCGAATTCATCGCTATATTAGGCAGAATGTCGAAGAGTTTGTTCGAGACGAACAAGTTTAAGAGGGGGAGATTGTGGTATATATGTGATTAAATCAAGTATCCAGTGTTGCATTACTTTAGGATCATACAAACTCTCCACGACGGAGAGTTCAGTTATTACCCCAGTTTCAAACCAGAAGTTACCAGAAAGAACTAGAACCCGACAAATGTGATATAAATACAGGATGAGAAAAGGAGCTAAGTCTTAATAAGTGAAAGATAAGAGATTTGAATTTTGAAATAGTAGTGAAATTGTTGTGAATTGATTCAAAGTTGTTTTTAAATAATAATAAATAGTGTTTTGAAACAGAATAACGTTTTCTCATTTCGAACCCTAGCCGAAATATTACATTGGTGTCAGAAGTGGGATAAAACTTATTCTGAGTGCTATAAAAAAAAAAATAACAGAAAAAATGCCACGTACATTGCTGCAGCTAAGTATACCCAAGCTAAAAGTTAAGCTAGAGAAGCGGAATCTCTCCGCAGCTGGAGGGAAAAGTGATTTTATTCTTCGACTACAAGAAGCGATCGAAAAAGATGGAAAAGATCCGAAATCCATGTCGTTCGACGTAGAAGAGGAGCTTGTAAGCACAGGGGTTGACATGTCTGCCATGATGAAATTGCTTCTTGGATTGAATTCTAAATTAGAAGAACAAAGGAGAAGTATGGATTCTAAGTTAGAAGAACAGAAGAATTCCATTGTTGCCACGCAGAAAGACACTGTTGAAGAGTTCAAGAATACTCTAGAAGCGAAATTCGAAATAATCGATCAAAGAATAAATATGCATGAGGCAAAACTCACAAGCTCGTGAAAGTCGAGGAACAGTTCGGGAAAGTTGAAAACAATATTGAGAATCTTGCCAAAGAACTAGAGAGTGAAGAAACAGAAGGCCCGAGAAATTTCTACAGACTGCCCTAGAAGGAAAGAATTGCAACCGCCTGTTTTTGATGGCCAAACATCGTGGCCAATATATAGAAGACAATTTGAAGCAGCTGCCATGACCAACAACTGGGACGACAGAGAAAAGTCGATTGCGCTCACGCTGGCACTGAGAGGAACAGCTGCGGAATTGCTGCAAAATATCTCAGAAGATAAACAACTCAACTACGAGGCTTTGGTTAAAGCCATAGAAATGCGCTTCGCAGATGACCATATGCAGCAAGTATACAGAGTCCAACCGCGCAGCAGAGTCCACAAGAGGGGAGAAACACTTCAGCGGTTGTAGGCCGATATCGAACGGTTGGCGCATTTATCTTATCCTAATGCCGGAGAAGACCTTATCAACGAAATGGCTTTAGAGGCATTTACCCAAGCGATTGAAGAAAGGTAGTTGCAAATAGCTGTAAGAATGGCTGGAAAAGGAACCCTCCCTGAGGCCCTAGCATTTGCCCTGACGATGAAAGCTGCCGGCCAAGCATCTCAAGGAATCCACCGCGTGAGAGAAGTGACAGCCGTGGAATGCTCCTGCCAACGAGCAGCCGTCGTGGAGCGGAACAGCGTGCGTGGAGGACAAGTCCGTTGTTGGAACTGCAACAAAATAGGACATCTGCAGCGTGAGAGCAGGTCTCCACTTAAACTTCGAGAGCCAGAAGTTAGTTTCTGGAATTGACGCCCCAGGATCAAAATCCAAGTTTCCCAAACAAAACGAAGTAACAAGAGTCTTACAGTGGAAGCCCGCATAGGTCAGAATAAGTGTGTGGCTACCATTGACACCAGTGCCACTGCCTCCATTATAGGAAGGGATATCGCTCATGATTCATGGCTGCACAATACCAGTAGGTACTGCTTGAAAACAGCAACAGGAGCGACGTCAAAGGTGTGTGTAGAGGTTGTTCTTACGATCAATCTGGCAGGACTAACATTCACTCACGTATTCCTATTGGCCGGTACATGCGACGAGTGCATCATTGGAGTTGAATTTATGAAGGCGCATAATGTAGTGCTCGACATCGGACCTCAAGAACTTAAGTACAGGAACGTTGAGATTTTGATGGTGTACGGGAATGAGAATGCCGCATGCCTTAGGACAGTAGTCAACAAGGACGAGATCTTACCACCACCCGCAGAGACACTTATTTGGTCGGAGCTGGAAGGTGATCTTGGGAGCCATCGATTCTATTTCATTGAGCCGGACTCTAAAAATCATTATCAGAATTACGTCGTGGAAAAGATGCTCGTTGAGCCGAAAGGCAAAATGGTCCAACTACGAGTCGCGAATATGGGAAATAAGAGCATCAAACTAAAACAAGGACAATCGATCGGAGCGTGCATACCGATAACTGCTGTCACCAAGTTGTCGAGAGAAAATGCTGCCATATCTTTGCCATCAAGAAGCACAGCCGAGTTGAAAAGAACTATACTCAGGCAAACCGAGCTGAACCAGGAGCAACGAGCGATGGCATTGGAACTAATCAACGAGTTTGCAGACGTATTTGCCTCGCAGGACGGCGAACATGGCAGCACACATTTGATACAACACCGAATAGACACTGGAGATGCAAGACCCATACGTCAACCTCCTAGGCGTTTACCATTAGCTAAGCAGACGGAGGTTGCAGAAATGGTTTCGACTTTGGAAAAGGAAGGGTTGATTGAACGCTCTAAGAGTTCGTGGGCATCACCCGTTGTACTAGTCAAGAAGAAAGACGGCACCAATAGATTCTGCGTGGATTATCGCCAGCTAAATAATGTCACCAAAAAGGATAGCTACCCCTTGCCAAGGATTGACGACACAATGGACAACACTGTCAGGAGCGCAATGGTTCTCTACACTTGATCTGAAGAGTGGCTACTGGCAAGTACAGATCCATCCGGAGGACAGTGAAAAGACAGCCTTCACCGCAGGAAACGGGCTTTGGCGATTCACGGTAATGCCATTCGTATTGTGCAATGCTCCGGTAACCTTTGAGCGCCTAATGGAACGCGTTTTACTGGGACTGTTTGGTCGACCTGGAAGATGTCATCGTGGTCGGCAAAGCTTTGCAAAAACATCGAGATAACTTAAAGGAAGTGTTCCAAAGACTACGAAGTTCACAGCTAAAGCTAAATCCGAAGAAGTGTCATCTCTTTAGGCCAGATGTCAAATACTTGGGACACATCAACTCATCCGAAGGGGTAAGGACAGACCCAGAAAAGATTGAAGTGGTGAAAAATTGGCCAGTCCCAAGAGACAAACACCAACTGAGAAGCTTTCTGGGACTCGCTACCTACTACAGGCGGTTTGTGAAGGATTTTGCTGGGATCGCAAAGAGTTTGCATCAACTAACAGAAAAGGGAAAACAATTCAAATGGTCAAGTGAATGCGAAAGAAGCTTCAAAACTCTCAAACAACAACTATGTGAGGCCCCTGTACTAGCGTACCCCACTCCAGGAAAAACATTTATTGTGGATGCAGATGCCAGTAACGTCGGAATTGGAGCTGTCCTTTCGCCGGCAAGAGAAAGTAGTTTCCTACTTTAGTAAGGTGCTCTCTAGGCCGGAAAGGAACTACTGTGTTACCAGGCAGGAACTTCTTGCTTTGGTCTTGGCAACAAAGCATTTCCATAATTACCTGTACGGACGAAAATTCATTCTTCGCACAGACCATGCGTCTCTGCAATTTGATTTAAAATTTAAAAATCCTGAAGGACAAGTCGCAAGGTGGATTGAACGACTCCAGATGTACGACTACGAGATACAAAATCGAAAGGGAAGCCTTCACTCTAATGCGGATGCTCCGTCCCGGCGACCTTGCAAATCTGATTGCAAACATTGCGCACGACAAGAAGAAAAAGACGCGCTAAGAGCTGATCCCACTGACGGTTGGAATGAAAGTGAAATGCGAAACGCCCAAAAAGACGTCAGAAAAGGTGCGAGAACGTTTTTATTGGGTGCACGCCAAGGACGATGTCGAAAATTGGTGCAGAAAGTGTGTCACCTCTGCCACTAGTGAAGGTCTGAGGGTTAAAAATCACGGCAGAATGCACCAATACAACGTTGCAGCGCCCTTCGAGAGAATCGCAGTTGACATCGCAGGGCCGTTTCCTGAAACCGAGAAGGGAAATAGCTACATTCTTGTTGTTATGGACTACTTCAGTAAGTGGCCTGAGGCTTTTGCTATCCCTTACCAAGAAGCCAAAACCGTGATTGAGCAGATCGTTTACAACTGGGTGAGCAAATTCGGCGTACCGATGGAATTGCACTCGGATCAAAGGCGCAACATCGAGTCCAAAATTTTCCAAGGGGTGTGCGAGTTACTGGGGATTAAAAAGACGAGAACAACACCGCTCCACCCACAATCGGAAGGGATGGTGGAACGCTTCAACAGAACCTTGAATGAACACCTATCAAAGGGCGTTGGCGACAAGCAATGCGATTGGGATAGGCAAATTCCATGTTTCTATTAGCCTATCGGAGAGCAGTACACGACACCACAGGTCACACTCCATCGGAAATCCTTTTCGGTCGAACAGTCCGGTTACCTAGCGAATTGATGTTTGGATCACCGCCGTCTGAAGAGAACAGAAATGAAGACGACTATGTCGTGGACCTCAGACAGATTATTAGGGACGTGCACCAAAGAACCAGGGAAAAGATCCAGATAGCCAGTGACCGCATGAAGACGAGGTATGATGTCAAGGCGACCACAACGGGATTCCAGGAAGGAGATCTAGTGTGGCTATATATAAGACGGAAAGGCGTATCACCCAAATTACAGCAAGACTGGGAAGGACCCTATAAAGTGGTAAAGCGCATCAACGATGTTGTCTATCGCATTCAACGAGGAAGAGGCAAGATGAAAGTGGTTCATGTGGATCGAATTCATCGCTATATTGGGCAGAATGTCGAAGAGTTTGTTCGGGACAAACAAATTTAAGAGGGGGAGATTGTGGTATATATGTGATTAAATCAAGAATCCAGTGTTGCATTACTTTAGGATCATACAAACTCTCCACGACAGAGAGATAAGTTATTACCCCAGCTTCAAACCAGAAGTTACCAGAAAGAACTAGAACCCGACAAATGTGATATAAATACAGGATGAGAAAAGGAGCTAAGTCTTAATAAGTGAAAGATAAGAGATTTGAATTTTGAAATAGTAGTGAAATTGTTGTGAATTGATTGAAAGTTGTTTTTAAATAATAATAAATAGAGTGTTTTGAAACAGAATAACGTTTTATCATTTCGAACCCTAGCCGAAATATTACATTGGTGTCAGAAGTGGGATAAAACTTATTCTGAGTGCTATACAAAAAAAAATAACAGAAAAAATGCCACGTACATTGCTGCAGCTAAGTATACCTAGGCTAAAAATTAACCTAGAGAAGCGGAATTTCTCCGCAGCTGGAGGGAAAAGTGATTTGATTCTTCGGCTACAAGAAGCGATCGAAAAAGATGGAAAAGATCCAAAATCCATGTCGTTCGACGTAGAAGAGGAGCTTGTAAGCACAGGGGTTGACATGTCTGCCATGATGAAATTGCTTCTTGGATTGAATTCTAAATTAGAAGAACAAAGGAGAAGTATGGATTCTAAGTTAGAAGAACAGAAGAATTCCATTGTTGCCACGCAGAAAGACACTGTTGAAGAGTTCAAGAATTCTCTAGAAGCGAAATTCGAAATAATCGATCAAAAACTAAATATGCATGAGGCAAAACTCACAAGGTTGGAAACGAATTCCAGGAACAGCTCGTGAAAGTCGAGGAACAGTTCGGGAAGGTTGAAAACAATATTGAGAATCTTGCCAAAGAACTAGAGAGTGAAGAAACAGAAGGCCCGAGAAATTTCTACAGACTGCCCTAGAAGGAAAGAATTGCAACCGCCTGTTTTTGATGGCCAAACATCGTGGCCAATATATAGAAGACAATTTGAAGCAGCTGCCATGACCAACAACTGGGACGACGGAGAAAAGTCGATTGCGCTCACGCTTGCACTGAGAGGAACAGCTGCGGAATTGCTGCAAACTATCTCAGAAGATAAACAACTCAACTACGAGGCTTTGGTTAAAGCCATAGAAATGCGCTTCGCAGATATGCAGCAAGTATACAGAGTCCAACCGCGCAGCAGAGTCCACAAGAGGGGAGAAACACTTCAGCGGTTGTAGGCCGATATCGAACGGTTGGCGCATTTATCTTATCCTAATGCCGGAGAAGACCTTATCAACGAAATGGCTGTAGAGGCGTTTACCCAAGCGACTGAAGATAGGCAGTTGAAAATGGCTGTAAAAATGCATGGAAAACGAACCCTCCCTGAGGCCCTAGCATTTGCCCTGACGATGAAAGCTGCCGACCAAGCATCTCAAGGAATCCACCGCGTGAGAGAAGTGACAGCTGTGGAATGCTCCTGCACACGAGCAGCCGTCGTGGAGCGGAACAGTGTGCGTGGAGGACAAGTCCGTTGTTGGAACTGCGACAAAATAGGACATCTACAGCGTGAGAGCAGGTCTCCACTTAAACTCCGAGAGCCAGAAGTTGGTTTCTGGAATTGACGCCCCAGGATCAAAATCCAAGTTTCCCAAACAAAACGAAGTAACAAGAGTCTTACAGTGGAAACCCGCATAGGTCAGAATAAGTGTGTGGCTACCATTGACACCAGTGCCACTGCCTCCATTATAGGAAGGGATATCGCTCATGATCCATGGCTGCACAATACCAGTAGGTACTGCTTGAAAACAGCAACAGGAGCGACGGCAAAGGTGTGTGGAGAGGTTGTTCTTACGATCAATCTGGCAGCACTAACATTCACCCACGTATTCCTATTGGCCGATATATGCGACGAGTGCATCATTGGAGTTGACTTTATGAAGGCGCATAATGTAGTGCTCGACATCGGACCTCAAGAACTTAAGTACAGGAACGTTGAGATTTTGATGGTGTACGGGAATGAGAATGCCGCATGCCTTAGGACAGTAGTCAACAAGGACGAGATCTTACTTCCTTCCGCAGAGACACTTATTTGGTCGGAGCTGGAAGGTGATCTTGGGAGCCATCGATTCTATTTCATTGAGCCGGACTCTAAAAATCATTATCAGAATTACGTCGTGGGAAAGATGCTCGTTGAGCCGAAAGGCAAAATGGTCCCAGTAAGAATCTTGAATGCGGGAAATAAGAGCATCAAACTAAAACAAGGACAATCGATCGGAGCGTGCATACCGATAACTGCTGTCACCAAGTTGTCGAGAGAAAATGCTGCCATATCTTTGCCATCAAGAAGCACAGCCGAGTTGAAAAGAACTATACTCAGGCAAACCGAGCTGAACCAGGAGCAACGAGCGATGGCATTGGAACTAATCAACGAGTTTGCAGACGTATTTGCCTCGCAGGACGGCGAACATGGCAGCACACATTTGATACAACACCGAATAGACACTGGAGATGCAAGACCCATACGTCAACCTCCTAGGCGTTTACCATTAGCTAAGCAGACGGAGTTTGCAGAAATGGTTTCGACTTTGGAAGAGGAAGGGTTGATTGAACGCTCTAAGAGTTCGTGGGCATCACCCGTTGTACTAGTCAAGAAGAAAGACGGCACCAATAGATTCTGCGTGGATTATCGCCAGCTAAATAATGTCACCAAAAAGGATAGCTACCCCTTGCCAAGGATTGACGACACAATGGACAACACTGTCAGGAGCGCAATGGTTCTCTACACTTGATCTGAAGAGTGGCTACTGGCAAGTACAGATCCATCCGGAGGACAGTGAAAAGACAGCCTTCACCGCAGGAAACGGGCTTTGGCGATTCACGGTAATGCCATTCGTATTGTGCAATGCTCCGGTAACCTTTGAGCGCCTAATGGAACGCGTTTTACTGGGACTGTTTGGTCGACCTGGAAGATGTCATCGTGGTCGGCAAAGCTTTGCAAAAACATCGAGATAACTTAAAGGAAGTGTTCCAAAGACTACGAAGTTCACAGCTAAAGCTAAATCCGAAGAAGTGTCATCTCTTTAGGCCAGATGTCAAATACTTGGGACACATCATCTCATCCGAAGGGGTAAGGACAGACCCAGAAAAGATTGAAGTGGTGAAAAATTGGCCAGTCCCAAGAGACAAACACCAACTGAGAAGCTTTCTGGGACTCGCTACCTACTACAGGCGGTTTGTGAAGGATTTTGCTGGGATCGCAAAGAGTTTGCATCAACTAACAGAAAAGGGAAAACAATTCAAATGGTCAAGTGAATGCGAAAGAAGCTTCAAAACTCTCAAACAACGACTATGTGAGGCCCCTGTACTAGCGTACCCCCCTCCAGGAAAAACATTTATTGTGGATGCAGATGCCAGTAACGTCGGAATTGGAGGTGTCCTTTCGCCGGCAAGAGAAAGTAGTTTCCTACTTTAGTAAGGTGCTCTCTAGGCCGGAAAGGAACTACTGTGTTACCAGGCAGGAACTTCTTGCTTTGGTCTTGGCAACAAAGCATTTCCATAATTACCTGTACGGACGAAAATTCATTCTTCGCACAGACCATGCGTCTCTGCAATTTAATTTAAAATTTAAAAATCCTGAAGGACAAGTCGCAAGGTGGATTGAACGACTCCAGATGTACGACTACGAGATACAAAATCGAAAGGGAAGCCTTCACTCTAATGCGGATGCTCTGTCCCGGCGACCTTGCAAATCTGATTGCAAACATTGCGCACGACAAAAAGAAAAAGATGCGGTATCCACTCAACGGCTAAGAGCTGATCCCACTGACGGTTGGAATGAAAGTGAAATGCGAAACGCCCAAAAAGAGGATCCGATATTGAGCCAATTCTCGCCTGGAAAGAACATGAAGAAAACCCAGATTGGCAGGAAATACCCAATAAACTAAAGGCATACTGGGCACAGTGGGACTCGCTTCATGTTCATGATGGTGTTTTGAGGCGAAGGTGGGAAAGCTCGAAAGGAAAGTCGTTTGTGATGCAGCTCGTTGTGCCAAGGTCGAAAGTCAGTGACGTGTTAAGGGAACTGCACGATAGAGTATCCGAAGGCCACTTGCGTGTGAATAAGACATCAGAAAAGGTGCGAGAACGTTTTTATTGGGTGCACGCCAAGGACGATGTCGACACAGAAAGTTTGTCACCTGTGCCGCTAGTGAAGGTCTGAGGGTTAAAAATCACGGCAGAATGCACCAATACAACGTTGCAGCGCCCTTCGAGAGAATCGCAGTTGACATCGCAGGACCGTTTCCTGAAACCGAGAAGGGAAATAGCTACATTCTTGTTGTTATGGACTACTTCAGTAAGTGGCCTGAGGCTTTTGCTATCCCTAACCAAGAAGCCAAAACCGTGATTGAGCAGATCGTTTACAACTGGGTGAGCAAATTCGGCGTACCGATGGAATTGCACTCGGATCAAGGCGCAACTTCGAGTCCAAAATTTTCCAAGGGGTATGCGAGTTACTGGGGATTAAAAAGACGAGAACAACACCGCTCCACCCACAATCGGAAGGGATGGTGGAACGCTTCAACAGAACCTTGAATGAACACCTATCAAAGGTCGTTGGCGACAAGCAATGCGATTGGGATAGGCAAATTCCAATGTTTCTATTAGCCTATCGGAGAACAATACACGACACCACAGGTCACACTCCATCGAAAATCCTTTTCGGTCGAACAGTCCGGTTACCTAGCGAATTGATGTTTGTATCACCGCCGTCTGAAGAGAACAGAAATGAAGATGACTATGTCGTGGACCTCAGACAGATTATTAGGGACGTGCACCAAAGAACCAGGGAATATATCCAGATAGCCAGTTGTTGCGGTAAATTTTCCCGCAACAAGGTTTACCCTCTTCCCTGTTATTGTCCCTTCGTTCCCTCTTTTCTTTGAGTGGGAAGACCGAGCTCTGGCGGAGGTGGGGGGCAGCCATGGTCCCATCAGCCATTGGCCCACCGACCACAGACCTCGGAAAGAACCCACATAGGTATACGGGCAGTTATCCTCAGAGGAGGACGAGGTGGTTCGGTCGGTGAAGCCCTAAGGACGGTAGGGAGGCTCACGACGAACCAGGAGACCAGGGTGCGACAGGAGGTCCACCAAGATCACCGTTGTCGGAGCCCGTAGGCTAGACGGGAGACTCGCAACGGGCTGCACCAGACAGGACGTCTGAAAGTCATCGACGGGTTGGGACGGATGGTCCTTGTAAGCCAGACACCCCAACACGATGAGGACGGGTGGGGGAGGACGATCCCCGGAACTTACACCCCAACGAAAGCCAAGTTATATAAAGGCTTGAGGACTCCCACATCTTGCCATCGATGTGGAGACAAGAAGCATCACATCTCGTAATCGATGTGGATGCTAACGTGAAATGTCTAAGGGGGAAGAGATGACGATCTCTTTTGTAGCTACACCCCCAACGAGGGAGCTACGGAGGAGCGACGGTGGTGTGTAGGCGGACAGCCAGCATAATCGAACACATCCCAACGACGCACCAGCTGTAAAAGTCAGGTTCGATGGGTGAAGGGACGACGACCCCTTTAAAACCAGCACCCCACCGATGGAGCACCAAGGGAGCAGCAGAGGCTGTAGGCGGACGGCCAAGTTACGAGACAGCCTCCAAAGTGGGAACATAAAAACATTAATAAAAATAACAATAACAAAAAACAATAAACCACATCAAATATAAACAATGACAACAACTATAAACAATAACAACAACAAAAAAAAATAACAACAACTATAAACAATAACAACAACAACAATAACATAAACAAAAACTATACAATAATATCAAAATAAAAATCACAACAAAGTACCAGGCGGGCAGAAGGGCCCACAACATGAACAAACAAACGAAACGAAAACAAAACAAAAATAAAATAAAATACGTTATTATGTAAGGAATGACCCGCTATTGGTCAGTCCCCCCATTCCCCCCAAATCTGAACGCCGATCCACCGGAGTAAGTAGGGAACCGGGGTAATATATCACAGAGACACATATACTTAGCTTTGGTTGGGGCGGCGGTTTAGAGAATGGCTAGACCGGGGTATAATCAGATTAGGATTATACCCACACAACCTTCCTCCTTCGTCCTAACACTTCGATCATACTTTCGTTCTCCTTCGCGTTTGTTGTTGTTTTTCAATTTGGTTCAGGTCGATGGGGGAAAATTAACCGGGGATCAGCAATGAGAGAAACATTGCTTCTCGCAATTTTCAATGTAGTTCCAGTGTCTAGGGAAATAGCTAGGCATAGCTAGGATCCACGAGCTCTCATAAACTCGCTCAGTGGAGTTCCCAGTTATCACTGGAAGCGGGAGAGAACTCAGTGTCTGAGGAGTTTAGAATGAGAGTGTACAATTGGAAACAATTGGAATGTGTGAGAGGCCTAGTTGGACACGGGAGCACACACTAGCAAAGTTTGCTAGTTGTGTAGCTGGAAACCCCGTTGTGTGAGTGAGTGTGAGAATCTGTCGAGAGCTTGTGGAAAGGAAAAGATCCGGAAGTCAATTTTGTGACGACCAGCATTAAGCCAGGGTCATCGAGGTTTTTTTGTTTTGCGAAAGTTTTTGTTTTGTTGGAAATTGCACAAGCAATTTTTCTTTATTAGAGAAAAAAAAGTAGAGTAATTTGGTAAATAAAATTGCGAGTTTTTTTTGGCTTCTGGCGGTAAGGGGAAAGAGAAGTAGGAGAAAGGAAGTCAAGGGATTATCCAGGAGTGTTGGGACAAGGAAAACGGTGCCAGGAAAGCTAAGTATTGTGTATTTAACTAGTGCAGTGTAGTGCAGGAAAAAAAAAATATAAAACCGCTCTTTCTATTAAAAAAAAAAAAAAATTGAAACTCCGGTAGGTCGCGCGTGCGTTTGCATCTCGAGAAAAGACGAGACACGCGACCCGTTAGATTTTGTTTTGTGCGTTCGGGACGGTGAAATAGCGGGTCACTCCGTCGACGAGTGTTCCGTTAATTTCAATCACAATAAATCGTCGGGCTCCAACGGAGCTTTATAACGTGGTAAAACATTGTTTTTGTTTTTTTTTCTTTTTTTTTGTTGTGTTTCTTTTCGGGGAAGATTTTACTTTCTTTGTTTTCAGTTCGGTATTTTTTTTTCCTTTTCTCGTCGTTGGAGGTTTCGTGATTCCTATAAAAATCACGTGGCGCTCAACTTCGTGTTTTTTTTGGTTTTGTGGTTTCCCAGGTTTAGCTGCCTCTTAAAGCGCTAAGTGGAGGTCGGACGAACCCAGAAGGTTATTTTGATTCGGGGCAACTGTGTTTGTTGCCGGGAATCAATCATAACAATTGGCGCCCAACGTGGGGCTTTGTTTTAAAATTTTGTTTGCCGTTTTTTTTATTTTTTATTTTTGTTTTGATTTTATTTCACCCGTTTTTTTTTTATCATTCGTTTTTTTCGGTCGAATTTTAAGCTTCGCGAAATTTTTATATTCGGTTCGCGGTAAATTCGGTTAAGTATTAGGGAAGTAGTTGTTTGTTTGTGTTTTTTTATTTTGAGAATCTGTGATACTTGTGTGTTTTTTTTGTAGGAGTACAACAGGGAAAGTGCAAGTGCAACAACTACATCAGCATAGGAGCCAAAATAAAGAATCAGCAGCAGAACAAGTACCTGTGGATAAGAGTAGGAGCAGAAATAGGAATTCCTAAACCTGGGCAAGTATCAGGTCCACAAGTAGGTGTCCTTTGTTTTTTTTATTGCTTGAGCCGAAAATATTTTTTTTTGGATTTACTGCCAAGTGGAACTTTACCCATTTTGGTATATATATATATATTTATACATATATATAGATATATATAGCCCCTTTAATAATTATTTTTGCTCGACTTTGTTTTTTTATTTTTTTTTTGGGCGGGAGATATATAAATACATCCGCGCAAACACGCATAAAACATACATACATACTTCCATATAAACGTATATACACGTATGTACATATCAGTCTACATACATATTTCTTACAATTTTTGTGCATGCTTTCATTTTTATTTACAAGTCATATATCATATATCATATATATATGAAGTCAAATTTACATATAAATATAAATAAATTACATATGAATATATACAAACATTTATTCCAACATTCATATATATTATAATATACTTACATACATACATATATATACCATTTACTTTCACATTTATTTTGTTTTTTGAGTTTTTCTCGGGGTTGTTTTGTTTTTTTTCTTCAGGGTGACCATACTCTATTTTTCGTTGAACTTGTGTTGAACAACTTGGATTTTCGGTTTCGTTTTTTTCTTGTTTTATTCAACTTTAGGGTATCGTTGACATATTGGATTTTGTTCCAACAGTGGTGTTGAGTTTTCCTATTGAGTTTTTTATTCGTGTGGCGTTTTTTTTTTGTTCCTTTTTCCTTTGCAAGTTTTGGCATCGACAACGTGGGTTTTCCTTTGTTTTATTTGCTCTTGTTTTGTTTTAGGAGTTTTTTTTTCCGTTTTTTTTCCTTAAATAAAGATGTCTTTCGCGATTAATAGGCTCTCTGTGGACGAAATGGCGTACGAGATGGAGGCTCGCGGTCTTCCGATTGGCACCCTGGATGCCATGAGGAAGTCGTTGAGATCCGCTCGTATGCTAGAACGCAGAGGGTCTTTGAATTCAGGCCCGGTCTACAAATTTACTTTTGTAGAGGACCGGGATGCCTTGTTAGCCAAAATTAAGCAGATAGAAGAGCTCTTGGAAGAGCCTCCAAGTAATCCTAAGTCGAAGGAATACTTGAAGGTTCTTACCAAAATCGAATGGGCTCTTAGTAGGCTGGATAGGGCGAGAGACACTTCTCCTGAGGAGATCGAGGAGAAGTGTAATCTCAGGCATAGGCTAATCGTACTAGCCGGGGAATTGGCCGATGGTACGGAAGAGGTTTCGGATGATGAGGACGAGGTAGGCGACGAGGACGAGCAAGAGCCAACGTGCTCGAGGTTCGTCAAAAACCAAGCATCACAGCCATCGAGGGGTGAACAACATTAACAACAAGAAGGGTTCCGGCATAAAAGGTCGACCTACCAGCAGCAACAAGCTACGGACAGAACACCAGTCCGCGCTGTGAGGTCACCAGTGACGCCTGCCGTTGCGGAAGAAACCGGTTTCTACGCAACCACTGGTGAACACAGCGAGCGCTTGCCGATTGCGAGGTGGGAGAACCTGGCCAAGTGGGATCTGAAGTTCACGGGGGAACGCTGTGGTGCTTCGGTCAATTCATTCTTGGAGCGGGTGGAGGAGCTCAGTCAAGCGCGAGGGGTGACGGAAGCTCAATTGTTTAGGTCTGCTGTTGAACTTTTTTCAGGGAAGGCGCTCATCTGGTTTAGGGCTATTAGGTTGTCGGTCTGTTCTTGGCAAGAGTTGGTGGCGGAATTGAAACTGGAGTTTCTTCCCCCCAACTATGATGATCTTCTGCTGGAGGAGATAAGGCATCGTACCCAGGGAAGCAGTGAGTCAATAGGGGTATATGTAGCGGTAGTGCAAAATATGTTCGGCAGGCTTTCGGAACCGCTAACGGAGCGGCGAAAGCTTGCCATAATTCAAAGAAACCTGTCCCCCTTTTACCAGCAACAACTTGGGCTGGCAGACCCGAAGTGTGTTGCAGATTTGGTGAGATTGGGTCGAAGGTTGGAGACGGTGCGGGCCAACGTGGAAACGTTTGCTCCGCCACCGAATCCGAGGTCGCGTCGGTTGATGGAGCCGGATTTGGCTTACGTCAACGTGGAGGAACCACGAGTGTCGGTTGTCAGCGAGGGCAACCAAGCGCGTGCACCAATCCGGTGCTTTAATTGTAATGGCAAAGGTCATTTTGCTACGACATGTTCAGCTCCTAGGCGCTGCTACGGGTGTGGAGCGCAAGGAGTGACACGGCGCCAATGTCGACGTTGCACGTCGGGAAACGCGCAACGGACTTCCGGGTCAGCAGGACGGGAGCGCCGGCGCAAGTAGGTAGTAGGCCGCCTGTTGGAGATCGGTCGGGGAACTCAGTAGTTCATTTAGGTTTTAGCTTGGAGGCAAACGGGAGAGATAGGCGTCCATATGTAGGAGTTAGCATTTATGGTATAGAGATGTTAGGTCTTTTAGATAGTGGCGCTTCTCGCACTATAATAGGGGGATTATATATAATTAAGGATTAAGGGATTAGGTTAGGAAAAAAAGAAGTTAGGTCCGTCGCTTTAGCTGACGGAAAAGTATAGATGTCGTGGGGGTTGTGTCTCTACCAATTGAGGTACAAAGTCGGTCCGTTTACATAGAATGTCTCGTTATCCCAGCGATACCACACACCGTGATCCTTGGTGCAGATTTTTGGGCACTATCAGGAATCGTCCCGGATCTAAGATCACGAGTGTGGAGCTTCTCGAGCCAACAGTCGGTTGCCTCGATTACCGCTATTCGCGAGATCTCTGAGCTGGACGTCGCCGAAGCTGGGCAGTTGGAAGCTTTGGTCGACGGTGTTTTTAAGTCGATGCCCGAGGGATTGGGGTGTACTCATTTGGTAGAACACAAGATTAGGACGTCGGCAGAACCTATAAAACAACGCTATTACCCTGTATCGCCTGCGATGCAAAAGCATATTGATAAGGAGCTAAACAAGATGCTGGAGGCGGGTGTTGTCGAGAAATCGAACAGTCCGTGGGCATCTCCAATAGTCCTTATCAAGAAGAAAGATGGGTCATTTAGGTTCTGCGTCGACTTTAGGAAATTGAATAGGGTCACAGATAGGGATGCTTATCCATTGCCATTTATATCAACGACATTGGATAAGCTTAGGGACGCCAAGTATTTGACGTCATTAGATATTAAATCGGCCTACTGGCAGATCCCCATGGAGGAGAGATCGCGCCCACTCACAGCCTTCACGGTTCCGAATAGAGGCCTTTTCCAGTTTAAGAGAATGCCTTTCGGGTTACACAATGCGCCTGCTACGTGGCAGAGATTTATAGACAGCATCTTAGGTGCTGATCTAGAGCCACACGTATTTGTGTACCTGGACGATATTATTATCGTCACAAATACATTCGACCAACACCTTAAGATACTGGAGGAGGTCTTTAAGCGATTGTGTGAGGCAGGGTTAAAAGTTAGTCGGGAAAAATGTAACTTTTGTAGGCCGTCTTTAAAGTATTTAGGTTATGTAGTAGATAGGAACGGACTTCACGTCGATCCAGAGAAAGTAGATAGCATGGTTAGGATTCCCGCACCTAAAAGTGTGAATTAAATTAGGAGCTTTATAGGGACAGTCTCGTGGTACAGACGTTTCGTACCAAACTTCGCCGCTTTAGTTAGGCCTTTAACAGACTTGTCAAAGAAAAATAGGAAATTTATATGGACGGATGAGTGTGAGGAAAGTTTTAGGAAGGCGAAGGAATGTCTAGTTACGGCGCCCATTTTGACATGTCCAGACTTCGATAGGCCGTTCGTAGTTCAGACGGACGCCTCGAATTATGGAATAGGGGCCGTATTATCGCAGGAGTTTGATGATGGTGAGAAGGTTATCTGTTATCTTAGTAGGTCTCTTCAGAGAAGCGAGAGGAACTACTCTACCACAGAGAAGGAATGCTTGGCTGTCCTGTGGGCGATTGAGAAGTTACGACCATACATCGAAGGGGTTCGGTTTACGGTCGTAACTGATCATTATTCGCTGGTGTGGCTGAGCAACCTTAAGGAACCGCAAGGGAGATTAGGTCGATGGGCAGTGAGGTTGCAGCAGTTTGATTTTCAGATAATCCACCGAAAGGGGAAAGAGCATGTAGTTCCCGACATGCTTTCGCGAGGATTCCCGGAGTTGGCTGGGATCTCAGAAGCGGATCAGGACCCCTGGATTAGGAAGATGATTGCGGCAATAGAAGCTAACCCGTTAGCCTACCCCTTGTGGAGAGTAGAGGGGGGCAAACTCTTCAAGTTTGTTAAAGCTACGTTCCTAGCTCCTAGTAGTTTATGATGATAACGATAACGAGTGGAAACAAGTAGTAGGAAAGCAAGGTAGATTAGGGATTTTACAGGCGTGCCATGATAACCCATTAGCGGGTCACATGGGCGTCCGCAAAACGTTTGCGAGAATAGGAGCTAGGTACTACTGGCCGAAGATGCGGTCAGAAGTAACAAAATATGTAAAGAATTGTCGAGTTTGCCAACAAGTTAAGCCGGTGAATGAGCGACCCGCTGGTCTGATGGTCGAGAGGGTAGGTGTGTCTAGGTGTTGGGAAATGGTTTGTGTGGATCTGGTAGGCCCACTTCCCAAGTCCACTCGGGGTTACGCGTATATTTTAACTGTCGTCAATTATTTTTCAAAATTCCCTTTGTTGTTTCCTCTACGTTCGGCAACTGCGAAAGCAGTTTGTAGGGAACTAGAGGAAAATGTCTTTCTATTGTTCGGCGTACCCAAGGTTGTCGTCTGTGACAACAGTCCTCAGTTTAGGGGGAAGGAACTTAAGGCGCTTTGTGACTCTTATGAGGCACAAATTAGGTTCACGGCGCATTATCATCCGCAGGCGAATCCTGCGGAAAGGATGAATCAAATAATTAAGACAACGCTCAGAGCGTATGTCTCGGAAAATCACCGTGTTTGGGATTCGCAGTTGGCGAAAGTAGGGTGCGCGATTCGCACAGCCCAACACGAGGTGCTAGTGGTATCCCCGTTTTATGTTAATTTTGGGAGGGAGATGGTGACTCGGGGCACGGAGTTTGATGCCACGAGGGATTATCTCCAGAGTAGGATAGGTAGCGAGGATAGGATAGGTAGTAGGGACATAGTACCAGGTAGTGAGACCACAGGTACTATGGGTAGGGACTTAGAGATCGAAAGTAGGGAAAACGACAGGGTTGTTAGGGAATTAGATATACCGGAGTTAGGTAGGAGGTTTGAGATTCTGAGGAAGGATATACGTAGCAAATTGGCGGCGGCAGCAAAGAAGTCTGCGAAAGCCTACAACCTCCGACGGCGAGATGTCCAATACCTCCCGAACGAGTTAGTATGGCGACGAAACTTCGTGTTGTCTGACGCAGCTAATTTCTACGCGGCCAAGCTAGCGCCGAAATTCGTGGGACCATTCAAGATCCACAAACGTGTGTCAGCGTGGACATACAGTTTGGTGGATTCGAATGGTCAGAACAAAGGTACCTGGCACGCTAAGGACCTTAAGCCCTATAGCGATGAGCCAGAAGAGTCCTAAGTCCCAGTAAGAGTAGAGTAGTGTAAAGGACCGTTTGGGTCATATTTTGATTTTAGTGTTTTATAGGACTGGCGGTAGTGGCCTTGATGGGAATGTCTTCCAATAAACCTTTGGCCTCAGGAAATGGTTTGCGCTTCTGAAGAAGGCAAGCCCATTTCCTACGAGGTGAGGGTGGGGTTTGTTGCGGTAAATTTTCCCGCAACAAGGTTTACCCTCTTCCCTGTTATTGTCCCTTCGTTCCCTCTTTTCTTTGAGTGGGAAGACCGAGCTCTGGCGGAGGTGGAGGGCAGCCATGGTCCCATCAGCCATTGGCCCACCGACCACAGACCTCGGAAAGAACCCACATAGGTATACGGGCGGTTATCCTCAGAGGAGGACGAGGTGGTTCGGTCGGTGAAGCCCTAAGGACGGTAGGGAGACTCACGACGAACCAGGAGCCCAGGGTGCGACAGGAGGTCCACCAAGATCACCGTTGTCGGAGCCCGTAGGCTAGACGGGAGACTCGCAACGGGCTGCACCAGACAGGACGTCTGAAAGTCATCGACGGGTGGGGACGGACGGTCCTTGTAAGCCAGACACCCCAACACGATGAGGACGGGTGGGGGAGGACGATCCCCGGAACTTACACCCCAACGAAAGCCAAGTTATATAAAGGCTTGAGGACTCCCACATCTTGCCATCGATGTGGAGACAAGAAGCATCACATCTCGTAATCGATGTGGATGCTAACGTGAAATGTCTAAGGGGGAAGAGATGACGATCTCTTTTGTAGCTACACCCCCAACGAGGGAGCTACGGAGGAGCGACGGTGGTGTGTAGGCGGACAGCCAGCATAATCGAACACATCCCAACGACGCACCAGCTGTAAAAGTCAGGTTCGATGGGTGAAGGGACGACGACTCCTTTAAAACCAGCACCCCACCGATGGAGCACCAAGGGAGCAGCAGAGGCTGTAGGCGGACGGCCAAGTTACGAGACAGCCTCCAACGTGGGAACATAAAAACATTAATAAAAATAACAATAACCAAAAACAATAAACCACATCAAATATAAACAATGACAACAACTATAAACAATAACAACAACTATAAACAATAACAACAACAACAATAACATAAACAAAAACTATACAATAATATCAAAATAAAAATCACATCAAAGTACCAGGCGGGCAGAAGGGCCCACAACATAAACAAACAAACGAAACGAAAACAAAACAAAAATAAAATAAAATACGTTATTATGTAAGGAATGACCCGCTATTGGTCAGTCCCCCCATTCCCCCCAAATCTGAACGCCGATCCACCGGAGTAAGTAGGGAACCGGGGTAATATATCACAGAGACACATATACTTAGCTTTGGTTGGGGCGGCGGTTTAGAGAATGGCTAGACAGGGGTATAATCACATTAGGATTATACCCACACAACCTTCCTCCTTCGTCCCAACACTTCGACCATACTTTCGTTCTCCTTCGCGTTTGTTGTTGTTTTTCAATTTGGTTCAGTTCGATGGGGGAAAATTAACCGGGGATCAGCAATGAGAGAAACATTGCTTCTCGCAATTTTCAATGTAGTTCCAGTGTCTAGGGAAATAGCTAGGCATAGCTAGGATCCACGAGCTCTCATAAACTCGCTCAGTGGAGTTCCCAGTTATCACTGGAAGCGGGAGAGAACTCAGTGTCTGAGGAGTTTAGAATGAGAGTGTACAATTGGAAACCATTGGAATGTGTGAGAGGCCTAGTTGGACACGGGAGCACACACTAGCAAAGTTTGCTAGTTGTGTAGCTGGAAACCCCGTTGTTGGGTTCACTAGAGCCAAATGAATGTGTGTGTGAGTGAGTGTGAGAATGCGTGTGAGAATCTGTCGAGAGCTTGTGGAAAGGAAAAGATCTGGAAGTCACTTTTGTGACGACCAGCATTAAGCCAGGGTCATCGAGGTTTTTTTGTTTTGCGAAAGTTTTTGTTTTGTTGGAAATTGCAGAAGCAATTTTTCTTTATTAGAGAAAAAACAGTAGAGTAATTTGGTAAATAAAATTGCGAGTTTTTTTTGGCTTCTGGCGGTAAGGGGAAAGAGAAGTAGGAGAAAGGAAGTCAAGGGATTATCCAGGAGTGTTGGGACGAGGAAAACGGTGCCAGGAAAGGGCACGGGAACCGCCCGGAACTCAAGCTAAGTATTGTGTATTTAACTAGTGCAGTGAAGTGCAGGAAAAAAAAAATATAAAACCGCTCTTTCTATTAAAAAAAAAAAAAAATTGAAACTCCGGTAGGTCGCGCGTGCGTTTGCATCTCGAGAAAAGACGAGACACGCGACCCGTTAGATTTTGTTTTGTGCGTTCGGGACGGTGAAATAGCGGGTCACTCCGTCGACGAGTGTTCCGTTAATTTCAATCACAATAAATCGTCGGGCTCCATTGTTTTTGTTTTTTTTTTCTTTTTTTTGTTGTGTTTCTTTTCGGGGAAGATTTTACTTTCTTTGTTTTCAGTTCGGTATTTTTTTTTCCTTTTCTCGTCACGAAACCTCCGTGATTCCTATAAAAATCACGTGGCGTTCAACTTCGTGTTTTTTTTGATTTTGTGGTTTCCCAGGTTTAACTGCCTCTTAAAGCGCTACCTGGAGGTCGGACGAACCCAGAAGGTTATTTTGATTCGGGGCAACTGTGTTTGTTGCCGGGAATCAATCATAACATAACCGCATGAAGACGAGGTATGATGTCAAGGCGACCACAACGGGATTCCAGGAAGGAGATCTAGTGTGGCTATATATAAGACGGAAAGGCGTATCACCCAAATTACAGCAAGACTGGGAAGGACCCTATAAAGTGGTAAAGCGCATCAACGATGTTGTCTATCGCATTCAACGAGGAAGAGGCAAGATGAAAGTGGTTCATGTGGATAGAATTCATCGCTATATTAGGCAGAATGTCGAAGAGTTGGTTCGGGACGAACAAGTTTAAGAGGGGGAGATTGTGGTATATATGTGATTAAATCAAGAATCCAGTGTTGCATTACTTTAGGATCATACAAACTCTCCACGACGGAGAGTTCAGTTATTACCCCAGTTTCAAACCAGAAGTTACCAGAAAGAACTAGAACCCGACAAATGTGATATAAATACAGGATGAGAAAAGGAGCTAAGTCTTAATAAGTGAAAGATAAGAGATTTGAATTTTGAAATAGTAGTGAAATTGTTGTGAATTGATTGAAAGTTGTTTTTAAATAATAATAAATAGAGTGTTTTGAAACAGAATAACGTTTTATCATTTCGGACCCTAGCCGAAATATTACATTGGTGTCAGAAGTGGGATAAAACGTATTCTGAGTGCTATAAAAAAAAAATAACAGAAAAAATGCCACGTACATTGCTGCAGCTAAGTATACCCAAGCTAAAAATTAAGCTAGAGAAGCGGAATCTCTCCGCAGCTGGAGGGAAAAGTGATTTGATTCTTCGACTACAAGAAGCGATCGAAAAAGATGGAAAAGATCCGAAATCCATGTCGTTCGACGTAGAAGAGGAGCTTGTAAGCACAGGGGTTGACATGTCTGCCATGATGAAATTGCTTCTTGGATTGAATTCTAAATTAGAAGAACAAAGGAGAAGTATGGATTCTAAGTTTGAAGAACATAAGAATTCCGCAGAAGAACACGGGAGAAGTATGGATTCTAAGTTAGAAGAACAGAAGAATTCCATTGTTACCACGCAGAAAGACACTGTTGAAGAGTTCAAGAAATTCGAAATAATCGATCAAAAATTAAATATGCATGAGGCAAAACTCACAAGGTTGGAAACGTATTCCAGGAACAGCTCGTGAAAGTCGAGGAACAGTTCGGGAAGGTTGAAAACAATATTGAGAATCTTGCCAAAGAACTAGAGAGTGAAGAAACAGAAGGCCCGAGAAATTTCTACAGACTGCCCTAGAAGGAAAGAATTGCAACCGCCTGTTTTTGATGGCCAAACATCGTGGCCAACATATAGAAGACAATTTGAAGCAGCTGCCATGACCAACAACTGGGACGACGGAGAAAAGTCGATTGCGCTCACGCTTGCACTGAGAGGAACAGCTGCGGAATTGCTGCAAACTATCTCAGAAGATAAACAACTCAACTACGAGGCTTTGGTTAAAGCCATAGAAATGCGCTTCGCAGATATGCAGCAAGTATACAGAGTCCAACCGCGCAGCAGAGTCCACAAGAGGGGAGAAACACTTCAGCGGTTGTAGGCCGATATCGAACGGTTGGCGCATTTATCTTATCCTAATGCCGGAGAAGACCTTATCAACGAAATGGCTGTAGAGGCGTTTACCCAAGCGATTGAAGATAGGCAGTTGCAAATAGCTGTAAGAATGGCTGGAAAAGGAACCCTCCCTGAGGCCCTAGCATTTACCCTGACGATGAAAGCTGCCGGCCAAGCATCTCAAGGAATCCACCGCGTGAGAGAAGTGACAGCCGTGGAATGCTCCTGCCAACGAGCAGCCGTCGTGGAGCGGAACAGCGTGCGTGGAGGACAAGTCCGTTGTTGGAACTGCAACAAAATAGGACATCTGCAGCGTGAGAGCAGGTCTCCACTTAAACTTCGAGAGCCAGAAGTTGGTTTCTGGAATTGACGCCCCAGGATCAAAATCCAAGTTTCCCAAACAAAACGAAGTAACAAGAGTCTTACAGTGGAAGCCCACATAGGTCAGAATAAGTGTGTGGCTACCATTGACACCAGTGCCACTGCCTCCATTATAGGAAGGGATATCGCTCATGATTCATGGCTGCACAATACCAGTAGGTACTGCTTGAAAACAGCAACAGGAGCGACGTCAAAGGTGTGTGTAGAGGTTGTTCTTACGATCAATCTGGCAGGACTAACATTCACTCACGTATTCCTATTGGCCGGTACATGCGACGAGTGCATCATTGGAGTTGAATTTATGAAGGCGCATAATGTAGTGCTCGACATCGGACCTCAAGAACTTAAGTACAGGAACATTGAGATTTTGATGGTGTACGGGAATGAGAATGCCGCATGCCTTAGGACAGTAGTCAACAAGGACAAGATCTTACCACCTTCCGCAGAGACACTTATTTGGTCGGAGCTGGAAGGTGATCTTGGGAGCCATCGATTCTATTTCATTGAGCCGGACTCTAAAAATCATTATCAGAATTACGTCGTGGAAAAGATGCTCGTTGAGCCGAAAGGCAAAATGGTCCAACTACGAGTCGCGAATATGGGAAATAAGAGCATCAAACTAAAACAAGGACAATCGATCGGAGGGTGCATACCGATAACTGCTGTCACCAAGTTGTCGAGAGAAAATGCTGCCATATCTTTGCCATCAAGAAGCACAGCCGAGTTGAAAAGAACTATACTCAGGCAAACCGAGCTGAACCAGGAGCAACGAGCGATGGCATTGGAACTAATCAACGAGTTTGCAGACGTATTTGCCTCGCAGGACGGCGAACATGGCAGCACACATTTGATACAACACCGAATAGACACTGGAGATGCAAGACCCATACGTCAACCTCCTAGGCGTTTACCATTAGCTAAGCAGACGGAGGTTGCAGAAATGGTTTCGACTATGGAAAAGAAAGGGTTAATTGAAGGCTGTAAAAGTCCGTGGGCATCACCCGTTGTACTAGTCAAGAAGAAAGACGGCACCAATAGATTCTGCGTGGATTATCGCCAGCTAAATAATGTCACCAAGAAGGATAGCTACCCCTTGCCAAGGATTGACGACACAATGGACAACACTGTCAGGAGCGCAATGGTTCTCTACACTTGATCTGAAGAGTGGCTACTGGCAAGTACAGATCCATCCGGAGGACAGTGAAAAGACAGCCTTCACCGCAGGAAACGGGCTTTGGCGATTCACGGTAATGCCATTCGGATTGTGCAATGCTCCGGTAACCTTTGAGCGCCTAATGGAACGCGTTTTACTGGGACTGTTTGGTCGACCTGGAAGATGTCATCGTGGTCGGCAAAGCTTTGCAAAAACATCGAGATAACTTAAAGGAAGTGTTCCAAAGACTACGAAGTTCACAGCTAAAGCTAAATCCGAAGAAGTGTCATCTCTTTAGGCCAGATGTCAAATACTTGGGACACATCAACTCATCCGAAGGGGTAAGGACAGACCCAGAAAAGATTGAAGTGGTGAAAAATTGGCCAGTCCCAAGAGACAAACACCAACTGAGAAGCTTTCTGTGACTCGCTACCTACTACAGGCGGTTTAAGAAGGATTTTGCTGGGATCGCAAAGAGTTTGCATCAACTAACAGAAAAGGGAAAACAATTCACAAATGGTCAAGTGAATGCGAAAGAAGCTTCAAAACTCTCAAACAACAACTATGTGAGGCCCCTGTACTAGCGTACCCTACTTCAGGAAAAACATTTATTGTGGATGCAGATGCCAGTAACGTCGGAATTGGAGCTGTCCTTCGCAGATGCATGACGGGCAAGAGAAAGTAGTTTCCTACTTTAGTAAGGTGCTCTCTAAGCCGGAAAGGAACTACTGTGTTACCAGGCAGGATCTTCTTGCTTTGGTCTTGGCAACAAAGCATTTCCATAATTACCTGTACGGACGAAAATTCATTCTTCGCACAGACCATGCATCTCTGAAGTGGTTGCTGCAATTTAAAAATCCTGAAGGACAAGTCGCAAGGTGGATTAGACTACTCCAGATGTACGACTACGAGATGCAGCATCGAAAGGGAAGCCTTCACTCTAATGCGGATGCTCCGTCCCGGCGACCTTGCAAATCTGATTGCAAACATTGCGCACGACAAAAAGAAAAAGACGCGGTATCCACTCAACGGCTAAGAGCTGATCCCACTGACGGTTGGAATGAAAGTGAAATGCGAAACGCCCAAAAAGACGTCAGAAAAGGTGCGAGAACGTTTTTATTGGGTGCACGCCAAGGACGATGTCGAAAATTGGTGCAGAAAGTGTGTCACCTCTGCCGCTAGTGAAGGTCTGAGGGTTAAAAATCACGGCAGAATGCACCAATACAACGTTGCAGCGCCCTTCGAGAGAATCGCAGTTGACATCGCAGGACCGTTTCCTGAAACCGAGAAGGGAAATAGCTACATTCTTGTTGTTATGGACTACTTCAGTAAGTGGCCTGAGGCTTTTGCTATCCCTTACCAAGAAGCCAAAACCGTGATTGAGCAGATCGTTTACAACTGGGTGAGCAAATTCGGCGTACCGATGGAATTGCACATCGAGTCCAAAATTTTCCAAGGGGTGTGCGAGTTACTGGGGATTAAAAAGGCGACCGCTCCACCCACAATCGGAAGGGATGGTGGAACGCTTCAACAGAACCTTGAATGAACACCTATCAAAGGGCGTTGGCGACAAGCAATGCGATTGGGATAGGCAAATTCCATGTTTCCATTAGCCTATCGGAGAGCAGTACACGACACCACAGGTCACACTCCATCGGAAATCCTTTTCGGTCGAACAGTCCGGTTACCTAGCGAATTGATGTTTGGATCACCGCCGTCTGAAGAGAACAGAAATGAAGACGACTATGTCGTGGACCTCAGACAGATTATTAGGGACGTGCACCAAAGAACCAGGGAAAAGATCCAGATAGCCAGTGACCGCATGAAGACGAGGTATGATGTCAAGGCGACCACAACGGGATTCCAGGAAGGAGATCTAGTGTGGCTATATATAAGACGGAAAGGCGTATCACCCAAATTACAGCAAGACTGGGAAGGACCCTATAAAGTGGTAAAGCGCATCAACGATGTTATCTATCGCATTCAACGAGGAAGAGGCAAGATGAAAGTGGTTCATGTGGATCGAATTCATCGCTATATTAGGCAGAATGTCGAAGAGTTTGTTCGGGACGAACAAGTTTAAGAGGGGGAGATTGTGGTATATATGTGATTAAATCAAGAATCCAGTGTTGCATTACTTTAGGATCATACAAACTCTCCACGACGGAGAGTTCAGTTATTACCCCAGCTTCAAACCAGAAGTTACCAGAAAGAACTAGAACCCGACAAATGTGATAGAAATACAGGATGAGAAAAGGAGCTAAGTCTTAATAAGTGAAAGATAAGAGATTTGAATTTTGAAATAGTAGTGAAATTGTTGTGAATTGATTGAAAGTTGTTTTTAAATAATAATAAATAGAGTGTTTTGAAACAGAATAAGGTTTTATCATTTCGAACCCTAGCCGAAATATTACATTGGTGTCAGAAGTGGGATAAAACTTATTCTGAGTGCTATAAAAAAAAAAAAATAACAGAAAAAATGCCACGTACATTGCTGCAGCTAAGTATACCTAAGCTAAAAATTAAGCTTGAGAAGCGGAATTTCTCCGCAGCTGGAGGGAAAAGTGATTTGATTCTTCGGCTACAAGAAGCGATCGAAAAAGATGGAAAAGATCCGAAATCCATGTCGTTCGACGTAGAAGAGGAGCTTGTAAGCACAGGGGTTGACATGTCTGCCATGATGAAATTGCTTCTTGGATTGAATTCTAAATTAGAAGAACAAAGGAGAAGTATGGATTCTAAGTTAGAAGAACAGAAGAATTCCATTGTTGCCACGCAGAAAGACACTGTTGAAGAGTTCAAGAATTCTCTAGAAGCGAAATTCGAAATAATCGATCAAAAATTAAATATGCATAAGGCAAAACTCACAAGGTTGGAAACGAATTCCAGGAACAGCTCGTGAAAGTCGAGGAACAGTTCGGGAAGGTTGAAAACAATATTGAGAATCTTGCCAAAGAACTAGAGAGTGAAGAAACAGAAGGCCCGAGAAATTTCTACAGACTGCCCTAGAAGGAAAGAATTGCAACCGCCTGTTTTTGATGGCCAAACATCGTGGCCAATATATAGAAGACAATTTGAAGCAGCTGCCATGACCAACAACTGGGACGACGGAGAAAAGTCGATTGCGCTCACGCTGGCACTGAGAGGAACAGCTGCGGAATTGCTGCAAAATATCTCAGAAGATAAACAACTCAACTACGAGGCTTTGGTTAAAGCCATAGAAATGCGCTTCGCAGATATGCAGCAAGTATACAGAGTCCAACCGCGCAGCAGTGTCCACAAGAGGGGAGAAACACTTCAGCGGTTGTAGGCCGATATCGAACGGTTGGCGCATTTATCTTATCCTAATGCCGGAGAAGACCTTATCAACGAAATGGCTGTAGAGGCGTTTACCCAAGCGATTGAAGATAGGTAGTTGCAAATAGCTGTAAGAATGGCTGGAAAAGGAACCCTCCCTGAGGCCCTAGCATTTGCCCTGACGATGAAAGCTGCCGGCCAAGCATCTCAAGGAATCCACCGCGTTAGAGAAGTGACAGCCGTGGAATGCTCCTGCCAACGAGCAGCCGTCGTGGAGCGGAACAGCGTGCGTGGAGGACAAGTCCGTTGTTGGAACTGCAACAAAATAGGACATCTGCAGCGTGAGAGCAGGTCTCCACTTAAACTTCGAGAGCCAGAAGTTGGTTTCTGGAATTGACGCCCCAGGATCAAAATCCAAGTTTCCCAAACAAAACGAAGTAACAAGAGTCTTACAGTGGAAGCCCGCATAGGTCAGAATAAGTGTGTGGCTACCATTGACACCAGAGCCACTGCCTCCATTATAGGAAGGGATATCGCTCATGATTCATGGCTGCACAATACCAGTAGGTACTGCTTGAAAACAGCAACAGGAGCGACGTCAAAGGTGTGTGTAGAGGTTGTTCTTACGATCAATCTGGCAGGACTAACATTCACTCACGTATTCCTATTGGCCGGTACATGCGACGAGTGCATCATTGGAGTTGAATTTATGAAGGCGCATAATGTAGTGCTCGACATCGGACCTCAAGAACTTAAGTACAGGAACGTTGAGATTTTGATAGTGTACGGGAATGAGAATACCGCATGCCTTAGGACAGTAGTCAACAAGTACGAGATCTTACCACCTTCCGCAGAGACACTTATTTGGTCGGAGCTGGAAGGTGATCTTGGGAGCCATCGATTCTATTTCATTGAGCCGGACTCTAAAAATCATTATCACAATTACGTCGTGGAAAAGATGCTCGTTGAGCCGAAAGGCAAAATGGTCCAACTACGAGTCGCGAATATGGGAAATAAGAGCATCAAACTAAAACAAGGACAATCGATCGGAGCGTGCATACCGATAACTGCTGTCACCAAGTTGTCGAGAGAAAATGCTGCTATATCTTTGCCATCAAGAAGCATAGCCGAGTTGAAAAGAACTATACTCAGGCAAACCGAGCTGAACCAGGACCAACGAGCGATGGCAGAGGAACTAATCAACGAATTTGCAGACGTATTTGCCTCGCAGGACGGCGAACATGGCAGCACACATTTGATACAACACCGAATAGACACTGGAGATGCAAGACCCATACGTCAACCTCCTAGGCGTTTACCATTAGCTAAGCAGACGGAGGTTGCAGAAATGGTTTCGACTATGGAAAAGAAAGGGTTAATTGAAGGCTGTAAAAGTCCGTGGGCATCACCCGTTGTACTAGTCAAGAAGAAAGACGGCATCAATAGATTGTGCGGGGATTATCGCCAGCTAAATAATGTCACCAAGAAGGATAGCTACCCCTTGCCAAGGATTGACGACACAATGGACAACACTGTCAGGAGCGTAATGGTTCTATACACTTGATCTGAAGAGTGGCTACCTTCAAGTACAGATCCATCCGGAGGACCGTGAGAAGGCAGCCTTCACCGCAGGAAACGGGCTTTGGCGATGCACGGTAATGGCATTCGGATTGTGCAATGCTCCGGTAACCTTTGAGCGCCTAATGGAACGCGTTTTACTGGGACTTTTTGGTCGACCTGGACGATGTCGTCGTGGTCGGCAAAGCTTTGCAAGAACATCGAGATAACTTAAAGGAAGTGTTCCAAAGACTACGAAGTGCACAACTAAAGCTAAATCCGAAGAAGTGTCATCTCTTTAGGCCAGATGTCAAATACTTGGGACACATCATCTCATCCGAAGGGGTAAGGACAGACCCAAAAAAGATTGAAGCGGTGAAAAATTGGCCAGTCCCAAGAGACAAACACCAACTGAGAAGCTTTCTGTGACTCGCTACCTACTACAGGCGGTTTAAGAAGGATTTTGCTGGGATCGCAAAGAGTTTGCATCAACTAACAGAAAAGGGAAAACAATTCACAAATGGTCAAGTGAATGCGAAAGAAGCTTCAAAACTCTCAAACAACAACTATGTGAGGCCCCTGTACTAGCGTACCCTACTTCAGGAAAAACATTTATTGTGGATGCAGATGCCAGTAACGTCGGAATTGGAGCTGTCCTTCGCAGATGCATGACGGGCAAGAGAAAGTAGTTTCCTACTTTAGTAAGGTGCTCTCTAAGCCGGAAAGGAACTACTGTGTTATCAGGCAGGATCTTCTTGCTTTGGTCTTGGCAACAAAGCATTTCCATAATTACCTGTACGGACGAAAATTCATTCTTCGCACAGACCATGCATCTCTGAAGTGGTTGCTGCAATTTAAAAATCCTGAAGGACAAGTCGCAAGGTGGATTAGACTACTCCAGATGTACGACTACGAGATGCAGCATCGAAAGGGAAGCCTTCACTCTAATGCGGATGCTCTGTCCCGGCGACCTTGCAAATCTGATTGCAAACATTGCGCACGACAAGAAGAAAAAGATGCGGTATCCACTCAACGGCTAAGAGCTGATCCCACTGACGGTTGGAATGAAAGTGAAATGCGAAACGCCCAAAAAGAGGATCCGATATTGAGCCAATTCTCGCCTGGAAAGAACATGAAGAAAAACCAGATTGGCAGGAAATATCCAATAAAATTCCCGAACTAAAGGCATACTGGGCACAGTGGGACTCGCTTCATGTTCAAGATGGTGTTTTGAGGCGAAGATGGGAAAGCTCGAAAGGAAAGTCGTATGTGATGCAGCTCGTTGTGCCAAGGTCGAAAGTCAGTGTCGTGTTAAGGGAACTGCACGATAGAGTATCCGGAGGCCACTTGGGAGTTAATAAGACGTCAGAAAAGGTGCGAGAACGTTTTTATTGGGTGCACGCCAAGGACGATGTCGAAAATTGGTGCAGAAAGTGTGTCACCTGTGCCGCTAGTGAAGGTCTGAGGGTTAAAAATCACGGCAGAATGCACCAATACAACGTTGCAGCGACCTTCGAGGGAATCGCAGTTGACATCGCGGGACCGTTTCCTGAAACCGAAAAGGGAAATCACTACATTCTTGTTGTTATGGACTACTTCAGTAAGTGGCCTGAGGCTTTTGCTATCCCTAACCAAGAAGCCAAAACCGTGATTGAGCAGATCGTTTACAACTGGGTGAGCAGATTCGGCGTACCGATGGAATTGCACTCGGATCAAGGGCGCAACTTCGAGTCCAAGATTTTCCAAGGGGTGTGCGAGCTACTGGGGATTAAAAAGACGAGAACAACACCGCTCCATCCACAATCGGACGGGATGGCGGAACGTTTCAACAGAACCTTGAATGAACACCTATCGAAGGTCGTTGGCGACAAGCAATGCGATTGGGATAGGCAAAATAGAGAACAGAAATGAAGACGACTATGTCGTAGACCTCAGACAGATTATTAGGGACGTGCACCAAAGAACCAGGGATAAGATCAAGATAGCCAGTGAATGCATGAAGACGAAGTATGATGTCAAGGCGACCACAACGGGATTCCAGGAAGGAAATCTAGTGGGGCTATATAACCCTCATAGACGGAAAGGCGTATCACCCAAATTACAGCAAGACTGTGAAAGACCATATAAAGTGGTAAAACGCATCAACGATGTTGTCTATCGCATTCAACGAGGAAGAGGCAAGATGAAAGTGGTTCATGTGGATCGAATTCATCGCTATATTAGGCAGAATGTCGAAGAGTTTGTTCGGGACGAACAAGTTTAAGAGGGGGAGATTGTGGTATATATGTGATTAAATCAAGAATCCAGTGTTGCATTACTTTAGGATCATACAAACTCTCCACGACGGAGAGTTCAGTTATTACCCCAGCTTCAAACCAGAAGTTACCAGAAAGAACTAGAACCCGACAAATGTGATAGAAATACAGGATGAGAAAAGGAGCTAAGTCTTAATAAGTGAAAGATAAGAGATTTGAATTTTGAAATAGTAGTGAAATAGTAGTGAATTGATTGAAAGTTGTTTTTAAATAATAATAAATAGAGTGTTTTGAAACAGAATAACGTTTTATCATTTCGAACTCTAGCCGAAATATTACAATACATTTGTATGTTCTTTAAGGATGCGAATATAGTTACGTTTTAATTGTTTTCCGTGATTTATGTCCGCATAATGCCAATAATATCTAACAAGTTCCTTGCCTTTGGTAACGGTGACTACTGCGGTCTGGTCATTTTGCTTCTTGTCTGCTATTTATTTTAGGTAGAGTAATGGCTAGTTCTGCATCGTACATTGCGGATCCGTACGCTTTTTCAAAGGAATCAACGAATACATAAAGACTATTGCACATTTCCTTCCGAACATCTGCCTTGGAATTAATATATTATTTAGTATACTGCAGTATTTCGGCTAGGGTTCGAAATGATAAAACGTTATTCTCTTTCAAAACACTCTATTTATTATTATTCAAAAACAACTTTCAATTAATTGTCAATCGATTTCACTACTATTTCACAATTCAAATCTCTTATCTTTCACTTATTGAGACTAAGATCTATCGCTTTCCAAATATCAACTTAATTTCTGCTGTTTCTCATCCTGTATTTATACCACATTTGTCGGGTTCTAGTTCTTTCTCGTAACTTCTGGTTTGAAACTGGGATAATAAATGAACTCTCCAACGCGGAGAGTTTAGGTATGATCCTAAAGTTATGCAACACTGGATTCTTAATTTAATTACATATACACCACAATACTACGATCTTGGCGAAATGTCAACCATTTGCAATTTGTATGGTAATGCTGCGTCCCAACCCATATTGAGTTGCCATAATTGTTAAAGAAATTTTTTTCATATAATAATAACTGGCGCGACAATCCAAAGTGGATCAAATAATTGGACCATTTCTGAAGAAATGATTCTTTTCGTCATACTGTCTTAATCATTTAGCTCCACTTTGATGTGAGACTCCGTTCTTTTAACTTAATTAGACAATCCCAAGTGGATCAAATAATTGGACTATTTCTGAAGAAACGATTCTTTTCCTCACACTGTCTTAATCGTTTAGCTCCACGTTTGTTTGAGACTCCGTTCTTTTAACTTATTTAAGCCTAGGGTCTTTATCTCCTCTTCTGCAGCTGCCTAGATCTCCTTTTTTTCGGGTGTGGACCTTTGGAGCAGTTGTGGATGGTTGGCCCACCATTTTCGAAGTTTAAAATCAGTTTTATTTAGCTGTCTCTGCATTTCTTATGCCATGGTTTAACTACTAGAACCTGTTATTACGTCACCTCAATAAAAATTACGCTGTAAAACATGGTGTAATGGTACTAGCCATCGCTTCTAACTTGGAGGGTTAAGGTTCGAATCCTACTCATGACAAGTTTTTCAGCTGCGTAATTGGAACTCAATCAGAAAAATCTGCGTGTGAAGGCATAACACTGGCATGTAGATTTGGCTGTTGTAGAATTTCAAGCACAAAACAACCGTTACAATTTATAACCTGAATCATTCCGAGTGAGGAGAAACTCTCCGTCCTGCTCGGACTCCCACCCCTGGAGAGCCAATATCGAAACCAAATATACCTGAGTTTCAAACCACTACATCACAACAGTGCTTTCCTGTCTCCTCCTTCTATCTTTCCGCCCGCGCCCTGGCAACCGTAAAAGGGTATCATAACCACCTTGAGGCGCGCGTAAATTATAAAAATAAAAAAAATAATAAATAAAAAAAGATGGGTCGTTGCAGATGACTGTGCTAGCGTTTGAAGGCACACTTGATAGCAAAGTACGGAGCTGACGATGTGCCATAGGTTACAGTATTAAATTGATTCTGTCCTACGGGTCCTAAAGAATCAGGTCCTTATAAAATTAGTCGTCAATCGTCTTCATGCACTAGAACCTATCTGTATATTTGTTGGATATCGGCTGTGAACACGAATCATAGCAACAGAAAACGAAGCAAAATAGTACACAGATCTTCTTGAATAGTCGGGCCTGTATGCAATATATCATTTACTGATAGGTTTGTTGAGGTTTTGCATGATGCATGGAACACTACCCGCAGTTTTGTGGTACTTCTATCAGATTTTTGAATGCAATGATTAGGTGGACAATAATGGCTTTGCGGAATGGATGATTGATCTAATTCTGCGATGTGCCCTAATTTTATGTACTCATCCATGAATTTCTGGTATAGTTATTGGAGTTCGTGATTTTTGTCAACCTTCTTTTTAGAGAGTAACGTCCTCGCAATGCAATGCTTCTTGATTCGCCTAGTTGAGCAGGATTCTCGGTGAATGGAAGTCTCACAACGAATCGTCCATTGCTGTTATCACGTATGCTGAAGTACACCTCAATTTTGCCTTTTTTGACCCTCAGGGTCTTCGAGTGTCCAAAACATCTCAAGAGCGTTATTGAGGCCTTCGCCTTCTATGCAGATGCGTCATGAAAGTGGCGATTTAGATGAATATCCCATCGGTCCTGTAACTATCCACCAGAACTTTGAAAATCGTACGTTTATTCTCTTCTGTGTTTTTTGGACTGCAATACCGATTCCCTGGATGCTCAATTAATCATATTTGGCCGGGATGCCTAGCGGTTTAAGCACGTGTTCTGTAATGGGATTGATTTACGAGTCTGAATCTGGAAGCGCTCTGACCTCAATGGGATTTCCGTTGTTTGCTAGTAGTTTTACTCTTATTGTCCCAAAAAAAAGTAGGCTTGCTGAGAGGGAAACTAAAAGAGGCATCGGTTTGACCGTATATGATATTCAGGTTCTTGAAGGTCTTGTGTGTGTGTAGCTTTTGTTCCTTGGTGAATCGAAATGGACTAACGTCATCTATTTTTTCGAGCACCAGGTGCATTCTAGCTGATTACTTTTGCCGCTTGATGGCCTGGTTTGAGGCAGTTGATACATGGATCATTATCCTTAAAGATGTTTAAACGCTGATTAAGCTTCATTTGCAGAAAACCTGTGCATGCATATAAAAAATGATTGGCTTTGCACTCCCGGCCCTCTGTAGCTAAACTGGCGATTGCTGAACACCTTGTCGTATTTGATCGTCTGGATCCTCAATAATTCGTCCCTTAGTCCTCAAAGATTCTTACGATTGGAACTTTAGAAAGTTATTGATTGTCTGCAAGTTTCTTAGGCTAGATAAGGATTGCTCATAGAGCGATTGGATGTTTTTGTCCAACTTCTTGTTGGACCATCAAACACTCCTGCGTAGTGTCATGTTAGTTTCTTGTCTGGTTCATCGCAGAGGCCTGTCCATAGTATCGTTGAATGCGCCATTAACTCCTTGACTAATCTTGCCCATAGTTGTCTTGGGTTTTCATATCATTCCTTGAGTATATTCCAAGTGGTTAAAGAATTTGGGTATGACGCCGAAAAATGCCTTATTAGTTTTTCAGTTTCTTCCACTAGATTTGTCTTGAGGAACCACATCTTCTGACAATCCGCCATCAGTTGCTGATGCATCATTTATACAAAGAGGTCGTGGAATTGCTGCCACTTCAAGTAATCGCCGTTAAACTCTGACAGAGTCAAATAGGTAGCCATGCCATGCTATTTGTTCCAACCGTTGGTCTGAACTGGAGGAACCCTCATGATAATCTTGTAATCTGGTCATTATCTCGATAGGAAGTGGCTCGATTTGACTTTAATAATCCAAATATTATTTTTCGTTCCATCCGTTGCCGACTGGATTGTCGCCTAGTTCATAAACATCGAAATGTGCTTCAAGTTGGGACTCACAATGCTTAACAGCCTGCAGCTTGGACTCCCAGTACTGTTTTGATTGATGTGTCTATGCTTTGATTGTCTTGGTTGTTTCATGTAAAATTTTACGCACTGAGACTTGACGGCGACTTTATGTTCTGCTCCTCTCTTTTGAAACATTGTTGAGGTTTGTCAGTACTGTTTCGTTGGTACACAATTGTTCGGAATCAAACGCGACGGACTTAACCAGAGTCTGGAACCCTGGTAAACGCTTCTCTATAGTAATGATCGCTCAAGTATTTGCCTGCTACCAGAGAAAGCAGATATGAGGATCACAGCGGTGATGTCTTAATTAACATAAGTTGTTCTTTCAAACCTATAACAAATAAAAAAATTCCTTAAGTGGACCTAAGATCTTGTGTCAAATCCGAGATCTTGAAATAAATAGATATAAGGCAAAACTTATTTTCAATTTATTTTTAATATTTTAAGTTAAAAAACTTATTTCTGATAATAACAAAAATACATTTAAAGCAACAAGAAATATACAAAATTCATTAGATTTGCGAAATGTAAGTAATAAAGGAACTAAAACCAATACAAAATGATACATTATAAACTTATATATGACCTGAGCATTAGCCTTCATCTTCGTCGGCTTCGGTTAAGTCTGGATGAAATTCTCCAATTTTATTATTACCATTTAGATTTTGATAAAAAGGATGATAAACACTTTCAATCAGTGGAGGCATTTCAAATAAATCCTGCTTTTTCTTTTCGTTGATTTCGAGAGGCGTAAGATAACATTTATTCAAATCCTTAATATTAATGGAATTAAACCCAGGGCGTCTTATGTTCAGCGTCCTGAATTTGTCTGTATCATTGAGCGAAGTTTTAAAATCTTCAATTCCAAACTCCTTCGTGAACCTCAACCACTTTATATTTTGGCAACAGAACTTCTGACCATCATTGTCAACCTTACGCCACATAAATTTTTCTTTGGAAACTGTTGAGAAATTGAAAATCTGGTCTTGATTCATTTCCTGAATGTGAAATTTGTGTTTAACACCCACAGTACTCACGAATTGGAACGAGGATGATGTACTTTAACTGTTGTGCGCTTTTTTTTCAATTAAGGCATGGTCAACGTCGCATTCCTTGTGAGTGTATCCAGGAAGAAGAAATTTATGATCATGATCTCCAATTTGGTGTCAAGTTGCAAAAATGTTTCAAACATTAAAGCAATGAAAGAATTTTTATTCTGTCCTGGACCACAGTCACTATACAGGACAACGTGTTTAATGTCTGATGGAAGGTCTTGAAGGTGTTTTAAAACACATGAAGAAATTTCATTTCCAACGCGATTTCCTATTGCCTCATGCCACATAAAATATACTGGCTGCCCGGTTATACAGCCATGGACAGTTAAATTAAAAGTCCATAATGAACTACGAGTATATAAAATGAAACTGAAGACCTTAAAAAAGGTTTTAAAGATTTGTTGTTCTCAGCGTTTGCTTTGTCTAATTCTTTTGACTTATAAGCAGACTCCGCATATAGGTGGTGATTTTCTTGTTCTTTAATAAGATTCTCACGGTCTTCATCAGAAGCGATATCAATTTTCATTTATAAGACTTCACACTTGTGGCAAGTGTCTAATTAAGGTTTTTCAAATTAAATCTTAAGGGCGTTTTTGAGAACTTTGAAAGTGAAACTGTATCATATTTTTCCGAATAGAGTCGAAAAAATTCAGCGATTGATAAATCGGTTGAAAAATATCTCTTAGAAGTATCTCGTCTAGTGTAGTGGGACTCATAAGATGGGAAACTGTTTATAAATGTAATTATTTCATTTTCTTTTTCAGGAGAAAGTCTTTTAGGACCAGGATGGCTTCCACGCATATCACCATTTGTAAAAGCTCCATGGCCTTCCACTTTTTTTTTAACAATAGTTTTTATGAATTGCTCTGATTCACAAAAGGTGTGAAGGTGAAGAGTATTTATTGCAGTGCTTCCTTTTCCTCGGATTAGTAAGACTCTTTACTTTTCTTTCAGATTTAGTTTTCTCGATCGCAATGAATGGTCGGCACAATCTTCTTTTTCTTGTTCTGATATGTTCCGTAAGTCTTGGTCCTCCGATATATGAGGGACTTTATTTGCATCTTGAGAATTAATTTTATGAAGGTAAATAACTGTTCGTAATAAAAGATTAACTTGCTAAAAAGAACTTACCATTTAAGAAATTAGTATTGTCTTCATATTCTGTAAATGCTGCGGAATTTTTATAATTTAACTGATTCTGTGTTTTTAATGCCAAAGATAACATTTCTCTCGCGCATTCCATTTTATTTTGTTTTATATGAAAAAAAACTTTGTTTGTATAAACTATAAAGCACACAACCTTAAAAAGTATTATTAAAGAAAAATTCAACACGTCTGATCACTTCAGCACTTAAGAACACTCAACACAACTTTCCCGCTAAGTCAACTAAACCTACCGAAATGCAGCAAACAAAACTATCTTATTTCGACATAAGCAACGGTTATTTAAATATTTGAATTCAAAATAAAATCTTATTTAGACATAAGTGGTTCTGACAAACCTAATTTTTATAATTTGTTTTTTTTTTTAATTTTTACAAAAGAACTTATGTCGAGATAAGTGTGAGTAAAATACAAATAAAATTTAGCAAAGCATCTAAAGTCCACATAAGTTTTCACAAAAAACTAAAATGTAACCGAATAAAAATAAAATTCGTAAGAATTAATACGAAATAAGAGTTTTTGTTGAATCATAAAATTTGAATTTCGAGTAAATTAGCAAATCGAATAACATAAGCTTCTCTGTCGAATGCATTGTATAACCGTTCAAACATAAGTGATTTTGAATTGTACGATTTGTAACGGACAAATCATTTTAAATGGGGGTAAGATAGAAATGTAGATTTCAAAGTGCTTATGAACATCCATTAAAAAACAGAGATTCCGATTATGTCGACATAAGCTACTCTGTCTTATTGCCACAGATATTAATGAATAATATTTAGTTTTCTTACCTTGGGTAGGGGAAATAACAGTGCTTTATTGCTCCAAACTTAATCCTATCTATACAAATTTATTGTTTACTTAGCATATCTTAAATTATAACTAACAGTTATCATAAAATTTGACAATAAATCAGTTCTCATACAATTTGCTTATTTGACAATTCCAATATCGTGCAATCTTGTTTATCTTGTTTATTATCTAATTATACGCAACGGTATGTCTAGACCAAATAATATTGCAGTGAATGCACCTGGAATTTGTTTTGCGTCTTTTGGTTCAAGGTAAATTGTTTCGGTGACATTGTTTTGCTTAAACAAATTTCGTGAGGTGTTCTTGATTTCCCTAACACGTTTGGATGCAGGAATCCTTTCCCTGTTATGTACTTTCTCTGGATCTTTATGTCATCCATTCCTGTCTGATATATTACCTAAATGTTTTAAAGAATGCGTACAAAAGTTACATTTTTCCCGAAAACTTTTAGCTCTGCGGTACACAATCGTTTAAATACCTCTTCCAGTAGCTCTTCGTCAATGTGTTTCTGCATCGCCGGCGATACCTTGTGTTCTACCAAATGGTACACCCCAATCCCTTGGTCATCGACTTAAATATATCCTCGACCAAAGCTTCCAATTGCCATGTTTTGGCCACGTCCAACTTTGAGATCTCTCGCGGTCGTCGAGACAACCAACTGTTGGTTTGACAAGCTCCACACTCATGATTTAAAATCTGTATCGATTCCCAATAGTGCCCAAAAATCTGCATCAAGGATCACGGTGTGTAGTGTCGCTAGGAAAACAAGATATTCGATTTAATAAGGACCGACTTTGTTTTAGTAGAAAGAAAACCTCTTTACTTTTTCCTTTAGCTAAAGCGCGGAATTAGCTTCATTCCTACCTAATCTAAGCCTTACATCTTTAGTTGTGCTCCACCCTTCACCCCCCTAATACTGCGAAAAGTGCCATTAGTAGTAGGTAGTAGTAAAAGTCGTTTATATACTCGTAGTTATAAAAATAATTTTCTTTCACAATTTCACAATTTAAAATTTTGGAACATAAGATGGTGACATAAGTGTTGTCCACCGGAGTTTTGATTTTAAGAGTTTAGTTACAGCCTAAGGTATTTAGTTATTTAATTCTTCAATTAAAAAGCTTCTGTACATTAAATCATCGATATTTTGGTTTCTAAGATTTTCCCAATTAGGAAATACTCAATTTTACAATTCAACCATTTCCTCTACCAATAATTACATATCCTTTTTGCAAAGTATTTATGCCAGAGTTCTTTAAGAATGGGTCATCTCCGTATGAAATGTTGTATATTTTCATTTTTTTAGATTACATAAGGAACAATTCTTTGATCTGTGTATCGTTCTGTCTATCCTTAGCGGTAGCTTAACTTTAATTTGGCTTACAACCACTTTTTTTTCAATTTAAATTTAAATTATATTGTTCCATGAAATGACAGTATGTGGTCACTCAATTAACATTGTACAATTTTCAGAGATTCGACATATTTTTGTCTTTCAACTGTATCATCATGTATAGACTTATTTAACGTATAAACAATATGGAAAAAATAATAAATAAATATTAAGGAAAATCATGAAAAAAAACATCAAATCAAAACAAAAAAAAAAAAAAATTCCTATAATAATAATAATAAATAAATATATATAAAATGTAAAATCTAACAAAATAAACAGATAAATAAATTAATAAATAAGTAAATGAAAATATATGAAAAATATATAAATAAATAAATAAACAAAATAGCAATGAAACAAAAAAAAGAAAATTATATGTCAATAAATAATTTAAAAATTACGTCATGCATAGGCATACAGATATATAATCACATAATTCACAAGCAAATAAATGTAACAGAAGCTTTGTTACAATCAATTAAATATATTTAACAAGCAAAATACAAACATGTAAATGAATGGGCAGCCGTAATAAACATATATCTATATTTAATAAACACAAAAGGAATTGTGTCACGATTAATTTACAAGAGGTTTTTCGCAAATATAACATCTTAGCCTGAACGAGTCACTTAGCTTGCATATTCTAGAAGAGATCAATTCAACATTAGCTCTATCATGTTGTGGAGTAATGCCAGGGGAGATTAAGCATCATCTTTAAAACTTTATTTTGAGATATTTGAAGCTTTCTAATGTAGCACTTAGCGCAATTACCCCACACCGTTTTTGGTGTCTGTAAGGTACTGAGTACCGGTTTTATAATCTAGGTTCCTTCAGAATCTTTCAGTTTCCCTCGTTCTGTGTACCCTTTCCCAATTGTAGCTTAACTTTAATTTTGGCTTACACTTCTGTTCTCTTATTGTTCCATTCTGTTTGTATTTTATTGTCGTTTCCCCATCTCAGGCTAAAATCAACACCCAGCTTATTCAGTTTTTTAACCAAGAAGAACTCCTTCTAAATTAGTTTAAAAGAAAGAAGACGTTAGCCGATTGCTTCTGTACTCGAAAAGTGTCCGACGTATGTACCTTAGATGGAGGTGTAACGCATAAAGATATCTATCTTCAATTCCAGTTTCTAACATAAGATCGTAGTTCGGTGTGAAATCAGGTAATCGCAGTATATTTTTAAGAAAATACTTTTGGAGTTTATCTTCTTTCTTAAAAAGTATGTCACCCAAACTTGTCCTCCATATATATGAACAGCTCTGCACACTGCTTGGAATAACTGCCATTTGGATCGTAAGAAAATATTTCTCTTACCAAAAAAGTTATCCCACGTGGTGTTACTTTTCTCTATAAGTTTTGTTATTTTTGGAGTCAGTGTCATCCCTAAGAAGTATTCATTTGTCGTAGATTGTATTTCATCACTTTTAAAGTGTCACGGCTCATATTAAGATGTTTTGTCTTCCATTTTAAAAATCATGATTTTCGATTTATTTAAATTCACTTCTTAATTCCATTAATTACAGTAATCTTTTAACCTATTTATCATCCCTTGCAGAGATTCTATTCGGCCAGAATAACAATGTCATCTGTATAGAGAAGTAATCTTATGAGTATATTCATATCATCTATGCTTACGCCACCATCCAAACATTCATGCAAATTGTTAAGATATAGAGAAAATAGAAGAGGTGATATCTGACACGACGCTGAGATTTCCTCATTATCAACACCCTAATCAGACAAGTGTGTAAGACCCCCTAGAAAAAAAAAGGAACCGTTTCCGCTAATGCCATCCCCAAGACTAGGAGCTAAAGGACTCCGTAAGCCTGTCTGATTAGCTGCGTCAAAACGGTGTCCGAGGCCTTAGCAGCTCGTCCTACCTCATCGGACTGGGAGGGTACTTACCACTATGCCTACGGACGTTGTTACATGTTCCATGCCATTGAAAGCCGTTAGATCACTTAAACGATGTCGTAGACCCCGAAAAATCCCGAAATCCAATGTTCCCTAGCACTTCTTAGCGGGGTTGAGAAACAAAGATGTCAGCTTCTCCCCTAGGTGTGGACCCACCTCAGCACCATGCAGTTTATTCGAATTGAATGGAGCGGCCTGGCTTATACGTCACCTATTTTTATTATAAGCTCCAATCTCAAATTGAGTTCAAATCCTACGTCAGACATCCCACGAAAAAAAATCGCGGTTCCGAGCGACAGCAGCGGAAAACCTGTTCCAGGAGTTGGAACAAATATCCACACAATCGGCAGTTAAAAGACAAGCTATACAAGAAGGTCAAACGTCGTACAATACTAAAGAGCCAAATATTCTTAAGCTCGTTGCACAGAGGCGAAATAATTCGATGCAAATAACCTCGCCGAAATGCAACAAAAATGCAGACGGTCGCTTACTTAGAAATGAAAAGGAAATTTGTGAAATGCTGCATAGAGTTGCTTAACAAACAGTTTCCACGTGATATCGTCCCGACAGCTGGTCTATTCGAGGACGAAGTTTCGGACTTTTCAATCGAAGAAATAAGTATAGCAATCGGACAAATGAAGTGGGGGAAAGCGGCGGGACTAGACAGCAAATTATCAGAGATTTGTTCGAAGATGGATGGAATCGGCAGCGAATAGCTATCGAAACTTTTAAATAAATTAAAATGTGGAAAACCTATTCCGAATCAATGGAGAAGTAGCTTCTTGATTCCATTATACAAAGGAAAAGGCGATACTCGGGAATGCAACAACTATCGTTCAATCAAGCTGATGTCACACACGATGAAAATCATCGAAAGAGTCTTAAGCGAACGTCTTCGGCAAATAATAAAGCTCGATAATAGCCAGTGTGGATTTGTTACAGTAAGATCGACGGTGGACGCTATCCAAAGCCTACGAATAATATCGAAATGGCATTCGATCGAGTACCTAGGGATCTCATATGGGCCGCGCTGAGCTCTCAAAACGTACCGGAAGCGTATGTTAGAATAATACAAGACACATATGGAAACGTGAAAACTGCAGTTAAAAGCTCTGCTGGACTAACGAGAGAATTTCCAGTTAATGTCGGAGTGCATCAAGGAAGCGTACTTAGCCCTTTCCTCTTTAACGTAGTATTCAACTATCATTTAAAAGACTGCTTGCGCGAAGCAAATGTAACGCCAATTCTCTTCGCTGACGACTCAGTTATACTAAGCGATAACGTCGAAGATTTGCAGAACGCCTTAGATTCATGGAAAAATGCGCTAGAGAGAAACGGGTTTAAAATAAGTCGTTCAAAGACGGAGCATTTGACGTGTCCATTTGCGCATCCAATGCGACTTGTTCCGGACATAATGTTACACGGAATAGTTATTCAGAAAAGCACCATGTTTAAATACTTAGGATCAATCGTTAACATGGAAACGAAATCTGACGACGACGTAAACCACAGAGTGAGTGTGGGGTGGGTGAAATGGCGCGAAAATTCGGGAACCTTTTGCGACCGAAAATTTCCACTTAAATTGAAGGGAAAACTCTACACCACCATTATTAGATCAGCTCTTATGTACGGTTCACAGTGCTGGACAATGTACGAAGCGTTTAAAAACAAAACGATGGCAGAGGAAATAAAAATATTAAGGATGTCTAGTGGAGTCACTAAACGCGATTGCATTAGATCAACGCGTATAAGAGGAAGTCTACATATAAAGAATTCGGTAAAGGAACAGCTTGAGGCGAATAGAATAAACTGGTATTGTCACGTTCAAAGAAGACCTGCGGAAAATCCGGTTAAAAAGGCACTATCAACTACGGTCACTCCAACTGGAAGAAAACGAGGTCGGAAAAAGAATTCCTGGATTTCTCAAATGGCAAATGCGCAACAACGCCTGGGACTAACCACTGAAGCTATCCAGGACCGAGCACTTTGCAGACGCGTTCCGTGGTCTGCGACATTTGCCAACCTATAGGCAGAGCAGCAGCGATGCAGTCACCCACGCAGCCTGAAATTATTATAAGAAATGTCATATTACAATCACTTTTATTTACTTTACTTTTTTTCTTTTATCACCCGGAGGAAAAACAAACAATTCAAATTGCATGTATCAAAATTTGAACTGTCAGACTGGGATGGATTTTCGAAGCTGTCGGTACAGTCTTACATCCACACTTCTTCTGTCGAACCCAGCTCCCAAAAAAATTTTCTGCTCCACCAGACCAAAAAAAATCGCCCGATTCTTCCAAGATCTTAGGATGAGACCGGTTTTTTGTACAAGTTATTACCAATGACTTTCTTTACTTTCGCTTTAACGAATTTTCGTCTGAGCTAAGCATAAATTCTTTTCGGAACATCGCTTAAGATAAACTGCCTTTTATAAACAACATCTCCTTTGTAAAATCTTACATTTTTGCTTCTGGTATTGTAAACCTGCTCATATTCGTTATGAGCTTTCTCTAGCGATTCTTTAAGGTAGGCATTTTGGATATTCAATTTAGATGGTTTGGACATATGTTGAACTTCACCGTTATAAAGAATGTCTAGTTTTCTCAGCAACTTATAGTCAGAGCCATGCTCAATCATCTTCTGCCCGAATAGAGCTTTATAGGGAGGCACCCCTATCGCCGAGTGAATTGCAGTGCGCAGAGAACAAGCTATCGACAATAAGTGTAAATCCCAAGTCCGTTGATCAGGCACAATGTACTCGTATTATCTTATAACAGGTAAAATAGATCTGTTGACTCTTTCACTGGCGTAGTGATTGATGAGAATAGTTTGCAGTCTTAATATGGAATATGCCACCCATTGTCAACCTCTGTCCAAACTCACGACTTATAAATTGTTTGCCATTGTCAGTCAGAATTGTTTCCGGAACTTCGAATAGACAAAATATGTTTTCCTCTAAGAATTGTATTGCTCTGGCAGATGTAGCTTCCTTTGACGGTTGAATAATGTGAATTTGTGAGTTGATCAAGCGCAATAATTATGTGAGTGTTCCCATTCTTGGATCGATGAGATGAAGCAAGAAAATCCACGTACACCAACTAAAATGGCCTTTCGGCGACAAAAACTTTACCCATGGGTGGACGTAACGTCATATTCGATGTCTTTGATGTTTTACAAACTTCACAATGGGCAATGAAAGTTTCCGTTTGAGCTCCCATATAAGGCCAGTAATATGCGAGGCTCGAGAGGGTTTATGTGCCATGTCGGGCAATTCTTCTGCGACCCAAGGTTACAGGTGAAGTCATCTTCCACTGGATTACCTGTGCTGTGTCGGATCCTCTTATAAACGAAACCATTCGAATCTTGAAGGTCTGATTTTTATTCTTTTGGATGAAGTCACGTATCATGCAATACTTCTCCGATTGAGCTATTTATTAACAAAGCCTGGACTTCCAGATTATCACATTCGTATGCCTTATATAGAGCATCCGGTACTATGTGCTGGGAGCCCTTGCGATGTTCTACGATAAAATCAAATCCCTGCAGCTTTAGCCTCCATCTAGCTAGACGACCACTCAATTCTTTTTGGCTTATTAACTGTCAGATACCAAGTGTAAACTCCATTCAAACCAGTACAGTAGTTTTAATGGTAGTAGTTTAGTTATAGTAGTTCTAGTACCTAAATTGTAATAGTTTTAAATAAAAATCAGTTAGTTACAAGATTTCGTTTGGAATACATCACATAAATTGGCGACGAGGACGCGAACTTAGCCACAGCAAACAAATTATTTTTTGCATAAAGTGGCATTCCACTTGCTTAAAAAAAAAAATTAATTCGGTTAAAATTTTTTTATTATTAGTTTTGTGGTTAACAAAAACAAATCTTTGGTTCAAAATAACCAAATGAAATAACCGATGAATACCACCGTTGCAGCTGGAGCGAATGAAAGTATCATAACCTCGACGACATCATATAGCATACGGGAGTTCCGACCGCATGTCAACAATTGGGAGAATTGGTGCGATCTTTTGAATTCGCATTTTCTGCAAGTTGCATGCACAGAAGAAAATATTAAAGTTACGAGTACCATCTTAATTAAGGCATTTGGATTGGAAGCGTACGGCTTCTATCTATGCGATCCAGTTTTGCCTTCCAACAAAAAGTTCAGTGAGTTGAAAGATTTGTTGGACACACAGTATTCCATACCAGTGATTGTATTCCGTGAAATACGAAAGTTCTTCGAAGCAAAAAAAAAAAGGGAAGCAGACACAGCATCAATGTGGTTCGCTTGTCTTAGAAAATTAGCTAAGGACTGCAAATTTGGACAGCTTTCTGATGATTTCGTTCTTAATGAGTTTGTGGCTGGTTTTGAAGGAAAAGCCTTCGAACGTCTATGCGAGGAAAATGAGACATTAAAATTGAGTGTGGCACTGAGAACGGCTATGGCAGCAGAAGTAAAACTAACCACACAACAGCAAGTGCAAAAAGAGGTTAATTTTGTCTTTAAAAAGCTTCAACGTGGCCAGGGAAGTGCCAACCAAAACAATTCCAACAACAACATCAAAGGAAAGGGTGTTCACGACGGTGCTCACATTGTGGTTGGAGGAATCACGCCACTGAAAAATTCAAGGACAGGACAAGCACGTGCCACAAGTGCGGCAAAGTTGGACATTTGGCGAGCATGTGTAGCAGAGATAGCAAATGTAATAATAGTTTAAACCATGAATTTTATTCAAATGAAGATGTTAATACAACTTCTGATTATACTATATTTCAGATTTCTCGAATTTTTCCATTTTCAGTGTTGCTGGCGAATCGGCGGCTATACCGTTTACAGAAGCAGTAGAAGTTAATCAAGTCTAGCTCGAATTTGTGTTGGATACCGGTGCTGTGTATTCCTTGGATAAGTATTTCAACCGTTCTCTTCTGAAGCCCTACATTGATTGATTTTGTGCGTATAACTGCGAATCAATACAAATTGTGGGTGAGTTCAAAGCAACTGTTCAATATCGTGAGCAAACACGTGAGTTGCGGTTAATTGTTAGTAATACTAATAGTCTACCCATTTTGGGGAGAGATTTTATGCAACTTTTTAAAATGACTCTATCACAAATTAATTCGATTCAATATGAGCACAACCAAAAAGATTTAATTTCGTGTATTTAAAGTAAATTTTTCAGTGTTTTTAAGAACGAACTTGGCACATATATGTATTGTGAACAAAATTAAATTGAATATTGACGAAAAGGAAAAAGCATGTATTTTGCAAGCCACGCCCGGTGCCCTTAGCTTGGCGTAGTAACATTGAAAGTCAGTTAAACGAGTTAGTTAGGTCGGGAGTTTTAATTGTTAAGCCTAATGGCGATATCGGTATATGTGGGGATTACAAGACCACGATTAATACATTTTTGGTGGATGGAAAATACCCACTACCGCTAATAAGTGATTTATTTGCTTCACTGCAAGGGAATCAGTTTACAAAATTAGATTTGTCAAACGCATATAACCAGTTAGTACTGGACGAAGTTTCGCAATTGCTATGTGCTTGGAGCACGCATATCGGAGTGTTTAAAATGACGCGTTTGCCTTTTGGCGTAAAGCCAGCCACGGCTATTTTTCAAAAAACTATCACAACTCTTTTGCGAGGTATTAGAAAAGCAATCAATCATTTAGATGATACTGTGGTAACAGCCGATCATATGAAGGCTCTTGAACAGGTTTTTTTCTCACAAAATGATGCCGCTGTATAATTTGTTAAAAAGAGATGTGACATTCAATTGGTCAGAAGAGAGCTAAGAAGCGTACGAATTATAGAAGTTCGATGTGACATCGGATCAGGTTTTGACACATTTTAATCCGGAAATCCCAATGATTTTGTCAACTGATGCTTCTAATTCGGCGGTGGCAGGAGTCCTGTCACATGTCTTCTCTAATGGTGTTCAAAAACCGATCGCGTTTATTTTTCCAGCTTTTTCGAACGCGGAAAAAGGTTATTGCACGATTCAAAAAGAAGCATTGCCTGTAGTTTATAGCATCACAAAATTAAAGCAATATTTATTGGGCGTTCATTTTACATTGGGATGTGGTCATAAACCACTTTTGTCTATTTTTGGGGAGAATAAAGGTTTGCCAGTGATGGCAGCAGTTAGGATGCAGAGAAGGGCTTTTATTTTATCAGGATTTTTCTACTCTACTAAGTACATTAAAGGGGATTTTAATCAAGCTGTTTACTTATCGCGAATTCCGCAAGGACAGGTAGGCAAACTTAGTATTGAGTTTTCATATGTAAATTTAATCGAAACCGACAACCAGGTTGACCTCAAAATTATAGCAAAAGAAACCGGACGCGATTCAATCCTATCGAAAGTGGTAAACGCAATTAATAGCGGTTAAATGGGCGAAGAATTTGGCCCCTTTCATACTAAGAAAACGGAACTATCGGTGGAATACAATTGTATTCTGTGGGGTTATCGAGTGGTTGTTCCGGAAAAATTTAGCGAAAATGTTTTGAAAGAGTTGCATCTTTCCCATTTAGGCATGGTAAAGACCAAGACATTGGCATGGTCTTATGTGTGGTGGTCTAGAATTGACCGTTATATTAAACAAACGATTTTAAATTGTGTTTGGTGCAGGCTTAATCAGACGAGTCCTGAAAAATGTCCATTAATTCCATGGACACCTACGGAATCCGTATCTATATATATTATGGTGGGCCTATAAAAGTATTTTATTTTCTTATTATTATCGATCCGTACTCGAAATTTTCAAAACCCATGATAAAACATCGACATTCATCATTAGTAAACTGCGCGAGGTCTTTTGCCATATTTTTTATGGCTCCAGGTCACCCGGCGACCAACAGCCAAGCGGAAAACTTCGTCCAAACTCTAAAAAAAAAAGTCATTACAAGCCAACTTGAACGACACCGAGGGTGGCAGTAAAAACATAGACATAGATCTAAAATCAGTTAAGTTTAATGAAACCACCATTAGTGAGAGAAATGATTTGTTATAGTCAAATATCAAGTATAAAACATTTTAAAGGCTCAAGAAACGTTGAATTTTATAAAGATGAGAATGTCTTCGTACGAGATTACTCACATCGGAACAAGAACAGTTGGCAGCCAGCTAGCGTAGAAAAACATATGGGTCCACGACCATACAGCTGTGTTCTAACTCAGAATAAAAGAAGAACTAAGAAGCATTTGAATCAAATGATATCGGGCACATCAAATGAAGCACGCAAATCGATCGGTGGTGGTGACGAATGCTCTTGTTATGATTGATTCCCGGCAACAATCACAGTTGCCCCGAATCAAAAATAAACAGCGGTATTTGGTCCGTATTCTACTACGACGTTCCCTTGTTCATCTCTACAGGCTTCGGTTCGGGGTTTGTTTCCGTGGCATGTCATTTTTACCTTTTGGTAAAACTTCCAAACATCATTCCTGGAGTAGCATCTCTTAATTTCCTCGACTGCGCGAATTACGTTTGGGATGTACCCGGACAGGAATAAAAACAACTGTTCTTACAGAAGTTTGACCCAAAAGCAAAAGTATTTATTTTTTCAAAGGTTTTTATACATAAATTCTGCTGACAGTTTCTACAAAGTGTGTGAAAATAAGTGTAACTCGATATTAACATATCGTGGGACAATTTGGAATAAATGCAATGTTAACAATTAATATCGTGAGACAATTTAAAATAAATGAAAAATGCAATATTAACAATTTATATAAAAAAAAGAATTTGGTGTAGGGTGTATAACTCGTAGTTGAGTGTAGCGTAACTCCTCCCCCTTAAGAATGGAGCGACGGCCATAGGAATTCTTCCTTTGGATTTCCGATGGTTGGAGCGATTATGTGTGGTGGTGGAAGTTGCAGGGAAATAGTTGTAGGTTGCGGAACATCCTTTCCTCTTCGAATGAAATACTCGTATATGAAGGTTACTGCCAAGCCAACTATTAGTAGTAAGATGCAGTTGCTGACGATGTTAGTTCTAATGATGTGTCTTTGCTTGGAGACCATGATTCTTATGTTGTCGTTCTTGAAGTCTTCTAATTTTTTTAATTTAGGTGCTTCAATTAAAGTTGTGTTTCTGTTCGTAACTGTTGCAGGGAAGATGTGGATTTCGTCAAAGTAAACACTGTCTAGACTTTGATAGTTGATGTTATTGATGTTGATGGTACAGCTCTTGAAATGGAGTAGTATTGTGCCGCTTGTAGTGAGTTCTTGAGGTTCACAGGATGATTTGAAGGTTGTATACGGATTGTTCGCTAATATAATAATGTTTGGTTCCGGTTGCCAGATTTCGTTTATGCCGTGAAGTTCTTCCTTCAGGTTACAAGTTGCTGCTTTTTGTTTAATGAAGATGGTGACACAACTGCCCATTTTCCTCGGGACTCGGGATGGTATATGGCAAAAGAAAATTTGTTCGACTAATGCACATTTGTTGTCTAGGTAGATAGGTATCTCAGGGTTAAAGAGGACGTAAGGTTGGGTAACAATTGTTTTAGTTTTGTCAATTCCCCTTCCAATTGAAAGAATGTGAAAGAATGGATAGGCTTCTGTGGATATTTGTGGGATTAAAATATTGAAAATTAGTATTGTTATAGTATGCCTGTAGACCAAGTAATTCGTAAATGTGTGTATCTGATTTTATTTCTAAGGATTTGTTTTGTAATTGATAAAGAATTTTTTCGGGGTGCAAGATTTGTTTAGGAACAATGTTTAATTTTGCCAACATTAAAGATTCTGATATACTAGATAGATGGTTATTTAAAAGGTCGATATTATAATTTATCTGATTTAAATATTGAGTGAGTCTGAGGGCTAGTTCGTCTGATTGGATTCCGTTATTTAGTTCTAAGCGGGAGTAATTTAAGTAATTTCCAATTATTTCTTGTTGTTTATTGATTTGATCTGTTAAATTTTGAAACCAGTGTTGCATCCGAATGTTCACCGCTGTAATTCTGTTTATGTTTTCCAAATTTGTTTAGCTTTCTCTGTTAAGGTCATCGATTTGTTTGTTTAATTTAAGTGCGTCGTCTGCGTCCATGTTGCCTGAAATCATTTTAATAATCGTACCTAGTCCGTTTATAAGTCCTCGTCGTGTTCGGATTTTTGGTGAAATGCTATCAAGTTTATGCTGTAGTTCTTTAATTTTTATATCAAGGATGGATATAGAATTTTTGAAATTTTGTCAATGTTTGTTTGGTATTCCGAAAGTCTGACAACATGTATTAAGTTATCAAAATTTTTAATAAATTTGGCTGGTCCAAGTTTCATCGTCAGTATTCCATTGTTATTCGCTAGGTCATGTACTTCTAGTTTTTGTGCATTAGTCGTTAGTGTTATGGTCGTTAGTATTACTAGCCTGAAATTTACGTTTGTTTTTAATTTTACTTTTATGCATTTTCTTATTTTCTTTAGTAATTATAGTAACTTTCTTATTTGTTCTAATTTGGTGCTTGCTAAATCTAGGTGTAAATTTATTTCTTCTATTTTCTTTTCTAAATATGATTGTGTCTTCTTTTAAATCTATTGGTTCTGCTCAATTTTTGTTTAATTTTGTTATGTTTGATAATGCTAATTTCTCTAATTTATCTTTAATGGTTGGGTAAATTTTTTCTTTATATTCGTTAAGTTTTTTAAGGTATTCATGATTGTTGTTGAACTGTATATCTTTATCGAATTTATGTGTCCTACCATAAAATATTTCGTATGGGGTGAATTTGGTAGCAGAGTGGACAGAATTGTTGTAAGTGAGAACAGATTCATTTAAAATTTCTTCATCTCTTGTTTTATTTTGACTATATACTAGCCTGTAAATTTGCGTGAGAGTAGAGTGTACTCGGTCCACCGTAGAATTACTGCGTGTTTGTTGAAAGGAGGTTGTGTGGAGTTCTATGTTGTATTGCTTGCAAAAATCATTAAATATTGTGGACGTTAACTCTGAATCTTGGTCAGATATAAGTTTCTTGGATGCGCCGTGGAGGCTAATGTAATGTTTAAGGATTTTTATAACGCTAAGACTATTTTTATTCGACTTAAAGCGTATGCGTTGGAGTTCAATGACCCTTTTTTGTGTACGATTTGGTAATCAAACTCTTCAATCTTAAGTCGCCATCTTATTAATTTTGAATTTGAGATATCTTTGAGATTGAAAAGGTACTGTAGTGGCTCGTGACTATCAGTCACGATAGTAAATTTACGACCAAACAATTAGGGTCTGAAGTATTTTGTAGTAGTAGCTAAAGTCCGACTTTCATAGCAAATAGGTTTATCGCTTACGATTGATTCTTGTGATAGAACTGCTCCTAATGCGAAGTTACTTGCATCGGCGGTGAGGATAAAGGGTTTCTCAAAATCGGGATATTGCAGGATGGGATCATTGATAAGTAATTGTTTGACTGTTTGCTTAATTCAAATGAACCAATGTAATCGTCAGTTAATTTTACTAAACTACCTTTTTTCAAACAAGCTGTTAGAAGTTTAGTAAGTTTGGCGAAATCCTTGATCAATTTTCGATAGTAACCTAAAAGGCCTAGAAATGATTAAATATCTCTTTGAGTTCGTGGGATAGGGAAGTTTTGGATTGCATGAATCTTTTCTGGATTAGGTTTAACACCATCACTTGTCACAATGTGACCTAGAAAGGCGACTTCCTTGTGAAGAAACTCAGCTTTGTCCAGCTGAATCTTGGAATTTGCCTCTCTTAATTTGTTGAACACTTTTTTGAGATTTTCGCAATGTTCTTGAAATGATGTAGAAAAAACTATTATATCATCGATGTATACTAGACAACTAGACATTGTCCATTACTCGTTGAAAGGTTGATGGTGCATTCTTTAATCCAAAAGGCATGTCTGCCATCTACGGTGAATGCTGTCTTTTTAATGTCTGATGGATTCATTTCTATTCGATGGAATCCATTGGCGAGGTCGAGTGTACTGAAGCACATACTTTTTCCCAATTTTTCTAATACATCATTAATATTCGGGATTGGATATTTATCGCTCACAGTTTTCTCATTGGGCTTTCTGTATTCTATTACTAGACGTCATTTAATTTTGCCGGAGGTATCTATTTTCTTTGGAACAATCCAAATTGGAGAACTCCTGGGCGAGTATCTGATCTAACAGTTTTCTTTAGTTGAGATTGAAATTTTGAGGGGATGTTCAAGGAAGAGTATTTGATCGCTATTAGAGGTACTCGTATTTATTACAACCAAATGGCTGTACCATTGTTTTGCCAGGTATATTCCTTCGGGAATATAAAGGTCAGGTGTTAAATGCGTGTTGGTAAGTAGAATATCTCCATTTTTGATGTCGACTGGTAATTTTACAATCGTTTTTGAGTTCGCAGAATTTTTCGGACATTATATTTGGTTTTAACTCAAGTGAAATTCAAGCATTTTTAGTGATAAGAAGATTATTAGATAGATCGACTGAAGCTCTTAAGGAAGACAATGCATCAAGCCCAATTAATCCATCAAAGTAGTGGTGAAAACGAAATACTAGAAACCTTAATTTACCAGATTCATTAAATTCACGAAAGGTTGGAAGAGTGAACTCTTTATCGAGACTGTGAGAATTCAGAACTGTTTTGATTGTTATGGGTTTTATTTTAACCATATCCTCGGGATGTATCAACTCGACGTTAATAAATGAAGTTGATGCACCTGTATCGATTAGAAATTTAAGAGGAGAAGCTGAAGGGGATAGTATTGTAATATAGGGAAGAACTGAGCCATGTTTATTAACATCTAGGTATCCGACTTGACTGTCGAAGCATTCGATTGAAAATTTGTGTCGTCAATTTCGTGTGTTGAAACTTCTGATGGAAGGTTGCAGTTTGCCTGCATTTCTTGATAAAAAATCTGCTTCTGGGTTGTTGTATTGATGTTGGTCTGCTTCTAGGTTGTAGAATTGTTGATAATACTGATCTAGTTGAGGCTGATAAAATATATTTTGTTCGGGTTGGTATGCAATAAAGTTGTTTGTAGCTTGGGCAGATCCTGGCTGTTCTACTTCATAGATAGATACATATTGACTGGTCTGAATTGCGATCTAAATTGGTTTCTTTGAGTTCCAATTGTTTGTCTGGTATTACCAGATCCTAGAACCATTGTATATGAAACTAATAGTACTATCACTTGAGGAAATCGATGGTGGTGCCTCTATCGGCCCAAGTAGATACCCTTCGCTGAGTACCACAAAAATCTTACGCTCTTTTGCCTCAACAATCTCCATATGCAAGTGCACTCATTAGGCATTGCATAACACTATTCCGCTCTAATCTAACCAATCCCATGCCAGTAACTCTCTATGCACAAACCCACTCCACTCAAACATCGTGCCGTGTCGAGTAACATAGATACTTTGCAATGTGAATAACTCGTCGGCCCAACCCAATGCAGTACTTCACTGTCAGTTGCTTTGGTAGGTGCACGATCCTTCTGCACGTAAATCTGAATGATAATGAAAATAAAGCGAAAGAAATGCACTCAAAAAAAAAATACACGCACACATAGCACATTCCTTTTTGCTTATTTTACACAAACATAATATTTACTTTTCACCTATGCCTGTGGTGTGGGGTTTGGGGGAGTGAGGGTGTTTATTTCTTTGCGAATAACTCATCGACCTGAAAAATTCTTTAATTATGAGTGCATAGTTTCGTTTGTTTTTGTATTTAATAGGATCCACTAGCTTGAAAGCCTCGTCGCTTTTATTTCCTGCGCTTTTAAGAATGATATCACTGCGAAGTGTAACAATTTCTAATTCAGCTCCCGCTTTGTTTATGAAGCAATGAGTTTGCATTTATCAAGCTAGTTTTGAAACATCGATATTTATGAATGGATTTTTAACAAAAATAAGGAAAGGTTCCCTACAAATATGTTGTCAAAACGCCTTTTGAATTCCGATTTTAGCTGATGGAATATTCCAAATGTTGAGTTGGATTATACTCGGCAAGAAGAACGAAGGAAAATGTTGAAAATTGTTCTCCTCTAACTTCCTCTTACATAAATGTTTTTCTCTTCATTGCAGTGGCGAAAAAGATTTTTATATGAAGTTTTTTTATAATGCTCCCTCATTATATTCCCATGTGGTAAGCTCGGGATTTAGTATACCATCTATATGCACAATCTACCGATGGCATTTTTCCATAAGTTTACCGGCGGGTTTTTCAAACCAAATGATTAATCCTTTAAAGAGCAAACGACGTCAAGCATACATTCACTACATAGCGAGACTCTGCAGTCCATTAAAACTGCTAGGCAGTGGATATCGTTATGGGAATCTAACGGTAAGATGAAAAAGCCATATTGCTTTGGCGGGTTACTACGAACTTTACTTGCTATAGAACTAATATGAGAAAAACTTAAAAATGACCAGCAATTCCTTCTAATTGCACATCTTAACACTGATGTTGCAGAAAATTTATTTTCAATGGCTCGATCAAATAGGGGATCAGCTTACAGATTTATTCGTAATTTGAAACAAATTATTTTCAAAAATTTGAAGTCGCCGGAAAATTCAAGTTACGAAAATTCGGAGGGCTGAGTCGTTATTGCACGAAGCTGTTTGCGAAAATCTTAAGTGCGATGGCGATAAAGAATCCCACACTGAAGCTCGAGTAGAAGATCATTTAATGGGTAAAGATATTCTGAGCAGTATTGAATACTTCTAATAGTTGCGATGACTAGTTTGATGGTGATGCCAATGAGACAGGAATAGTTGTATCCAAAGGATATTCACAGAAGCTGCAAGAAACGGCACTTACATTTTATGCCGGGTTTGCAGCTTTTAAGTTGCATAAGAAACTTTGTTGTGAAAACTGAACTCTGTTCATGATAGACAAAACAGACGACACTAATGAGACATTATCCGAATTTGGAAAGTTAACTGTTCCTTCTCTAACATTTGAAGCTTATGTCAAAAGAACGCAAACACTTTTTAAAAGCCAATTTCCAAAAATGCGACACGAAGAACCCTTGATTTAAGCTTCTTGTTTTTTATTAATGGATAGTTACTATTTATTTTATGAATATTTTTATTTCTTTAGTACTTATTAAAGAGCAAGGACTATGCGTACAGGCGACACCGTAACCTCATTGGGTGACGTGGAAAAGAATATTTGAATTATAGTTGTAGGAATCGGTTGTAGATAGGTACATAGGGTCAGGTGGTGTAAATGTGAACAGTTTCTGCAATTTCTTAAAGGCAAATTTTTTCAGGAAAAAAAAAAATATTGAATTTTTACCTTTTTTAACTTTGGAAAACAGATATTATATTATAACTTACCAGATATTCTACTAATAATGACCAAATTAAGGTATAAGAACTCAAATGTAATTCAGGGTAGTCTTTACGAGGTGTTATCAAAAAGTAAGGTGACTTTTTAAATTTCGCGCGCTCAGTACACTCTAACTCAAAATTTTTTTGTTGTTGTGTTGGTTCACTTGTCACGATCATATGTTTATAGTTTTAACCATATAGCAGTTGTTGTTTTTATGTGAGAGGCATAAAAGTTGGACGTGTTTTGTTTACTAGGCGATTTTTTGTGGTTAAAAGTAATGGAGCAGAGTTTGTATTAATTTTTGCGTAAAATATTGTATTAACTGCTCAGAAACTCTTGAAATGTTGACAGTAGCGTACGGACAGTCAACTTTAAGCAAAAAAAATGTTTATAGGTGGTATAAATTATTCCAAGAGGGCCGAGAAAATGTTAATGATTAACCTCGCTCCGGGCGACCTAGCACGTCAAAAACAGACGAAAATGTTAAAAAAGTTAAAGAAATTGTGTTGAAAAATCGTCGAATCACGATAAGGGAAATAGCGGATGATCTTGGCTTATCGTTTGGCTCAAGCCAATCAATTTTAACGGATGTTTTGGGTATGAAACGTGTGTCATCGAAATTCGTTCCAAAATTGCTTAATTTTGATCAAAAGCAGCATCGCATGAACATTGCCCAAGACATGTTAAACGACGTCAATGATGATCCTGATATGCTCAAAAGGGTTATAACTGGTGACGAATCATGGGTATACGAGTATGGTTATGACATCGAAACCAAAGCCCAATCATCCCAATCGAAGTTTCACGGAGAGCCAAGACCGAAAAAGGCACGCCAAGTTCGTTCGAATGTGAGGGTTTTGATCACAGTTTTCTTTGATTACCATGGCGTTGTGCATTAAGAATTTCTACCACAAGGTCGTACGGTAAACAAGGAACACGTATTATCGTATTATCTTGGAGTTATGCGGCGTTTGCGTGAATCTATAAGAAAAAAAACGGCCGGAAGTGTGGAAAGAAAATTCATGGATTTTGCAACATGATAATGCACCTGCGCACAAGTCGTTATTAGTCAGTAGTTATTTGGCCAAAAATAGTACTTCTAGCATGCCTCAGCCACCGTATTCACCAGACGTGGTCCCCTGCGACTTTTTTCTCTTTCCAAAGTTGAAAATGCCCATGAAAGGACGAAGATTTGCAACGATTGAGGAGATCAGGGCTGCATCGCTGGAGGAGCTCAAGGCAATACCAAAATGTGCGTTTCAGAAGTGCTTTGACGACTGGAAAAAGCGCTGGCACAAGTGCATTGTATCAGAGGGGGATTATTTTGAAGGGGATAAAATAAATTTGGATGATTAAATAAATATATTTTTTTTAAAATGAAAAGTCACCTTATTTTTTGATCACACCTCGTACATTTACCCCGCCCTTGTTTACATTTACCCCATAGATTTAAAAATACTGGGGTAGATGGGAACATCTTACTTTCGTCTCCTAAGTGCTAGAAGTTCGCGTATGGGGTTAAAGTAAACAGCTATGAATTTCCTTTTCAGGTTGAGGTTCTTTTCACGACAAAATTTTCCAACGAAATTCGAAAGCCAGCTGCAAAAGATTGCACATGCACTGGTGTCGCGACATTTCATATTCTGATTTTTTATTTGTCTGGATTCCGACAGTTTGTTTTAAAATGTTGAAATTACGGTCGTTTACATTTGTCCCATGTTTAAATTTACTCCAACTGACCCTACTATATACGAGGGCGGGTCAATAAGTCCGTGACTTTTTGAATTTCTGACCTCTTTACTGAAACAACAACACTGCTCCTGTCAACAGGCATCTGTCAGTTGACTCCTGTCAAAATTTAAACTTGCTGCGTCAGCTAGTTTGTGTTTGACAGCTATTTTTATCAGACTACTCACTAATTTGAGGAGAAAATGGAAAAAAGTGAGTTTCGTGTACTTATTAAGCATTATTTCTTGCGAAAAAAAACCATTACCGAGACCAAGGCTGAGCTTGATAAATACTATGGGGACTCTGCACCATCGATTTCAATGGTAAAAAAGTGGTTTACTGAATTTCGTTGTGACCGTACAAGCACTGAAGATGCCGAACGTCCTGGACGCCCAGTTGAGGTCTCTACACCCGAAACAATCGAAAAAATTCACGATATGGTGTTGGCCGACCGAAGATTGAAAGTGCGAGAGATTGTTGAAGCCGTAGGGATCTCGCATGGCTCAGTGGTTTCAATTTTGAATGATCACTTGGGCATGAGAAAGCTTTCCGCAAGATGGGTGCCGCGTTTGCTCACAGTCGACCACAAACACATGTGCAGTTGCCATGGCAAAAATCCATGAATTGGGCTAGGAATTGCTCCCTCATCCACCCTATTCTCCAGATTTGGCTCCGAGCGACTACTTCTTGTTCCCAAACCTGAAGAAATGGCTTGGTGGAAAAAGATTTGACTCCAATGATGAAGTCATCTCGCAAACAAAGGCCTATTTTGAGGACCTCGACAAATCATTTTTTTTGGAAGGGATAAAAAAATTGGAGAAGCGTTGGACAAAGTGTATAGAGCTCAAGGGAGACTACGTTGAAAAATAAAATTATTTTTTTATCAAAAAATCTGTGTTTTAATCCAAAAGTCACGGACTTATTGACCCGCCCTCGTATGTAGGTACACACTGTTTTCGGCGATCGTCCAGTGTTATTCTATTCCATAATGAAATAAATCAAATGTTTCTTTGTTTTCGAGTAAAATTATTGGTCTTTAATTTTATCGTAAGCGCCACAAACTTTTTCACAAATTTGAGAGCATGACAGCGAAAATATCACAAACAACAAAAACTGCTTTCATTCCTTGCGAAAAATATATCACTTAACGTAATCGAATTCTATTGGCCCAAACATGATTAAAACAAGAAATCGCCCTTTTGCTATAATACGAGTATGCAGAAAAAAACAAAAAAAAAACCTTTCCTGTAAAATTAATCATTTGTTGCTTACGATAAATTTGCGCAAAGGGTTCCAAATATTAATTTCTGATAAAGGCTGTCATTTTCATACACATATATTCTAAGACACAGCTCTTGTCGTTTAATCAGTTTCTTTACTCATTTCCTTGGCAAAGTCATACACTCAGTTGCGTAACATGTGGATTAAAATTCAGAATGGAATGGAAACCCAAAACAGGTTCTGTTACTTTGTTTCCACTCATCAATCACTCATCCAGTCATTTTAACTCCATCCTCAGAGATTAATAACATCTTTCTTTGCTCGCGAGAAATGAGAGCTCGCCACCTAGGCGGTCAAAGTGGATACCAAAAAATATCGCTTGATGATAGTACTATTAGTTTCATATACAATGCTAGAACCATGGGCTCTGGTGGTGGTAAATTTCTTGATGTAGAGTTTATTTGGGGTTGTTGTTGGGAAGTCATTGGTGGTTTTTGGTGGTTTTGTTGATGTGAAACAAAGGAGATTTTGTTGGAAAGGAAATGTATTTTGGAAGGGCATATTGTGTTGTTGTTGAAAAGGGATTAGGGGTTGTCGTCCGAAAGAATGCTGGAAAGGCATTCTCATTTGCTGGAAAATCGGTCTAAATAAATTTGGTTGTTGTGGAATTTGAACATTAGATTAGGAAACTCTAGTTCCTAAGGAATGATTTGGTCGAGTTTGTCACTGAACAGATTTGTTTGCTACCTCGGCTTTAGCGTTAAATATATTTTGTTCCTTTATGCAATAAGAGAACGCATCCGAAAGGGAGATTGGTTTCATCGCTCTTATTGTAGAACCTAATGGTTCTCGGTGGCCAATCAAAAACGAGTTGAGACACATTTCTAAGTACAAATTATTTTTAGCTTTGATAACGTCTTTATTGGATTCATGGACGGCTACATGGTTTCCAATAGTTGCGAAAATTTCGATTACTTTGCTATAAAAGTGTTCGATCGACTGTGATCCTTGACGAAGACCGTGTAGGTCTCGAATAACAGAAGTTTCGTTTCGCTTATCTGAGTAATGCAATACTAGATTTGTTCTTATTGCATTTCAGATAAGGGGTGTGGTACATAGCGAGTATTTCATTGGCAGGGCCAGTTATTTTATTTCTTATGGCTCTTAGTATAATTTTGCCATCTTTAATCCTTAATTGCGTCCGGTACTCGTAAGGCGAGAAATATATCAAAAATTGCGGAGGAAATACTTTGTTCACTATTTGTTGCCATTTTAATTGAATTTAAACCCGAATCAGATTCAGAATCACTATCACTTAAACAATAATTAGAACTAGTATATGATAACTTATTTACGAATAACTGAGATCTTAAATTTAGTGGCTTTTTGGCGATTTTAGGCATTAAAGAAAAGGATTTAAAAGTTTTTGAGAACTTTCCTGATAGTCCATTCTGGTTCTATTGTGCCCGGCCTTGATATTGGTTTGGTTGACAATAATTTCACTATAGTTTAACTTTTTTTTCTTATATCGATTAACCGTCGATATAGTTCAACTTTCAATATTGATAAACCGTCAATATAGTTTCACTTTTTAATGTCTTCAAACCGTCAGTATAGTTCAACTTTTTAATGTCGCTAAACCGTTCACACTCCGTCGACTGCGCCAATTACGTTTGGGAAGTACCCGGACAGGAAAAAAAACAACTTGTTCTTACAGAAGTTTGACCCAAAAGCAAAACTATTTATTTTTTCAAAGGTTTTTATACATAAATTCTGCTGACAGTTTCTACAAAGTGTATGAAAATAAGTGTAACTCGATATTTGCATATCGTGGGACAATTTGGAATAAATGCAATGTTAACAATTAATATCATGAGACAATTTAAAATAAATGAAAAATGCAATATTAACAATTTATATAAAAAAAGAGAATTTGGTCTAGGGTGTATGACTCTTAGCTGAGTGTAACGTAACTCGCGCTTCTCATGCTCTTTCTTCTTCCTCCTGAGAGGCCGGTGATCGTCTCTCCTCTTCCCTTCATAGAGCTCATGAGCAGCTCTGGTCATGCCTGATGGCGTTTTGGCAGTGTTTCCAATGGTCTTTGATGCTTGATGCTTGCGGTATTGGACCTCTTGAGAGATTGAGAAACACTAGATCGGAAAAACTTGGCGAACTCTTGCGATTGTAGCCGTCGAATTTCCTCACACCATTAGCTTGTTTTGGCGTAGTTTGGGATATCCGCAACCGTACCTTGGCTACAACTAGGTAATGGTCCGAGTCGATGTTGGCTCCTCGGAACATACGTCGATCGCAATGCCATCAATCTGGTTGACTGTTGATTAATCAGGAGTTCTCCAAGTCCCCTTGTGTATATCGAGATGTGGGAACCGCGTGCTAGCTACGACAATATTTCGCCCCGCCGCAAAGAGATGGTGTCGTGCAAGCTATATTTTCCGATCGTTCTTGGTGTCGTCATCTTTCTCCTCTGTGGGAGCATGCGCGCATATAAGGCTAATTTTGGCGAATTTAGCCTTGATATGGATTGCTACGAGGCGCTCGCTCACATGCCCAAAGCTCAGGACTTCTTGTCTTAGTCTGACTCCGAGAACAAATCCGCAACTAAATAAGCGCTGCTTTTGCCGTCGATAGTAATAGTCGTAATAGATGTCGCAGTTTTTCATCAGATTTTCCAATCGACTGTTTTTCAAGTTCAGTTTTGTGTAACTCAATCGACAAAAGATTGTATTATTGTGAATAAAAATCATAAATACAATTCGTTTTAACAGTTGTTTTCTTATTTATTCATAGCCGCAATAGTTTTGAAATAACTTAATAAAATTAACTCCATCGAATTGTGTTTGGTGATTCAGACGATGAAAATTACAATAATTTTAATTTCGAATTGACCAGACAAAGAAAACCGATAAGAGATGCCTCAAACCAAAAGGTGGATGAAAGGGTGTATTTCGTTCGAAAAATCATATACATATACATATGATTGCAATTTATCTTCTGCAGTTTGGTGAAATATTTTCGTTTGTCTAAATTGACATTCAGAAATCTAAGCTTAAGCCAACTTCTTTTCCAAATAGTTTAAAACTGGATGTTGTATTGGTCACTTGCTTCGCTTTAAATTCATAAACGACGAAAATACGACTTGGAAGCGCTGTTTTATATCTGCTTAACAGATAGCGTATATAAATTGACTTAGCGTTGATCACTGTTATTTTTGTTATAAACATACAAATTACTTTTTAAGCGGGTAGTGGATTTGCAAAAAAAAAAAAAAAACACGACTATTGGTGGGAATAACATTTAAATTACTTTTCAAGCGGATAGCAGATTTGCAAAAAAAAAAAAAAACGACTATTATCATGAGTAGTAAACGAATTGCATTTTTTAACATCTTTGTGAGTAATAAGCGAATTGGTTGTTATTATAAGACATATTACTCATTTGTATTGTAAACCCATCCAAAAATAAGTAGCAGAGTATAAATAATAACAACAGAAAGTAATAATAAAATAGTTTTATTGAAATAACACTTCTCCAGAACATTAGCACGCATGTTAGCTATCTTCGTAAAAAAAAAAACGATCCATCCCAGCTTAAGAGTTCATCATAAAAACTTGGTGGCACAGACATCTCTATGGCGTTAAGTGGTGGTTCATCCGTCGGTTGGTAAACAAACTTAAATTGTTTTGAAAAAATTTTGTAAACGAATGTTTGACGTTTTTGCTAATTCATCGGAAAAATTCATTCGAAACGAAGAAAATATCATTTGAAACCACTGTTTTATAGCAGTTTAATAAATAGCGGACATAAATTGACTTAGCGTTGATCACTATGTTATTGTTGTAATTAACATGCAAATGAAGCAGATATTGACAATTTTTTAAAATGGATAAATTAAAAAAATTAAACTTGTTTCTATTTTAACCGGTTTCAAAATTTCTTTTTAATTTACTTATGTTTTATTATAATATATGTGTATAAATATACTTAATTATATGTTTATTCTATCGTAGTTTCATCATCTGCAATACATGTGTTTTCAACTTCTTCCATATCTTCTTCCTCGCTATCTTTTTTATCAGTCATTTTTTCATATGCGGGCTCCAACGGAGAGATAACTACGCCATCCCACACTGACATTTCCCTGGCAACACTGGTGTTACCCTCTAATCCCAAAATGTGTTTGTAACCCCCATGCGCGAGTACTCTTAGAAGCGTCTGTGCAGTAAGACAACACATGTCTTGTTGCTCTAAGGACATGACTGTGTGAACGCGAATATGACCTGGTTCGCAAGGGTCAGTAATTCCAGCTGATCCTGGAAGAAACAAACCTGCTGATAGTAGCTGAAAGACACGACGAAAAGCCAAGTTAATTGGCAATGCTTGCCGACTTGGATTATTCATAATTGAAAGATGTGCAATTAAATCCAGAGTCCATGGAGAAAGTGGAGAAAATGCATCAAAACGAATTGTCAAGTCCTTTAGAATACGGATTAGTACTTTTATTGACGAATGATGGGCATTTTCCTCAAACCACCTTGTATGTCTTATTGCAGCTAAATGAGCCTGCATTACTTTTTGATCTAAATGTATGTCCGCTTCCAGTTTACGGATATTTTGCGGTAATATTGAAATTAACACCCGAACCTTTGCTTGCCAATTTGCCACATCAAAGCCACGGTTGTGAACTGTTGTTGCAATTTGGTCACCTTTAGTAAGGACTTCCGTTTTCATGACATTTCTTAGATCTGCTTCCACTTTTTTGGCAAGTGCATCGCAAGCTTCTCTTGTAGGTAAGGTTTTCAGGATAACAACTACATCAGCAACGTTGTTTCCGGTAATTAAAGTGCCCTTTTTGAAAGATCCAACCTGTCGAACTTCATCCAGCTGCTACAAAAAAAATTAAAAACAAAATTAAAATTGATGAGAAAAATAGTAACTTGCATTTAAATCATTAAAAAAAAAAATATTTGATAAACACTGAATTTCAATTTTTTTTCAAAATCAAAAATCGCTTTTATAGCTAAGGATTTAAATACGTAACATTAATATTCAGGGGCCCTCATTAAACAGGCCCTTTTACTAATTACGACTTTATATTATTATCCTATTCTCACTCAATTAGTCCTCAAGTTAAATGCTACTGACCTAAATGAACTACATAAACTAAAAGAAAAATTTGGCTAGGCAAAATGAAATGAACTAAAATTCCATTCAAATGACTGTCTCGGAATGCTTGCCAATATGGCATCCTGCCAACCCAATTTTATAATACATTTTCTATGGTCAAGATCCCTATATCACGAAAAGCGCGTCCAATATTGTTCTTGAATGCCTGGATAGTCTCTTTAAAAACAACACCGACTAATTCCGAATTGCTCTAATTGCTTGAATTCCAGACTCAAATGTTAGCGAATAATCTGAGATCTTTATGCAAAATATTTCTCAGTTCAGTGCGACTGATGTTCAATTTCGGCAAAAGCTGCAAAATTCTCTGTTTAGCGCACAGGACGAACACGGGAATATGTTCCGTTATCAATCAGCAAACCAGTCTCATGAATATTCTTCACCTAATTGCGTACACCAACCATTGTTTCGACTGAAATTTCTTTTCAAAATTCGCACTGTATCGGCAACACATTATCAACTTTGGAATTTACTTTGCAATCTTTCCCAACGTTTTTCCCAAGTGCAAAAAGATCCACTTCGTATCGCGAAACTGATTTTTTATAACCGCGTAAGAGATCTCAGTGCCAAAATAACATATGATTCAAAAAGATACCAACAAATACGAGGGCGGGTCAATAAGTCCGTGACTTTTGGATTAAAACACAGATTTTTTGATAAAAAGATAATTTTATTTTTCAACGTAGTCTCCCTTGAGCTCTATACACTTTGTCCAACGCTTCTCCAATTTTTTTATCCCTTCCAAAAAAAATGATTTGTCGAGGTCCTCAAAATAGGCCTTTGTTTGCGAGATGACTTCATCATTGGAGTCAAATCTTTTTCCACCAAGCCATTTCTTCAGGTTTGGGAACAAGAAGTAGTCGCTCGGAGCCAAATCTGGAGAATAGGGTGGATGAGGGAGCAATTCATAGCCCAATTCATGGATTTTTGCCATGGCAACTGCACATGTGTTTGTGGTCGACTGTGAGCAAACGCGGCACCCATCTTGCGGAAAGCTTTCTCATGCCCAAGGGATCATTCAAAATTGAAACCACTGAGCCATGCAAGATCCCTACGGCTTCCACAATCCCTCGCACTTTCAATCTTCGGTCGGCCAACACCATATCGTGAATTTTTTCGATTGTTTCGGGTGTAGAGACCTCAACTGGGCATCCAGGACGTTCGGCATCTTCAGTGCTTGTACGGCCACAACGAAATTCAGTAAACCACTTTTTTACCATTGAAATCGATGGTGCAGAGTCCCCATAGTATTTATCAAGCTTAGCCTTGGTCTCGGTAATGGTTTTTTTTCGCAAGAAATAATGCTTAATAAGCACACGAAATTCACTTTTTTCCATTTTCTCCTCAAATTAGTGAGTAGTCTGATAAAAATAGCTGTCAAACACAAACTATATGACGCAGCAAGTTTAAATTTTGACAGGAGTCAACTGACAGATGCCTGTTGACAGGAGCAGTGTTGCTGTTTCAGTAAAGAGGTCAGAAATTCAAAAAGTCACGGACTTATTGACCCGCCCTCGTAGTCACCCTTTTTCAAAACAAAAATATAAATATAACATTAAAAATTCAAAATTCACCTGAACAAAAATAAAGAACCCTTCATATAAAAACACATTTCTTTTAAGTCAAAGGGTTTGCCATATATTTTTTTTTACTAAAAATTTCAAGAAATTTGAAAATAATTTTTTGCGTTTGGTAAAGGTTTGAAGTAAATGGCAAGAAACTGTTATAATGAAGTTTCTAAACAAAAAAATAATATTGATTATAAAAAAGGATTATCGAGGCATGAGATAAGTGATAAATATTATTATTATTATTATTGTAAGTTTATTGACAACGAATTAAATTACATTGGCAATAATGGTATATTTAGCTTGAGCAGCTAGGGCCTTCAGCAGGTTAGACATACTCGTAGTATTATTTTTATATAAGGTTTTCTAAATTGATCGCTGTCATCAGCCTACAGTCCGTTTGATAAGATCATAAGATCGTATACGGCAAAAATTAAAGAACTTATAATAATAAAAAATCAATTGTACTGGTTTATTTTGTTTATTTACTTGAATGCTTTTCAATTAATATGTTGTCCACTCTCCTCCATTATCAATAATTGCTTGGAGTTTTCGAGGCATGCTTTCTACTAATCTTATAGCCCAAATCTTGAGACAAAGATCTCCATAAAACTCGTATTTTTCGTGATAATTGTTTGAGCGTCGAGATCTTCTTTCCTTGGAGCTTTAGCTTCATGAATGCCCAAACATTTTCAATGGGATTTGCATCCGGCGACTGTGATGGCCAATCTAAAACATCGACGTCATTTTCTTGTTTCCAAGCACTGCACAAACGACTGCGATGTTTCGGGTCATTATCTTCTTGCAGTAACCAATTCTCATTTCTTCTTTTAAACCACCTTTGGGTAAATGGTAATAAAGCCATCTTATAAATTTGGGTGCGTTTAAGTTATTTGTAAACATGAACAAATTGCCAAATCCATCCCCAAACGTGCACCTTTGCCGTGTGTTTGACGGTCCGCTGGATTCATTTATTGGATTGTTTACACCAGGTATGAGTGCTAGGAGACCATGCCCAAAAAGAAGCTTCATCCGAAAAAATAACGTTGTTCCAATCTCTGTCCAAATTCTCCTTGGCCCAACTGAGTCGAGTGTTTTTTTGACGGTAGTGGTTTCTTTATTCTGCTTCGAAATTTTACATTATTGACTAGTAAACATCTTCGTATCGTATCATAACACACATTTAGACCCCTTTTACGTAAAATCCTTGTCCTCCACGTAACGAAAGAAGAGGATTTTTTTCAAACACGCGTAGAATCATTTTGTCCTGCTTTTTTGTTGTTTTTGGCGTAGACCCACGATCCGGCAAATCATTCACATTTTTAACTTGCGAATAACGGTGCACCCACTTGCTAACAAATGCTTTTGACTTTTTCATGTATTTAGCAGTATGACACTTTCGGTTTTTTTGAATGCAGAATACTGCTTCATAACGTGATGCAAACGCGACACTCATTTTAAAATACTTCCGACTCTGAGAAAAATTTAACACTGCTTAAATTTTTTTATTCAAAGGATCTTAGCAGAATTTTTTTTTATCTGATAATGCAAATGCCACTTCCAAACCGGTTTGCATAAACGAGTTTTGCCGTATACGATGTTATCAAACGGACTGTATATACATTGTTAACATTTTCGTATGTGATTTTGGATAAAAACCAGAAACATTTTTGTGAGCAATAGTTTCACAAGTTAATAATATTTGTTTACATGAAAAGAGATGACTTATAGCATGACTCATAGTATATGAGTCTAATAGTACTGTCATCAAACGATTTTTTTTCTTTCTCCCGACGCCTAGAGGGCGACGAGTGAAATCTCAGCAAATATGGAACATATTTTCACTCTCTTATTCTCTCTGAGAATGAAGCGAAAACTCATATAATGAGTGGAAACAATGAAATGAAACTCCGAAATTTTCTTTTTCGATAGTTTTAAAATTTCTCCCTTTGGGCATCCAATGTAAAATGAAACAGTTTGCTTCCAATTTTTACTCAAACCTCTAAGGGTTAAGACCATTACTTTAGAAGCTACGGTGGCGCATCTACCCGATTCCCCAAAATCAGTAAATCCGTATAAAAAATCATTTTTGTTGTTATGATCAAGTTCGGGCTTAGTTGCCATTTCATCGAAAATTAAAGCACACCTTTTGTCGATGATCGACATCGTTTCGCCCTTACTATTCAAAAGAAGTTTTATTTGATTTGAAACCTCAGCAGGTAAACTTAACGATGTATGCCATCTGTATATTGTACTTACCGATGGTAAATTAAATCCAGTGTTCAACATATAAGTGTACGGTATAACGAGGGTGACTTATGTGCTTTGTCTTTATGAAACAGCTGCATATGGACGAACGTCTTTACGTCAGTTTGCTTGTCTTGCAATTGCAAATCTACATTTTTCTCCAATTTGTATTCCCTGTCAACTTTAAGCCATTTAGGAATATCAAAAATATATCTGGCTATTGAATGAACAGTTTCCATGCCTGATAGACGGTTGACACGGAGTTCGGGAGAAGGAAACTGGGGAGGAATAACGTCTAAGTTACTATTTAAAGTAGGTAAGGAGAAATTTATTATATATGTTAAGGGTTAATAACTCTATTAACGGAAACTGAGGGTAAACAACTCGCAATAGCTTCACTACCACTTTGAATAATAGGTGTATTGTCGCTTGGATTGACATTTGCGGGCTTGGTTCGTGGTACATTGTTCATAATTCTATAGCAAAAATTATCGACATATGTATCAGAACAACTGCAAACAGATACCGATGATATTGGGACTGCAGCTCTAGATAAACATTTTCGAAGCGATTCTATTATTACGCCTTTGGCATAAAAATGCATTTCGCAAATAAAAAAAAATTTATGAACTTCATTGAGCATGTATCTTGTATGGTCGTTAGGAAGCTTAAAAAATAACTCCGTCAACAGAGCTACTTGAAAACATGTGGATGAACGGGGTAGGAACGTGGCAAGTAATATCGGAGTGGAAATCTGTTGTTTTCTTTTGAGTTGACTTACATTTATTTGAATGAAGAGAATTAAATATTTTGCCTCGCTCACGGCGTTAGTTGTTTCTCGCGGCATTAGAGGAGCAACCATCGATTTTTTCAAGTGATAGTACTATTAATTTCATATGCAATGCTTATAAAAAGTATATGGTTTTCGCTGCATAATTGGTAGAGCGGGGGCGTTTCGTTAGTGATGAGATGTTTGTGGGTCATGGTGGTATGACCCAATATAAAAAATATATTTTTATCTTTTTATGTGAATATCTCCAGGGTAGTATGATTTTTCAGCATTCGGTTTAATTGTTTGTAAATGTGTTGATAGTTTGGCCAGTTTGTTTTTCTCTGGTATTTCCAAGCCTTCAGTAGACATATTTTTATGTCTTTTTGTTATAGGCGAAGAAAGTTGTAAGAGGTTCTTTTAAAGCCGATTTAGCAACAGCGTCTGCAACTTTGTTTCCAATAATTCCGCTCTGCCCTGGGTCCCAGCAAATTTTTAGTTTTCCACTCCTAGATATGAGTTTGTCACGGATGTATTCGACGATTTCACTAAAAGTTCCAAGGCGGACAGGATGTCGAATTAAAGTTGTGAATGACAATCTGAATCTCAAGGTCTTTTGCGGATGTAAGAGCAGATACTAATGCCTATTGAAGTCTTGGGGTTTTCTGCCTTTTTAGAATTTTTCGGACGTCGTTGTGAATGGGTGACATTCTGGAAGAATTTAATTTAGAAAGGTATTCAATTCTTTCTGTAATATATGGCCATCTAACGTCAGTTAGGAGGTTTCGAATTGGAGTTGTACGAAATGACCTCATGCCGCTCCTGATGGCTGCATGGTACGTTGTTGTGATGAGTTGAGTTGATGATTTCGATCATTTAGCATATATTGCTAAACCATAGTCGATCTTAGATAAAATTACAGATTTTTTATTACGTTAACGATAGTTAATAGATAGGAAAGATATTTTATAAGGTCAACTCTAGTGTAAAGGCTCTTTTTCAACTTGGTACAATGATTTTTAAAAGTAAACTTGGAATCGAATATAGCCCCAAGTATTTGGACATATTAGAAGGGTTTTTGTTCGGTTTAGGTATGGGAACAATATTGGCCACTTTCCATGTATGTGGAATTATACCATGGTTTAATATTTGGTTGTATAAATTCAATAACCTCTTTATAAAGGTTGCGGAACTGTGTTTAATCATGGCATAGGAAATCCGATCAAATCCAGGTGTTGTTCCTTTCACTAAGTATAAACAGCTTTCTGATTCTGTCATATTTAAACGACGTTCAATTAGAGCTGCGGAAGGATTGATTGGATAAGATGGGTTTACCTGGTTTATTACTGATTGCTTTTCTATTATGAAAGTGGGATGGATATAAAAATCATCGCTGGACTGTTCCCATGTTTTCGCAAAAAATTTTACAACTTTCCGTGAACAGGTAATATTTTTCGTTCTTCTTATCCTTTTATTAACCCTTTCCTCGTTATACGAACTTATGCATAACGAGTTTCCCATTTTTACTGTATCGCTGCTGCTCCGCTTATGGGGTTGGCTAATGTCGCAGACCGCACAACGCGTCTACATAATGCTCGGTCCTGGATCGCTTCAGTGGTTAACCCCTGGCGTTGTTGCGCATTTGCCATCTGAGAAATCCAGGAATTCTTTTTCCGACCACGTTTTCTTACAGTGGGAATGACCGTAGTTGATAGTGCCTTTTTAACCGGATTTTCCGCAGATCTTCTTTGAACGTGGCAATACCAGCTTATTCTATTCGCCTCAACCTGTTCGGTTACCGAATTCTTTATATGTACACTTCCTCTTATACGCGTACATCTAATGCAATCGCGTTTAGTGACTCCACTAGACATCCTTAACATTTTCATTTCCGCTGCCGTCATTTTGTTTTTAAACGCTTCGTACATTGTCCGGCACTGTGAACCGTATATAAGAGCTGGTCTAACAACCATGGTGTAGAGTTTCCCCTTTAATTTAAGTGGAAATTTTCGGTCGCAGAAAATTCCCGAATTTCCCCGCCATTTCATCCACCCCACACTCACTCTGTGGTTTACGTCGTCGTCACATTTCGCTTCCATGTTAACGATTGATCCTAAGTACTTAATGATAGTGCTTTTCGGAAGAACTATTCCGTCTAACATTATATCCGGAACAGGTCGCAACGGATGCGCAAATGGGCACGTCAAATGCTCCGCTTTGAACGACTTATTTTAAACCCATTTCTCTCTAGCGCATTTCTCCATGAATCTAAGGCATTCTGTAAATCTTCGACGATATCGCTAAGTATAACTGCGTCGTCAGCGAAGAGAATTGGCGTTACATTTGCTTCGCGCATGCAGTCTTTTAAAAGATAGTCGAGTACTACGTTAAAGAGGAAAGGGTTAAGTACGCTTCCTTGATGCACTCCGACATTAACTGGAAATTCTCTCGTTAGTCCAGCAGAGCTTTTAACTGCAGTTTTCACGTTTCCATACGTGTCTTGTATTATTCTAACATACGTTTCCGGTACGTTTTGAGAGCTCAGCGCGGCCCATATGAGGTCGATAAATACCATGTGTAAATCCTTAGACGAATCTCGATGCTTTTCCATTATTATTCGTAGGCTTTGGATAGCGTCCACCGTCGATCTTCCTTCAACAAATCCACACTGGATATTATCGAGCTTTATTATTTGCCGAAGACGTTCGTTTAAGACTCTTTCGACCATTTTCATTGTGTGTGGCATAAGCTTGATTGAACGGTAGTTGTTGCATTCTCGAGTGTCGCCTTTTCCTTTGTATAATGGAACCAAGAAGCTACTTCTCCATTGATAAGGCATAGGTTGTCCACATTTTAATTTATTTAAAAGTTTCGATAGCCATTCGCTGCCCATTCCCTCCATCTTCGACCAAAATTCTGATGGAATGCTGTCTGATCCCGACGCTTTCCCTCGCTACATTTTTTCGATTGGTATACTTATTTCTTTGATTGAAAAGTCCGAAACTTCCTCCTCGAATAGACCAGCTGCCGGCACGATATCACGTGGAAACTGTTTGTTAAGCAATTCCTTGCAGTATTCAAGCCACCGGTCACAAATTTCCTTTTCATTTGTTAATAAGCCACCGTCTGCATTTTTTATGTATTTCGGCGAGGTTATTTCCATCGAATTTTTTCGCCTCTGTGCAGCGAGCGCCTCGTAGCAATCCGCATCAAGGCTAAACTCGCCAACATTAGCCTTATATGCGCGCATTCCCCCACAGAGGAGAAAGATGACGACACCAAGGATGCCTTCTATGAGCTCCTTAACAAGACCTACGAGCAATGCTCTAGCTATGACATTAAAATTGTCCTCGGTGATTTTAATGCATAGCTACGAAGAGAGGGTATCTTTGGTGGAACAATCGGAAAATATAGCCTGCACAAAACCACCTCCGATAACGGATTCAGGCTAATCGACTTTGCGACGGGGCGAAACATTGTCGTGGCTAGCACGCGGTTCCCACATCTCGACATACACAAGGGGACTTGCAGAACTCCTGATCAATCAACAGTCAACCAGATTGTTCACATTGCGATCGGCGCAAGACACTCCTCCAGTATTATGGATGTCCGTACGTTCCAAGGAGCCAACATCGACTCGGACCATTACCTTGTTGTAGCCAAGGTACCTACGGTTGCGGATATCCCAAACTACGCCAAGACTAACTAATGCTGTGAGAAAATTCGACGTTAGACGGCTACAATCGCAAGAGATCGCCAAGTCCTTTTCCTATCGAATTTCTCTTAATCTCTTAAGAGGTCCAATGCCGCCAGCATCAAGCATCGAAGACCATTGGAAACACTGCCTAAACGCCATCATTGATGCCGCTTCTGATGTGCAAGATACATATAAAGCGGCACTGCTTAGAAAGACCAGAGCTGCTCATGAGCTCTATGAGCGGAAGAGGAGAGACGAACACGGGCTTCTCAGGAGTAAGAATAAAGAGAAAGAGAAGCGCGCGATCGAGGAAATTGAGAGATGCTACTCCTGGCATGAGGTTCGGAAGTTTTACCAAAAGGTAGAGATGAACAAGGGAACATCGTAGTAGAATCGCAGTCGATGCTGAGGATTTGGAAAGACCATTTCTGCAGACTGTATAACGGCGATGACGGACCAAATACCGCTGTCAGGCAGAATCAACCTTTCAACTTGGACGATGATGACCAACAATTCCGTCCACCCGACCTGGATGAAGTGAAGATAGCTTTATTGAAGCTTAAGTCCAACACAGCTGCTGGAGCGGATGGCCTGACTGCCGAGCTCTTCAAAGCGGCAGGCGATGACTTGGTAAAGAGCACACACCAACTCATCTGTAAAATATGGTCGGACGAGAGTATGCCCCATGAATGGAACCTCAGCATTGTTTGTCCGATTCTCAAGGAAGGAGACCCTCTGAACTTCGCCAACTACAGAGGCATCAGTCTCCTTAACATCGCATATAAGATCTTATCCGCCTTATTGTGTGAACGCCTGAAGCCGTTCGTCAACAACCTGATAGGTCCATATCAGTGTGGCTTCAGGGCAGGAAAGTTCACCATCGACTACGGCAGATCTTGGAGAAGACCCATGAGCTTCAGATCGATACACACCAGCTATTCATCGATTTTAAGGTCGCGAAAAACAACATCTATAGAGACTAGCTTTACAGAGCTATGCCTAATTTCGGGATCCCCGCCAAAATCGTCCGTCTGTGCAGGATGACGATGGAGAATGCACGCTGCTCAATCAAGGTCGGTAAAGATCTCACCGAGACCTTTGATGTCCAGAAAGGATTAAGACAAGGCGATGCGTTGTCATGCGATTTCTTCAACATCGTACTTGAAAGAATAGTGCAAAACTCACGATCAAACACAAGAGGCACTATCTTTCAAAAGTCCGTCCATTTACTCGCATACGCCGACGATATTGACATAATCGGGAGAAAACAGCGTGATGTCAGTGGCGTTTTCGCGAGTATTGAAACGGAAGCGGCGAAAATGGGTTTAGCGGTCAATGAGGGCAAGACCAAGTATATGCTGTCAAGCAAAAAGGACAACCAACACCGACGTCTCGGGCAGAACGTCACGATATAACTTTGAGGTAGTTAAGGACTTTGTCCACCTAGGCTCCGATATAAATACAGACAACGACACCAGCGCTGAGATCAAGCGAAGAAAAACTCTTGCCAACCGCTGTTTCTTTGGGTTAAGAAGGCAATTGAGTAGCAAAACCCTCTCTCGGACAAAAAAAGTCACCCTTTATAGGACCTTAATAATCCCGGTCCTGCTCTATGGCGCAGAGGCATGGATATTATCACAAATGGATGAGGGTGTTCTTGGTTACTTCAAGAGAAACATTCTTCGGGCGATCTTCGGTCCGGTCTGCATTAACGGTGAGTGGAGGAGGAGATACAACGACGAACTGTACGGACTGTACAGCGACATGGACCTAGCCAGAAGAGTGAGGATCCAAAGACTGAGATGACTGGGTCATGTAGAGCGCATGGACACCAATGCTCCGGTCTGAAAAGTCTTCGAATCCGCTCCCGAGGGACAGCGCAGTAGAGGAAGGCCAAGACTCAGGTGGCGCACGCAAGTGGAATAGGACCTCAGCCAACTTAGCGTGCGAAACTGGAGGCAGCTAGCCAGGGATCGAGTTGGCTGGAGAAGCTTGTTGACTGAGGCCCAGGTCCACCCCGGACTGTAGCACCACCTAAGGTAAATAAGTGCAGCGAGCTTAAAAATATTTGGCACTTTAGTATTGTACGACGTTTGAACTTCTTGTATAGCTTGTCTTCTATCTGCCGATCGTGAGGATATTTCTTCCAACTCCGGGTACAGGTTTTCCGCTGCTGCCGCTTGAGTTTGAGCCAGGACTTTCTTTGCAATCTTTTTAAGACGCTCGTATTCAAGAGCCAGTCGAGCTTTTTCGATATCGTCGCTCCGATCGCATTTTTCCACGCTTGAAATGCATTCTTCTTAGCGGCCACAGCTCGTTTGGTTTCGTCATTCCACCACCATGTTTCCTTGCCGACGTGATGGTATTTCGATATAGTCCCCAGATGGGACTTTGCGAGTGTTATGCATTCCTCGTGCATGCTGTTCCACATTTCTTGCGGGCTAAGCGAGTCTGCTACACCATTTATATTTTGAAGTACTTCTTTAGCCAGTGCGATAAATCTTGCGCTTCGTTCCTTCGATAGATTATACCACCGGATTTTTGGCTTTCCAAACGATGCCCGTGTTTTCGGTGGTTCCGCTGTGAAAAATTCTGTAATGAGCAGACGATGTTGGCTTACTAGCGACTCTCCAAGTATTACTTTACAGTCCTTAACACGGTTTCTCATCGATATTTTGCAGAGGTGATAATCTATTTGCGTTTCGTGGCCTCCGCTGCTACAGGTGATAAGATGTCGTTGATGTTTAATAAACATTGTATTTAAGACGGTTAAGCCGTAAGCCCTACACGCTACAAGGATGTGTTCGCCAGCTGAATTTCTAGTTCCAAAGCCTTTACCGCCATGGCAGTCCTCATAGTCAATGTTTGTTTCTCCGATGTGGCCATTTAAATCTCCGCCTACGAAGAGCATCTCATCGATAGGTATATTTCTATTTACTATATTTCAAAATTTATCTTTTTCTGATTGGTCGCATCCATTTTGTGGAATGTACGCGCTAAAAATGTTCCACGTTTCATTGTGTATGACGAATTTTACACTCATTAAGCGGTCGCTTATTTTCAAAATACCTACGATATTGCTTAGAAGATCCGCTGCAACAACGATACCAACACCGTTTCGTCCATTGACCGTTCCATGGTAGAACATCTTAGATGCCTTAGTTTTTAAATCAAGAAAACGCGCGCTTTATTTCCTGTATTACACCACTTCGTTTCCTGTACGCACAGGATTTGTAGAGTTCTGCGACGCATAATCGCTTCCAGTTCTAAACTTTTTGAAGTCATCGATCCGAGGTTCCGACTTGCAAACCGAAGTTTAGGAAAATATTTTGGAAACTTCATTTTGCCCACACCCGGAATCCCTCGAGCTCTGAAACAAGCACTTCTGCTTGCTCTGGGATCACCCGAGTGCGTTGCAAGCGTGGTGCCCAGCGGGGTAGTGCTATTAATTGCGATCATTTCCATGAAGTGTATCTTAATAATAATATTCTTTGTTATATTCTTGATAACTTTGATTGAGTTAGGCACATAGTTTCCAGTGAGGTTTTTTATATCAGTCCCCTTTTTCGATGTGAAGTTTAGATTGATGCTCGAGGTGAACTTGGAAAACTTGAAATTTTTTCTGCTTCTGCAGCTTTACGAAACTTTGCGTTTATTTAACGGTATGAAACAAGGTTATTGACAGTAGGATGCTTTTAAAAGTCTCCAGGCTCTTTGTTTAGTTTGGTGAGGTCACCTAGTTCTTTGTTCCACCAGAACAACCTTTTTGTAAGTCTTGTTTCTTGACTGTGGGACAGACAGCCCTGCTTTCTGCGGATCTAATACATTTTTGTATAGTGGCAGCTTTTTTTTTTATTCATTTTCTTAAATTACAAAAATTTATAAGTACTTCAAATGCAAGCTAGTTTCTGGCATTTTTGAAATTAAAAAAAGGCATCATTCTGTAGCACTTGAGTGACTAGAGGCGAATGATCCTTCTATTAATTTTTATTGATTAATTTCATGTCATGTGGGGTATGTATATTAAACAAAAATTTTGGGGCCAAAACTTTTTTCATCTTTATTAGTTGGTTGTTTCAAATTAAATTCAAAGGAAAGTATATTGCTTTTGAAGAATATCCTTTCACAGTCATTGACTCAAGGGAATACTTCGCTAACCACACAAATGCTCTCAAAAAACACCTCCGCTCATTCCTCAGACATTTCTGTTACTTGAGTACAGTGTTCTCAACTAAGTTTCTTACTAATATCTATTATGGTTGTTGAGGAATCTGGCAGCATTGGTTTTCCTCAATACTAGATGGCACGAATGATTCACAAAAAAAGATGTGGTTCTCGAAAGCAATATTTCAGATATTTTGTTTCCTTTTCTATTAGGACAGTCAATGTGGCGGCCAAATTAACACAATTCAGGTTTTTTAATAAAGTTGTGATCGCCATACGTCTTGTAGTATAATTTTTCCGTAAATGAAGAAGTTCGCGAGTAGTCCCAAGGGGTCAAAAATTGTCATTAGTGTACGAAGTAGTTCTCGCTTCGTTGGACGTCTACCTCCGGATAGCAAATCCTTATTTTGGGCGTTCACCTTTATTTTGTGGATGTACACCACCGCATACCCAGTACCTTCTCAACGTCAGATTCTGCACCGATATTCAAATTAACCTCGTCCTTGGCGTTTTCTTCCATAGCGCTTATAACGGCCCTTGAGTTTGACATCCAGTTTCGTATTTCGAACCCAGCTCATAAGTGAATCTCTTTGACATCCTTTGCTAGTTGGATTGTTTCATCTTCGGTTTCCACGCTGTCCAGGAAATCATCGACGTAATGGCTTTGGGTGATAGCTACCGCTGCTCTAGGGAGTTTTCCGGCGAATTGTCCAGCGTTCAAATTTTTCACCGAATGTCATCACAGTCATCACATATTCATCTGGTTCTCGTGATGACTCGTTGCGCCAGAGAAACCGCTGAGAGTCCTGATCGGCTTCACGGATCAAGACCTGGTGGAACATCTCACGGATGTCCCCGCAAATTGCAACCTTTCTTTCCCGAAATCTAGCAAGCACTGACGTAAGTGATGTCAGTTGGTCGGGTCCTTTAAGCAGGAGAGTTTAGTGAAACTCTGTGCGATCGCGCTGCAGCATCCCACACTATTCTCACCTTCCCTGGTTTGTTGGAGTTTATGACGGGAAACACTGGGAGATACCAGGTACGTGAGCTGCGTCGTCTTGCCTCATCAGCTGACAATTTTCGGATGTAGCCACTGGACAGGTAGTAGCCAATTTTCGCATCAAGTATAGACCTCAATCCTGAATCGCGCATCATTCTTATTTAAATGCACACTAATCGTCGCATAGCCATCTCTCGGCTGTCAGGTAGTTGGATTTCGTCGAACCGCCAGAGAAGACCTGTCTCAAAGCGATTTTGTTTCCGCTCAGTTGTAAGATGAAGTAGATCCTGAGCACGTTGATCATCGCGGGAAACGAGGACGTTTTGCGGTTGAGCAGTACCGAGACTTTCTAAGGCAAAGAAATCTTTTACCATTTGTTGTAGATCATTATCAGCTTTGCTATTACAGTCGCACATATGCATGCTGTGGTGAGCTACAGGACTCATAGCAGCAACTGACGAACTTGCATCATGGGGGCCATATACGACCCATCCCAAACGAGTCTTTGATGCAAATGGCTGGTGATTAGGTCCCTCAATAGATTTCGTGGCAAATCCGAGCCTCATGTTGTCAAGCCCAATTAGGATCCGGGGTCGGATTGCGTCATAGGACGTCGCTGGAATATTCTTCAAATGTGGATACAAGTTTATCATCTCATCCATCATCAATGACTGTGTCGGTAGCTCGAGAGATTCTACAGTTCGAACGTTTTTTAAACAGTCCTTTTTTGCATGATTACCAATCCCAGATATGTTAACATCGAGCTGTTTGGTGTTATCTTCAAAACGGTGGGTGTTAGCTGTCCACTTCAAGCATAAAGGATGTGGTACACTGTCAAGGTTAAGCTCCACGGCAACTTCCTGGTCCATCAACGTCAACGACGATCCGTCATTGAGGAACGCGTAGGTATGCACTGCCGCGTCCTTCCCATGAAGTACGACTGAAACGTAGCGATATAGAACAGTTGGATTACTGACCTTGTTGTGGTGGTGTACAACTTCCGATATCTGCGGGTCTGGTTTCGTAAGAGGTGACGGTTTCGATGGATTGTGAAGCAGTCTATGATGCTTGAAGCTACATCCATTAATCCCACAACATGTCTTTGATCGACAGCCACGATTGGAATGTGACTTGGGACATTTGTGACAAAGACGATATTCCTTTACGTTCGCCCATCAGAAGCTGTAACTTAGCTCTGAAAAGGCACGGCAGTCTGCAACTGTCCGTTTGTAAGGTGCCGTAACTCTGTTTGTGTGTGCGCATCCTATTGTCAGTGCTGCTTGTAGTCGGGTTTTGGGATTTGGGGTCTTCTGGATATTCCTCAGTGTGCGTGTGTAGATAACCTCGGTCTCTTGAGTGGCGTGCGCTCGTGTTTGCTGATGACACTGTTGGAATCGTCACACAATTTGCTGCACCAGCGATTTGATACAGCCACTCATTGAAGTCTGACAGTGTGCAGTAATCGAGTGACTGGCGGCAGGCAGCTTCTCAACGAGTTCTTGGAGCAGTGTTGGATTACACATGTGTGACATATGTCCCGAAGCCTCTATTGTAGCGCAGAGATTTTGCACGGCTAGAGAAAACTTCACAATGCTGTCTAACCTTCCTTCCTTCGGCGAGGGCGTAGAGTGAATTTTCTGTTACAACTGCAGGGATGAAGATCTCGTGAAATACTATGACGAGCAGCTAGTTGGCTTTTGCTGAGTAATGCAGAGATGTGAAATTGCGGTGTGATGTTGAAATCTTGTTCAGGTCCTGTTGGTAAAGCTGAATAGGTGTTGTTGAAAGGGGTATGAGGATCTCGGCGGTATGGATTGGGCTTGTGGCGGCGGTGGATGCGTTTGCAATCGCAGGTGTTGGGGATGCATTTCTACAGTTGTCTGTTGAGCTGGCAGGGTTCGCATTGTACACCTTGTAGATTGCGTTGTTGGTATCAACATAGACTCCGATTGTAAATGCTGCCTAGGGTGATCCTCTGGAGATTTGTGCAACTCTATCGGTCGCCGATGCTGTGTTTGCAGCTGTTGTTGTAGCGCCCTTTGTTGCGTCTGTGGTGATAGTGTTGCTGAAACAGTTTCAACGAGCTTCAACTTGTCAACATTTTGTGTTTGATCCTGATTGCCCTGCAAGGAAGGTTGTAGGTTAATGTGAGTTAAAACAGCATTCGACGAGCCCTGAATACATGCGGTCGAGTGTTTTCGCGTCGAGTTGCATGCGTCCTCCAACCAAGTACGCATTACTGCGTTCTTGTGGACATCTTCAACTTCTGCTTCGTCGCCGTCGATAGAGGAGGTTTCTTCTACTGCTTGTTGTTGTAGCAGCGAATTCTTTCTTTCAAGGTACTGCTGGTCAAACTGCCTCGCTTTTCTTGACGTCTCTCTTGCTGATGCTGTTCTTCTTTGTCGCTTTTGTCTTGTAGCGCACGTTCTTCCTCCAGTCGTTGAAGTTCGATTTGAAGTCGGCGAGTAGACGAAACTTTTGACGACAAAGACCTGGGTTATGGCTCGCCCACGTTGTTCTCCTTTTTTTTCTCTTTTTATCGCGCGCCTGGGCTAATTGTCAAATTGATGTGTACGTCATCGCGTCTGATGGGTGCATCCAGATGTTTTTAGCGCTCACAGTCGAGCTGTCGTAACCTACATATATTTGAATTAAATTACAAAAAAAAAACTTGGCATTATAGCCAAAATAACCACTTAGTACAATAAGCGTTTACTATTTTAGGAAATTTTAGCCTAGCAATAAGATACATTTCAATTCAAGATTGTTGGAAATAAATTGGCTTTGCTAAAATTCGGACTACCTACTTATTTAACAACCTAAAATTTCGTTTGCCTGAAAGAGAAGCACAACTAGAACTATAGTTGAAAACGTCTTACATCTGCAGTTAAAAAATAAGGAAGATTGTGTCAATGCTACTCGCTTATTACACAAACGGGGTAAGTACCACTTGAGTAAGTTTGCTTTTCCTTTCCTTCGCCTTGCGTAACGCCAGTAAATGCAACGTACTCCACCTCCATCCGCTCTATCTGGTGGTCTAGCAACTGAAAATACGATTAGTGCAGAAGACGAATTTTCACTTGCACCTGTAGTTCCGTCTCCATCTTTACAAAACCTTGGTTCTCAAATGAAAGCTAACTTCTTAACAGAAAATGGATCTGCTTCAATAATTCTAACTACTAGGCCCATACCGAAGTCCCAGAACGCGCCTTCAATCAAATACAAAGCCTCGTCACGCAGGAAAATTTCTCTCCAGCTACAACGTTTTGAAGAAGAAAGATTACTTGAAAAGAAGTATTTAGCAAAACAGTATCAACTTCTAGAAGGAGCTACATCTGAAGACGATGACGAATCTGAAGACGTGAATCAGAATAATCAACCGATAGCCTCAAAAGGTCGCGTGATGGACTGGCTACAATGGCAAAAGTCACAAGAGAACTCTAAGCCAGTGGTAAAAGTTTCAAACAACGTTAAAAGGAGTAAGGTAGAAGTAATAAACACCAACTTTCTCAATAACACATGGATTGGGCCCAGAGTTCCACAACAGCACGACAGCACTGTATTGTACACAACTGACCAACATTTTCCTCGAGAAATAACACCAGTTATTGTAAATAATCCTGTAGGTCAACACAGTGGGCTAGAAAATACGTCGCAACGTCTAATAGCTGCACGTCAATCCTTGTCAAAACAACTTCCCAAGTTTAATGGTGATCCCGAAGACTGGGCATTATTTATAAGCACCTTTGAGAATAGAACACGAACTCGTGGATTCTCAGAAGAAGAAAATTTAGGACGTCTTCGCGCTTGTCTAAGGGGAAAGGCACTCGAGGCGGTGCGTAGTCGATTATCGTATCCAGGTCAAGTGCCCAAAATAATGACAACTTTGCAAATGATATTTGGACGCCCTTAAATAATAATAAACACACTATTACATAAACTAAGACACAAGGCACCGCCAAAAGCCGAGAAATTGGATTCAGTTCTGAAGTGTTCACTCGATGTGGAAAATATCGACGCGACAATAGAGATGAGTGGCTGTTCTTCGCACCTTAATAATCCGATCTTACTTCAGGAGTTGGTAAAAAAAAATTACCCCCAACACTTCATTTAAATTGGTTTATATACAAGTAGACTCTTATGACGGCTGACATTGCTCAATTTAGTTCATGGCTGTTTTAAGTCGGTCGTGCAGCGAACGATGTCATATACAGCAATCCTTTATTCCATGAAAAGAAGAAAGACCCATCACATGAAAGATCGTTTGTAAATACCCATGATCAATTGTCAAACAGAAAATGCAAAGTGTGCGAAGAAAGCTGTTCTTCCTTAGCAACGTGTCCAACATTTCTTAGTTGTACAGTACAACAACGCTATTATAACATATTTAATTTTGGATCACTATCATAGAAAGTTTAAACATCAGTACAGCAAAACCATTGTAAACGAAGTTCGTTAGCGCTTCTACATTCCCACTTTACGCGTGATGGTTAAGAAGGTACAACGTCGATGTCAAGAGTGTCGGAATAGAAGAGCAAGACCATGTATTCCTTTAATGGGTGAACTTCCTCCTGCGAGGAACTCTTATCACTTGTCTAACAATTCGAGCGATTCACGTGGAAATTGCACATTCACTTTCTACCAGCGCTTGTATCTTGGCACTGCAACGATTTGCTCCGCGTAGAGGAACGCCGATACAAATATAAACAGACAATGGAAGGAATTTCTGAGGTGCGCGTCGAGAGTTGCAGGCGGCCATAGAACAAATAGATAGCAAAAAACAGGCGGAAGGCATATGTGAAGGCAGGCTCAAGTGGTCATTAATCCCTCCCGCAGCCCCTCATATGGGAGGTTGCTGTGAGAGATTGGTACGATCGGTTAAGCAAACCCTTGCGCAGATCACTCTAACTAGGCAACCCAGTGACGAAATTCTTTTAACTATGATGGCTGGAATCGAAAACATCATAAATACTCGTCCGCTAACATAAGTTCCGGTTACAACAGATGATGACGAGGCCCTTACCCCTAACCATTTTTTAAAGGGATCGAGCGGATCAAAACCCGTGGGGGAAATCCATGATGATGGCCTACTTCTACGACTTAACTGGAAAATGGCAGAACAGTTCAGCAACTCCTTTTGGCGGAGGTGGATTTGAGAATATCTGTCAAACCTTACAAGAAGGACGAAGTGGTTCCAGCTTGTTACACCGATTTGTGTAAACGTGGTTATCATTGTAGATAAAAAGAACGCTAGAAATGTCTGGCCTAAAGGGCGTGTTTTGGAACTTAATGGGGGTCGAGACGGAAAAATAAGAAGTGTGGTTGTCCAGACAGCTTGCGGAATTTACGTGAGACCGACTTCTAAGATAGCGGTGTTGGATGTAGCAGGTTCCAAATACTGTGGTAAGCAGGATCAAAGCTCCCACTTACCAGGGGGGCGTGTTGAGGAATCTGGCAGCATTGATTTTCCTCAAAACTAGATGGCACGAATGATTCACAAAAAAAGATGTCTTTCTCGAAAGCAATATTCCAGATGCTTCCTGTTTTTCTCCTGACCAAAAGCACGAACGCGAGAGCACTTCGAAAGAGTGTTTGGACTTGCTGATGCGGGATCGGGCGGACTTTTCGCGTCGATTGGTAGCTGTTGATGAAACCTGGATCCACTATAACACACCAGAGAACAGAATGAGTGCCCGGCAATGGACTGAAGCTGGCACGAGTGCTCCGAAGCGGCCGAGGGAGGCTCAATGGGTCGGAAAGGTTATGGCTTCGGTTTTCTGGGATTGTCATGGCATACTCTTCGTGGACTACCTTCCTTTCTATTAGGACAGTCAAGCTGTCACAACCTACATATTTTTGAATTAAATTACAAAAAAAAAACTTTTTTGAAGTATAAATTGGTTATTTAAGTTCTACCAAACGTAAGTGAATTATAGCCAACATAACCATTTAGTACAATAAGCGTTTACTATTTTAGGAAATTTTAGCCTAGCAATAAGATACAATTCAATTCAAGATTGTTGGAAATAAATTGGCTTTGCTAAAATTCGGACTACCTACTTATTTAACAATGGTCTATTCCATTCTAAAATGCAATACCGCATAGCTTACTTATTCAAATAAAATTAAGCCACTCTTAACGGAATCTTCCAATTTGGAAGCCAGTTCACTATCACTTGGGCCACGACCCCCCGTGTCTGAAGAAAGAATGAACTAATTACATGAGTGTTGTAATGATGCTAAAATATAAAAAAAAATTACAGTAATAAAAATAAATTTGTTACGAATGTAATATTATTGTTAATGAGAGTGAGAGTCATCGCATGACTGAAAAAATATCTTTTTGGCGCGATTGGAATACCTATACATTCTATATGGAAGCCAAAAAGCAAAAGACGTTAAATATTCCAGGTCAATATGCGATGAGCCAAATTTTAACCTATATAATTAATTCATAAATTACTTTTTAATAATTAATAAAATATGATTTATTTATTTTAATAATGTTTGAATAATGTAAATTTGATATTACTAGATTTTGAAAAGCTTATAAATTATATTTTAAAAATTGCGAAAGCTTACACAGGTGCCAAAATCTCCAGGTGCCACGACAAGGTTATCCAATACACTTTGAACTTTAGATACCAGGTTTGCTATAGTCGTTTGTTCAGTTGGTGTAGGACTCAGATCCTGATTACGTTTTAATAAAGCCTATCAGATAAAAAGTATATATATACTTATAACATAAAAAAAATATTTTAATTAAATAAGAATAAGCAAAACGATAGTGTTTGTAAATTAATAAGCGTAAAACAAAATGGCGACAACCTTACGATTCAAAGTTTTCAGAACATCATTTATGTTATAATATCTAAAATATTAGATTAACTTTTTTCAAAAATAAAATTGTAACATAGGGCCAATCGCAAGAAACGAATAGTGGTACGATCTTATTTTCTGTTAGTCTAATCAAAGCTTACCTCCATATGTCTTTCAATCTATGTCGTTAGCATTTAATTGCGTGTCTTCTGTATGTACACAGAGAAATAATTACTCGTGTGTAGTGGATTTTATCACTGGCCTACAAAATCAAATTGCTTCAGAAAAAGTGCATCAAAAGTGCAGTGTCAAAACAAAATACAAAACACACAACTATCCATCTAAGGGACCATTATGCTAAGTCTTTTAATTATTTTGACGTACAATAAAAAACAGAACAAGTAAAACGAAGTATAAATTTATATATAATATAATATATATATAAATATAATTTTTGTGTCACTGTACTGCTAAGTACATAGAAGACTGTGTACGTAAACAGGTATGTATGTAGCCAAAACAAAATTTCTTTAGTTTGTATGTTTACTTCAATGTAATTATTGGGTCTATAACTTAATTCGTGCGGTTTGCTAAGAGATGGCGTAAAGCAATGAAAGAATTTTTATTCTGTCCTGGACCACAGTCACTATACAGGACAACGTGTTTAATGTCTGATGGAAGGTCTTGAAGGTGTTTTAAAACACATGAAGAAATTTCATTTCCAACGCGATTTCCTATTGCCTCATGCCACATAAAATATACTGGCTGCCCGGTTATACAGCCATGGACAGTTAAATTAAAAGTCCATAATGAACTACGAGTATATAAAATGAAACTGAAGACCTTAAAAAAGGTTTTAAAGATTTGTTGTTCTCAGCGTTTGCTTTGTCTAATTCTTTTGACTTATAAGCAGACTCCGCATATAGGTGGTGATTTTCTTGTTCTTTAATAAGATTCTCACGGTCTTCATCAGAAGCGATATCAATTTTCATTTATAAGACTTCACACTTGTGGCAAGTGTCTAATTAAGGTTTTTCAAATTAAATCTTAAGGGCGTTTTTGAGAACTTTGAAAGTGAAACTGTATCATATTTTTCCGAATAGAGTCGAAAAAATTCAGCGATTGATAAATCGGTTGAAAAATATCTCTTAGAAGTATCTCGTCTAGTGTAGTGGGACTCATAAGATGGGAAACTGTTTATAAATGTAATTATTTCATTTTCTTTTTCAGGAGAAAGTCTTTTAGGACCAGGATGGCTTCCACGCATATCACCATTTGTAAAAGCTCCATGGCCTTCCACTTTTTTTTTAACAATAGTTTTTATGAATTGCTCTGATTCACAAAAGGTGTGAAGGTGAAGAGTATTTATTGCAGTGCTTCCTTTTCCTCGGATTAGTAAGACTCTTTACTTTTCTTTCAGATTTAGTTTTCTCGACCGCAATGAATGGTCGGCACAATCTTCTTTTTCTTGTTCTGATATGTTCCGTAAGTCTTGGTCCTCCGATATATGAGGGACTTTATTTGCATCTTGAGAATTAATTTTATGAAGGTAAATAACTGTTCGTAATAAAAGATTAACTTGCTAAAAAGAACTTACCATTTAAGAAATTAGTATTGTCTTCATATTCTGTAAATGCTGCGGAATTTTTATAATTTAACTGATTCTGTGTTTTTAATGCCAAAGATAACATTTCTCTCGCGCATTCCATTTTATTTTGTTTTATATGAAAAAAAACTTTGTTTGTATAAACTATAAAGCACACAACCTTAAAAAGTATTATTAAAGAAAAATTCAACACGTCTGATCACTTCAGCACTTAAGAACACTCAACACAACTTTCCCGCTAAGTCAACTAAACCTACCGAAATGCAGCAAACAAAACTATCTTATTTCGACATAAGCAACGGTTATTTAAATATTTGAATTCAAAATAAAATCTTATTTAGACATAAGTGGTTCTGACAAACCTAATTTTTATAATTTGTTTTTTTTTTTAATTTTTACAAAAGAACTTATGTCGAGATAAGTGTGAGTAAAATACAAATAAAATTTAGCAAAGCATCTAAAGTCCACATAAGTTTTCACAAAAAACTAAAATGTAACCGAATAAAAATAAAATTCGTAAGAATTAATACGAAATAAGAGTTTTTGTTGAATCATAAAATTTGAATTTCGAGTAAATTAGCAAATCGAATAACATAAGCTTCTCTGTCGAATGCATTGTATAACCGTTCAAACATAAGTGATTTTGAATTGTACGATTTGTAACGGACAAATCATTTTAAATGGGGGTAAGATAGAAATGTAGATTTCAAAGTGCTTATGAACATCCATTAAAAAACAGAGATTCCGATTATGTCGACATAAGCTACTCTGTCTTATTGCCACAGATATTAATGAATAATATTTAGTTTTCTTACCTTGGGTAGGGGAAATAACAGTGCTTTATTGCTCCAAACTTAATCCTATCTATACAAATTTATTGTTTACTTAGCATATCTTAAATTATAACTAACAGTTATCATAAAATTTGACAATAAATCAGTTCTCATACAATTTGCTTATTTGACAATTCCAATATCGTGCAATCTTGTTTATCTTGTTTATTATCTAATTATACGCAACGGTATGTCTAGACCAAATAATATTGCAGTGAATGCACCTGGAATTTGTTTTGCGTCTTTTGGTTCAAGGTAAATTGTTTCGGTGACATTGTTTTGCTTAAACAAATTTCGTGAGGTGTTCTTGATTTCCCTAACACGTTTGGATGCAGGAATCCTTTCCCTGTTATGTACTTTCTCTGGATCTTTATGTCATCCATTCCTGTCTGATATATTACCTAAATGTTTTAAAGAATGCGTACAAAAGTTACATTTTTCCCGAAAACTTTTAGCTCTGCGGTACACAATCGTTTAAATACCTCTTCCAGTAGCTCTTCGTCAATGTGTTTCTGCATCGCCGGCGATACCTTGTGTTCTACCAAATGGTACACCCCAATCCCTTGGTCATCGACTTAAATATATCCTCGACCAAAGCTTCCAATTGCCATGTTTTGGCCACGTCCAACTTTGAGATCTCTCGCGGTCGTCGAGACAACCAACTGTTGGTTTGACAAGCTCCACACTCATGATTTAAAATCTGTATCGATTCCCAATAGTGCCCAAAAATCTGCATCAAGGATCACGGTGTGTAGTGTCGCTAGGAAAACAAGATATTCGATTTAATAAGGACCGACTTTGTTTTAGTAGAAAGAAAACCTCTTTACTTTTTCCTTTAGCTAAAGCGCGGAATTAGCTTCATTCCTACCTAATCTAAGCCTTACATCTTTAGTTGTGCTCCACCCTTCACCCCCCTAATACTGCGAAAAGTGCCATTAGTAGTAGGTAGTAGTAAAAGTCGTTTATATACTCGTAGTTATAAAAATAATTTTCTTTCACAATTTCACAATTTAAAATTTTGGAACATAAGATGGTGACATAAGTGTTGTCCACCGGAGTTTTGATTTTAAGAGTTTAGTTACAGCCTAAGGTATTTAGTTATTTAATTCTTCAATTAAAAAGCTTCTGTACATTAAATCATCGATATTTTGGTTTCTAAGATTTTCCCAATTAGGAAATACTCAATTTTACAATTCAACCATTTCCTCTACCAATAATTACATATCCTTTTTGCAAAGTATTTATGCCAGAGTTCTTTAAGAATGGGTCATCTCCGTATGAAATGTTGTATATTTTCATTTTTTTAGATTACATAAGGAACAATTCTTTGATCTGTGTATCGTTCTGTCTATCCTTAGCGGTAGCTTAACTTTAATTTGGCTTACAACCACTTTTTTTTCAATTTAAATTTAAATTATATTGTTCCATGAAATGACAGTATGTGGTCACTCAATTAACATTGTACAATTTTCAGAGATTCGACATATTTTTGTCTTTCAACTGTATCATCATGTATAGACTTATTTAACGTATAAACAATATGGAAAAAATAATAAATAAATATTAAGGAAAATCATGAAAAAAAACATCAAATCAAAACAAAAAAAAAAAAAAATTCCTATAATAATAATAATAAATAAATATATATAAAATGTAAAATCTAACAAAATAAACAGATAAATAAATTAATAAATAAGTAAATGAAAATATATGAAAAATATATAAATAAATAAATAAACAAAATAGCAATGAAACAAAAAAAAGAAAATTATATGTCAATAAATAATTTAAAAATTACGTCATGCATAGGCATACAGATATATAATCACATAATTCACAAGCAAATAAATGTAACAGAAGCTTTGTTACAATCAATTAAATATATTTAACAAGCAAAATACAAACATGTAAATGAATGGGCAGCCGTAATAAACATATATCTATATTTAATAAACACAAAAGGAATTGTGTCACGATTAATTTACAAGAGGTTTTTCGCAAATATAACATCTTAGCCTGAACGAGTCACTTAGCTTGCATATTCTAGAAGAGATCAATTCAACATTAGCTCTATCATGTTGTGGAGTAATGCCAGGGGAGATTAAGCATCATCTTTAAAACTTTATTTTGAGATATTTGAAGCTTTCTAATGTAGCACTTAGCGCAATTACCCCACACCGTTTTTGGTGTCTGTAAGGTACTGAGTACCGGTTTTATAATCTAGGTTCCTTCAGAATCTTTCAGTTTCCCTCGTTCTGTGTACCCTTTCCCAATTGTAGCTTAACTTTAATTTTGGCTTACACTTCTGTTCTCTTATTGTTCCATTCTGTTTGTATTTTATTGTCGTTTCCCCATCTCAGGCTAAAATCAACACCCAGCTTATTCAGTTTTTTAACCAAGAAGAACTCCTTCTAAATTAGTTTAAAAGAAAGAAGACGTTAGCCGATTGCTTCTGTACTCGAAAAGTGTCCGACGTATGTACCTTAGATGGAGGTGTAACGCATAAAGATATCTATCTTCAATTCCAGTTTCTAACATAAGATCGTAGTTCGGTGTGAAATCAGGTAATCGCAGTATATTTTTAAGAAAATACTTTTGGAGTTTATCTTCTTTCTTAAAAAGTATGTCACCCAAACTTGTCCTCCATATATATGAACAGCTCTGCACACTGCTTGGAATAACTGCCATTTGGATCGTAAGAAAATATTTCTCTTACCAAAAAAGTTATCCCACGTGGTGTTACTTTTCTCTATAAGTTTTGTTATTTTTGGAGTCAGTGTCATCCCTAAGAAGTATTCATTTGTCGTAGATTGTATTTCATCACTTTTAAAGTGTCACGGCTCATATTAAGATGTTTTGTCTTCCATTTTAAAAATCATGATTTTCGATTTATTTAAATTCACTTCTTAATTCCATTAATTACAGTAATCTTTTAACCTATTTATCATCCCTTGCAGAGATTCTATTCGGCCAGAATAACAATGTCATCTGTATAGAGAAGTAATCTTATGAGTATATTCATATCATCTATGCTTACGCCACCATCCAAACATTCATGCAAATTGTTAAGATATAGAGAAAATAGAAGAGGTGATATCTGACACGACGCTGAGATTTCCTCATTATCAACACCCTAACCAGACAAGTGTGTAAGACCCCCTAGAAAAAAAAGGAACCGTTTCCGCTAATGCCATCCCCAAGACTAGGAGCTAAAGGACTCCGTAAGCCTGTCTGATTAGCTGCGTCAAAACGGTGTCCGAGGCCTTAGCAGCTCGTCCTACCTCATCGGACTGGGAGGGTACTTACCACTATGCCTACGGACGTTGTTACATGTTCCATGCCATTGAAAGCCGTTAGATCACTTAAACGATGTCGTAGACCCCGAAAAATCCCGAAATCCAATGTTCCCTAGCACTTCTTAGCGGGGTTGAGAAACAAAGATGTCAGCTTCTCCCCTAGGTGTGGACCCACCTCAGCACCATGCAGTTTATTCGAATTGAATGGAGCGGCCTGGCTTATACGTCACCTATTTTTATTATAAGCTCCAATCTCAAATTGAGTTCAAATCCTACGTCAGACATCCCACGAAAAAAAATCGCGGTTCCGAGCGACAGCAGCGGAAAACCTGTTCCAGGAGTTGGAACAAATATCCACACAATCGGCAGTTAAAAGACAAGCTATACAAGAAGGTCAAACGTCGTACAATACTAAAGAGCCAAATATTCTTAAGCTCGTTGCACAGAGGCGAAATAATTCGATGCAAATAACCTCGCCGAAATGCAACAAAAATGCAGACGGTCGCTTACTTAGAAATGAAAAGGAAATTTGTGAAATGCTGCATAGAGTTGCTTAACAAACAGTTTCCACGTGATATCGTCCCGACAGCTGGTCTATTCGAGGACGAAGTTTCGGACTTTTCAATCGAAGAAATAAGTATAGCAATCGGACAAATGAAGTGGGGGAAAGCGGCGGGACTAGACAGCAAATTATCAGAGATTTGTTCGAAGATGGATGGAATCGGCAGCGAATAGCTATCGAAACTTTTAAATAAATTAAAATGTGGAAAACCTATTCCGAATCAATGGAGAAGTAGCTTCTTGATTCCATTATACAAAGGAAAAGGCGATACTCGGGAATGCAACAACTATCGTTCAATCAAGCTGATGTCACACACGATGAAAATCATCGAAAGAGTCTTAAGCGAACGTCTTCGGCAAATAATAAAGCTCGATAATAGCCAGTGTGGATTTGTTACAGTAAGATCGACGGTGGACGCTATCCAAAGCCTACGAATAATATCGAAATGGCATTCGATCGAGTACCTAGGGATCTCATATGGGCCGCGCTGAGCTCTCAAAACGTACCGGAAGCGTATGTTAGAATAATACAAGACACATATGGAAACGTGAAAACTGCAGTTAAAAGCTCTGCTGGACTAACGAGAGAATTTCCAGTTAATGTCGGAGTGCATCAAGGAAGCGTACTTAGCCCTTTCCTCTTTAACGTAGTATTCAACTATCATTTAAAAGACTGCTTGCGCGAAGCAAATGTAACGCCAATTCTCTTCGCTGACGACTCAGTTATACTAAGCGATAACGTCGAAGATTTGCAGAACGCCTTAGATTCATGGAAAAATGCGCTAGAGAGAAACGGGTTTAAAATAAGTCGTTCAAAGACGGAGCATTTGACGTGTCCATTTGCGCATCCAATGCGACTTGTTCCGGACATAATGTTACACGGAATAGTTATTCAGAAAAGCACCATGTTTAAATACTTAGGATCAATCGTTAACATGGAAACGAAATCTGACGACGACGTAAACCACAGAGTGAGTGTGGGGTGGGTGAAATGGCGCGAAAATTCGGGAACCTTTTGCGACCGAAAATTTCCACTTAAATTGAAGGGAAAACTCTACACCACCATTATTAGATCAGCTCTTATGTACGGTTCACAGTGCTGGACAATGTACGAAGCGTTTAAAAACAAAACGACGGCAGAGGAAATAAAAATATTAAGGATGTCTAGTGGAGTCACTAAACGCGATTGCATTAGATCAACGCGTATAAGAGGAAGTCTACATATAAAGAATTCGGTAAAGGAACAGCTTGAGGCGAATAGAATAAACTGGTATTGTCACGTTCAAAGAAGACCTGCGGAAAATCCGGTTAAAAAGGCACTATCAACTACGGTCACTCCAACTGGAAGAAAACGAGGTCGGAAAAAGAATTCCTGGATTTCTCAAATGGCAAATGCGCAACAACGCCTGGGGCTAACCACTGAAGCTATCCAGGACCGAGCACTTTGCAGACGCGTTCCGTGGTCTGCGACATTTGCCAACCTATAGGCAGAGCAGCAGCGATGCAGTCACCCACGCAGCCTGAAATTATTATAAGAAATGTCATATTACAATCACTTTTATTTACTTTACTTTTTTTCTTTTATCACCCGGAGGAAAAACAAACAATTCAAATTGCATGTATCAAAATTTGAACTGTCAGACTGGGATGGATTTTCGAAGCTGTCGGTACAGTCTTACATCCACACTTCTTCTGTCGAACCCAGCTCCCAAAAAAATTTTCTGCTCCACCAGACCAAAAAAAATCGCCCGATTCTTCCAAGATCTTAGGATGAGACCGGTTTTTTGTACAAGTTATTACCAATGACTTTCTTTACTTTCGCTTTAACGAATTTTCGTCTGAGCTAAGCATAAATTCTTTTCGGAACATCGCTTAAGATAAACTGCCTTTTATAAACAACATCTCCTTTGTAAAATCTTACATTTTTGCTTCTGGTATTGTAAACCTGCTCATATTCGTTATGAGCTTTCTCTAGCGATTCTTTAAGGTAGGCATTTTGGATATTCAATTTAGATGGTTTGGACATATGTTGAACTTCACCGTTATAAAGAATGTCTAGTTTTCTCAGCAACTTATAGTCAGAGCCATGCTCAATCATCTTCTGCCCGAATAGAGCTTTATAGGGAGGCACCCCTATCGCCGAGTGAATTGCAGTGCGCAGAGAACAAGCTATCGACAATAAGTGTAAATCCCAAGTCCGTTGATCAGGCACAATGTACTCGTATTATCTTATAACAGGTAAAATAGATCTGTTGACTCTTTCACTGGCGTAGTGATTGATGAGAATAGTTTGCAGTCTTAATATGGAATATGCCACCCATTGTCAACCTCTGTCCAAACTCACGACTTATAAATTGTTTGCCATTGTCAGTCAGAATTGTTTCCGGAACTTCGAATAGACAAAATATGTTTTCCTCTAAGAATTGTATTGCTCTGGCAGATGTAGCTTCCTTTGACGGTTGAATAATGTGAATTTGTGAGTTGATCAAGCGCAATAATTATGTGAGTGTTCCCATTCTTGGATCGATGAGATGAAGCAAGAAAATCCACGTACACCAACTAAAATGGCCTTTCGGCGACAAAAACTTTACCCATGGGTGGACGTAACGTCATATTCGATGTCTTTGATGTTTTACAAACTTCACAATGGGCAATGAAAGTTTCCGTTTGAGCTCCCATATAAGGCCAGTAATATGCGAGGCTCGAGAGGGTTTATGTGCCATGTCGGGCAATTCTTCTGCGACCCAAGGTTACAGGTGAAGTCATCTTCCACTGGATTACCTGTGCTGTGTCGGATCCTCTTATAAACGAAACCATTCGAATCTTGAAGGTCTGATTTTTATTCTTTTGGATGAAGTCACGTATCATGCAATACTTCTCCGATTGAGCTATTTATTAACAAAGCCTGGACTTCCAGATTATCACATTCGTATGCCTTATATAGAGCATCCGGTACTATGTGCTGGGAGCCCTTGCGATGTTCTACGATAAAATCAAATCCCTGCAGCTTTAGCCTCCATCTAGCTAGACGACCACTCAATTCTTTTTGGCTTATTAACTGTCAGATACCAAGTGTAAACTCCATTCAAACCAGTACAGTAGTTTTAATGGTAGTAGTTTAGTTATAGTAGTTCTAGTACCTAAATTGTAATAGTTTTAAATAAAAATCAGTTAGTTACAAGATTTCGTTTGGAATACATCACATAAATTGGCGACGAGGACGCGAACTTAGCCACAGCAAACAAATTATTTTTTGCATAAAGTGGCATTCCACTTGCTTAAAAAAAAAAATTAATTCGGTTAAAATTTTTTTATTATTAGTTTTGTGGTTAACAAAAACAAATCTTTGGTTCAAAATAACCAAATGAAATAACCGATGAATACCACCGTTGCAGCTGGAGCGAATGAAAGTATCATAACCTCGACGACATCATATAGCATACGGGAGTTCCGACCGCATGTCAACAATTGGGAGAATTGGTGCGATCTTTTGAATTCGCATTTTCTGCAAGTTGCATGCACAGAAGAAAATATTAAAGTTACGAGTACCATCTTAATTAAGGCATTTGGATTGGAAGCGTACGGCTTCTATCTATGCGATCCAGTTTTGCCTTCCAACAAAAAGTTCAGTGAGTTGAAAGATTTGTTGGACACACAGTATTCCATACCAGTGATTGTATTCCGTGAAATACGAAAGTTCTTCGAAGCAAAAAAAAAAAAGGGAAGCAGACACAGCATCAATGTGGTTCGCTTGTCTTAGAAAATTAGCTAAGGACTGCAAATTTGGACAGCTTTCTGATGATTTCGTTCTTAATGAGTTTGTGGCTGGTTTTGAAGGAAAAGCCTTCGAACGTCTATGCGAGGAAAATGAGACATTAAAATTGAGTGTGGCACTGAGAACGGCTATGGCAGCAGAAGTAAAACTAACCACACAACAGCAAGTGCAAAAAGAGGTTAATTTTGTCTTTAAAAAGCTTCAACGTGGCCAGGGAAGTGCCAACCAAAACAATTCCAACAACAACATCAAAGGAAAGGGTGTTCACGACGGTGCTCACATTGTGGTTGGAGGAATCACGCCACTGAAAAATTCAAGGACAGGACAAGCACGTGCCACAAGTGCGGCAAAGTTGGACATTTGGCGAGCATGTGTAGCAGAGATAGCAAATGTAATAATAGTTTAAACCATGAATTTTATTCAAATGAAGATGTTAATACAACTTCTGATTATACTATATTTCAGATTTCTCGAATTTTTCCATTTTCAGTGTTGCTGGCGAATCGGCGGCTATACCGTTTACAGAAGCAGTAGAAGTTAATCAAGTCTAGCTCGAATTTGTGTTGGATACCGGTGCTGTGTATTCCTTGGATAAGTATTTCAACCGTTCTCTTCTGAAGCCCTACATTGATTGATTTTGTGCGTATAACTGCGAATCAATACAAATTGTGGGTGAGTTCAAAGCAACTGTTCAATATCGTGAGCAAACACGTGAGTTGCGGTTAATTGTTAGTAATACTAATAGTCTACCCATTTTGGGGAGAGATTTTATGCAACTTTTTAAAATGACTCTATCACAAATTAATTCGATTCAATATGAGCACAACCAAAAAGATTTAATTTCGTGTATTAAAAGTAAATTTTTCAGTGTTTTTAAGAACGAACTTGGCACATATATGTATTGTGAACAAAATTAAATTGAATATTGACGAAAAGGAAAAAGCATGTATTTTGCAAGCCACGCCCGGTGCCCTTAGCTTGGCGTAGTAACATTGAAAGTCAGTTAAACGAGTTAGTTAGGTCGGGAGTTTTAATTGTTAAGCCTAATGGCGATATCGGTATATGTGGGGATTACAAGACCACGATTAATACATTTTTGGTGGATGGAAAATACCCACTACCGCTAATAAGTGATTTATTTGCTTCACTGCAAGGGAATCAGTTTACAAAATTAGATTTGTCAAACGCATATAACCAGTTAGTACTGGACGAAGTTTCGCAATTGCTATGTACTTGGAGCACGCATATCGGAGTGTTTAAAATGACGCGTTTGCCTTTTGGCGTAAAGCCAGCCACGGCTATTTTTCAAAAAACTATCACAACTCTTTTGCGAGGTATTAGAAAAGCAATCAATCATTTAGATGATACTGTGGTAACAGCCGATCATATGAAGGCTCTTGAACAGGTTTTTTTCTCACAAAATGATGCCGCTGTATAATTTGTTAAAAAGAGATGTGACATTCAATTGGTCAGAAGAGAGCTAAGAAGCGTACGAATTATAGAAGTTCGATGTGACATCGGATCAGGTTTTGACACATTTTAATCCGGAAATCCCAATGATTTTGTCAACTGATGCTTCTAATTCGGCGGTGGCAGGAGTCCTGTCACATGTCTTCTCTAATGGTGTTCAAAAACCGATCGCGTTTATTTTTCCAGCTTTTTCGAACGCGGAAAAAGGTTATTGCACGATTCAAAAAGAAGCATTGCCTGTAGTTTATAGCATCACAAAATTAAAGCAATATTTATTGGGCGTTCATTTTACATTGGGATGTGGTCATAAACCACTTTTGTCTATTTTTGGGGAGAATAAAGGTTTGCCAGTGATGGCAGCAGTTAGGATGCAGAGAAGGGCTTTTATTTTATCAGGATTTTTCTACTCTACTAAGTACATTAAAGGAGATTTTAATCAAGCTGTTTACTTATCGCGAATTCCGCAAGGACAGGTAGGCAAACTTAGTATTGAGTTTTCATATGTAAATTTAATCGAAACCGACAACCAGGTTGACCTCAAAATTATAGCAAAAGAAACCGGACGCGATTCAATCCTATCGAAAGTGGTAAACGCAATTAATAGCGGTTAAATGGGCGAAGAATTTGGCCCCTTTCATACTAAGAAAACGGAACTATCGGTGGAATACAATTGTATTCTGTGGGGTTATCGAGTGGTTGTTCCGAAAAAATTTAGCGAAAATGTTTTGAAAGAGTTGCATCTTTCCCATTTAGGCATGGTAAAGACCAAGACATTGGCATGGTCTTATGTGTGGTGGTCTAGAATTGACCGTTATATTAAACAAACGATTTTAAATTGTGTTTGGTGCAGGCTTAATCAGACGAGTCCTGAAAAATGTCCATTAATTCCATGGACACCTACGGAATCCGTATCTATATATATTATGGTGGGCCTATAAAAGTATTTTATTTTCTTATTATTATCGATCCGTACTCGAAATTTTCAAAACCCATGATAAAACATCGACATTCATCATTAGTAAACTGCGCGAGGTCTTTTGCCATATTTTTTATGGCTCCAGGTCACCCGGCGACCAACAGCCAAGCGGAAAACTTCGTCCAAACTCTAAAAAAAAAAGTCATTACAAGCCAACTTGAACGACACCGAGGGTGGCAGTAAAAACATAGACATAGATCTAAAATCAGTTAAGTTTAATGAAACCACCATTAGTGAGAGAAATGATTTGTTATAGTCAAATATCAAGTATAAAACATTTTAAAGGCTCAAGAAACGTTGAATTTTATAAAGATGAGAATGTCTTCGTACGAGATTACTCACATCGGAACAAGAACAGTTGGCAGCCAGCTAGCGTAGAAAAACATATGGGTCCACGACCATACAGCTGTGTTCTAACTCAGAATAAAAGAAGAACTAAGAAGCATTTGAATCAAATGATATCGGGCACATCAAATGAAGCACGCAAATCGATCGGTGGTGGTGACGAATGCTCTTGTTATGATTGATTCCCGGCAACAATCACAGTTGCCCCGAATCAAAAATAAACAGCGGTATTTGGTCCGTATTCTACTACGACGTTCCCTTGTTCATCTCTACAGGCTTCGGTTCGGGGTTTGTTTCCGTGGCATGTCATTTTTACCTTTTGGTAAAACTTCCAAACATCATTCCTGGAGTAGCATCTCTTAATTTCCTCGACTGCGCGAATTACGTTTGGGATGTACCCGGACAGGAATAAAAACAACTGTTCTTACAGAAGTTTGACCCAAAAGCAAAAGTATTTATTTTTTCAAAGGTTTTTATACATAAATTCTGCTGACAGTTTCTACAAAGTGTGTGAAAATAAGTGTAACTCGATATTAACATATCGTGGGACAATTTGGAATAAATGCAATGTTAACAATTAATATCGTGAGACAATTTAAAATAAATGAAAAATGCAATATTAACAATTTATATAAAAAAAAGAATTTGGTGTAGGGTGTATAACTCGTAGTTGAGTGTAGCGTAACTCCTCCCCCTTAAGAATGGAGCGACGGCCATAGGAATTCTTCCTTTGGATTTCCGATGGTTGGAGCGATTATGTGTGGTGGTGGAAGTTGCAGGGAAATAGTTGTAGGTTGCGGAACATCCTTTCCTCTTCGAATGAAATACTCGTATATGAAGGTTACTGCCAAGCCAACTATTAGTAGTAAGATGCAGTTGCTGACGATGTTAGTTCTAATGATGTGTCTTTGCTTGGAGACCATGATTCTTATGTTGTCGTTCTTGAAGTCTTCTAATTTTTTTAATTTAGGTGCTTCAATTAAAGTTGTGTTTCTGTTCGTAACTGTTGCAGGGAAGATGTGGATTTCGTCAAAGTAAACACTGTCTAGACTTTGATAGTTGATGTTATTGATGTTGATGGTACAGCTCTTGAAATGGAGTAGTATTGTGCCGCTTGTAGTGAGTTCTTGAGGTTCACAGGATGATTTGAAGGTTGTATACGGATTGTTCGCTAATATAATAATGTTTGGTTCCGGTTGCCAGATTTCGTTTATGCCGTGAAGTTCTTCCTTCAGGTTACAAGTTGCTGCTTTTTGTTTAATGAAGATGGTGACACAACTGCCCATTTTCCTCGGGACTCGGGATGGTATATGGCAAAAGAAAATTTGTTCGACTAATGCACATTTGTTGTCTAGGTAGATAGGTATCTCAGGGTTAAAGAGGACGTAAGGTTGGGTAACAATTGTTTTAGTTTTGTCAATTCCCCTTCCAATTGAAAGAATGTGAAAGAATGGATAGGCTTCTGTGGATATTTGTGGGATTAAAATATTGAAAATTAGTATTGTTATAGTATGCCTGTAGACCAAGTAATTCGTAAATGTGTGTATCTGATTTTATTTCTAAGGATTTGTTTTGTAATTGATAAAGAATTTTTTCGAGTTTTTCGGGGTGCAAGATTTGTTTAGGAACAATGTTTAATTTTGCCAACATTAAAGATTCTGATATACTAGATAGATGGTTATTTAAAAGGTCGATATTATAATTTATCTGATTTAAATATTGAGTGAGTCTGAGGGCTAGTTCGTCTGATTGGATTCCGTTATTTAGTTCTAAGCGGGAGTAATTTAAGTAATTTCCAATTATTTCTTGTTGTTTATTGATTTGATCTGTTAAATTTTGAAACCAGTGTTGCATCCGAATGTTCACCGCTGTAATTCTGTTTATGTTTTCCAAATTTGTTTAGCTTTCTCTGTTAAGGTCATCGATTTGTTTGTTTAATTTAAGTGCGTCGTCTGCGTCCATGTTGCCTGAAATCATTTTAATAATCGTACCTAGTCCGTTTATAAGTCCTCGTCGTGTTCGGATTTTTGGTGAAATGCTATCAAGTTTATGCTGTAGTTCTTTAATTTTTATATCAAGGATGGATATAGAATTTTTGAAATTTTGTCAATGTTTGTTTGGTATTCCGAAAGTCTGACAACATGTATTAAGTTATCAAAATTTTTAATAAATTTGGCTGGTCCAAGTTTCATCGTCAGTATTCCATTGTTATTCGCTAGGTCATGTACTTCTAGTTTTTGTGCATTAGTCGTTAGTGTTATGGTCGTTAGTATTACTAGCCTGAAATTTACGTTTGTTTTTAATTTTACTTTTATGCATTTTCTTATTTTCTTTAGTAATTATAGTAACTTTCTTATTTGTTCTAATTTGGTGCTTGCTAAATCTAGGTGTAAATTTATTTCTTCTATTTTCTTTTCTAAATATGATTGTGTCTTCTTTTAAATCTATTGGTTCTGCTCAATTTTTGTTTAATTTTGTTATGTTTGATAATGCTAATTTCTCTAATTTATCTTTAATGGTTGGGTAAATTTTTTCTTTATATTCGTTAAGTTTTTTAAGGTATTCATGATTGTTGTTGAACTGTATATCTTTATCGAATTTATGTGTCCTACCATAAAATATTTCGTATGGGGTGAATTTGGTAGCAGAGTGGACAGAATTGTTGTAAGTGAGAACAGATTCATTTAAAATTTCTTCATCTCTTGTTTTATTTTGACTATATACTAGCCTGTAAATTTGCGTGAGAGTAGAGTGTACTCGGTCCACCGTAGAATTACTGCGTGTTTGTTGAAAGGAGGTTGTGTGGAGTTCTATGTTGTATTGCTTGCAAAAATCATTAAATATTGTGGACGTTAACTCTGAATCTTGGTCAGATATAAGTTTCTTGGATGCGCCGTGGAGGCTAAAGTAATGTTTAAGGATTTTTATAACGCTAAGACTATTTTTATTCGACTTAAAGCGTATGCGTTGGAGTTCAATGACCCTTTTTTGTGTACGATTTGGTAATCAAACTCTTCAATCTTAAGTCGCCATCTTATTAATTTTGAATTTGAGATATCTTTGAGATTGAAAAGGTACTGTAGTGGCTCGTGACTATCAGTCACGATAGTAAATTTACGACCAAACAATTAGGGTCTGAAGTATTTTGTAGTAGTAGCTAAAGTCCGACTTTCATAGCAAATAGGTTTATCGCTTACGATTGATTCTTGTGATAGAACTGCTCCTAATGCGAAGTTACTTGCATCGGCGGTGAGGATAAAGGGTTTCTCAAAATCGGGATATTGCAGGATGGGATCATTGATAAGTAATTGTTTGACTGTTTGCTTAATTCAAATGAACCAATGTAATCGTCAGTTAATTTTACTAAACTACCTTTTTTCAAACAAGCTGTTAGAAGTTTAGTAAGTTTGGCGAAATCCTTGATCAATTTTCGATAGTAACCTAAAAGGCCTAGAAATGATTAAATATCTCTTTGAGTTCGTGGGATAGGGAAGTTTTGGATTGCATGAATCTTTTCTGGATTAGGTTTAACACCATCACTTGTCACAATGTGACCTAGAAAGGCGACTTCCTTGTGAAGAAACTCAGCTTTGTCCAGCTGAATCTTGGAATTTGCCTCTCTTAATTTGTTGAACACTTTTTTGAGATTTTCGCAATGTTCTTGAAATGATGTAGAAAAAACTATTATATCATCGATGTATACTAGACAACTAGACATTGTCCATTACTCGTTGAAAGGTTGATGGTGCATTCTTTAATCCAAAAGGCATGTCTGCCATCTACGGTGAATGCTGTCTTTTTAATGTCTGATGGATTCATTTCTATTCGATGGAATCCATTGGCGAGGTCGAGTGTACTGAAGCACATACTTTTTCCCAATTTTTCTAATACATCATTAATATTCGGGATTGGATATTTATCGCTCACAGTTTTCTCATTGGGCTTTCTGTATTCTATTACTAGACGTCATTTAATTTTGCCGGAGGTATCTATTTTCTTTGGAACAATCCAAATTGGAGAACTCCTGGGCGAGTATCTGATCTAACAGTTTTCTTTAGTTGAGATTGAAATTTTGAGGGGATGTTCAAGGAAGAGTATTTGATCGCTATTAGAGGTACTCGTATTTATTACAACCAAATGGCTGTACCATTGTTTTGCCAGGTATATTCCTTCGGGAATATAAAGGTCAGGTGTTAAATGCGTGTTGGTAAGTAGAATATCTCCATTTTTGATGTCGACTGGTAATTTTACAATCGTTTTTGAGTTCACAGAAAAAGTGAATTTTTCGGACATTATATTTGGTTTTAACTCAAGTGAAATTCAAGCATTTTTAGTGATAAGAAGATTATTAGATAGATCGACTGAAGCTCTTAAGGAAGACAATGCATCAAGCCCAATTAATCCATCAAAGTAGTGGTGAAAACGAAATACTAGAAACCTTAATTTACCAGATTCATTAAATTCACGAAAGGTTGGAAGAGTGAACTCTTTATCGAGACTGTGAGAATTCAGAACTGTTTTGATTGTTATGGGTTTTATTTTAACCATATCCTCGGGATGTATCAACTCGACGTTAATAAATGAAGTTGATGCACCTGTATCGATTAGAAATTTAAGAGGAGAAGCTGAAGGGGATAGTATTGTAATATAGGGAAGAACTGAGCCATGTTTATTAACATCTAGGTATCCGACTTGACTGTCGAAGCATTCGATTGAAAATTTGTGTCGTCAATTTCGTGTGTTGAAACTTCTGATGGAAGGTTGCAGTTTGCCTGCATTTCTTGATAAAAAATCTGCTTCTGGGTTGTTGTATTGATGTTGGTCTGCTTCTAGGTTGTAGAATTGTTGATAATACTGATCTAGTTGAGGCTGATAAAATATATTTTGTTCGGGTTGGTATGCAATAAAGTTGTTTGTAGCTTGGGCAGATCCTGGCTGTTCTACTTCATAGATAGATACATATTGACTGGTCTGAATTGCGATCTAAATTGGTTTCTTTGAGTTCCAATTGTTTGTCTGGTATTACCAGATCCTAGAACCATTGTATATGAAACTAATAGTACTATCACTTGAGGAAATCGATGGTGGTGCCTCTATCGGCCCAAGTAGATACCCTTCGCTGAGTACCACAAAAATCTTACGCTCTTTTGCCTCAACAATCTCCATATGCAAGTGCACTCATTAGGCATTGCATAACACTATTCCGCTCTAATCTAACCAATCCCATGCCAGTAACTCTCTATGCACAAACCCACTCCACTCAAACATCGTGCCGTGTCGAGTAACATAGATACTTTGCAATGTGAATAACTCGTCGGCCCAACCCAATGCAGTACTTCACTGTCAGTTGCTTTGGTAGGTGCACGATCCTTCTGCACGTAAATCTGAATGATAATGAAAATAAAGCGAAAGAAATGCACTCAAAAAAAAAATACACGCACACATAGCACATTCCTTTTTGCTTATTTTACACAAACATAATATTTACTTTTCACCTATGCCTGTGGTGTGGGGTTTGGGGGAGTGAGGGTGTTTATTTCTTTGCGAATAACTCATCGACCTGAAAAATTCTTTAATTATGAGTGCATAGTTTCGTTTGTTTTTGTATTTAATAGGATCCACTAGCTTGAAAGCCTCGTCGCTTTTATTTCCTGCGCTTTTAAGAATGATATCACTGCGAAGTGTAACAATTTCTAATTCAGCTCCCGCTTTGTTTATGAAGCAATGAGTTTGCATTTATCAAGCTAGTTTTGAAACATCGATATTTATGAATGGATTTTTAACAAAAATAAGGAAAGGTTCCCTACAAATATGTTGTCAAAACGCCTTTTGAATTCCGATTTTAGCTGATGGAATATTCCAAATGTTGAGTTGGATTATACTCGGCAAGAAGAACGAAGGAAAATGTTGAAAATTGTTCTCCTCTAACTTCCTCTTACATAAATGTTTTTCTCTTCATTGCAGTGGCGAAAAAGATTTTTATATGAAGTTTTTTTATAATGCTCCCTCATTATATTCCCATGTGGTAAGCTCGGGATTTAGTATACCATCTATATGCACAATCTACCGATGGCATTTTTCCATAAGTTTACCGGCGGGTTTTTCAAACCAAATGATTAATCCTTTAAAGAGCAAACGACGTCAAGCATACATTCACTACATAGCGAGACTCTGCAGTCCATTAAAACTGCTAGGCAGTGGATATCGTTATGGGAATCTAACGGTAAGATGAAAAAGCCATATTGCTTTGGCGGGTTACTACGAACTTTACTTGCTATAGAACTAATATGAGAAAAACTTAAAAATGACCAGCAATTCCTTCTAATTGCACATCTTAACACTGATGTTGCAGAAAATTTATTTTCAATGGCTCGATCAAATAGGGGATCAGCTTACAGATTTATTCGTAATTTGAAACAAATTATTTTCAAAAATTTGAAGTCGCCGGAAAATTCAAGTTACGAAAATTCGGAGGGCTGAGTCGTTATTGCACGAAGCTGTTTGCGAAAATCTTAAGTGCGATGGCGATAAAGAATCCCACACTGAAGCTCGAGTAGAAGATCATTTAATGGGTAAAGATATTCTGAGCAGTATTGAATACTTCTAATAGTTGCGATGACTAGTTTGATGGTGATGCCAATGAGACAGGAATAGTTGTATCCAAAGGATATTCACAGAAGCTGCAAGAAACGGCACTTACATTTTATGCCGGGTTTGCAGCTTTTAAGTTGCATAAGAAACTTTGTTGTGAAAACTGAACTCTGTTCATGATAGACAAAACAGACGACACTAATGAGACATTATCCGAATTTGGAAAGTTAACTGTTCCTTCTCTAACATTTGAAGCTTATGTCAAAAGAACGCAAACACTTTTTAAAAGCCAATTTCCAAAAATGCGACACGAAGAACCCTTGATTTAAGCTTCTTGTTTTTTATTAATGGATAGTTACTATTTATTTTATGAATATTTTTATTTCTTTAGTACTTATTAAAGAGCAAGGACTATGCGTACAGGCGACACCGTAACCTCATTGGGTGACGTGGAAAAGAATATTTGAATTATAGTTGTAGGAATCGGTTGTAGATAGGTACATAGGGTCAGGTGGTGTAAATGTGAACAGTTTCTGCAATTTCTTAAAGGCAAATTTTTTCAGGAAAAAAAAAAATATTGAATTTTTACCTTTTTTAACTTTGGAAAACAGATATTATATTATAACTTACCAGATATTCTACTAATAATGACCAAATTAAGGTATAAGAACTCAAATGTAATTCAGGGTAGTCTTTACGAGGTGTTATCAAAAAGTAAGGTGACTTTTTAAATTTCGCGCGCTCAGTACACTCTAACTCAAAATTTTTTTGTTGTTGTGTTGGTTCACTTGTCACGATCATATGTTTATAGTTTTAACCATATAGCAGTTGTTGTTTTTATGTGAGAGGCATAAAAGTTGGACGTGTTTTGTTTACTAGGCGATTTTTTGTGGTTAAAAGTAATGGAGCAGAGTTTGTATTAATTTTTGCGTAAAATATTGTATTAACTGCTCAGAAACTCTTGAAATGTTGACAGTAGCGTACGGACAGTCAACTTTAAGCAAAAAAAATGTTTATAGGTGGTATAAATTATTCCAAGAGGGCCGAGAAAATGTTAATGATTAACCTCGCTCCGGGCGACCTAGCACGTCAAAAACAGACGAAAATGTTAAAAAAGTTAAAGAAATTGTGTTGAAAAATCGTCGAATCACGATAAGGGAAATAGCGGATGATCTTGGCTTATCGTTTGGCTCAAGCCAATCAATTTTAACGGATGTTTTGGGTATGAAACGTGTGTCATCGAAATTCGTTCCAAAATTGCTTAATTTTGATCAAAAGCAGCATCGCATGAACATTGCCCAAGACATGTTAAACGACGTCAATGATGATCCTGATATGCTCAAAAGGGTTATAACTGGTGACGAATCATGGGTATACGAGTATGGTTATGACATCGAAACCAAAGCCCAATCATCCCAATCGAAGTTTCACGGAGAGCCAAGACCGAAAAAGGCACGCCAAGTTCGTTCGAATGTGAGGGTTTTGATCACAGTTTTCTTTGATTACCATGGCGTTGTGCATTAAGAATTTCTACCACAAGGTCGTACAGTAAACAAGGAACACGTATTATCGTATTATCTTGGAGTTATGCGGCGTTTGCGTGAATCTATAAGAAAAAAAACGGCCGGAAGTGTGGAAAGAAAATTCATGGATTTTGCAACATGATAATGCACCTGCGCACAAGTCGTTATTAGTCAGTAGTTATTTGGCCAAAAATAGTCCTTCTAGCATGCCTCAGCCACCGTATTCACCAGACGTGGTCCCCTGCGACTTTTTTCTCTTTCCAAAGTTGAAAATGCCCATGAAAGGACGAAGATTTGCAACGATTGAGGAGATCAGGGCTGCATCGCTGGAGGAGCTCAAGGCAATACCAAAATGTGCGTTTCAGAAGTGCTTTGACGACTGGAAAAAGCGCTGGCACAAGTGCATTGTATCAGAGGGGGATTATTTTGAAGGGGATAAAATAAATTTGGATGATTAAATAAATATATTTTTTTTAAAATGAAAAGTCACCTTATTTTTTGATCACACCTCGTACATTTACCCCGCCCTTGTTTACATTTACCCCATAGATTTAAAAATACTGGGGTAGATGGGAACATCTTACTTTCGTCTCCTAAGTGCTAGAAGTTCGCGTATGGGGTTAAAGTAAACAGCTATGAATTTCCTTTTCAGGTTGAGGTTCTTTTCACGACAAAATTTTCCAACGAAATTCGAAAGCCAGCTGCAAAAGATTGCACATGCACTGGTGTCGCGACATTTCATATTCTGATTTTTTATTTGTCTGGATTCCGACAGTTTGTTTTAAAATGTTGAAATTACGGTCGTTTACATTTGTCCCATGTTTAAATTTACTCCAACTGACCCTACTATATACGAGGGCGGGTCAATAAGTCCGTGACTTTTTGAATTTCTGACCTCTTTACTGAAACAACAACACTGCTCCTGTCAACAGGCATCTGTCAGTTGACTCCTGTCAAAATTTAAACTTGCTGCGTCAGCTAGTTTGTGTTTGACAGCTATTTTTATCAGACTACTCACTAATTTGAGGAGAAAATGGAAAAAAGTGAGTTTCGTGTACTTATTAAGCATTATTTCTTGCGAAAAAAAACCATTACCGAGACCAAGGCTGAGCTTGATAAATACTATGGGGACTCTGCACCATCGATTTCAATGGTAAAAAAGTGGTTTACTGAATTTCGTTGTGACCGTACAAGCACTGAAGATGCCGAACGTCCTGGACGCCCAGTTGAGGTCTCTACACCCGAAACAATCGAAAAAATTCACGATATGGTGTTGGCCGACCGAAGATTGAAAGTGCGAGAGATTGTTGAAGCCGTAGGGATCTCGCATGGCTCAGTGGTTTCAATTTTGAATGATCACTTGGGCATGAGAAAGCTTTCCGCAAGATGGGTGCCGCGTTTGCTCACAGTCGACCACAAACACATGTGCAGTTGCCATGGCAAAAATCCATGAATTGGGCTAGGAATTGCTCCCTCATCCACCCTATTCTCCAGATTTGGCTCCGAGCGACTACTTCTTGTTCCCAAACCTGAAGAAATGGCTTGGTGGAAAAAGATTTGACTCCAATGATGAAGTCATCTCGCAAACAAAGGCCTATTTTGAGGACCTCGACAAATCATTTTTTTTGGAAGGGATAAAAAAATTGGAGAAGCGTTGGACAAAGTGTATAGAGCTCAAGGGAGACTACGTTGAAAAATAAAATTATTTTTTTATCAAAAAATCTGTGTTTTAATCCAAAAGTCACGGACTTATTGACCCGCCCTCGTATGTAGGTACACACTGTTTTCGGCGATCGTCCAGTGTTATTCTATTCCATAATGAAATAAATCAAATGTTTCTTTGTTTTCGAGTAAAATTATTGGTCTTTAATTTTATCGTAAGCGCCACAAACTTTTTCACAAATTTGAGAGCATGACAGCGAAAATATCACAAACAACAAAAACTGCTTTCATTCCTTGCGAAAAATATATCACTTAACGTAATCGAATTCTATTGGCCCAAACATGATTAAAACAAGAAATCGCCCTTTTGCTATAATACGAGTATGCAGAAAAAAACAAAAAAAAAACCTTTCCTGTAAAATTAATCATTTGTTGCTTACGATAAATTTGCGCAAAGGGTTCCAAATATTAATTTCTGATAAAGGCTGTCATTTTCATACACATATATTCTAAGACACAGCTCTTGTCGTTTAATCAGTTTCTTTACTCATTTCCTTGGCAAAGTCATACACTCAGTTGCGTAACATGTGGATTAAAATTCAGAATGGAATGGAAACCCAAAACAGGTTCTGTTACTTTGTTTCCACTCATCAATCACTCATCCAGTCATTTTAACTCCATCCTCAGAGATTAATAACATCTTTCTTTGCTCGCGAGAAATGAGAGCTCGCCACCTAGGCGGTCAAAGTGGATACCAAAAAATATCGCTTGATGATAGTACTATTAGTTTCATATACAATGCTAGAACCATGGGCTCTGGTGGTGGTAAATTTCTTGATGTAGAGTTTATTTGGGGTTGTTGTTGGGAAGTCATTGGTGGTTTTTGGTGGTTTTGTTGATGTGAAACAAAGGAGATTTTGTTGGAAAGGAAATGTATTTTGGAAGGGCATATTGTGTTGTTGTTGAAAAGGGATTAGGGGTTGTCGTCCGAAAGAATGCTGGAAAGGCATTCTCATTTGCTGGAAAATCGGTCTAAATAAATTTGGTTGTTGTGGAATTTGAACATTAGATTAGGAAACTCTAGTTCCTAAGGAATGATTTGGTCGAGTTTGTCACTGAACAGATTTGTTTGCTACCTCGGCTTTAGCGTTAAATATATTTTGTTCCTTTATGCAATAAGAGAACGCATCCGAAAGGGAGATTGGTTTCATCGCTCTTATTGTAGAACCTAATGGTTCTCGGTGGCCAATCAAAAACGAGTTGAGACACATTTCTAAGTACAAATTATTTTTAGCTTTGATAACGTCTTTATTGGATTCATGGACGGCTACATGGTTTCCAATAGTTGCGAAAATTTCGATTACTTTGCTATAAAAGTGTTCGATCGACTGTGATCCTTGACGAAGACCGTGTAGGTCTCGAATAACAGAAGTTTCGTTTCGCTTATCTGAGTAATGCAATACTAGATTTGTTCTTATTGCATTTCAGATAAGGGGTGTGGTACATAGCGAGTATTTCATTGGCAGGGCCAGTTATTTTATTTCTTATGGCTCTTAGTATAATTTTGCCATCTTTAATCCTTAATTGCGTCCGGTACTCGTAAGGCGAGAAATATATCAAAAATTGCGGAGGAAATACTTTGTTCACTATTTGTTGCCATTTTAATTGAATTTAAACCCGAATCAGATTCAGAATCACTATCACTTAAACAATAATTAGAACTAGTATATGATAACTTATTTACGAATAACTGAGATCTTAAATTTAGTGGCTTTTTGGCGATTTTAGGCATTAAAGAAAAGGATTTAAAAGTTTTTGAGAACTTTCCTGATAGTCCATTCTGGTTCTATTGTGCCCGGCCTTGATATTGGTTTGGTTGACAATAATTTCACTATAGTTTAACTTTTTTTTCTTATATCGATTAACCGTCGATATAGTTCAACTTTCAATATTGATAAACCGTCAATATAGTTTCACTTTTTAATGTCTTCAAACCGTCAGTATAGTTCAACTTTTTAATGTCGCTAAACCGTTCACACTCCGTCGACTGCGCCAATTACGTTTGGGAAGTACCCGGACAGGAAAAAAAACAACTTGTTCTTACAGAAGTTTGACCCAAAAGCAAAACTATTTATTTTTTCAAAGGTTTTTATACATAAATTCTGCTGACAGTTTCTACAAAGTGTATGAAAATAAGTGTAACTCGATATTTGCATATCGTGGGACAATTTGGAATAAATGCAATGTTAACAATTAATATCATGAGACAATTTAAAATAAATGAAAAATGCAATATTAACAATTTATATAAAAAAAGAGAATTTGGTCTAGGGTGTATGACTCTTAGCTGAGTGTAACGTAACTCGCGCTTCTCATGCTCTTTCTTCTTCCTCCTGAGAGGCCGGTGATCGTCTCTCCTCTTCCCTTCATAGAGCTCATGAGCAGCTCTGGTCATGCCTGATGGCGTTTTGGCAGTGTTTCCAATGGTCTTTGATGCTTGATGCTTGCGGTATTGGACCTCTTGAGAGATTGAGAAACACTAGATCGGAAAAACTTGGCGAACTCTTGCGATTGTAGCCGTCGAATTTCCTCACACCATTAGCTTGTTTTGGCGTAGTTTGGGATATCCGCAACCGTACCTTGGCTACAACTAGGTAATGGTCCGAGTCGATGTTGGCTCCTCGGAACATACGTCGATCGCAATGCCATCAATCTGGTTGACTGTTGATTAATCAGGAGTTCTCCAAGTCCCCTTGTGTATATCGAGATGTGGGAACCGCGTGCTAGCTACGACAATATTTCGCCCCGCCGCAAAGAGATGGTGTCGTGCAAGCTATATTTTCCGATCGTTCTTGGTGTCGTCATCTTTCTCCTCTGTGGGAGCATGCGCGCATATAAGGCTAATTTTGGCGAATTTAGCCTTGATACGGATTGCTACGAGGCGCTCGCTCACATGCCCAAAGCTCAGGACTTCTTGTCTTAGTCTGACTCCGAGAACAAATCCGCAACTAAATAAGCGCTGCTTTTGCCGTCGATAGTAATAGTCGTAATAGATGTCGCAGTTTTTCATCAGATTTTCCAATCGACTGTTTTTCAAGTTCAGTTTTGTGTAACTCAATCGACAAAAGATTGTATTATTGTGAATAAAAATCATAAATACAATTCGTTTTAACAGTTGTTTTCTTATTTATTCATAGCCGCAATAGTTTTGAAATAACTTAATAAAATTAACTCCATCGAATTGTGTTTGGTGATTCAGACGATGAAAATTACAATAATTTTAATTTCGAATTGACCAGACAAAGAAAACCGATAAGAGATGCCTCAAACCAAAAGGTGGATGAAAGGGTGTATTTCGTTCGAAAAATCATATACATATACATATGATTGCAATTTATCTTCTGCAGTTTGGTGAAATATTTTCGTTTGTCTAAATTGACATTCAGAAATCTAAGCTTAAGCCAACTTCTTTTCCAAATAGTTTAAAACTGGATGTTGTATTGGTCACTTGCTTCGCTTTAAATTCATAAACGACGAAAATACGACTTGGAAGCGCTGTTTTATATCTGCTTAACAGATAGCGTATATAAATTGACTTAGCGTTGATCACTGTTATTTTTGTTATAAACATACAAATTACTTTTTAAGCGGGTAGTGGATTTGCAAAAAAAAAAAAAAAAACACGACTATTGGTGGGAATAACATTTAAATTACTTTTCAAGCGGATAGCAGATTTGCAAAAAAAAAAAAAAACGACTATTATCATGAGTAGTAAACGAATTGCATTTTTTAACATCTTTGTGAGTAATAAGCGAATTGGTTGTTATTATAAGACATATTACTCATTTGTATTGTAAACCCATCCAAAAATAAGTAGCAGAGTATAAATAATAACAACAGAAAGTAATAATAAAATAGTTTTATTGAAATAACACTTCTCCAGAACATTAGCACGCATGTTAGCTATCTTCGCAAAAAAAAAAACGATCCATCCCAGCTTAAGAGTTCATCATAAAAACTTGGTGGCACAGACATCTCTATGGCGTTAAGTGGTGGTTCATCCGTCGGTTGGTGAACAAACTTAAATTGTTTTGAAAAAATTTTGTAAACGAATGTTTGACGTTTTTGCTAATTCATCGGAAAAATTCATTCGAAACGAAGAAAATATCATTTGAAACCACTGTTTTATAGCAGTTTAATAAATAGCGGACATAAATTGACTTAGCGTTGATCACTATGTTATTGTTGTAATTAACATGCAAATGAAGCAGATATTGACAATTTTTTAAAATGGATAAATTAAAAAAATTAAACTTGTTTCTATTTTAACCGGTTTCAAAATTTCTTTTTAATTTACTTATGTTTTATTATAATATATGTGTATAAATATACTTAATTATATGTTTATTCTATCGTAGTTTCATCATCTGCAATACATGTGTTTTCAACTTCTTCCATATCTTCTTCCTCGCTATCTTTTTTATCAGTCATTTTTTCATATGCGGGCTCCAACGGAGAGATAACTACGCCATCCCACACTGACATTTCCCTGGCAACACTGGTGTTACCCTCTAATCCCAAAATGTGTTTGTAACCCCCATGCGCGAGTACTCTTAGAAGCGTCTGTGCAGTAAGACAACACATGTCTTGTTGCTCTAAGGACATGACTGTGTGAACGCGAATATGACCTGGTTCGCAAGGGTCAGTAATTCCAGCTGATCCTGGAAGAAACAAACCTGCTGATAGTAGCTGAAAGACACGACGAAAAGCCAAGTTAATTGGCAATGCTTGCCGACTTGGATTATTCATAATTGAAAGATGTGCAATTAAATCCAGAGTCCATGGAGAAAGTGGAGAAAATGCATCAAAACGAATTGTCAAGTCCTTTAGAATACGGATTAGTACTTTTATTGACGAATGATGGGCATTTTCCTCAAACCACCTTGTATGTCTTATTGCAGCTAAATGAGCCTGCATTACTTTTTGATCTAAATGTATGTCCGCTTCCAGTTTACGGATATTTTGCGGTAATGTTGAAATTAACACCCGAACCTTTGCTTGCCAATTTGCCACATCAAAGCCACGGTTGTGAACTGTTGTTGCAATTTGGTCACCTTTAGTAAGGACTTCCGTTTTCATGACATTTCTTAGATCTGCTTCCACTTTTTTGGCAAGTGCATCGCAAGCTTCTCTTGTAGGTAAGGTTTTCAGGATAACAACTACATCAGCAACGTTGTTTCCGGTAATTAAAGTGCCCTTTTTGAAAGATCCAACCTGTCGAACTTCATCCAGCTGCTACAAAAAAAATTAAAAACAAAATTAAAATTGATGAGAAAAATAGTAACTTGCATTTAAATCATTAAAAAAAAAAATATTTGATAAACACTGAATTTCAATTTTTTTTCAAAATCAAAAATCGCTTTTATAGCTAAGGATTTAAATACGTAACATTAATATTCAGGGGCCCTCATTAAACAGGCCCTTTTACTAATTACGACTTTATATTATTATCCTATTCTCACTCAATTAGTCCTCAAGTTAAATGCTACTGACCTAAATGAACTACATAAACTAAAAGAAAAATTTGGCTAGGCAAAATGAAATGAACTAAAATTCCATTCAAATGACTGTCTCGGAATGCTTGCCAATATGGCATCCTGCCAACCCAATTTTATAATACATTTTCTATGGTCAAGATCCCTATATCACGAAAAGCGCGTCCAATATTGTTCTTGAATGCCTGGATAGTCTCTTTAAAAACAACACCGACTAATTCCGAATTGCTCTAATTGCTTGAATTCCAGACTCAAATGTTAGCGAATAATCTGAGATCTTTATGCAAAATATTTCTCAGTTCAGTGCGACTGATGTTCAATTTCGGCAAAAGCTGCAAAATTCTCTGTTTAGCGCACAGGACGAACACGGGAATATGTTCCGTTATCAATCAGCAAACCAGTCTCATGAATATTCTTCACCTAATTGCGTACACCAACCATTGTTTCGACTGAAATTTCTTTTCAAAATTCGCACTGTATCGGCAACACATTATCAACTTTGGAATTTACTTTGCAATCTTTCCCAACGTTTTTCCCAAGTGCAAAAAGATCCACTTCGTATCGCGAAACTGATTTTTTATAACCGCGTAAGAGATCTCAGTGCCAAAATAACATATGATTCAAAAAGATACCAACAAATACGAGGGCGGGTCAATAAGTCCGTGACTTTTGGATTAAAACACAGATTTTTTGATAAAAAGATAATTTTATTTTTCAACGTAGTCTCCCTTGAGCTCTATACACTTTGTCCAACGCTTCTCCAATTTTTTTATCCCTTCCAAAAAAAATGATTTGTCGAGGTCCTCAAAATAGGCCTTTGTTTGCGAGATGACTTCATCATTGGAGTCAAATCTTTTTCCACCAAGCCATTTCTTCAGGTTTGGGAACAAGAAGTAGTCGCTCGGAGCCAAATCTGGAGAATAGGGTGGATGAGGGAGCAATTCATAGCCCAATTCATGGATTTTTGCCATGGCAACTGCACATGTGTTTGTGGTCGACTGTGAGCAAACGCGGCACCCATCTTGCGGAAAGCTTTCTCATGCCCAAGGGATCATTCAAAATTGAAACCACTGAGCCATGCAAGATCCCTACGGCTTCCACAATCTCTCGCACTTTCAATCTTCGGTCGGCCAACACCATATCGTGAATTTTTTCGATTGTTTCGGGTGTAGAGACCTCAACTGGGCATCCAGGACGTTCGGCATCTTCAGTGCTTGTACGGCCACAACGAAATTCAGTAAACCACTTTTTTACCATTGAAATCGATGGTGCAGAGTCCCCATAGTATTTATCAAGCTTAGCCTTGGTCTCGGTAATGGTTTTTTTTCGCAAGAAATAATGCTTAATAAGCACACGAAATTCACTTTTTTCCATTTTCTCCTCAAATTAGTGAGTAGTCTGATAAAAATAGCTGTCAAACACAAACTATATGACGCAGCAAGTTTAAATTTTGACAGGAGTCAACTGACAGATGCCTGTTGACAGGAGCAGTGTTGCTGTTTCAGTAAAGAGGTCAGAAATTCAAAAAGTCACGGACTTATTGACCCGCCCTCGTAGTCACCCTTTTTCAAAACAAAAATATAAATATAACATTAAAAATTCAAAATTCACCTGAACAAAAATAAAGAACCCTTCATATAAAAACACATTTCTTTTAAGTCAAAGGGTTTGCCATATATTTTTTTTTACTAAAAATTTCAAGAAATTTGAAAATAATTTTTTGCGTTTGGTAAAGGTTTGAAGTAAATGGCAAGAAACTGTTATAATGAAGTTTCTAAACAAAAAAATAATATTGATTATAAAAAAGGATTATCGAGGCATGAGATAAGTGATAAATATTATTATTATTATTATTGTAAGTTTATTGACAACGAATTAAATTACATTGGCAATAATGGTATATTTAGCTTGAGCAGCTAGGGCCTTCAGCAGGTTAGACATACTCGTAGTATTATTTTTATATAAGGTTTTCTAAATTGATCGCTGTCATCAGCCTACAGTCCGTTTGATAAGATCATAAGATCGTATACGGCAAAAATTAAAGAACTTATAATAATAAAAAATCAATTGTACTGGTTTATTTTGTTTATTTACTTGAATGCTTTTCAATTAATATGTTGTCCACTCTCCTCCATTATCAATAATTGCTTGGAGTTTTCGAGGCATGCTTTCTACTAATCTTATAGCCCAAATCTTGAGACAAAGATCTCCATAAAACTCGTATTTTTCGTGATAATTGTTTGAGCGTCGAGATCTTCTTTCCTTGGAGCTTTAGCTTCATGAATGCCCAAACATTTTCAATGGGATTTGCATCCGGCGACTGTGATGGCCAATCTAAAACATCGACGTCATTTTCTTGTTTCCAAGCACTGCACAAACGACTGCGATGTTTCGGGTCATTATCTTCTTGCAGTAACCAATTCTCATTTCTTCTTTTAAACCACCTTTGGGTAAATGGTAATAAAGCCATCTTATAAATTTGGGTGCGTTTAAGTTATTTGTAAACATGAACAAATTGCCAAATCCATCCCCAAACGTGCACCTTTGCCGTGTGTTTGACGGTCCGCTGGATTCATTTATTGGATTGTTTACACCAGGTATGAGTGCTAGGAGACCATGCCCAAAAAGAAGCTTCATCCGAAAAAATAACGTTGTTCCAATCTCTGTCCAAATTCTCCTTGGCCCAACTGAGTCGAGTGTTTTTTTGACGGTAGTGGTTTCTTTATTCTGCTTCGAAATTTTACATTATTGACTAGTAAACATCTTCGTATCGTATCATAACACACATTTAGACCCCTTTTACGTAAAATCCTTGTCCTCCACGTAACGAAAGAAGAGGATTTTTTTCAAACACGCGTAGAATCATTTTGTCCTGCTTTTTTGTTGTTTTTGGCGTAGACCCACGATCCGGCAAATCATTCACATTTTTAACTTGCGAATAACGGTGCACCCACTTGCTAACAAATGCTTTTGACTTTTTCATGTATTTAGCAGTATGACACTTTCGGTTTTTTTGAATGCAGAATACTGCTTCATAACGTGATGCAAACGCGACACTCATTTTAAAATACTTCCGACTCTGAGAAAAATTTAACACTGCTTAAATTTTTTTATTCAAAGGATCTTAGCAGAATTTTTTTTTATCTGATAATGCAAATGCCACTTCCAAACCGGTTTGCATAAACGAGTTTTGCCGTATACGATGTTATCAAACGGACTGTATATACATTGTTAACATTTTCGTATGTGATTTTGGATAAAAACCAGAAACATTTTTGTGAGCAATAGTTTCACAAGTTAATAATATTTGTTTACATGAAAAGAGATGACTTATAGCATGACTCATAGTATATGAGTCTAATAGTACTGTCATCAAACGATTTTTTTTCTTTCTCCCGACGCCTAGAGGGCGACGAGTGAAATCTCAGCAAATATGGAACATATTTTCACTCTCTTATTCTCTCTGAGAATGAAGCGAAAACTCATATAATGAGTGGAAACAATGAAATGAAACTCCGAAATTTTCTTTTTCGATAGTTTTAAAATTTCTCCCTTTGGGCATCCAATGTAAAATGAAACAGTTTGCTTCCAATTTTTACTCAAACCTCTAAGGGTTAAGACCATTACTTTAGAAGCTACGGTGGCGCATCTACCCGATTCCCCAAAATCAGTAAATCCGTATAAAAAATCATTTTTGTTGTTATGATCAAGTTCGGGCTTAGTTGCCATTTCATCGAAAATTAAAGCACACCTTTTGTCGATGATCGACATCGTTTCGCCCTTACTATTCAAAAGAAGTTTTATTTGATTTGAAACCTCAGCAGGTAAACTTAACGATGTATGCCATCTGTATATTGTACTTACCGATGGTAAATTAAATCCAGTGTTCAACATATAAGTGTACGGTATAACGAGGGTGACTTATGTGCTTTGTCTTTATGAAACAGCTGCATATGGACGAACGTCTTTACGTCAGTTTGCTTGTCTTGCAATTGCAAATCTACATTTTTCTCCAATTTGTATTCCCTGTCAACTTTAAGCCATTTAGGAATATCAAAAATATATCTGGCTATTGAATGAACAGTTTCCATGCCTGATAGACGGTTGACACGGAGTTCGGGAGAAGGAAACTGGGGAGGAATAACGTCTAAGTTACTATTTAAAGTAGGTAAGGAGAAATTTATTATATATGTTAAGGGTTAATAACTCTATTAACGGAAACTGAGGGTAAACAACTCGCAATAGCTTCACTACCACTTTGAATAATAGGTGTATTGTCGCTTGGATTGACATTTGCGGGCTTGGTTCGTGGTACATTGTTCATAATTCTATAGCAAAAATTATCGACATATGTATCAGAACAACTGCAAACAGATACCGATGATATTGGGACTGCAGCTCTAGATAAACATTTTCGAAGCGATTCTATTATTACGCCTTTGGCATAAAAATGCATTTCGCAAATAAAAAAAAATTTATGAACTTCATTGAGCATGTATCTTGTATGGTCGTTAGGAAGCTTAAAAAATAACTCCGTCAACAGAGCTACTTGAAAACATGTGGATGAACGGGGTAGGAACGTGGCAAGTAATATCGGAGTGGAAATCTGTTGTTTTCTTTTGAGTTGACTTACATTTATTTGAATGAAGAGAATTAAATATTTTGCCTCGCTCACGGCGTTAGTTGTTTCTCGCGGCATTAGAGGAGCAACCATCGATTTTTTCAAGTGATAGTACTATTAATTTCATATGCAATGCTTATAAAAAGTGTATGGTTTTCGCTGCATAATTGGTAGAGCGGGGGCGTTTCGTTAGTGATGAGATGTTTGTGGGTCATGGTGGTATGACCCAATATAAAAAATATATTTTTATCTTTTTATGTGAATATCTCCAGGGTAGTATGATTTTTCAGCATTCGGTTTAATTGTTTGTAAATGTGTTGATAGTTTGGCCAGTTTGTTTTTCTCTGGTATTTCCAAGCCTTCAGTAGACATATTTTTATGTCTTTTTGTTATAGGCGAAGAAAGTTGTAAGAGGTTCTTTTAAAGCCGATTTAGCAACAGCGTCTGCAACTTTGTTTCCAATAATTCCGCTCTGCCCTGGGTCCCAGCAAATTTTTAGTTTTCCACTCCTAGATATGAGTTTGTCACGGATGTATTCGACGATTTCACTAAAAGTTCCAAGGCGGACAGGATGTCGAATTAAAGTTGTGAATGACAATCTGAATCTCAAGGTCTTTTGCGGATGTAAGAGCAGATACTAATGCCTATTGAAGTCTTGGGGTTTTCTGCCTTTTTAGAATTTTTCGGACGTCGTTGTGAATGGGTGACATTCTGGAAGAATTTAATTTAGAAAGGTATTCAATTCTTTCTGTAATATATGGCCATCTAACGTCAGTTAGGAGGTTTCGAATTGGAGTTGTACGAAATGACCTCATGCCGCTCCTGATGGCTGCATGGTACGTTGTTGTGATGAGTTGAGTTGATGATTTCGATTATTTAGCATATATTGCTAAACCATAGTCGATCTTAGATAAAATTACAGATTTTTTATTACGTTAACGATAGTTAATAGATAGGAAAGATATTTTATAAGGTCAACTCTAGTGTAAAGGCTCTTTTTCAACTTGGTACAATGATTTTTAAAAGTAAACTTGGAATCGAATATAGCCCCAAGTATTTGGACATATTAGAAGGGTTTTTGTTCGGTTTAGGTATGGGAACAATATTGGCCACTTTCCATGTATGTGGAATTATACCATGGTTTAATATTTGGTTGTATAAATTCAATAACCTCTTTATAAAGGTTGCGGAACTGTGTTTAATCATGGCATAGGAAATCCGATCAAATCCAGGTGTTGTTCCTTTCACTAAGTATAAACAGCTTTCTGATTCTGTCATATTTAAACGACGTTCAATTAGAGCTGCGGAAGGATTGATTGGATAAGATGGGTTTACCTGGTTTATTACTGATTGCTTTTCTATTATGAAAGTGGGATGGATATAAAAATCATCGCTGGACTGTTCCCATGTTTTCGCAAAAAATTTTACAACTTTCCGTGAACAGGTAATATTTTTCGTTCTTCTTATCCTTTTATTAACCCTTTCCTCGTTATACGAACTTATGCATAACGAGTTTCCCATTTTTACTGTATCGCTGCTGCTCCGCTTATGGGGTTGGCTAATGTCGCAGACCGCACAACGCGTCTACATAATGCTCGGTCCTGGATCGCTTCAGTGGTTAACCCCTGGCGTTGTTGCGCATTTGCCATCTGAGAAATCCAGGAATTCTTTTTCCGACCACGTTTTCTTACAGTGGGAATGACCGTAGTTGATAGTGCCTTTTTAACCGGATTTTCCGCAGATCTTCTTTGAACGTGGCAATACCAGCTTATTCTATTCGCCTCAACCTGTTCGGTTACCGAATTCTTTATATGTACACTTCCTCTTATACGCGTACATCTAATGCAATCGCGTTTAGTGACTCCACTAGACATCCTTAACATTTTCATTTCCGCTGCCGTCATTTTGTTTTTAAACGCTTCGTACATTGTCCGGCACTGTGAACCGTATATAAGAGCTGGTCTAACAACCATGGTGTAGAGTTTCCCCTTTAATTTAAGTGGAAATTTTCGGTCGCAGAAAATTCCCGAATTTCCCCGCCATTTCATCCACCCCACACTCACTCTGTGGTTTACGTCGTCGTCACATTTCGCTTCCATGTTAACGATTGATCCTAAGTACTTAATGATAGTGCTTTTCGGAAGAACTATTCCGTCTAACATTATATCCGGAACAGGTCGCAACGGATGCGCAAATGGGCACGTCAAATGCTCCGCTTTGAACGACTTATTTTAAACCCATTTCTCTCTAGCGCATTTCTCCATGAATCTAAGGCATTCTGTAAATCTTCGACGATATCGCTAAGTATAACTGCGTCGTCAGCGAAGAGAATTGGCGTTACATTTGCTTCGCGCATGCAGTCTTTTAAAAGATAGTCGAGTACTACGTTAAAGAGGAAAGGGTTAAGTACGCTTCCTTGATGCACTCCGACATTAACTGGAAATTCTCTCGTTAGTCCAGCAGAGCTTTTAACTGCAGTTTTCACGTTTCCATACGTGTCTTGTATTATTCTAACATACGTTTCCGGTACGTTTTGAGAGCTCAGCGCGGCCCATATGAGGTCGATAAATACCATGTGTAAATCCTTAGACGAATCTCGATGCTTTTCCATTATTATTCGTAGGCTTTGGATAGCGTCCACCGTCGATCTTCCTTCAACAAATCCACACTGGATATTATCGAGCTTTATTATTTGCCGAAGACGTTCGTTTAAGACTCTTTCGACGATTTTCATTGTGTGTGGCATAAGCTTGATTGAACGGTAGTTGTTGCATTCTCGAGTGTCGCCTTTTCCTTTGTATAATGGAACCAAGAAGCTACTTCTCCATTGATAAGGCATAGGTTGCCCACATTTTAATTTATTTAAAAGTTTCGATAGCCATTCGCTGCCCATTCCCTCCATCTTCGACCAAAATTCTGATGGAATGCTGTCTGATCCCGACGCTTTCCCTCGCTACATTTTTTCGATTGGTATACTTATTTCTTTGATTGAAAAGTCCGAAACTTCCTCCTCGAATAGACCAGCTGCCGGCACGATATCACGTGGAAACTGTTTGTTAAGCAATTCCTTGCAGTATTCAAGCCACCGGTCACAAATTTCCTTTTCATTTGTTAATAAGCCACCGTCTGCATTTTTTATGTATTTCGGCGAGGTTATTTCCATCGAATTTTTTCGCCTCTGTGCAGCGAGCGCCTCGTAGCAATCCGCATCAAGGCTAAACTCGCCAACATTAGCCTTATATGCGCGCATTCCCCCACAGAGGAGAAAGATGACGACACCAAGGATGCCTTCTATGAGCTCCTTAACAAGACCTACGAGCAATGCTCTAGCTATGACATTAAAATTGTCCTCGGTGATTTTAATGCATAGCTACGAAGAGAGGGTATCTTTGGTGGAACAATCGGAAAATATAGCCTGCACAAAACCACCTCCGATAACGGATTCAGGCTAATCGACTTTGCGGCGGGGCGAAACATTGTCGTGGCTAGCACGCGGTTCCCACATCTCGACATACACAAGGGGACTTGCAGAACTCCTGATCAATCAACAGTCAACCAGATTGTTCACATTGCGATCGGCGCAAGACACTCCTCCAGTATTATGGATGTCCGTACGTTCCAAGGAGCCAACATCGACTCGGACCATTACCTTGTTGTAGCCAAGGTACCTACGGTTGCGGATATCCCAAACTACGCCAAGACTAACTAATGCTGTGAGAAAATTCGACGTTAGACGGCTACAATCGCAAGAGATCGCCAAGTCCTTTTCCTATCGAATTTCTCTTAATCTCTTAAGAGGTCCAATGCCGCCAGCATCAAGCATCGAAGACCATTGGAAACACTGCCTAAACGCCATCATTGATGCCGCTTCTGATGTGCAAGATACATATAAAGCGGCGCTGCTTAGAAAGACCAGAGCTGCTCATGAGCTCTATGAGCGGAAGAGGAGAGACGAACACGGGCTTCTCAGGAGTAAGAATAAAGAGAAAGAGAAGCGCGCGATCGAGGAAATTGAGAGATGCTACTCCTGGCATGAGGTTCGGAAGTTTTACCAAAAGGTAGAGATGAACAAGGGAACATCGTAGTAGAATCGCAGTCGATGCTGAGGATTTGGAAAGACCATTTCTGCAGACTGTATAACGGCGATGACGGACCAAATACCGCTGTCAGGCAGAATCAACCTTTCAACTTGGACGATGATGACCAACAATTCCGTCCACCCGACCTGGATGAAGTGAAGATAGCTTTATTGAAGCTTAAGTCCAACACAGCTGCTGGAGCGGATGGCCTGACTGCCGAGCTCTTCAAAGCGGCAGGCGATGACTTGGTAAAGAGCACACACCAACTCATCTGTAAAATATGGTCGGACGAGAGTATGCCCCATGAATGGAACCTCAGCATTGTTTGTCCGATTCTCAAGGAAGGAGACCCTCTGAACTTCGCCAACTACAGAGGCATCAGTCTCCTTAACATCGCATATAAGATCTTATCCGCCTTATTGTGTGAACGCCTGAAGCCGTTCGTCAACAACCTGATAGGTCCATATCAGTGTGGCTTCAGGGCAGGAAAGTTCACCATCGACTACGGCAGATCTTGGAGAAGACCCATGAGCTTCAGATCGATACACACCAGCTATTCATCGATTTTAAGGTCGCGAAAAACAACATCTATAGAGACTAGCTTTACAGAGCTATGCCTAATTTCGGGATCCCCGCCAAAATCGTCCGTCTGTGCAGGATGACGATGGAGAATGCACGCTGCTCAATCAAGGTCGGTAAAGATCTCACCGAGACCTTTGATGTCCAGAAAGGATTAAGACAAGGCGATGCGTTGTCATGCGATTTCTTCAACATCGTACTTGAAAGAATAGTGCAAAACTCACGATCAAACACAAGAGGCACTATCTTTCAAAAGTCCGTCCATTTACTCGCATACGCCGACGATATTGACATAATCGGGAGAAAACAGCGTAATGTCAGTGGCGTTTTCGCGAGTATTGAAACGGAAGCGGCGAAAATGGGTTTAGCGGTCAATGAGGGCAAGACCAAGTATATGCTGTCAAGCAAAAAGGACAACCAACACCGACGTCTCGGGCAGAACGTCACGATATAACTTTGAGGTAGTTAAGGACTTTGTCCACCTAGGCTCCGATATAAATACAGACAACGACACCAGCGCTGAGATCAAGCGAAGAAAAACTCTTGCCAACCGCTGTTTCTTTGGGTTAAGAAGGCAATTGAGTAGCAAAACCCTCTCTCGGACAACAAAAGTCACCCTTTATAGGACCTTAATAATCCCGGTCCTGCTCTATGGCGCAGAGGCATGGATATTATCACAAATGGATGAGGGTGTTCTTGGTTACTTCAAGAGAAACATTCTTCGGGCGATCTTCGGTCCGGTCTGCATTAACGGTGAGTGGAGGAGGAGATACAACGACGAACTGTACGGACTGTACAGCGACATGGACCTAGCCAGAAGAGTGAGGATCCAAAGACTGAGATGACTGGGTCATGTAGAGCGCATGGACACCAATGCTCCGGTCTGAAAAGTCTTCGAATCCGCTCCCGAGGGACAGCGCAGTAGAGGAAGGCCAAGACTCAGGTGGCGCACGCAAGTGGAATAGGACCTCAGCCAACTTAGCGTGCGAAACTGGAGGCAGCTAGCCAGGGATCGAGTTGGCTGGAGAAGCTTGTTGACTGAGGCCCAGGTCCACCCCGGACTGTAGCACCACCTAAGGTAAATAAGTGCAGCGAGCTTAAAAATATTTGGCACTTTAGTATTGTACGACGTTTGAACTTCTTGTATAGCTTGTCTTCTATCTGCCGATCGTGAGGATATTTCTTCCAACTCCGGGTACAGGTTTTCCGCTGCTGCCGCTTGAGTTTGAGCCAGGACTTTCTTTGCAATCTTTTTAAGACGCTCGTATTCAAGAGCCAGTCGAGCTTTTTCGATATCGTCGCTCCGATCGCATTTTTCCACGCTTGAAATGCATTCTTCTTAGCGGCCACAGCTCGTTTGGTTTCGTCATTCCACCACCATGTTTCCTTGCCGACGTGATGGTATTTCGATATAGTCCCCAGATGGGACTTTGCGAGTGTTATGCATTCCTCGTGCATGCTGTTCCACATTTCTTGCGGGCTAAGCGAGTCTGCTACACCATTTATATTTTGAAGTACTTCTTTAGCCAGTGCGATAAATCTTGCGCTTCGTTCCTTCGATAGATTATACCACCGGATTTTTGGCTTTCCAAACGATGCCCGTGTTTTCGGTGGTTCCGCTGTGAAAAATTCTGTAATGAGCAGACGATGTTGGCTTACTAGCGACTCTCCAAGTATTACTTTACAGTCCTTAACACGGTTTCTCATCGATATTTTGCAGAGGTGATAATCTATTTGCGTTTCGTGGCCTCCGCTGCTACAGGTGATAAGATGTCGTTGATGTTTAATAAACATTGTATTTAAGACGGTTAAGCCGTAAGCCCTACACGCTACAAGGATGTGTTCGCCAGCTGAATTTCTAGTTCCAAAGCCTTTACCGCCATGGCAGTCCTCATAGTCAATGTTTGTTTCTCCGATGTGGCCATTTAAATCTCCGCCTACGAAGAGCATCTCATCGATAGGTATATTTCTATTTACTATATTTCAAAATTTATCTTTTTCTGATTGGTCGCATCCATTTTGTGGAATGTACGCGCTAAAAATGTTCCACGTTTCATTGTGTATGACGAATTTTACACTCATTAAGCGGTCGCTTATTTTCAAAATACCTACGATATTGCTTAGAAGATCCGCTGCAACAACGATACCAACACCGTTTCGTCCATTGACCGTTCCATGGTAGAACATCTTAGATGCCTTAGTTTTTAAATCAAGAAAACGCGCGCTTTATTTCCTGTATTACACCACTTCGTTTCCTGTACGCACAGGATTTGTAGAGTTCTGCGACGCATAATCGCTTCCAGTTCTAAACTTTTTGAAGTCATCGATCCGAGGTTCCGACTTGCAAACCGAAGTTTAGGAAAATATTTTGGAAACTTCATTTTGCCCACACCCGGAATCCCTCGAGCTCTGAAACAAGCACTTCTGCTTGCTCTGGGATCACCCGAGTGCGTTGCAAGCGTGGTGCCCAGCGGGGTAGTGCTATTAATTGCGATCATTTCCATGAAGTGTATCTTAATAATAATATTCTTTGTTATATTCTTGATAACTTTGATTGAGTTAGGCACATAGTTTCCAGTGAGGTTTTTTATATCAGTCCCCTTTTTCGATGTGAAGTTTAGATTGATGCTCGAGGTGAACTTGGAAAACTTGAAATTTTTTCTGCTTCTGCAGCTTTACGAAACTTTGCGTTTATTTAACGGTATGAAACAAGGTTATTGACAGTAGGATGCTTTTAAAAGTCTCCAGGCTCTTTGTTTAGTTTGGTGAGGTCACCTAGTTCTTTGTTCCACCAGAACAACCTTTTTGTAAGTCTTGTTTCTTGACTGTGGGACAGACAGCCCTGCTTTCTGCGGATCTAATAAATTTTTGTATAGTGGCAGCTTTTTTTTTTATTCATTTTCTTAAATTACAAAAATTTATAAGTACTTCAAATGCAAGCTAGTTTCTGGCATTTTTGAAATTAAAAAAAGGCATCATTCTGTAGCACTTGAGTGACTAGAGGCGAATGATCCTTCTATTAATTTTTATTGATTAATTTCATGTCATGTGGGGTATGTATATTAAACAAAAATTTTGGGGCCAAAACTTTTTTCATCTTTATTAGTTGGTTGTTTCAAATTAAATTCAAAGGAAAGTATATTGCTTTTGAAGAATATCCTTTCACAGTCATTGACTCAAGGGAATACTTCGCTAACCACACAAATGCTCTCAAAAAACACCTCCGCTCATTCCTCAGACATTTCTGTTACTTGAGTACAGTGTTCTCAACTAAGTTTCTTACTAATATCTATTATGGTTGTTGAGGAATCTGGCAGCATTGGTTTTCCTCAATACTAGATGGCACGAATGATTCACAAAAAAAGATGTGGTTCTCGAAAGCAATATTTCAGATATTTTGTTTCCTTTTCTATTAGGACAGTCAATGTGGCGGCCAAATTAACACAATTCAGGTTTTTTAATAAAGTTGTGATCGCCATACGTCTTGTAGTATAATTTTTCCGTAAATGAAGAAGTTCGCGAGTAGTCCCAAGGGGTCAAAAATTGTCATTAGTGTACGAAGTAGTTCTCGCTTCGTTGGACGTCTACCTCCGGATAGCAAATCCTTATTTTGGGCGTTCACCTTTATTTTGTGGATGTACACCACCGCATACCCAGTACCTTCTCAACGTCAGATTCTGCACCGATATTCAAATTAACCTCGTCCTTGGCGTTTTCTTCCATAGCGCTTATAACGGCCCTTGAGTTTGACATCCAGTTTCGTATTTCGAACCCAGCTCATAAGTGAATCTCTTTGACATCCTTTGCTAGTTGGATTGTTTCATCTTCGGTTTCCACGCTGTCCAGGAAATCATCGACGTAATGGCTTTGGGTGATAGCTACCGCTGCTCTAGGGAGTTTTCCGGCGAATTGTCCAGCGTTCAAATTTTTCACCGAATGTCATCACAGTCATCACATATTCATCTGGTTCTCGTGATGACTCGTTGCGCCAGAGAAACCGCTGAGAGTCCTGATCGGCTTCACGGATCAAGACCTGGTGGAACATCTCACGGATGTCCCCGCAAATTGCAACCTTTCTTTCCCGAAATCTAGCAAGCACTGACGTAAGTGATGTCAGTTGGTCGGGTCCTTTAAGCAGGAGAGTTTAGTGAAACTCTGTGCGATCGCGCTGCAGCATCCCACACTATTCTCACCTTCCCTGGTTTGTTGGAGTTTATGACGGGAAACACTGGGAGATACCAGGTACGTGAGCTGCGTCGTCTTGCCTCATCAGCTGACAATTTTCGGATGTAGCCACTGGACAGGTAGTAGCCAATTTTCGCATCAAGTATAGACCTCAATCCTGAATCGCGCATCATTCTTATTTAAATGCACACTAATCGTCGCATAGCCATCTCTCGGCTGTCAGGTAGTTGGATTTCGTCGAACCGCCAGAGAAGACCTGTCTCAAAGCGATTTTGTTTCCGCTCAGTTGTAAGATGAAGTAGATCCTGAGCACGTTGATCATCGCGGGAAACGAGGACGTTTTGCGGTTGAGCAGTACCGAGACTTTCTAAGGCAAAGAAATCTTTTACCATTTGTTGTAGATCATTATCAGCTTTGCTATTACAGTCGCACATATGCATGCTGTGGTGAGCTACAGGACTCATAGCAGCAACTGACGAACTTGCATCATGGGGGCCATATACGACCCATCCCAAACGAGTCTTTGATGCAAATGGCTGGTGATTAGGTCCCTCAATAGATTTCGTGGCAAATCCGAGCCTCATGTTGTCAAGCCCAATTAGGATCCGGGGTCGGATTGCGTCATAGGACGTCGCTGGAATATTCTTCAAATGTGGATACAAGTTTATCATCTCATCCATCATCAATGACTGTGTCGGTAGCTCGAGAGATTCTACAGTTCGAACGTTTTTTAAACAGTCCTTTTTTGCATGATTACCAATCCCAGATATGTTAACATCGAGCTGTTTGGTGTTATCTTCAAAACGGTGGGTGTTAGCTGTCCACTTCAAGCATAAAGGATGTGGTACACTGTCAAGGTTAAGCTCCACGGCAACTTCCTGGTCCATCAACGTCAACGACGATCCGTCATTGAGGAACGCGTAGGTATGCACTGCCGCGTCCTTCCCATGAAGTACGACTGAAACGTAGCGATATAGAACAGTTGGATTACTGACCTTGTTGTGGTGGTGTACAACTTCCGATATCTGCGGGTCTGGTTTCGTAAGAGGTGACGGTTTCGATGGATTGTGAAGCAGTCTATGATGCTTGAAGCTACATCCATTAATCCCACAACATGTCTTTGATCGACAGCCACGATTGGAATGTGACTTGGGACATTTGTGACAAAGACGATATTCCTTTACGTTCGCCCATCAGAAGCTGTAACTTAGCTCTGAAAAGGCACGGCAGTCTGCAACTGTCCGTTTGTAAGGTGCCGTAACTCTGTTTGTGTGTGCGCATCCTATTGTCAGTGCTGCTTGTAGTCGGGTTTTGGGATTTGGGGTCTTCTGGATATTCCTCAGTGTGCGTGTGTAGATAACCTCGGTCTCTTGAGTGGCGTGCGCTCGTGTTTGCTGATGACACTGTTGGAATCGTCACACAATTTGCTGCACCAGCGATTTGATACAGCCACTCATTGAAGTCTGACAGTGTGCAGTAATCGAGTGACTGGCGGCAGGCAGCTTCTCAACGAGTTCTTGGAGCAGTGTTGGATTACACATGTGTGACATATGTCCCGAAGCCTCTATTGTAGCGCAGAGATTTTGCACGGCTAGAGAAAACTTCACAATGCTGTCTAACCTTCCTTCCTTCGGCGAGGGCGTAGAGTGAATTTTCTGTTACAACTGCAGGGATGAAGATCTCGTGAAATACTATGACGAGCAGCTAGTTGGCTTTTGCTGAGTAATGCAGACATGTGAAATTGCGGTGTGATGTTGAAATCTTGTTCAGGTCCTGTTGGTAAAGCTGAATAGGTGTTGTTGAAAGGGGTATGAGGATCTCGGCGGTATGGATTGGGCTTGTGGCGGCGGTGGATGCGTTTGCAATCGCAGGTGTTGGGGATGCATTTCTACAGTTGTCTGTTGAGCTGGCAGGGTTCGCATTGTACACCTTGTAGATTGCGTTGTTGGTATCAACATAGACTCCGATTGTAAATGCTGCCTAGGGTGATCCTCTGGAGATTTGTGCAACTCTATCGGTCGCCGATGCTGTGTTTGCAGCTGTTGTTGTAGCGCCCTTTGTTGCGTCTGTGGTGATAGTGTTGCTGAAACAGTTTCAACGAGCTTCAACTTGTCAACATTTTGTGTTTGATCCTGATTGCCCTGCAAGGAAGGTTGTAGGTTAATGTGAGTTAAAACAGCATTCGACGAGCCCTGAATACATGCGGTCGAGTGTTTTCGCGTCGAGTTGCATGCGTCCTCCAACCAAGTACGCATTACTGCGTTCTTGTGGACATCTTCAACTTCTGCTTCGTCGCCGTCGATTGAGGAGGTTTCTTCTACTGCTTGTTGTTGTAGCAGCGAATTCTTTCTTTCAAGGTACTGCTGGTCAAACTGCCTCGCTTTTCTTGACGTCTCTCTTGCTGATGCTGTTCTTCTTTGTCGCTTTTGTCTTGTAGCGCACGTTCTTCCTCCAGTCGTTGAAGTTCGATTTGAAGTCGGCGAGTAGACGAAACTTTTGACGACAAAGACCTGGGTTATGGCTCGCCCACGTTGTTCTCCTTTTTTTTCTCTTTTTATCGCGCGCCTGGGCTAATTGTCAAATTGATGTGTACGTCATCGCGTCTGATGGGTGCATCCAGATGTTTTTAGCGCTCACAGTCGAGCTGTCGTAACCTACATATATTTGAATTTAATTACAAAAAAAAAACTTGGCATTATAGCCAAAATAACCACTTAGTACAATAAGCGTTTACTATTTTAGGAAATTTTAGCCTAGCAATAAGATACATTTCAATTCAAGATTGTTGGAAATAAATTGGCTTTGCTAAAATTCGGACTACCTACTTATTTAACAACCTAAAATTTCGTTTGCCTGAAAGAGAAGCACAACTAGAACTATAGTTGAAAACGTCTTACATCTGCAGTTAAAAAATAAGGAAGATTGTGTCAATGCTACTCGCTTATTACACAAACGGGGTAAGTACCACTTGAGTAAGTTTGCTTTTCCTTTCCTTCGCCTTGCGTAACGCCAGTAAATGCAACGTACTCCACCTCCATCCGCTCTATCTGGTGGTCTAGCAACTGAAAATACGATTAGTGCAGAAGACGAATTTTCACTTGCACCTGTAGTTCCGTCTCCATCTTTACAAAACCTTGGTTCTCAAATGAAAGCTAACTTCTTAACAGAAAATGGATCTGCTTCAATAATTCTAACTACTAGGCCCATACCGAAGTCCCAGAACGCGCCTTCAATCAAATACAAAGCCTCGTCACGCAGGAAAATTTCTCTCCAGCTACAACGTTTTGAAGAAGAAAGATTACTTGAAAAGAAGTATTTAGCAAAACAGTATCAACTTCTAGAAGGAGCTACATCTGAAATGACGAATCTGAAGACGTGAATCAGAATAATCAACCGATAGCCTCAAAAGGTCGCGTGATGGACTGGCTACAATGGCAAAAGTCACAAGAGAACTCTAAGCCAGTGGTAAAAGTTTCAAACAACGTTAAAAGGAGTAAGGTAGAAGTAATAAACACCAACTTTCTCAATAACACATGGATTGGGCCCAGAGTTCCACAACAGCACGACAGCACTGTATTGTACACAACTGACCAACATTTTCCTCGAGAAATAACACCAGTTATTGTAAATAATCCTGTAGGTCAACACAGTGGGCTAGAAAATACGTCGCAACGTCTAATAGCTGCACGTCAATCCTTGTCAAAACAACTTCCCAAGTTTAATGGTGATCCCGAAGACTGGGCATTATTTATAAGCACCTTTGAGAATAGAACACGAACTCGTGGATTCTCAGAAGAAGAAAATTTAGGACGTCTTCGCGCTTGTCTAAGGGGAAAGGCACTCGAGGCGGTGCGTAGTCGATTATCGTATCCAGGTCAAGTGCCCAAAATAATGACAACTTTGCAAATGATATTTGGACGCCCTTAAATAATAATAAACACACTATTACATAAACTAAGACACGAGGCACCGCCAAAAGCCGAGAAATTGGATTCAGTTCTGAAGTGTTCACTCGATGTGGAAAATATCTACGCGACAATAGAGATGAGTGGCTGTTCTTCGCACCTTAATAATCCGATCTTACTTCAGGAGTTGGTAAAAAAAAATTACCCCCAACACTTCATTTAAATTGGTTTATATACAAGTAGACTCTTATGACGGCTGACATTGCTCAATTTAGTTCATGGCTGTTTTAAGTCGGTCGTGCAGCGAACGATGTCATATACAGCAATCCTTTATTCCATGAAAAGAAGAAAGACCCATCACATGAAAGATCGTTTGTAAATACCCATGATCAATTGTCAAACAGAAAATGCAAAGTGTGCGAAGAAAGCTGTTCTTCCTTAGCAACGTGTCCAACATTTCTTAGTTGTACAGTACAACAACGCTATTATAACATATTTAATTTTGGATCACTATCATAGAAAGTTTAAACATCAGTACAGCAAAACCATTGTAAACGAAGTTCGTTAGCGCTTCTACATTCCCACTTTACGCGTGATGGTTAAGAAGGTACAACGTCGATGTCAAGAGTGTCGGAATAGAAGAGCAAGACCATGTATTCCTTTAATGGGTGAACTTCCTCCTGCGAGGAACTCTTATCACTTGTCTAACAATTCGAGCGATTCACGTGGAAATTGCACATTCACTTTCTACCAGCGCTTGTATCTTGGCACTGCAACGATTTGCTCCGCGTAGAGGAACGCCGATACAAATATAAACAGACAATGGAAGGAATTTCTGAGGTGCGCGTCGAGAGTTGCAGGCGGCCATAGAACAAATAGATAGCAAAAAACAGGCGGAAGGCATATGTGAAGGCAGGCTCAAGTGGTCATTAATCCCTCCCGCAGCCCCTCATATGGGAGGTTGCTGTGAGAGATTGGTACGATCGGTTAAGCAAACCCTTGCGCAGATCACTCTAACTAGGCAACCCAGTGACGAAATTCTTTTAACTATGATGGCTGGAATCGAAAACATCATAAATACTCGTCCGCTAACATAAGTTCCGGTTACAACAGATGATGACGAGGCCCTTACCCCTAACCATTTTTTAAAGGGATCGAGCGGATCAAAACCCGTGGGGGAAATCCATGATGATGGCCTACTTCTACGACTTAACTGGAAAATGGCAGAACAGTTCAGCAACTCCTTTTGGCGGAGGTGGATTTGAGAATATCTGTCAAACCTTACAAGAAGGACGAAGTGGTTCCAGCTTGTTACACCGATTTGTGTAAACGTGGTTATCATTGTAGATAAAAAGAACGCTAGAAATGTCTGGCCTAAAGGGCGTGTTTTGGAACTTAATGGGGGTCGAGACGGAAAAATAAGAAGTGTGGTTGTCCAGACAGCTTGCGGAATTTACGTGAGACCGACTTCTAAGATAGCGGTGTTGGATGTAGCAGGTTCCAAATACTGTGGTAAGCAGGATCAAAGCTCCCACTTACCAGGGGGGCGTGTTGAGGAATCTGGCAGCATTGATTTTCCTCAAAACTAGATGGCACGAATGATTCACAAAAAAAGATGTCTTTCTCGAAAGCAATATTCCAGATGCTTCCTGTTTTTCTCCTGACCAAAAGCACGAACGCGAGAGCACTTCGAAAGAGTGTTTGGACTTGCTGATGCGGGATCGGGCGGACTTTTCGCGTCGATTGGTAGCTGTTGATGAAACCTGGATCCACTATAACACACCAGAGAACAGAATGAGTGCCCGGCAATGGACTGAAGCTGGCACGAGTGCTCCGAAGCGGCCGAGGGAGGCTCAATGGGTCGGAAAGGTTATGGCTTCGGTTTTCTGGGATTGTCATGGCATACTCTTCGTGGACTACCTTCCTTTCTATTAGGACAGTCAAGCTGTCACAACCTACATATTTTTGAATTAAATTACAAAAAAAAAACTTTTTTGAAGTATAAATTGGTTATTTAAGTTCTACCAAACGTAAGTGAATTATAGCCAACATAACCATTTAGTACAATAAGCGTTTACTATTTTAGGAAATTTTAGCCTAGCAATAAGATACAATTCAATTCAAGATTGTTGGAAATAAATTGGCTTTGCTAAAATTCGGACTACCTACTTATTTAACAATGGTCTATTCCATTCTAAAATGCAATACCGCATAGCTTACTTATTCAAATAAAATTAAGCCACTCTTAACGGAATCTTCCAATTTGGAAGCCAGTTCACTATCACTTGGGCCACGACCCCCCGTGTCTGAAGAAAGAATGAACTAATTACATGAGTGTTGTAATGATGCTAAAATATAAAAAAAAATTACAGTAATAAAAATAAATTTGTTACGAATGTAATATTATTGTTAATGAGAGTGAGAGTCATCGCATGACTGAAAAAATATCTTTTTGGCGCGATTGGAATACCTATACATTCTATATGGAAGCCAAAAAGCAAAAGACGTTAAATATTCCAGGTCAATATGCGATGAGCCAAATTTTAACCTATATAATTAATTCATAAATTACTTTTTAATAATTAATAAAATATGATTTATTTATTTTAATAATGTTTGAATAATGTAAATTTGATATTACTAGATTTTGAAAAGCTTATAAATTATATTTTAAAAATTGCGAAAGCTTACACAGGTGCCAAAATCTCCAGGTGCCACGACAAGGTTATCCAATACACTTTGAACTTTAGATACCAGGTTTGCTATAGTCGTTTGTTCAGTTGGTGTAGGACTCAGATCCTGATTACGTTTTAATAAAGCCTATCAGATAAAAAGTATATATATACTTATAACATAAAAAAAATATTTTAATTAAATAAGAATAAGCAAAACGATAGTGTTTGTAAATTAATAAGCGTAAAACAAAATGGCGACAACCTTACGATTCAAAGTTTTCAGAACATCATTTATGTTATAATATCTAAAATATTAGATTAACTTTTTTCAAAAATAAAATTGTTTTCGAAAATTGTAACATAGGGCCAATCGCAAGAAACGAATAGTGGTACGATCTTATTTTCTGTTAGTCTAATCAAAGCTTACCTCCATATGTCTTTCAATCTATGTCGTTAGCATTTAATTGCGTGTCTTCTGTATGTACACAGAGAAATAATTACTCGTGTGTAGTGGATTTTATCACTGGCCTACAAAATCAAATTGCTTCAGAAAAAGTGCATCAAAAGTGCAGTGTCAAAACAAAATACAAAACACACAACTATCCATCTAAGGGACCATTATGCTAAGTCTTTTAATTATTTTGACGTACAATAAAAAACAGAACAAGTAAAACGAAGTATAAATTTATATATAATATAATATATATATAAATATAATTTTTGTGTCACTGTACTGCTAAGTACATAGAAGACTGTGTACGTAAACAGGTATGTATGTAGCCAAAACAAAATTTCTTTAGTTTGTATGTTTACTTCAATGTAATTATTGGGTCTATAACTTAATTCGTGCGGTTTGCTAAGAGATGGCGTAACTTGTATAATTCCATTGGAACATGCGTTGGAAAGCTACTGTCATTGTACGTCATTTCAGTATGTCATTCGTTTGAAGCGTAAACAACAATAATTTTTTTTTCACTCAAATATGTCGAACTTTGTGCCTAAAAAAGTGTTTTTGCGGGGAGTTCTTCTTCATTACTTTAATATGAAGAAAACTGCTGCCGGAAGTAATCGTATTTTGGTGGAAGTTTATGGTGACGCATGTTCATAGCTGAGCGAACGTGCCAAAAGTGGTTTGCACGGTTTAAAAGTGGTGATTTTGGCTTGGAAGACGATGAACGTCCTGGGCAGCCAAAAAAAACTTGAAGATGAAGAACTGGAAGCATAACTCTATCAAGATTGTTGCCAAACACAAGAAGAGCTCGCAGAGCCTTTGGGTGTCACTCAAGCAGCCATTTCAAAATGTTTAAAAGCAGCTGGATATATTCAAAAGCAAGGAAATTGGGTTCAACATGAACACAAGCCGAGGGACGTCGAAAGGCGATTTTGCGCATGTCCGAAATGCTGCTGGAACGCCACAAAAGGAAGTCATTTTTGCATCGGATTGTTACTGGTGATGAAAAATGGATCCATTACGACAACCCCAAGCGCAAACAATCATATGTGAAACCCGGCCAACCAGCCAAATTAGCGGCAAAGCCGAATGTCCATGGCGCGAAGGTAATGCTCTGTATTTGGTGGGATCAGATGGGTGTGCTGTATTATGAGCTGCTAAAACCGGGTGAAACCATCAATGGACAACGCTACCGAAGACAAATAATCCGTTTGAAGAGAGCAGTAGCCGAAAAACGACCGGAATATGCGACCAGACACGAGGCAATAATTTTCCATCATATCAACGCTCGGCCTCACGTTGCTATTCCGGTTAAGAACTATTTGGAAAACAGTGGATGGGAAGTCTTACCCCACCCGCCTTATAGCCCAGACCTTGCCCCTTCTGACTACCATTTGTTCCGGTCGATGCAGAACGGCCTCACTGCAATACAGTTCACATCAAAAATTAGCTTGATTCATTCTTGGCTGCCAGGCCGGCGCAGTTCTTTTGGGATGGGATCCACAAATTGCCAGAAAGATGGGAAGAAGTCATAGCTTCAGATGGGCAATACTTTGAATAAGAAACAGTCGCATTTGTTTTCTTTTTACCTCTCTTTCAACCGGTACGGCGAAAAAACCGCCCTCAATGTATTAGCAAGACGCCGGTCTATTGCCGTTTTATTTCTAGTGCGGTGTCACAGGCAGAATTGATAGGATAGGCAAGGCAGGTAAAGTCCCTTACTACCTCAAAGTCATAGATTTCGGCTGTGACGTTCTGTCTGATGTTGAATTTGTGTTCTTATTGACAGTCGGCTTTGCCCTCATTTACTGCTAAAACCCATTTTGAAGGCTTTCGTTTCAATACTAGCGAGCGCACCAAGGACTGCCCGCTGAGTTCCACCAATTATGGCAGTACCAACGGCGTACGCTAGTAGTTGCACAAACATATGAAAGTTTGAGCTTCCGGTGTTCGCTTGCAAGTTCGTTCAATAAAGTTAATGAAATCAAATCTTAACAAGTCGGTAGGGTGACTTAACCCATTTTTTAAATCCAAAGGATTCGGTTAAGTCGATACCAACCTTGACAGATGAGCTAGCATTCTCCATCGTCATTCTGTGAAGATTTGCTCACAACTGGAATTTTCTGATCTAAAACCGCACTGATAAGGGTTGTTGATCAAGATCTTAGTCGTTCACACAATATGCAGATTGGATCTCGTACCCAATGTTGAGGCGTCTTATACCTCCATAGTTGATGTAGTTGAAGGATCTCGAGCAAACGAGCAGAGATTTCATTTACGAAGCATATACAGTCCGTTTGATAAGATCGTATACGGCAAAACTCGTTTATGAAAACCAGTTTGAAAGCGGCATTTGCATTAACAGTTAAAAAAATATTTCTGCTAAGATGCTTTGAATAAAAAAATTTAAAGAGTGTTAAATTTTTATCAGAGACGGAAGTATTTTAAAATGAGTGTCGCGTTTGCATCCCCTTATGAAGCAGTATTCTTGTGCACGCAACCAAAAGAACCGAAACTGTCATACGGACCAGCTACTAAATACATGAAAAAGTCATAAGCATTTGTTTGCAAGTGGGTGCACCGTTATTTCCAAGTTAAAAATGTGGATGATTTGCTGGATTGTGGGTCTACGCCAAAAACAACAAAAAAGCAGGACAACATGGTTTTACGCGTGTTTGAAAAAAATCCTCTTCTATGGTTACGTGGAGGACAAGGGATTTTACGTTACGAGGGCGGGTCAATAAGTCCGTGACTTTTTGAATTTCTGACCTCTTTACTGAAACAGCAACACTGCTCCTGTCAACAGGCATCTGTCAGTTGACTCCTGTCAAAATTTAAACTTGCTGCGTCAGTTAGTTTGTGTTTGACAGCTATTTTTATCAGAATTTCGTGTGCTTATTAAGCATTATTTCTTGCGAAAAAAACCATTACCGAGACCAAGGCTAAGCTTGATAAATACTATGGGGACTCTGCACCATCGATTTCAATGGTAAAAAAGTGGTTTACTGAATTTCGTTGTGGCCGTACAAGCACTGAAGATGCCGAACGTCCTGGACGCCCAGTTGAGGTCTCTACACCCGAAACAATCGAAAAAATTCACGATATGGTGTTGGCCGACCGAAGATTGAAAGTGCGAGAGATTGTGGAAGCCGTAGGGATCTCGCATGGCTCAGTGGTTTCAATTTTGAATGATCACTTGGGCATGAGAAAGCTTTCCGCAAGATGGGTGCCGCGTTTGCTCACAGTCGACCACAAACGCAATCGTGTTACAACTTCACAGGAAGGTTTGGCGTTGTTTAATCGCAATATGGAGGAGTTTTTGCGCCGTTTTGTAACCGTGGACGAAACATGGATCCATCACAACACACCAGAGAACAAACAACAGTCAAAACAGTGGGTTTCTAAGGGTGAATCGGCGCCAAAGAAGGCCAAGGTGGGTTTGTCAGCCAATAAAGTTATGGCGACTGTTTTTTGGGATGCACGCGGGATAATCCACATTGACTACCTTCAAAAGGGAAGAACAATCAATGGGGAATATTATGCCAACTTATTGGACCGATTCAATGACGATTTGAAAAAAAAACGACCTCATTTGGCCAAGAAAAAAGTTCTTTTCCACCAAGACAATGCAAGGGTGTACACATGTGCAGTTGCCATGGCAAAAATCCATGAATTGGGCTATGAATTGCACCCTCATCCACCCTATTCTCCAGATTTGGCTCCGAGCGACTACTTCTTGTTCCCAAACCTGAAGAAATGGCTTGGTGGAAAAAGATTTGACTCCAATGATGAAGTCATCTCGCAAACAAAGGCCTATTTTGAGGACCTCGACAAATCATTTTTTTTGGAAGGGATAAAAAGATTGGAGATGCGTTGGACAAAGTGTATAGAGCTCAAGGGAGACTACGTTGAAAAATAAAATTATTTTTTTATCAAAAAATCTGTGTTTTAATCCAAAAGTCACGGGCTTATTGACCCGCCCTCGTAAAAGCGGTCTTAATGTGTGTTGTGATACGATACGAAGACGTTTACTAGCCAATAATGTAAAATTTCGAAGCACAATAAAGAAACTACTACTGTCAAAAAAACACGTAGAAAAACGACTCAGTTGGGCCAAGGCGAATTTGGACAAAGATTGGAACAACGTTTTTTTTTCGGATGAAGCTTATTTTTGGGCATGGTCTCCTATGACTCATACCTGGTGTAAACAATCCAATAAATTAATCCAGCGGACCGTCAAACACCCGGCAAAGGTGCACGTTTGGGGATGCTTCACAAAACAAGGATTTGGCAATTTGTTCATGTTTACAAATAACTTAAACGCACCCAACATGGTTAAAATTTCTAAGAAGGCTTTATTACCATCTGCCCAAAGGTGGTTTAAAAGTAGGAATGTGAATTGGTTACTGCAAGAAGATAATGACCCGAAACATCGCAGTCGTTTGTGCAGTGCGTGGAAACAAGAAAATGACGTCAATGTTTAAGATTGGTCATCACAGTCGCCGGATGCAAATCCCATTGAAAATGTTTGGGCATTCATGAACCTAAAGCTCCAAGGAAAGAAAATCTCGACGGTCAAACAATTATCACGAAAAATACGAGTTTAATGGAGATCTTTGTCTCAAGATTATGCTATAAGATTAGTAGAAAGCATGCCTCGAAGACTCCAAACAATTATTGATAATAGAGGAGAGTGGACAACATATTAATTGAAAAGCATTCAAGTAAATAAACAAAATAAACCAATATAATTGATTTTTATTATTATTATAAGTTCTTCTTTAATTTTTTGCCGTATACGATCTTATCAAACGGGCTGTACTTCTCTTAGCAGATCCGAAAAATAAGCTACCCCTAGCGGTGAATACCCCGGCTGAGGAGCAGTCAGTTCCAGCAACTTCGCTAGATTTATTATTATTATTATTATAACTTTATTAATCAGTAATAAATTACATGATTAATCTTAAATTACGGCACCAGTTATCAGGGCTTGGGCCTATTGCTAGATTTAAGCTGATATAGCTACTGTAGCAGCAAATATACAGAACATCCCCTTCACATACAGGTCAAACGTTAATTTAGGTATTCTGCTTACATATATCTCATACGATATTTTAAGTATTCTCTTTACTTGTATGCCGTAAGTTATTCTAAGCATTCTCTTTAGAATAGAGAGAATAAAGAGAGTCATAGCAAGACCAACCACCGAATAAGGACACAGTTTTTTAATTTCTCGCGAAATCACTAATTTATCAGTCTATAATAATTTTCAGAAGTGAGATTCACCCAAAGGAATTTTTTTCTCTCTTTTGTATCTATTTTTGATTAATTGTAAAGTGCAAACGACTGTGACAAAATATTGAACAAAATAAATTTAAAAATAAATCAAATTGGAGGTTAAAACTTAATGTTGTTGCCCTTTTCCTTTTGTTTTTAGGCAAATTGTGGGAGCAATTGGTAGAAGGGCTCCTGCTGCTTGGCATATTGACGTTAGTTAACATTGCTTCTTCCTAGCTCTGCAAATCACTTATTTTCTTGAGCAAACGAATAATTCTCTGGCTCTCGCAGATTTCCCTCAGTTGGATCTGGGAGAACTGTCTGCGTTATAAAGTTCATCAGTTCATAAAAAGGCCATTTCGCTTTGACTGTTTTAGCCTCGGATCCTGAAGTTGTTCGTGGGACTTTTTGGAGGTTTCTTCTAAAAGTATCTTTAAAATTTTTCCACTTTGCTTTTGCAGTTGCCCCTAAAAGTTATAAGAATATTATTTATGGCAACATCAGAACTTCATACCTAGTCAAGTCATAAATACTGGTACACAGAAAAATCAGCGCCAAATGAAAACGAATTAATATTTAAACATTTTTTTTTGTTTTTATTGGGTTATTCAATGGCTACAAATCTAAGAACAACTTATTCAAATGACTTCCACTCATCGATTGCGAGACGCATTTCACGCACGGGGAAATTGTCCACTGCACGGACAAGGGCTCGCTTCAACGACTCAATATTTGAGTGTCGAGTAGAGCAAGCCATGCCCTCTAATACGGACCAAAACTTGTAATCGAACGGGTTGAGGTCTTGACTACCAGCTGGCCAATCATCCGTTGATATGAAGTCCGGAACGTTGTTTTTGAGCCACAGTTGAGTCGTTTTTGCTTTGTGAGCTGGAGCAGAGTCTTGCTGGAAAGTCCATGGCTTGTTGTTGAATATTGATTGGTTGAGAGACTTCACAATGGGTTCCAAGATGGGCGATTAATATACTTTGCCCGATGTTTTCACTCCTTTCTCGCAAAAATTGAGCCTGGTAAAGCCATCGTAGCACATTCGCCACCATACCATTACAGACGCGGGATGGTGGCCTCTTTGAACCGCTTCTCTGGATGACCGAGCATACACACGGTCGTTCTGCTTATTGAACGATTCTTCTACGGTGAAGATTTTCTCGTCAGTAAACAGAATTTGTCTGTGAGCGTTCTTTGCGTACCGGCTGAGTAACGCTTTCGATCTTCGCTTGCGTTTTTCCTTCAATGCGGCCGTGAGCAGGTGTCCAGTGTGTCGCTTGTACGCGCTGAGTCCTAAATCTTCTTTGATAATGCGAGACATGGATTTCTACGAAATTTGAAATTCCCCCGGATCTTTGACGGTCTCGTACTCCACCAGTATCCTCAAACAACTTCACAGCACGATACACAAAATTTCGAGTGATTCCAAGCGGTCGCAACGTCCTCAAGATATCGCCTTTTTCCATGTTGCATTTAAGTAGGCCAGCTACAACAATACGATTTTCGATGTCGCGCCATTCCATGATTGTAGGCAAATTATGTCAAAAACTTTTTACGTCACAATAAAGCATAAATATCAACTGTCAAATCGCAATCAATACAAAATGGATGCGCCCAGTGTTCCATTCGTAATGAGTGAGTTCAGTTGTGTACCAGTATTTATGACTTGACTAGGTACTTCGATTATTTATTCTTATATTTTCAAGATATGGCTTTTGCTTTTCGAATGGGCAAAAGCCTGTCAACAGTATTATTCTGGAAACAAGTGTTATTATTTGGAAACTACTCGTTGATAAATATTTGCTTGTACCAACAACTGACCACCTCAAAAAAGTTGTAAGCGATTGCCACAGACGCTGGAAGTTTCCCAACTGTTTTGGAAGTATTGATGTCAAACACTGCCAAATTAAGTGCCCATCGAATTCTGGGTCTCATTTTTTTTTAATTATCTACATTACTTTTCCATTATACTGCAAGCTGTGGCGGACGCCGAAAAGAAGTTTTTGACAATCGAAGCGTGGGTGGAAGAGGAAAACAAAGCGATAGTGGCACGTTTTCTGGCTCTACTTTATTTAGACTACTTTAGTTGACTTCCTCCTTCACAAGCATCATTATTAAAAATTTCCTAATTGGTGACGAAGCCTACCCCCTTAAAAGTTAGTCTACCGTATCCAAGTAGAATTTCAAATGATCAAAGAGAAAATTTCAAAAAAAAACTTTCAACTGCAAGGAAAGGCATTGAATGTGCATTTGGTATATTAAGTAAGAAGTGGCGATTTCTACAAAGTACCATTGAAACAAAACCAAGCACAGCAACTCATTTAATCGAATGTGCCTGTCTACTGCACAATCTTGTGAGAGAGTGCGATGGCGACACTAATCTTGATTATATACAATTAACTACAAAATTGAGCAATGACTCAACACAAATAAATAAAGACAATCAAGAACAACAGTTACGTTTTAACAGAAGCAGCCACAAGGAGTTGAATAAACGAAATGATTTACTCCAATATTTTTGGGAGTTTAGCCACTAAAAAAAAATTGTATTATTATTATTAATATTATAATTTTAGCACATAAATAAATTACATACTAACTTATGTATAGAGCGCTAGCTGCCAGGGCTTACGGCATTCAGTAAATAAAAAATTACTTGAACAGTTACAAATTTGCTCAACTTCGCCCCACTGCCTATCAGTTACAACTTTATTTTTGTAATCATTATGGCTGTCCTGCCATAAGACTGGGCGGGTTTGGACAGCTGAAATTAAACATTCACAGTTTGTTTTTTTTCCATATTTTCACTTCGTCGCTCAGCGATAAACTGAAAAATTAATACAAAATTGATTGCTGAGCGACGTCGCTCTGTCATATAGCGACTGCATGGCCACCTTCATACAATTTCATGTTCTTTTTTTTTTGTTGCTCAGTCCTTCGAAATGAACGGGGGTTGTTCCCGAGTCTGTACACCACACTGTGCTGATCCCACTAATTAAAAGTAGGTTCCCTCTAGTGTTTGGTGTATTATTTCCCCAATCTCTATGTTTGGTCTTTAAGCAGCAGCAGTGGTGGCTCTTCGCTCAATCCTATTTAGTGAACTTACACGCTTAATTTCCACCTTTTGCTTTCGAGCCAGATTTACTCTTTTTAAGTACTGGAGTTTGGGACAAACCCGATAGTTAGCGGTGTTTCCCGTGTTCTTACATAAAACGCAAGAGTTGGCTTTTTTGCGACGCTCCATTTCTACCCAGAGCGCATTCTTCTGATTCGTAGTTCTTACCGCATTTTACGCATTGATGCAGCATTTTGCAGTTGGACACGGCCTGCCTGAACCTTTGACAACAAACACATCGCAAAATGTTATCGCTCCTTCAATGATACAATCTGGTAGTCTAGGACTTCGATACTCCTTAGACCATCGAGTTTGCTATCTGGCGTTAGCGGATCAGTTGATGGTTCTTACCCTCTCAGCAGCATAGTTTGCAGCTTTTCGCCATTCGGGGTAAGGGAGAAGAGCTGCATCGTCGAATTTTCCAACAATTTTTTATTTTATGATAGTGCTCCACTGTAGCTGTTGTTGTTTTCGCTGTATATAATTTCGTTTTATTCGGTTAGATTTCGAACAGGTTTTTTGTTGTTTTTGTGACTGCTTTTGTTTATTTGTATTTGGTTACTGCTGAGGGATCTGGAGTTGTTGCTGCTCCTTCTCCCTCCTTGCCACTTCATTTGCAAGCACTTATTGTTGTAGCAGTCTGATGCTACATCTGACTAAGAGGCAGCTAGGGATGCCAAGCTTTTCTCTACCTTCCCTACTGTGTAGTGGCCTTCCCTACCGTCTAATACATACGGGTATTCGTCAGACTGCCCCATTCGATATAATGCTGCTTTTGGCGATGTTGTTGGCGCCTCATCCCTCACTCCACCATGAAGCATTTCTGCTGAAGCTGATAGGGAAGGCCGTTTTATTAGCACTTTTAGCAGATTTTTTTTATTTTAGCCTCTTTTTTCTTCAAATCATGCGAGCATATATTAAGACATAATTTCACGTTTAAGCAGGAAAATTTGGCATGATTCTTGTTTAGTCAAAGTATAAATTTAAATAATAAAATAGGTTTAATATTCACGTCGTGGCACGACAACTCCTTTTATAAAAACACAATAAAAACAAAGAAATTATTATGAACAATAGTTTTCAAGTCTTAGCTGAAAGGAGCTTAAATATTTTTTTGATTTGATTTCCATTAGTTTCACCGAGATCAAAACGCCATCCATTCGATGTGTATAAGTACATCTCAAATCTGTACATTATATTGCCAAATAGGCAATATTAGTATTAATTGAGGATGTAAATATAACACGGCGTTGAGTTGAAAAAATGATATCGTCAAATGACCACCTACTGAGTTGATGCACATTTGTTCTCGTTTTACGGCACACTGAACTGTTGCTCGTAAAACATCTGGATCCAAATTGGTGATTTCTTCTTCAATGTTGGCTATTTGTCTATAGCATACATGTGAAGGCATAATGAGATTGTACACCATTTGCAAAAATTATGCCACATTCTCATTATGACATTACCTAAAAACTTTCCGTGATAAGAGAATAAACTCAAAAACACAAGAGAACAACTGAATCTTTTTCCTCTGCACGACAAAAAAGAATTTTCTAGTGAAGTTCACTAAAATAATAAACCTGAAGCAGAAGCTCGTTTTGCATTATATATTATATGTATATTTAACAAAAGTCAACTTTTCTGATAGCGCAATTTCTACAAACTTAAATCTTTCGTGGACGAAGTGCTCAAAAACAATTGGAAATATCTTAAGTCAATGTTTTAAGGAAAAATTGCGGGAGGATGTTGGCCATGGACCATAGAACTTACTGATAGAATAATTCACGGACCGAAAAATCCTTCAATACATAGGCTTCGTAATAAGATAAGCGTAAGTTAAAGTTTGTAACTACATTTTTAAAGCTACATCCTATTGAGCAATCTGTTGATTTGGATTATTTTTATTTAATTGCAATTGGCGGCTTCTGTAGCAAGTATTCCCAAAATCATTGAGTTTCTTGTTACGAGACATAAAATTGGTTCTCTTTATCCTCTCACATTGAGAGTGCATAAACATCAGTTAACCGATTTTTTCAAAAATGAATTCGGAACTAATATCTTAAACAGAAAGGCAATGGAATAAATTACATTTAAGAGTTTGGGAATATGTGGAAAGTACAATTGAATTTTTGGTGTGAGGTCAATATATTCACAGATGCCTCTAATGAAAATCTACGGAGAAATAGAATGAAAGTTCTTATCAGGGATAATTTGTCAGAAGTATGTTGTGGCAATTTTAACATTCCGAACAAAATCGTAAAAGAAGTCGGAGTAGCAGAATTTTTATTTTACAACTAAAGAAGAAAGAGATACTCGTATGTATTTTTTTAACCGAAGCCTAAAATCATTAATTTATCTTAATATTAAGGTATTAATTTATTTTTTAATTTCCACATTTACCCACCAGAAATAAAGTCTAAGCTCAATTGAATTTTTTTGTATATTATAAATGTTATTTTTGTGAAACATATTTTACTTTTCGAAAAACACATTTTTTAGTTAACTGTAAGCTTTGTAGTAGGTTTTGATTTAACGCTCTACTGCACAAGAAGCCATATATGGCTTTTGATTTTTCGGCGACGACTGCCTAAATTGCGTAACTGCCATTGGAAAATAGTTATTAAGGCCCTTTAGATAAATCATTTGTTAATTTGTATATGTAAATTTGGTTACCTTTATCTCTGCACAAGTGCAAAGAACTGCGGTCAAATTCAATAGGGCGAGTTGTAAGGGCTTAGTGCAAAAATATGGAAAACGTAACTGTTTTAGTTTTGAGTTGCGAGAACCTCTGATACTTGTAAGTAAAATTCATGTGTTAAATTTTCAATTTTAAATCTGCGATACAAGATACACCGTTTTTAGCAACGTCCATATATGGCTCCTTGTGCATTTTCTGAAATATTCACCAAATTTCAGGGTGTCACATATAGCTCCTTGTGCATACGAAGAACATTATTCGAGTTTCTCCTTTTTTCTACAGTGACGTAATAATAATTCCATCACTTCGTTTTACAATAAAACGAGATTTTGTACTATTCCTGACGATGGATTTCAGAGTGAAGACGAAATCCTCATTTCAGAAGATAGACTCGACTCTAGTAACCTCAATGGGTCTTACAAAGAAAACAATAGGACGGCGTCATGCTTTTCCGTTTGTTTGGATTCAACTGACAACATTCCAAAATGGCTAAACAAAAAAGCAATACCAAAATGATAGTCTGTACAAGTCTTTCATTATATGCAAAGTCAATCTGTGCTTTAACAATAACCGAAATTGAGTTTCTCCATTCCACGTATAATTTTTTTAAAACAAGAAACTGTTACTTTTGATTGGACGAAATGCAATATTTCATAATTTTTTTTTTATTTGAAAAATACCTAACTGCACAACCGGCCATATAGGGCGAAGTTTTGTGTTTTTTTTTTAATAAAAGCAAATTTATTTCTTTTTTTTGTTTTACTTTTACTTTCTAAAATAGAAAAATAAAATGTTTTTCAATTTCTGCAAAAAAAAAAACATGGTAAATTGGCAAATTTCAAATATTGGATTGACCACACTGGCTACCGGCCCACTTGACACTATTGTTTCTAATTGTCTGTTCACTTAATTTTTCTTCACTTTTTTAATTTTCAAAGAAGTCGAGTCACGTGTATACCCCGCAGAGATCTTTGAACGACTTGGTAAAACAGAGGAAGACATCCAACAACACAGCGAAGGCTCACAACTGCTGCGTCTAGTACCCAGGATGCAAAATTACGGTACTTCAATTGCAACTGTTTAGGACACTTTTTAGGTTGCCTCATAAACACTGTTAGTTTCCCAAATGCTTGGGATTTAATCATTCAAGTGAAGATTGCAACGTTGAAAATAAAGTGTGTTCGAAATATGCGGGATGTTGAATGTTTTAAATGTGTGAATTGTGTGAAGATTAATAAAGAATTGAACTTAAGTCTGAATGTCAATCATAATGCGTTTGTTCGTGAATGTGAAGTATATAAACGAGGACTCAATGTAGTTAGAAATAAATACATGTAGCAACTAAGAACAAAATGCAATAAATTAAGGTCGTACTATTTAAATATACAAAGACTTATTAAACAAAAATGAAATAGAGCTATTAGTCAAAAATTGTAAGCCGGATCTGTGGTTGCTGCAGAGACACATGTTACTGATGACATATTTAAATCAGAAATAAAATTAGCAAATTACGATCATGTTTCTTGTCCATCACACTCAAGACATACAGGTGGTGTTATAATATATATTAAAAGCGGGTTTCGATTTCAAGTAACAGACATTTTGAACTTTTAAAACATTGCGTGGTTAGTTAAAGTATACGTATGGTGTGGTGAAGAAAAGTTGTCATTTGTGTTAGTATACAGATCCCCCAGTAGCGCAGTCTCAGGATTTTTGTTAAGTTTTTCAAATAAGTGTGCTCAGTCCCTAAAAAATGGGAGTAACAGTGACAAGAAATAGTAATCGCGAAAAGATGATAAATCTTATGGTGGATCATGGTCTTACGCAGCTAGTTCAGGGTAGGCCATTTAAAGTTGACGCATCTGGCAACCCTGTAACTTTTGACAGCGCTGACAGATCGACAAATTTCATACCGCGTTGGAAGCGTCATTCGAAGACAATTTATACCATGGAACAGTACACTCCATCGAAATGACTAAAGGCGAAAGATCAACATGTCAGACGAGGCACATTTCTCGTTGAGGCGTTGGAGGCGTAAACAAGCAAAATTGTCGATTTTACGCCACCGAAAATCCTCAATTAATTGAAGAACAGCCTGCCTCTTCACGACCAAAAAGTTACAGTTTGGTGCGGTGTTTGCGCGAATAAAAAAATTATTATATTGCAAAAAATTATGAGAGTTGTAAGAGTCTAACCACAACGACTACTATGAGATACAGAAACGCCGATGGAAAATGGTTTATTTCCAATTTAAGACGCTTGAAATGTGAAAAAATTCAACTGTGTAAAAGTGCGGTTTTCGAAAACACGAGTGAAAACTGGGATAGATATAGACTAATCCGTAACTTGTATAAGGCGAAAATTAAAAAAGCTAAAGACGGTTATAAAAAACTTTAAAACCAAAGATACATCAAGCGTGCAAATTCGGAAACGAAATTTTAGGTGATAAGGCGGAAGTTGCAAATAAATTAAATGTATATTTTGTGGAGTGTCTATGAAATTAGTGCGTCAATTCCATATGTCCACTTTATTTTACCAGATATGCATGTGACTACTAGATTTAGATTTCAATTCTGTGATAAAAAAGACAATCTGTGATATAATTAGACAGTGCAATAATAAGACGGATGCTTTTGGTATCAATAGAGATATTATTTATCAATCTATTGAAATTATAGGTCCAGCATTATGGAAAATAATAAACCAATCTCAAAGTTCTGGCATATTTCCAAATGTGTGGAAAGAAACATTAGTAGTGCCAGTAGAAAAAATGATAAAAAAGTTTATAGTTGACGAACTATTTTGAAAAGAATAAAATACTTATTAATGAACAGTCTGGACGGCCATTCATGTGAAACTGCACTAAATTATAGTGCGGTTATAGCTGGTTTCCTCGATTTACAATGCGCTTTTGAGACAACAGACCGATCAATACTACTAGAAAAACTAAAGATATATGGTGTGACGGGGGAGGAAAATAAATGGTTGAAGTCTTATTTAACAGGGATAGCACAACGGACGAAAGTTAATAATCATCTCTCTTGTGCAGTGAAATCTGATTTAGGAGTACCTCAAGGATCAGTATTGGGAGTAATACTTTTTTTGTTATATACTACCTTGATCAGAAAATTCCCGGAACAACCACCATGTGGCGCTCCCATTGTTCCGATTTGAGTTCTGTTTCTTTTGTTAAGTTGATATTCCCTATAAACCTTAGCGTCATAGCTTGACATTTGCAAAGTTACGTAGCCAAGAGTACATCTAGGTATCTCTGTGTGTTAAACGATTTTTTACAATTTACAACAACGAACTTGTATTCAATTTTGCGTAAAAACGGATTTAATGGTGCGCGAGCGATGGAAAAGTGTTTCGGCAACGATTCTCTGAGGAAAACAGCTCCCTGTGACTTCTTTCTGTTCAATCGAGTTAAAAAACCACTATGAAGAACGCATTCCAGCAGCCGAGACGAAGTAATGGAAAGTTACAAGTTACAAAACAAAAATAATAAACATTAAAAACAGACAACGAATTTTAATTTCTTCTGAAATTTGAGTTGCTGTCAACTGTCTGTTTCTTTGTCCTGGCAGCAATGATTTTCAGGCGAACCAAGAAACTGGATAACCATAACACCGAGTGAAAAGAGATTCCCCGAGACTGTCGACTCGCGCAGTTTCGGCGATTCGTGAACGGCAATAGAAAGGTAAACAAGACTAAGTGTAGCATTCTGCCACCTGCTAGGAATCACTGTTGGATTTGGGGTGTGTGCAAGTTTGGGTGTATGCAACGTTTGGGGTATGAAACAGTATATTTTCAAAAAATCATCCAAAAAAAAAAAAAACAACATATCGAAAAACATCAATATATGGACTTTTCTAGTGAAAATTAAAAACTTCATATATAAAAAAAAATTGAAAATAAAATTTCCTCACCAAAATTCTTTTACAGAACATCTTAGAATAATCCATATTAAATGAAGAAAAAAGAGAAAGAATTGTTTAGTGCGCATAAGGGAAACCCCAGCCCTAACTAATAAACTATTTATATATCTATCTATCTATCTATCTATTAATTTTTAATTTAAAATTTGAAGAAAGTGTGCATTTCAAAAAATTTGCTGATCTCTGTAAATGCACAGAACTACATAATTATGAATCTTAGAACTTACAGCTGTCAATGCGGAGTCGTCGGCGGTTAAAGTAGCCTTTGGAAAAAGCAATTCTGCCAATGTAAGATCAAACGGATGTCGTGGCACAAACGTTTTCTTAAATTGTGGGCGTATTCCACCGCGGATAGGACCCCTGCCACCTCTAAGATTACAACGCACCATATTAACTAAAATGATTAATTAAAGCAATGACCAACCGCCTTTAAAGAATTCTGTTAAAATTCTCGATTAACAAGGCTAAAATACAACAACACATAATCATAAATGAACTGAACCATAGATGAATTAATATAGATTGGAAACTTTCCAGATTTTTTACGTGTCAAACCCCTTTTCCACTGATTTTCCCTATTACGACTCTGTACGAAAATCCTTGTGAATATTTTTTAGCAACTAATTAGATGCAATATTTAAAAACTAAGGCATTTAAGATGTTCTACCATGGAACGGTCAATGGACGAAACGGTGTTGGAATCGTTGTTGCAGCGGATCTTCTAAACAACATCGTTGGTATCTTGAAAATAAGCGACCGCTTGATGAGTGTTAAACTCGTCATACACAATGAAACGTAGAACATTGTAAGCGCGTACGCTCCACAAAATGGATGCGACCAATCGGAAAAAGATACATTTTGGTCAGAGTTCGGTAATTTGCTTAGAAATATACCTATCGATGAGATGCTCTTCGTAGGCGGAGATTTAAATGGCCACGTCGGAGAAACAAATGTTGATTATGAGGACTGCCACGGCGGTAAAGGCTTTGGAACAAGAAATTCAGCTGGCGAAGACATCCTTGTAGCGTGTAGGGCGTACGGCTTAACCGTTTTAAATACAATGTTTATTAAACATCAACGACATCTCATCACCTATAGCAGCGGAGGCCACGAAAAGCAAATAGATTATCACCTCTGCAAAATGTCGATGAGAAACCGTGTTAAGGACTGTAAAGTAATACTTGGAGAATCGCTAGTAAGCCAACACCGTCTGCTCATTACAGAATTTTTCACAGCAAGAAATGTGGAACAGCATGCACGAGGAATGCATAACACTCGCAAAGTCCCATCTGGGGACTATATCGAAATACGAGTACCATTACGTCGGCAAAGAAACATGGTGGTGGAATGACGAAACCAAACGAGCTGTGGCCGACAAGAAGAGTGCATTCCAAGCGTCGACAAAATGCGATCGGAGCGACGATATCGAAAAAGCTCGACTGGCTCTTGAATACGAGCGTCTTAAAAAGATCGCAAAGAAAGTCCTGGCTCGAACTCGAGCGGCAGAAGCGGAAAACCTGTACCAGGAGTTGGAACAAATATCCTCACGATCGGCGGATAGAAGACAAGCTTTCCAAGAAGTTCAAACGTCGTACAGTACTAAAATGCCAAATATTTTTAAGCTCGCTGCACAGAGGAGAAAAAATTCAATGGAAATAACCTCGCCGAAATACATCAAAAACGCAGACGGTCGCCTATTAACAAATGAAAAGGAAATTTGTGACCGGTGGCTTGAATTCTGCAAGGAGTTGCTTAACAAACAGTTTCCACGTGATATCGTGCCGACAGCTGGTCTGTTCGAGGAGGAAGTTTCGGACTTTTCAATCGAAGAAATAAGTATAGCAATTGGAAAAATGAAGCGGGGGAAAGCGGCGGGACCAGACAGCATTCCATCAGAGTTTTGGTCGAAGATACAGGGGACCGGCAGCGTTTGGCTATCAAAACTTTTAAATAAATTAAAATGTGGACAACCTATGCCGAATCAATAGAGAAGTAGCTTCTTGGTTCCATTATACAAAGGAAAAGGCGACACTCGAGAATGCAACAACTGCCGTTCAATCAAGCTTATGTCACACACAATGAAAATCGTCGAAAGAGTCTTAAACGAACGTCTTCGGCAAATAATAAAGCTCGATAATAGCCAGTGTGGATTTGTTGAAGGCAGATCGACGGTGGACGCTATCCAAAGCCTACGAATAATAATGGAAAAGCACCGAGATTCGTCTAAGGATTTACACATGGTATTTATCGACCTCGAGAAAGCATTCGATCGAGTGCCTAGGGATCTCATATGGGCCGCGCTGAGGTCTCAAAATGTACCGGAAACGTGAAAACTGCGGTTAAAAGCTCTGCCGGACTAACGAGAGAATTTCCAGTTAATGTCGGAGTGCATCAAGGAAGCATACTTAGCCCTTTCCTCTTTAACGTAGTATTCGACTATCTTTTAAAAGACTGCATGCGCGAAGCAAATGTAACGCCAATTCTCTTCGCTGACGACGCAGTTATACTTAGCGATAACGTCGAAGATTTACAGAACGCCTTAGATTCATGGAGAAATGCGCTAGAGAGAAACGGGTTTAAAATAAGTCGTTCAAAGACGGAGCATTTGACGTGCCCATTTGCGCATCCGTTGCGACCTGTTCCGGATATAATGTTAGACGGAATAGTTCTTCCGAAAAGCACTATCTTTAAGTACTTAGGATCAATCGTTTACATGGAAGCGAAATGTGACGACGACGTAAACCACAGAGTGAGTGTGGGATGGATGAAATGGCGGGAAAATTCGGGAATCTTTTGCGACCGAAAATTTCCACTTAAATTAAAGGAGAAACTCTACACCACGCTTGTTAGACCAGCTCTTATATACGGTTCACAGTGCTGGACAATGTACGAAGCGTTTAAAAACATAATGACGGCAGCGGAAATGAAAATGTTAAGGATGTCTAGTGGAGTCACTAAACGCGATTGCATTAGATCAACGCGTATAAGAGGAAGTCTACATATAAAGAATTCGGTAACCGAACAGCTTGAAGCGAATAGAATAAGTTGGTATTGCCACGTTCAAAGAAGATCTGCGGAAAATCCGGTTAAAAAGGCATTATCAACTACGGTCACTCCAACTGTAAGAAAACGAGGTCGGAAAAAGAATTCCTGGATTTCTCAGATGGCAAATGCGCAACAACGTCTGGGGTTAACCACTGAAGCGATCCAGGACCGAGCATTATGTAGACGCGTTGTGCGGTCTGCGACATTAGCCAACCCCATAAGCGGAGCAGCAGCGATGCAGTAAAAATGGGAAACTCGTTACGCATAAGTTCGTATAACGAGGAAAGGGTTAATAAAAGGATAAGAAGAAGAATTAGATGCAATATTCTTTCATATTACTGTGACTCCATCTATTTTCAATTTAAGTTCAAATTCGCCATTTCAGATATTGTTTTTATTAATTTGTGTAACAATATACTCGTATTAATAAAAAACTTTATTTTATTGACTATTGACTTCACATTGAAATAAAATTGAACAACATAAAAATAGAATACAATATTCCGTTGCTTGTTGTTAACTATTAGTTGGGCAGTTAATTGATTGTGTTTATAATGGACGGAATAGGCAGAGAGTCAGATTACGTCATTAACTTGCGTAAGCTGTCAAAAATCAATTCATTCAATTGGGTACAAAATAATACCACAAGCGGTTTTGAAAGCACTTTCCCTTTTCTGTGACATGTTTTAACATTCACATTTGTCCAATCAATTGTCAGATTGCAAACTGTCTGTGTCATTTTTTTTCGGTAGATTAACAACGGCTTCTCAGGTTATAGACGTAAGATCCAAATTTTGCGCCCTATTAATCGGACGAGGTACCAACACGATGGTCGGAGTTCCCAACATTGAATATATTGCACGTAAAGCGAAGAACACAACATGAATCTGCGCAGATTCACATTGTGTTCTTCGCTTAACTCAGATATGATCAACAAGATGAAATAATTCAACCAATTAAACAAGAATACTATTTAAAATAAGCGGGGAGGTAATCGCACTTAATCTAATTCCGCATCGTTCACAGCTAAAAATCCTTTGCGGCCTGTGAAACAATAGTGCGTGAGAGAATGTTTTCAACTTTTTATCGATATGCCCAAATTAAAAAGAATACCGCGTACTATTTGAAGAGGGAACGTTGAACATACTTTTATTGTCTGTAAATAAAGCGTCCGTTTGGGTATTTTTTTCAAAGAAATTCGTTTTTTTTAAATTTAATTTTTAATTTAAAAAATTAAAGTAAATCATTATTTTAATTGAACTTATTGTCTTGGTATAACCTTCCATAGGAGACAGACGTGTTTATAATTGGTGAAGAAAAAGCAGACAAATTGGACACAACAAACATTTACAATTTAAATTTATTTGTATATTATATAAAAAAAATTGGTTTGAAAAAAATAGCTAAATAATAAAGTAAATTCATTCGACAGTCGTACTAACTCATAAAGAGTAACCATGAGTACGTGTTGTAGTGTGTGTGCGAAATTTAGTCGTTCTGGAGAGACATTGTCATGTAAAGGTGGATGTGGTAATGTGTTTCATCCTAAAAGTCCGTTCAACGATCTACGATGTCACAGCAGTGGCTAGCAAAATATACCTAGTAATATTATGCGAGAAATTCAAAAAGGTAACCCAAGAGTCGAATTTTACAAATAGTTTAAAAAACCAAAATGAGATACTAAAAAATATCAATATTTATGCAAACAAACGTGGAAAAACAAAACCGGAACCTTTACCAGTGTAAATAAGGGCAGGGAAACTAAGTATGGGATGGGATAAATGTCCAGAAGAAGAAGCGTTTGATATTAGAAAATTCTTCAAATGCTTGGGATTTCATCATTCCAGTGAAGATTGAAACATTGAAAATAAAGTGTATTCGAAATATGCGGGATGTCATATTGGATCTGAATGTTAAGTTGAATGCGTGAATTGTGTGAAGATTATTAAAGAATTGAACTTAAGTCTGAATGTCAATCATAATGCGTTTGTTCGTGTATGTGAAGTGCATAAACGAAGACTCAATGTAGTTAAAAATAAATACATGTAGCAACTAAGAACAAAATGCAATAAATTTAGGTCGTACTATTTAAATATACAAAGACTGTTATTAAACAAAAATGGAATAGAGCTATTACACTCAAGACATACAGGTGGTGTTATAATATATATTAAAACGGGGTTTCGATTTCAAGTAACAGATATTTTGAACTTTTGAAACATTGCGTGGTTAGTTAAAGTATACGTATGGTGTGGTGAAGAAAAGTTGTCATTTGTGTTAGTATACAGATCCCCCAGTAGCGCTGTCTCAGGATTTTTGTTAAGTTTCTCAAATAAGTGTGCTCAGTCCATAAAAAATGGGAGTAATATAATTGGAGCAGGTGATATTAACATACATCAATCTCTTGACAAGAAATAGTAATCGCGAAAGAATGATGAATCTTATGGTCGATCATGGTCTTACGCAGTTAGTTCAGGGTAGGCCATTTAAAGTTGACGCATCTGGCAACCCTGTATCTTTTGACAGCGTTGACAAATCGACAACCCACGCAAACGATTTAAGGACAATGAGCTTCGGATATGCATGTGGAATGTTAGATCCCTTAATAGATCGCGTGCAGCCGAGCAACTAGCGGAGGCCCTAGACTGCTGCAAAGCAGACATAACCGCCATCCAAGAAATGCGATGGGATGGGCCGGACAAAAAAAAGATGAAAAACTGCGACATCTACTACGGCAATTGCTATCGAAGGCAAAAGCAGCGCTTATTTGGATGCGGATTTGTTGTCGGAGGCAGACTAAGACAAGAAGTCCTCAGCTTCCGGCATGTGAGCGAGCGCCTCGTAGCAATCCGCATCAAGGCTAAATTCGTCAACATAAGCCTCATATGCGCGCATGCCCCCACAGAGGAGAAAGATGATGACACCAAGGATGCCTTCTATGAGCTCCTTAACAAGACCTACGAGCAATGCCCTAGCTATGACATTAAAATTGTCCTCGGTAATTTTAATGCAAAGCTAGGAAGAGAGGGTATCTGGTGGAACAATCGGAAAATATAGTCTGCACAACACCACCTCCGATAACGGATTCAGGCTAATCGACTTTGCGGCGGGGCGAAACATTGTCGTGGCTAGCACGCGGTTCCCACATCTCGACACACACAAGGGGACTTGGAGAACTCCTGATCAATCAACAGTCAACCAGATTGATCACATTGCGATCGACGCAAGACACTCATCCAGCATTATGGATGTCCGTACGTTCCGAGGAGCCAACATCGACTCGGACCATTACCTTGTTGTAGCCAAGGTACGGTTGCGGATATCCCAAACTACGCCAAGACAAACTAATGCTGTGAGAAAATTCGACGTCAGACGGCTACAATCGCAAGAGATCGCCAAGTCCTTCTCCGATCGAGTGTCTCTTAATCTCTTAAGAGGTCCAATGCCGCCAGCATCAAGCATCGAAGACCATTGGAAACACTGCCAAAACGCCATCAGAGATGCCGCTTCTGATGTGCTGGGTTTCACTCGTCCACCAAAACGAAACCCCTGGTTCGATGATGAATGCCGGCAAGCACATACAGCAAAGCAAGATGCATATAACGCGGCGCTGCTTAGAAAGACCAGAGCTGCTCATGAGCTCTATGAGCGGAAGAGGAGAGACGAGCACCGGCTTCTCAGGAGGAAGAAGAAAGAGCATGAGAAGCGCGCGATCGAGGAAATTGAGAGATGCTACTCCAGGAATGAGGTTCGGAAGTTTTACCGAAAGGTAAAAATAACATGCCGCGGAAACAAACCCCGAACCGAAGCCTGTAGAGATGAGCAAGGGAACATCGTAGTAGAATCGCAGTCGATGCTGAGGATTTGGAAAGATCATTTCAGCAGACTGTATAACGGCGATGACGGACCAAATACCGCTGTCAATCAGAATCAACCTTTTAATCTGGACGATGATGACCAACAATTCGGTCCACCCGACCTGGATGAAGTGAAGATAGCCATATCGAAGCTTAAGTCCAACAAAGCTGCTGGAGCGGATGGCCTGACTGCCGAGCTCTTCAAAGCGGCAGGCGATGACTTGGTAAGGAGCGTACACCAACTCACCTGTAAAATATGGTCGGACGAAAGTATGCCCGATGAATGGAACCTCAGCATTGTTTGTCCAATTCTCAAGAAAGGAGACCCTCTGAACTGCGCCAACTACAGAGGCACCAGTCTCCTTAACATCGCATATAAGATCTTATCCGCCGTATTGTGTGAACGCCTGAAGCCGTTCGTCAACAACCTGATAGGTCCATATCAGTGTGGCTTCAGGCCAGGAAAGTCCACCATCGACCAGATATTCACACTACGGCAGATCTTGGAGAAGACCCATGAGCTTCAGATCGATACCCACCACCTATTCATCGATTTTAAGGCCGCGTATGACAGCATCTATGGAGACGAGCTATAAAGAGCAATGTCTAGTTTTGGCATCCCTGCCAAACTCGTCCGTCTGTGCAGGATGACGATGGAGAATGCACGCTGCTCCATCAAGGTCGGTAAAGATCTCACCGAGACCTTTGATGTCCAGAAAGGATTTAGACAAGGCGGTGCGCTGTCATGCGATTTTTTCAACATCGTACTTGAAAGAATAGTGCAAAACTCACGAGCAAACACAAGAGGCACTATCTTTCAAAAGTCCGTCCAATTACTCGCATACGCCGACGATTGAGACGCAAGTGGCGAAAATGGATTTAGCGGTCAATGAGGGCAAGACCAAGTATATGCTATCAAGCAAAAAGGACAACCAACACCGACGTCTCGGACAGAACGTCAGCCTCGACAGATATAACTTTGAGGTAGTTAAGGACTTTGTCTACCTAGCCTCCGCTATAAATACAGACAACGACACCAGCGCTGAGATCAAGCGAAGAATAACTCTTGCCAACCGCTGTTTCTTTGGGTTAAGAAGGCAATTGAGTAGCAAAGCCCTCTCTCGGACAACAAAAGTCACCCCTTATAAGACTTTAATAATCCCGGTCCTGCTCTATGGCGCAGAGGCATGGACATTATCAAAAATGGATGAGGGTGTTCTTGGTTGCTTCGAGAGAAAAATTCTTCGGGCGATCTTCGGTCCCGTCTGCATTGACGGTGAGTGGAGGAGGAGATACAACAACGAACTGTATGGACTGTACAGCGACATGGACCTAGCCAGAAGAGTGAAGATCCAAAGACTGAGATGGCTGGGTCATGTAGAGCGCATGGACACCAATGCTCCGGTCCGAAAAGTCTTCGAATCCGGCCCCGAGGGACAGCGCAGTAAAGGAAGGCCAAGACTCAGGTGGCGCACGCAAGTGGAAGAGGACCTCAGCCAACCAGCGTACGAGACTGGAGGCAGCTAGCCAGGGATCGAGCTGGCTGGAGAAGCTTGTTGACTGAGGCCCAGGTCCAGTTCGGACTGTGCCGCCACCTAAAGTAAGTATGTAAGTAAGTAAGACAGATCGACAAATGTCATACCGCGTTGGAAGCGTCATTCGAAGACAATTTATACCATGGAACAGTACACTCCATCGAAATGACTACCTTGACGAACTTGACTTTTGGCGAAAGATCAACATGTCAGACGAGACACATTTCTCGTTGAATGGAAGCGTAAACAAGCAAAATTGTCGATTTTATGCCACCGAAAATCCTCAATTAATTGAAGAACAGTCTCTTCATGACCAAAAAGTTACAGTTTGGTGCGGCGTTTGCACGAATAAAAGAATTATTATATTGCAAAAAATTATGAGAGTTGTAAGAGTCTAACCACAACGACTACTATGAGATACAGAAACGCCGATGTAAAATGGTTTATTTCCAATTTAAGACGCTTGAAATGTGAAAAAATTCAACTGTGTTAGAGTGCGGTTTTCGGAAACACGAGTGAAAACTGGGATAGATATACACTAATCCGTAACTTGTATAAGGCGGAAATTAAAAAAGCAAAAGACAGTTATAAAAAACCTTAAAACCAAAGATACATCAAGCGTGCAAATTCGGAAACGAAATTCTAGGTGATAAGGCGGAAGTTGCAAATAAATTAAATGTATATTTTGTGGAGTGTCTATGAAATTAGTGCGTCAATTCCATACGTTCAGTTTATTTTACCAGATATACATGTGACTACTAGATTTCGATTTCAATTCTGTGATATAATTAGACAGTGAAATAATAAGATGGATGCTTTTGGTATCAATAGAGATATTATTTGTCAATCTATTGAAATTATAGGTCCAGCATTATGGAAAATAATTAACCAATCTCAAAGTTCTGGCATATTTCCAAATGTGTGGAAAGAAACACAGAACAGTAGAAAAAGTAAATAATACAATAAAATGTGAGGAGTTTCGTCCAGTAAATTCTCTTCCAACTTGCGAAAAGCTGATAGAAAAGTTTATAGTTGGCGAACTATTTTGAAAAGAATAAAATACTTATTAACGAACAGTCGGGATTTAAAAACGGCCATTCATGTGAAACTGCACTAAATTATAGTGCGGTTATAGCTAAAGATATATGGTGTGACGGGGGAGGAAAATAAATGGTTGAAGTCTTATTTAACAGGGATAGCACAACGGACGAAAGTTAATAATCATCTCTCTTGTGCAGTGAAATCTGATTTAGGAGTACCTCAAGGATTAGTATTGGGAGTAATACTTTTTTTGTTATATACTACCTTGATCAGAAAATTCCCGGAACAACCATCATGTGGCTCTCCCATTGTTCCGATTTGAGTTCTGTTTCTTTTGTTAAGTTAGTACATCTGTTGTTGATATTCCCTCTAAATCTTAGCGTCATAGCTTGACATTTGCAAAGGTACATAGCCAAGAGAACATATACAGTGTTGGCCAAAGCTATAGCACGAAAAATGGTCATATAGGAAAAAAAAGTAAAGAAAATTAAAAAGGCTTATGAGAATTTAAAAACTTTTTCGTATTTTCGTTTTCACAAAATATTACTCTTTGATTCACAATTATTCATTTTACGTTAAATCTTATCTAATTTTTAATAAAATAAAATAATTAAAAATCCATTGAAAAATAAGTGGACAAAACTAAAGCACATTTTCGAATTTGTAAACAAATAACACAAACAAAGTTTTTGAAACTAATACTTAGTGGCAAATCCATTACTTTTGACTAACGCAGCACATCGACGAGGCATTGAGGCAATTGGATTGTCAAAAGTATGCATTGGGATGTTATTCCATTCAATTATTGCTTGTCGTAGCAGTGAGTCAAAATTATTGCATTTCGTGCGATCAATCCTTTGATCTACAATTTCCCATAGATTATCTATGGGGTTGAGATCAAGGAATTGCGCTGGCCACTTCTCTACAGTTATTTCGCTTTCGTTAAGCCAATCCTTCTCAAGTTTAGCGGTATGTTTAGGATCGTTGTCATGTTGGAAAATCCATCGCAACGGCATATTCTCCTTAGCATAAGGAAGCACGGCGTTTTGAAGGATATCCCGGTACACGAAACGATCCATTATACCACTAACCTTATGATTTGGCAGCACTCCATGACCATAAAAACATCCCCACACAGTAATACTGCCACCACCCTGTTAAACTGTACTCGTGGTGAATCGTGGATTTAGGCCTTCGCCTTTCGGCCTCCGTACTGAATGAAAACCATCAGATCCCTTTAAATTTAATTTGGATTCGTCAGAAAAAAGTACAGTTTTTCATTGTGTTACGGTCCAGTAACACAGTTAGTCTGCCGGACTAACGAGAGAATTTCCAGTTAATGTCGGAGTGCATCAAGGAAGCGTACTTAGCCCTTTCCTCTTTAACGTAGTATTCGACTATCTTTTAAAAGACTGCATGCGCGAAGCAAATGTAACGCCAATTCTCTTCGCTGACGACGCAGTTATACTTAGCGATAACGTCGAAGATTTACAGAACGCCTTAGATTCATGGAGAAATGCGCTAGAGAGAAACGGGTTTAAAATAAGTCGTTCAAAGACGGAGCATTTGACGTGCCCATTTGCGCATCCGTTGCGACCTGTTCCGGATATAATGTTAGACGGAATAGTTCTTCCGAAAAGCACTATCTTTAAGTACTTAGGATCAATCGTTTACATGGAAGCGAAATGTGACGACGACGTAAACCACAGAGTGAGTGTGGGATGGATGAAATGGCGGGAAAATTCGGGAATCTTTTGCGACCGAAAATTTCCACTTAAATTAAAGGAGAAACTCTACACCACGCTTGTTAGACCAGCTCTTATATACGGTTCACAGTGCTGGACAATGTACGAAGCGTTTAAAAACATAATGACGGCAGCGGAAATGAAAATGTTAAGGATGTCTAGTGGAGTCACTAAACGCGATTGCATTAGATCAACGCGTATAAGAGGAAGTCTACATATAAAGAATTCGGTAACCGAACAGCTTGAAGCGAATAGAATAAGTTGGTATTGCCACGTTCAAAGAAGATCTGCGGAAAATCCGGTTAAAAAGGCATTATCAACTACGGTCACTCCAACTGTAAGAAAACGAGGTCGGAAAAAGAATTCCTGGATTTCTCAGATGGCAAATGCGCAACAACGTCTGGGGTTAACCACTGAAGCGATCCAGGACCGAGCATTATGTAGACGCGTTGTGCGGTCTGCGACATTAGCCAACCCCATAAGCGGAGCAGCAGCGATGCAGTAAAAATGGGAAACTCGTTACGCATAAGTTCGTATAACGAGGAAAGGGTTAATAAAAGGATAAGAAGAAGAATTAGATGCAATATTCTTTCATATTACTGTGACTCCATCTATTTTCAATTTAAGTTCAAATTCGCCATTTCAGATATTGTTTTTATTAATTTGTGTAACAATATACTCGTATTAATAAAAAACTTTATTTTATTGACTATTGACTTCACATTGAAATAAAATTGAACAACATAAAAATAGAATACAATATTTCCGTTGCTTGTTGTTAACTATTAGTTGGGCAGTTAATTGATTGTGTTTATAATGGACGGAATAGGCAGAGAGTCAGATTACGTCATTAACTTGCGTAAGCTGTCAAAAATCAATTCATTCAATTGGGTACAAAATAATACCACAAGCGGTTTTGAAAGCACTTTCCCTTTTCTGTGACATGTTTTAAGCATTCACATTTGTCCAATCAATTGTCAGATTGAAAACTGTCTGTGTCATTTTTTTTCGGTAGATTAACAACGGCTTCTCAGGTTATAGACGTAAGATCCAAATTTTGCGCCCTATTAATCGGACGAGGTACCAACACGATGGTCGGAGTTCCCAACATTGAATATATTGCACGTAAAGCGAAGAACACAACATGAATCTGCGCAGATTCACATTGTGTTCTTCGCTTAACTCAGATATGATCAACAAGATGAAATAATTCAACCAATTAAACAAGAATACTATTTAAAATAAGCGGGGAGGTAATCGCACTTAATCTAATTTCGCATTGTTCACAGCTAAAAATCCTTTGCGGCCTGTGAAACAATAGTGCGTGAGAGAATGTTTTCAACTTTTTATCGATATGCCCAAATTAAAAAGAATACCGCGTACTATTTGAAGAGGGAACGTTGAACATACTTTTATTGTCTGTAAATAAAGCGTCCGTTTGGGTATTTTTTTCAAAGAAATTCGTTTTTTTTAAATTTAATTTTTAATTTAAAAAATTAAAGTAAATCATTATTTTAATTGAACTTATTGTCTTGGTATAACCTTCCATAGGAGACAGACGTGTTTATAATTGGTGAAGAAAAAGCAGACAAATTGGACACAACAAACATTTACAATTTAAATTTATTTGTATATTATATAAAAAAAATTGGTTTGAAAAAAATAGCTAAATAATAAAGTAAATTCATTCGACAGTCGTACTAACTCATAAAGAGTAACCATGAGTACGTGTTGTAGTGTGTGTGCGAAATCTAGTCGTTCTGGAGAGACATTGTCATGTAAAGGTGGATGTGGTAATGTGTTTCATCCTAAAAGTCCGTTCAACGATCTACGATGTCACAGCAGTGGCTAGCAAAATATACCTAGTAATATTATGCGAGAAATTCAAAAAGGTAACCCAAGAGTCGAATTTTACAAATAGTTTAATAAACCAAAATGAGATACTAAAAAATATCAATATTTATGCAAACAAACGTGGAAAAACAAAACCGGAACCTTTACCAGTGTAAATAAGGGCAGGGAAACTAAGTATGGGATGGGATAAATGTCCAGAAGAAGAAGCGTTTGATATTAGAAAATTCTTCAAATGCTTGGGATTTCATCATTCCAGTGAAGATTGGAACATTGAAAATAAAGTGTATTCGAAATATGCGGGATGTCATATTGGATCTGAATGTTAAGTTGAATGCGTGAATTGTGTGAAGATTATTAAAGAATTGAACTTAAGTCTGAATGTCAATCATAATGCGTTTGTTCGTGTATGTGAAGTGCATAAACGAAGACTCAATGTAGTTAAAAATAAATACATGTAGCAACTAAGAACAAAATGCAATAAATTTAGGTCGTACTATTTAAATATACAAAGACTGTTATTAAACAAAAATGGAATAGAGCTATTACACTCAAGACATACAGGTGGTGTTATAATATATATTAAAACGGGGTTTCGATTTCAAGTAACAGATATCCATACCATATGGTGTGGTGAAGAAAAGTTGTCATTTGTGTTAGTATACAGATCCCCCAGTAGCGCTGTCTCAGGATTTTTGTTAAGTTTCTCATATAAGTGTGCTCAGTCCATAAAAAATGGGAGTAATATAATTGGAGCAGGTGATATTAACATACATCAATCTCTTGACAAGAAATAGTAATCGCGAAAGAATGATGAATCTTATGGTCGATCATGGTCTTACGCAGTTAGTTCAGGGTAGGCCATTTAAAGTTGACGCATCTGGCAACCCTGTATCTTTTGACAGCGTTGACAAATCGACAACCCACGCAAACGATTTAAGGACAATGAGCTTCGGATATGCATGTGGAATGTTAGATCCCTTAATAGATCGCGTGCAGCCGAGCAACTAGCGGAGGCCCTAGACTGCTGCAAAGCAGACATAACCGCCATCCAAGAAATGCGATGGGATGGGCCGGACAAAAAAAAGATGAAAAACTGCGACATCTACTACGGCAATTGCTATCGAAGGCAAAAGCAGCGCTTATTTGGATGCGGATTTGTTGTCGGAGGCAGACTAAGACAAGAAGTCCTCAGCTTCCGGCATGTGAGCGAGCGCCTCGTAGCAATCCGCATCAAGGCTAAATTCGTCAACATAAGCCTCATATGCGCGCATGCCCCCACAGAGGAGAAAGATGATGACACCAAGGATGCCTTCTATGAGCTCCTTAACAAGACCTACGAGCAATGCCCTAGCTATGACATTAAAATTGTCCTCGGTAATTTTAATGCAAAGCTAGGAAGAGAGGGTATCTGGTGGAACAATCGGAAAATATAGTCTGCACAACACCACCTCCGATAACGGATTCAGGCTAATCGACTTTGCGGCGGGGCGAAACATTGTCGTGGCTAGCACGCGGTTCCCACATCTCGACACACACAAGGGGACTTGGAGAACTCCTGATCAATCAACAGTCAACCAGATTGATCACATTGCGATCGACGCAAGACACTCATCCAGCATTATGGATGTCCGTACGTTCCGAGGAGCCAACATCGACTCGGACCATTACCTTGTTGTAGCCAAGGTACGGTTGCGGATATCCCAAACTACGCCAAGACAAACTAATGCTGTGAGAAAATTCGACGTCAGACGGCTACAATCGCAAGAGATCGCCAAGTCCTTCTCCGATCGAGTGTCTCTTAATCTCTTAAGAGGTCCAATGCCGCCAGCATCAAGCATCGAAGACCATTGGAAACACTGCCAAAACGCCATCAGAGATGCCGCTTCTGATGTGCTGGGTTTTACTCGTCCACCAAAACGAAACCCCTGGTTCGATGATGAATGCCGGCAAGCACATACAGCAAAGCAAGATGCATATAACGCGGCGCTGCTTAGAAAGACCAGAGCTGCTCATGAGCTCTATGAGCGGAAGAGGAGAGACGAGCACCGGCTTCTCAGGAGGAAGAAGAAAGAGCATGAGAAGCGCGCGATCGAGGAAATTGAGAGATGCTACTCCAGGAATGAGGTTCGGAAGTTTTACCGAAAGGTAAAAATAACATGCCGCGGAAACAAACCCCGAACCGAAGCCTGTAGAGATGAGCAAGGGAACATCGTAGTAGAATCGCAGTCGATGCTGAGGATTTGGAAAGATCATTTCTGCAGACTGTATAACGGCGATGACGGACCAAATACCGCTGTCAATCAGAATCAACCTTTTAATCTGGACGATGATGACCAACAATTCGGTCCACCCGACCTGGATGAAGTGAAGATAGCCATATCGAAGCTTAAGTCCAACAAAGCTGCTGGAGCGGATGGCCTGACTGCCGAGCTCTTCAAAGCGGCAGGCGATGACTTGGTAAGGAGCGTACACCAACTCACCTGTAAAATATGGTCGGACGAAAGTATGCCCGATGAATGGAACCTCAGCATTGTTTGTCCAATTCTCAAGAAAGGAGACCCTCTGAACTGCGCCAACTACAGAGGCACCAGTCTCCTTAACATCGCATATAAGATCTTATCCGCCGTATTGTGTGAACGCCTGAAGCCGTTCGTCAACAACCTGATAGGTCCATATCAGTGTGGCTTCAGGCCAGGAAAGTCCACCATCGACCAGATATTCACACTACGGCAGATCTTGGAGAAGACCCATGAGCTTCAGATCGATACCCACCACCTATTCATCGATTTTAAGGCCGCGTATGACAGCATCTATGGAGACGAGCTATATAGAGCAATGTCTAGTTTTGGCATCCCTGCCAAACTCGTCCGTCTGTGCAGGATGACGATGGAGAATGCACGCTGCTCCATCAAGGTCGGTAAAGATCTCACCGAGACCTTTGATGTCCAGAAAGGATTTAGACAAGGCGGTGCGCTGTCATGCGATTTTTTCAACATCGTACTTGAAAGAATAGTGCAAAACTCACGAGCAAACACAAGAGGCACTATCTTTCAAAAGTCCGTCCAATTACTCGCATACGCCGACGATTGAGACGCAAGTGGCGAAAATGGATTAAGCGGTCAATGAGGGCAAGACCAAGTATATGCTATCAAGCAAAAAGGACAACCAACACCGACGTCTCGGACAGAACGTCAGCCTCGACAGATATAACTTTGAGGTAGTTAAGGACTTTGTCTACCTAGCCTCCGCTATAAATACAGACAACGACACCAGCGCTGAGATCAAGCGAAGAATAACTCTTGCCAACCGCTGTTTCTTTGGGTTAAGAAGGCAATTGAGTAGCAAAGCCCTCTCTCGGACAACAAAAGTCACCCCTTATAAGACTTTAATAATCCCGGTCCTGCTCTATGGCGCAGAGGCATGGACATTATCAAAAATGGATGAGGGTGTTCTTGGTTGCTTCGAGAGAAAAATTCTTCGGGCGATCTTCGGTCCCGTCTGCATTGACGGTGAGTGGAGGAGGAGATACAACAACGAACTGTATGGACTGTACAGCGACATGGACCTAGCCAGAAGAGTGAAGATCCAAAGACTGAGATGGCTGGGTCATGTAGAGCGCATGGACACCAATGCTCCGGTCCGAAAAGTCTTCGAATCCGGCCCCGAGGGACAGCGCAGTAAAGGAAGGCCAAGACTCAGGTGGCGCACGCAAGTGGAAGAGGACCTCAGCCAACCAGCGTACGAGACTGGAGGCAGCTAGCCAGGGATCGAGCTGGCTGGAGAAGCTTGTTGACTGAGGCCCAGGTCCAGTTCGGACTGTGCCGCCACCTAAAGTAAGTATGTAAGTAAGTAAGATAGATCGACAAATGTCATACCGCGTTGGAAGCGTCATTCGAAGACAATTTATACCATGGAACAGTACACTCCATCGAAATGACTACCTTGACGAACTTGACTTTTGGCGAAAGATCAACATGTCAGACGAGACACATTTTTCGTTGAATGGAAGCGTAAACAAGCAAAATTGTCGATTTTATGCCACCGAAAATCCTCAATTAATTGAAGAACAGTCTCTTCATGACCAAAAAGTTACAGTTTGGTGCGGCGTTTGCACGAATAAAAGAATTATTATATTGCAAAAAATTATGAGAGTTGTAAGAGTCTAACCACAACGACTACTATGAGATACAGAAACGCCGATGTAAAATGGTTTATTTCCAATTTAAGACGCTTGAAATGTGAAAAAATTCAACTGTGTTAGAGTGCGGTTTTCGGAAACACGAGTGAAAACTGGGATAGATAAACACTAATCCGTAACTTGTATAAGGCGGAAATTAAAAAAGCAAAAGACAGTTATAAAAAACCTTAAAACCAAAGATACATCAAGCGTGCAAATTCGGAAACGAAATTCTAGGTGATAAGGCGGAAGTTGCAAATAAATTAAATGTATATTTTGTGGAGTGTCTATGAAATTAGTGCGTCAATTCCATACGTTCAGTTTATTTTACCAGATATACATGTGACTACTAGATTTCGATTTCAATTCTGTGATATAATTAGACAGTGAAATAATAAGATGGATGCTTTTGGTATCAATAGAGATATTATTTGTCAATCTATTGAAATTATAGGTCCAGCATTATGGAAAATAATTAACCAATCTCAAAGTTCTGGCATATTTCCAAATGTGTGGAAAGAAACACAGAACAGTAGAAAAAGTAAATAATACAATAAAATGTGAGGAGTTTCGTCCAGTAAATTCTCTTCCAACTTGCGAAAAGCTGATAGAAAAGTTTATAGTTGGCGAACTATTTTGAAAAGAATAAAATACTTATTAACGAACAGTCGGGATTTAAAAACGGCCATTCATGTGAAACTGCACTAAATTATAGTGCGGTTATAGCTAAAGATATATGGTGTGACGGGGGAGGAAAATAAATGGTTGAAGTCTTATTTAACAGGGATAGCACAACGGACGAAAGTTAATAATCATCTCTCTTGTGCAGTGAAATCTGATTTAGGAGTACCTCAAGGATTAGTATTGGGAGTAATACTTTTTTTGTTATATACTACCTTGATCAGAAAATTCCCGGAACAACCATCATGTGGCTCTCCCATTGTTCCGATTTGAGTTCTGTTTCTTTTGTTAAGTTAGTACATCTGTTGTTGATATTCCCTCTAAATCTTAGCGTCATAGCTTGACATTTGCAAAGGTACATAGCCAAGAGAACATATACAGTGTTGGCCAAAGCTATAGCACGAAAAATGGTCATATAGGAAAAAAAAGTAAAGAAAATTAAAAAGGCTTATGAGAATTTAAAAACTTTTTCGTATTTTCGTTTTCACAAAATATTACTCTTTGATTCACAATTATTCATTTTACGTTAAATCTTATCTAATTTTTAATAAAATAAAATAATTAAAAATCCATTGAAAAATAAGTGGACAAAACTAAAGCACATTTTCGAATTTGTAAACAAATAACACAAACAAAGTTTTTGAAACTAATACTTAGTGGCAAATCCATTACTTTTGACTAACGCAGCACATCGACGAGGCATTGAGGCAATTGGATTGTCAAAAGTATGCATTGGGATGTTATTCCATTCAATTATTGCTTGTCGTAGCAGTGAGTCAAAATTATTGCATTTCGTGCGATCAATCCTTTGATCTACAATTTCCCATAGATTATCTATGGGGTTGAGATCAAGGAATTGCGCTGGCCACTTCTCTACAGTTATTTCGCTTTCGTTAAGCCAATCCTTCTCAAGTTTAGCGGTATGTTTAGGATCGTTGTCATGTTGGAAAATCCATCGCAACGGCATATTCTCCTTAGCATAAGGAAGCACGACGTTTTGAAGGATATCCCGGTACACGAAACGATCCATTATACCACTAACCCTATGATTTGGCAGCACTCCATGACCATAAAAACATCCCCACACAGTAATACTGCCACCACCCTGTTAAACTGTACTCGTGGTGAATCGTGGATTTAGGCCTTCGCCTTTCGGCCTCCGTACTGAATGAAAACCATCAGATCCCTTTAAATTTAATTTGGATTCGTCAGAAAAAAGTACAGTTTTTCATTGTGTTACGGTCCAGTTAAGGTGTGACTTTGCAAACTCAATTCTCGCGCGTCGATTTTTTAGAGAAATAAATGGCTTTTTTATAGGACGATATGATTTTAAGCCACTATCAAGCGTTCTTCGCCGGATTGTCCTACTTGAGATCTCAAGGTCCAGTTCTTTTTGAGGATATAAAGGGGTCCTTTTTAATAAGCCTTATAATTCTATTATCATCGCGACTGGTCCTTTTTCGGGGTCTACCGCCGCTGTAAGCCGTTTGGACATTTCCAGGAGCACGAAATCGAGATAGTACTCGCGAAATTACAGAATGGCTTATACCAAATTTTTTTGAAATTAATGTTACTGATTTACCGCTTTCAAAATCAGAAACTATTTCTTCTTTTATTTCGTCAGAATACTTATTACCAGCCATTTCATCACCTTTTTGTCACAATTAAACACAATTTAAGCTTCCGATTTAAAACGCCGCCGATCACACACAATTAATTTGTTTTCCATTGTTTAGAATGTTTTTGAAATGACAAACAGTAATCTTTGATTCATATTATAAGTAAACGGTAAAATTTGCTGACTGAAGCCAATAACCATGTGCATGTGCTTTAGTTTTGTCCACTTATTTTTCAATGGAGTTTTAAATATTTTATTTTATTAAAAATTGGATGAGATTTAACGTGATGTGAGTAACTGTAAATCAAAAATTAATATTTTGTGAATAGGAAAATGTAAACATTTTTAAAATGTCACAAGTTTTTCTCAATGTTTCTTACTTTTTTCCTAAGTGACAATTTTTCGTGCAATAGTTGTGGCCAACACAGTAGGTATCTCTATGTGTTTGACGATTTTTTACAATTTACAAGAACGAACTTGTATTAAATTTTGCGTAAAAAACGGATTTAATGGTGCGCGAGCATTGGAAAAGTGTTTCGTGGGTGTATGCAACGTTTGGGGTATGAAACAGTATATTTTCTAAAAATCATCATCATCCTCACCAAAATTCACATCACATCTTAGATTAATCCATATTAAATTAAAAAAAAAATTCAAATTTGGCGTCTCAAAGTTAGAGTTAGAGTCGAATAGTTCCACCAGATACATCACAAAAAATGGTCGTGTCCGTGTTGTCTACCTTAAGTTTGCGAAGTTGTGGTGAGGTTGAAGTAGATTTCAGAAGATGTTGTAGGCTTTCGGCGTGCTCCTGATTATCAGATATGTCTTTCGTAGAAGTGATGCATGGTATGTCGATGGTATTTATTCGCGAAAGCACGTCAGCGACTACGTTCGACTTACCGGGGACGTATACAATGTCTGTGGTAAATTGGCTTATGAGTTGCAGTTGTCTTTCTTGTCTCGGCGAGGCTTTGTCGGAACGTTGAAGAAAGACAAATGATAGCGGGCTTTGATCAGTTAAAACGGTGAAGTTACGGCCGTCAAGGAGGTGTTTAAAAAAATGAATGCCTTGGAATATTGCCAGGAGTTCGCAATCGTACGTGCTGTAATTCTCTTGGGTCTTATTCAATTTGCTCGTATAGAAACCCAAAGGCTGTCGTTTTCCATCAATAAATTGGTCCAATGCAGCTCCTATGGATCTATCTGAAGCGTCGCACCGTAGTGACAATGTCGAGTCTTGTGTCAGGTATGCAAGCTGAACGGCATTCGTTAGGAGTTGCTTGCATTTCTCAAAAGCTTCTTCTGTTTCTACAGTCCATGTAATTTTGCGTTGGTCATTCTTTCTATTGCTTGGTGCAAGGTTAAGGAGGGGGGCGTGTGCTTCTGCTGCTCCTGGCATATTGAGTCTGTAGAAATTCCATGCACCTAGGAAACGACGTAGCTCTGCAACTGGTTTTGGCTTTGGGTAGTTACGCATGGCTTCTACCCTCTGTGTTGGTGGTTTAATTTCGGATACACTTACACTGTATCCAAGGTAGTTGACTTCGGGCTGTCCAAAAACACATTTGTCCACTTTAATTAAAAGTCTGTTTTGTTGAAGTCTTTTGAGGACGAGACGAAGATCCTGTTCCTGTTCTGCGGTCGAGTCGGAAGCGATGAGGAGATCACTCAGGTAGACGTGACAGAACTCTAGGTCGCGAAGTATTGAGTCCATTAATCGCTGAAAAGACTGGGCGGCGTTTCATAGACCAAAAGTCATCACTTTGAACTGGAAAAGTCCAAAAGGCGTGATAACTGCTGTCTTGTGTTGGTCATCTGGTGCGACGGGAATTTGGTAGTAAGCCCGCTTCAAGTCGAGAGTTGTAAGCACCTTACGGCCGTGAAGATTTAATGTGAAATCCCGCAGATGGAATAACGGGTAACGATTCTTTATTGAGGCGCCGATAGTCGCCGCAAACTCGCCAATAGCCATTCTTTTTCTTGACGAGATGTAGGAGACTCGCCCACTTACTTTTTGTTGGTTCACAAAGCCCTTGTCGCATCATAACTTCGAATTCATGTTTTGCAGCTGCCAACTTCTCTCTCGCCAAGCGCCGGGCACGTTCCGCTACTGGTGGTCCGTGTTTTGTGATGTAGTGCTGCACACCGTGGGTCACCAGCCTACCACCACCTTGCTTCAATACGCCATCGAATTCCTTTAAAACATCGTAATAGGGATGGTCGAAACTGACTAAAGAAATTGACGGCTGTGGGGAATAAATAAGCCGTGTTGGTGATTGTAGTTTTGTCTCCAAATCAATCAATCTTCTGCGACGATGGTCGACGAGGAGTCCATTATATTTAATGAAGTCAGCTCCTAGGATGGGTTGGGTAACATCGGCAAGTGTGAAAGTTAAAAAAAAAATGTCGACGGAGTCATAAGTCAAGTGTTATGGATATTGTGCCAAAGGTATTGATAGTTGATCCATTTGCAGCGAACAACCTTGATTGAATAACAGTTTTATCTTTATTTTTGAGGCTTAGATTAGGGAGTTCAATAACTGAAATATCAGCTCCCGTGTCGACCAAAAACTTGAAACCACTTTTCCTATCGTTCACTTGCAGGCGTGCAGTTGTTTTGCTTTAAAGATGCCTGCCGCGTTCCCTGAGGGCACTCCAAGCTTAAATGTTTTATTGGAACTCTGACAAAACTGCAAGGTTCACGGCACTTCCGAGCCTTTTCGCCGAACTACGAGTGGAAATAGCAAATTCTATTTTGTTTTTCGTTCTGGCGTGAACGGCTGGAATTTCTGGAGTGGTTGTTTCTAATATAACGGCGTAAGCGGTCGTGACACCTCGATGATTTTGTCGGCTTACATAGCTAGCTTGTCCAAGTCGGTTACTTCGCTTATGGCCAAAATACCGCGAATCTGGTTCGGTAGTTGTTCCAGAAAAAGTGTACAGAGAACGTTATCTGGGAATTGATTTCCGGCTAAATTTCGGAGACGTTGCAACAAGTTAGAAGGTTTTTCACCGAAGAACTCAGCACCTCGAAGAAGGCGGCGTAGTTTTGACTTGCTCGTTTCATCGAATGAGGATATAAGACGTTCTTTGATGGCTTTGTACTGGCATTTATTTGGGGGTGCAGTTATAATGTCTGAAACAAAAGGCAAAGTTGTTGTGTCAAGTTTAATCAAGACATACCGATATTTGGTGGAATCTGCGGTAATGCGAGAAATTGGTGTGATTTTACCGCTCCGTGCGGAAAGAATTTCGTGGGTGTCTTCTGAACTGCGTTGAGTTGAATTTTCTCCGCTCTTGATCGTGGCTGGTCATGTCTTGGCGTTGACCTTCTGTAGACATGGTTCGTATTCAAAATGACACGTAGTTACAGTTGCGTATATAAATTGGTTTCGATAAATTGCGATTAGTGCCTTGTTGGCGTCGGGGTCACCAATGTGTTTGATTGATATTTGAGTTAATAACTCACAAATTAATAAAACAAAGGTAACCAAGTATATTTGATATACATCTAACAAACCTTATTCTACGAGGTAATCGTGTCGAATGACGTTAAGAGATATATATTAAAAAGGTAAAAAGATAACGTTTTAAATCAATTTAAACAAGCAAGAAAAGGATAACTACAATATTTAAATTCTAAATATATAGAAAGACAACTAATAACCAGCGCCGAACATTTGATCCTTCGAGCCGGATATTCAATTAAATTATTAAATATCAATCAAATATATGTATGTGGGTTTCATAAAAATTTCTACAACTGTGTGTGTGTTATAGAGAGACTAAAATTTTAAAAATTACAAAGAACTTAAACTTAAATCAGCATACAGTGCAAAAATGAAGCACCTCAAGCAGCATTAATTGCAACAACATCATCGGCAGTATCAGCATCCGCAGCAGAAATATCTGCAATACCAACACCAGCTCTATCAGCAGGAACACCAGCGGTGTTAACAACATTAGTGATATCATCAGCAACAGCAAGCTGTGTCAAAAACAAAAACACCAGCAGCAGCAGAAAGACAGCAAGCAGCTCGACCTTCAAACAAAACCCTAAAAACAACATTCAACAGAGTTCTTAGGCTGCTACACGAAATGGCGCTCGTTTCACGATATTTTTGTATCGCTTATTCATAGCAACACGTCTCTCGGAGGCATCCAGAAGCTCCACAACTATGCAACAACGGGCAACAATCGTTATGAAAATGTAAGCGATTTCTGGACATGGACGTGACGAAGAGGCAACAGACTGTTTGATAAACAAAGGTCTGCGACAACTGTATGGCTTACAGCCATACTTCTCGAAATTGTCCAATTAATAAAAATTGTTACTTCTCTCATCAACGGCACCACTCTTTACCACACATCAGTTTTTCAAACAACACAGAAACAATGCCAGAATTTTAACAACATAACATTAATAAACAACACAAAGAAACGCAAATGAACCCAAATGCAAACTCTTTTAATCCCACGCAAAAAGATTTTCCCTCTGGATCCTCGCATGTTCGAAACACTTTCCACCCTTCACACATATACCAGTACAATTCAAAGGTTTTGTTGGCAACTGTGGTCGTGAAGGTATTATCAGCCAGTGGTAGAAACCTTGAACTTGGTGTACCAATCGATCCAGGCTCTGAGGCTACTTTTATTTCCAAGTCTGCTACTCAAATGCTTAAGCTGCCAAAGCAAAACATATTCGTACAGATATCAGGGTTAGGGAATGTCACCAGCGGCACTACCAACAAATACGTGGATCTAAAATTGGCATCTTGACGTTTGACGTTTGAAGCTTTCACTAGGGCCTTTGTCCTCAAGTCTGGTTGCCTGGCCTTCTTCGGGCCCACAAAACAACACTGTACTTACTTAAACACTTAAGGAATCTAGAATAAGCAGATCCCTTGTTCCATACTCCATCTGATATTTTTTGCCCCACCATGCTGTTTTTAAAGCAGCCAGCATCACAACCAAACTCAGATGGAACGTCGCTGAATGAGCATTTGCTGGCAGGTCCCATTTTATAAAGGAATATAGTAGACTTAATTTTGGGATGGAGAAGATGCCAACACACGTTCACGGTGGATATCGAGAAGATGTACCGTAAAATCTTTGTAAAAGATGGGGATAGTTGCTATCAGGTAATCTTTTGGAAGGATTCCAGTGGTCAATTAAAAACATTTAGGCTGAAAACAGTTACCTTTGGCACAGCAAGCGCTCCATATCTAGCCATACTGGTCCTGCATAAGGCAGAAAAAGACGAAATGGCCAATTATCCAATCGGAGCACAGTTCTACACGAAATGTATATCGACGACTTAATCAGTGGCGATGACACCATTTAGGGCACTCGAACTAAACGAGAAGAAGTTCGTAAGCTTCTTGCTTCCACTGGATTCAATTTCAGAAGTCGGCAAGAACACAAGGGCCTTACTTGAAGACATCCCAACACAAGATCGCGATATAGATTACGAACTTCCATTGGGATCATCAGAGCACATAAAAACCCTGTATATAAAATGGTTTCCAGCTAAAGATTGTTTCTCATTTCAGATAACACAGTCAAACAAAGACGAGTGATCAAAAAAAACTATTCTTTCAGCATAGCCAAGTTGTTTGATCCGCTTCGTTGGATTCCGCCATGCGTGATCAAGTTTACCATGATTCGAGCTCCATCTTCCAGCTGGACTACGTTCGTCAACAACAGAGTTTCCGAACTACAACGACTTACAGATTTGCAGATGTGGAGACATATACCAAAAATACACAACCCAACTGGTCTGGCATCACGTGGACTTTTGCCATCGGAGCTTAGGGCAGTGACTTACGGTGGCCCATCCTTCATGAAAGACCAATGAAACTTCCAAATAACAGAGCAACCGACAAATATTAACACGGAGAAGAAAGACGAACAGTAAAAACGCATGTCGCCACAACACAAACACAACGATTTATTTCCAACTGCAGATCAGGATGCAAAAAATGTGGCCTTTTGCAGCCAGAAGACTTAAACACCGCATCAAAGACGGCAATAAGATCAGTGCAAAGGGTAATGTTTCCTCAGGACTTTACAAAATCGCACGGCAGTGCAAGGGCACCATCAGCACTTAAATCATTGAATACCTTCATAAACGCACATGGAATACTTAATACAGAAGCACAAGTTCGGACAGCAAGACCATTTACCAATTACCGGACCAGTCGACATAAAAACGTGGAAAGGAAAAGGTGCAAAAACACTAAAAAGCTATTTTGCCACCCTTATATGCCTCGCAACAAAGGTAATTCATTTGAAAGCAGTGAGTGATCTCACGAAACAAGCATTTTTAGACGTTCACGGCACGAAGGCATTTGTAGTCAAATGTTAAGTGACTGTGGCACAAATTTCGTCGGGCCTGAAAAAGTGGAAGAAATATGGGAAAGCCGATTGGAAAGATATCGCAGACACCCTAAGCAACCAAGGTCCGAAGTGGAACTTCATTCCCCCAGCTTCTCCGCGCTTCGGTGGGCTATGGGAAGCAGGGGTGAAATCTGCTAAACACCACTTTAGAAGAGTTGGAGGAGACCGGAAATAAACATTCGAAGAATTCACCACGCCTCTCACGCAAATAGAAGCGTGTCTAAATTCAAGGCCTCTGTGTTCTCTCCGACAACCCAGAAGACTTAGAGGTGATCACTCCCCCACACTTCTTAACTGCCGAAACCCTCAACGCGATACCGAGTGAAGACATATCGACAAACAACATCAACACATTCGGTAGATGGATGAGGGTTCAGGTTTTAACAGACAGCTTCTGGAAGAAATGGAGCACGGAGAACTTAGCGCGTCTACAACAACGGCCGAAATGGACCCAACTTGAAGAAGAACCCAAGGTAGAGGATCTGGTTCTCTCCAAAGACGAACGGTTGCCAGCGACACAGTGGATGCTAGCGCGAATTATACAATTGCATCCAGGGAACGATGAATACGTTCGAGTCGTCACACTGAAAACAAGAACATCCACATTGAAAAGGCCAATCACAAAACGATGCTCTCTAAACCATACAAGAACAGCAAATTATTAAAACATTTATAAATAAAATAAATTCAAAATTAATGTAAACTCGAAACACTCAAAAGGTACTCGTAAACAAAAAATATCCCCCATACAATACAATAACACAAAAATAATATGTCATGCTATTACTCTCATCAAATCAAAATATAAACAATAGCTTCAGCAATATTCACACTATCACACCGATTCTAATCACTCATTTTCAAATATTCGCCAATAACGCTTAAAGGAAATAAATCACACACATACAGTTCATTAACCTATTATCCTAGCTCAAAACTTTCAACAATTTAACAAAATAAATCAGTTTTTAAGATTTATAAAATCAAAAAAAAAATCACACAACTCTTCTCGCATCAACACATTCACATATAAACCTACATCATCCGTCATAATTATTTTCGCGCTACCATATATCCATAAATACACACACACACCACATCCTAATAAATCAAAACGCAATTCCCAAAAGAATATAATTATTATAATAAATAATATAATTAAAAATACAGATAAAATGTTTATCCAAATCACCAACCAAAACAAACATTTAAAATTTCAACACAATCAAATGAAATATATCCATAATCAACGCAACAAAAAAAAACAAAAAACAACAAAGCCAAACAATTGGGACCGGTAGAATTTGTACGCATTTTGCACAACACATCACACATAATCAATATAATAATATAAAAGGAATATAATATTAAATTATCACTCACCTGAATTTTAACACGAAAATAAGCGAATTATTGCACTTAACACTGAAACAAACCAGTCAGATTCAACACGACTGCCATTGTTATTTACGCAATCAATTTACGATCAAGGAACAGCCATCACAATTCAATCACGCACTCTTCTTTAACTAAGCAATTAGACGAAGTAATGCAAAGAGGAAAACACTACACTATCGAAACTAATAGCAAAATATCCCCATACGCATTCAGCCATTTAAGTGAAGGGGTGCTCTTTTCACTTTTGTGTCCCGAAGTGTATTGTGCTGTTTGTCCTTTTTGCAAATTAAACAATTTGAATTTTTTTTCATATGAGCACTCGCTGAAATTGTAGCAGATGATCGAGCCAAAGGGTGTTCCAGTACAAAGGGAAAATAATTGCGAACTTTGTTCACGGCGCACAGTGTCATAAATTCATATTTCAAAAATTTTTTTGGTTAAATTTGTTATAAAGGAACATAATTTTGAGTAAATTCTCAAACCAACTTAGCGAGTTATAAATTGTTTTGCATTAATTTATAATATGTGTTGGTAAGCAAACTAACGGCTTTACCGTGCACAAGCTACTTATTAGCGAACGAAACAAAAATTATGTATCTTAATACTTCTTTGTATTTAGAACTTCCAGTTTTTACATTTCATAGTGCGTACTGCTATAATATGTTAATAAACTCTGACAATTAGTGTGAATTGCTTTCTGAAAGATCTTGTACATATAACACATCCATGGATTGCCAACAGAGCTGGTTTGGCATTGGAAACGTACAGGCCTTTAAGTATGTAGGACTCGAGTTCGATAGCAGGTTATATTGGGATGCTTACACTACTTCCTTAAGGAAAGTCCTGCTGAAAACAACCAGAAACCTTTATCATTTGAGACTTTTTTGCTCAAAAAAAAATTTACAAACTTTTTGTTCAATCCAATGGTTTAACTTGCTGGAGCGGAACACACAAACACAAAATGCAACTTTTGCTTGCTTTACAAAAATAAGTGCTGAGAATTATCTGGAAAAAAGGCGCCATGAATATACTCGTAGCTTCCCACTCCTTACACATTCTTTTATGCTGCCTCTAAAGCATTTTTATTTCTACAAAGTTTTAAAAATCTTTTTCTTAAGAAGCGGATACTCATTAAATCATGATCCGAATACCTCTGGTCTTCGCAGCTCTTCTATGTCTTGCTTTCATTCCTTCACACAGTACTCATCTCTTCTTAAGTTATTAAGTTATTATTCAATAGCTCCTCGTATCTTTAATAAACTACTCACTGAAATAAGGCGCTCTAGCAATTTCTTTTCCTTTAATAAAGCGGCTCAAGAAGTGGCTGTTAAATTTTGACCTCAATGAGATCATAAAATTCCTTCTTAAAAATTTAAGTGCATATACGAGTATATCTGTCATGAAAATTGTAAAATGGATTTAAATTGAATGAATGAGTAAAAAAACTAAAAAAAAAAAACAGTTGCATTGAAATTGTTTGTGCAAATGGCTTACTTTCTTACTACAGTTGCTTTGCTTTAGGTGGCGCTACAGTCCGGGGTGGACCTGGGCCTCAGTCAACAAGCTTCTCCAGACAGCTCGATCCCTGGCTAGCTGCCTCCAGTTTCGCACGCTAAGTTGGCTGAGGTCCTCCTCCACTTGCGTGCGCCACCTGAGTCTTGGCCTTCCTTTACTACGCTGTCTCTCGAAGACTTTTCGGACCGGAGCATTGGTGTCCATGCGCTCTACAAGGCCCAGCCATCTCAGTCTTTGGATCATCACTCTTCTGGCTAGGTCCATGTCGCTGTACAGTCCATACAGGTCGTCTTTGTATCTCCTCCTCCACTCACCGTCAATGCAGACGAGATCGAAGATCGCCCGAAGAATTTTTCACTCGAAGCAACCAAGAACACCCTCATCCATTTTTGATAATGCACATGCCTCTGCGCCATAGAGCAGGACCGGGATTATTAAGGTCTTATAAAGGGTGACTTCTGTTGTCCGAGAGAGGGCTTTGCTACTCAATTGCCTTCTTAACCCAAAGAAGCAGCGTTTGGCAAGAGTTATTCTTCGCTTGATCTCAGCGCTGGTGTCGTTGTCTGTATTTATAGCGGAGTCTAGGTAGGCAAAGTCATTAATTAAAGTCAAAGTTATATCAGTCTTACTACACTTACGTTATGAATATGGCATTTATCAGTGTGAAGTTGTTAAATAATCTAAAATGAATATTGTTCTTTATAAATTACCGTTTTAAATTACTCAAGATGTCAGGAATTGGTAAGTATTGAACATTTTATATGACTCAGAAAATTGAATCTAAAATAAAGTTTAATCAGAGTTTTTAAAAAATCACATCAAAATACATTTTTGATTTTCTGATAGGAAATTCTTAATGTGCGCTGATTTGCGATTTATTTATTGTTAGGGTCAGAAACTCGACAAATAAAAAATAGTGAATGTTTCGGAATATGGCGGTTAGCAGACATTAACAAAAAAGTAAATGCTGTTTACCAATACATTTTAAGTTTTAAACGCTTAGAAGAGTCTCCTCAACTAACTAAGGAAAGCATAAAAAAAACCACAAGGTTTTTTCAATGAGAGCGAGTACGTATTGAAAATCAAGTAGTAGAAAACCAGAAATACTAAATAAAAAGTATAAAAATTTGCTAAGTAGCAATTTGCCAACTGAAAAGGTAGTAAAGATTACTACCTCAGTAGTGAAACATTTAGAATATTTTCTGACATTCAACCAAAATGCAGAAGACCTAGAACCAGCTTCAGTGCTATAAATTTAGCTTCGAAAAAACGACGCGTTTTGAACTTAGTTCAAACCCGGGACACGAATGAACTCAAACTTGCGGCTAAATGCTCGTCTAACAAGACACATGATACAGATGATTTGAATTCACCTTTTTTCACCTTTTGACGCATTAGGGTTGTATATAGATCTTGATTTATCATATTGCAAATATAATACGAGTAGATTAAGAGAAGCCGTAAAATCGCTGCATCCTAACACAGATGAATTTATCATCAGTGTTTGACAGAATTCCTAATATAGCAACATTTAAATATGGATTGTCAACGCTTCATAACTGGATCAGATCGTTTAAATCCTTACTGCATGTTGGCTACAGGTTACCTTTGAAGTGTTGGCAAGTTCGAGGGGAACACAAAAGAAACTATTAAACGAAAACAAACAAAAAATTGAAAAGGATCTCAAAGAAAAGATGGGCCTTATAGTCGATAAACCTAGATCCGGGTACGGATCAACTAATGATGGTAACACAGCCAGAACCCTTTCTTAAAAACTATACGCTTTCTAGTGAAATAACTGGCGTTGAAAAAAAAAAAAAAAACAACACTGTGGCGCTGCAGCCCGGTATAGGCCATGGCATAGCTTCTTGACACTCATTTGTGCTGCTCATGTTGTCATTTTTGTCACATCTGAGCGGGGCCTACGGTTTATCGCCGAGTCCGAACGGCTCTCATTAGAAGCTTTTTAGTAGGCAATATTACTTTCGGGAGTTAGCCATTGCCCGCCGAAAGAGTGATGGCGATTTGAAAAATTGTTGGTGTGATAGTCGAATGAGCTAACTATCGCGCCATCGCCTGGCATTGAGCTAAGTTTAATTGAAAAGTTTTTCCTTATCAACAGAATAATTTTAAGTGGATTTAAATTAAACATAGATATATTTTAAGAACTTCTTAAGCAAACAAACGGTCACTATTTAAGTTTGTACTCGTGGTACAATTTACCAACATCGATACATAAGATATTAGTTCATTCACCCGAATTGATACAGTCTTTTAATTTGACATTTGGGCAATTGTCTGAAGTTGCCTTAGAAGGAAGGCACAAAGATGCAAGAAAATTTAGGGAGAAGCATACACGGAAAAGCTCGAGATCACACACTAATCATGATCTAATTATCACAAAAACAAAAAAAAAACACTGTGGCGCTGGCAGCCCGGTATGGGCCATGGCCTAGCTTCCTTACACTCATTTGTGTTGCTCATGTTGTCATTTCTGTCACATCTGAGCGGGGCTTACGGTTTATCGCCGAGTCCTTAGAAGCTTTTTCGTAGGCAATTTTACTTTCGGGAGTTTGCCATTGCCCGCCGAAAGGGTGATGGCGATTTGAAAAATTGTTGGTGACCCAGCCTGCAATCGAACCCAGACTGTCTGCGTGATAGTCCAATGAGCTAACTATCGCGCGATCGCCATCGATCTAATTATCATTATGCTATTTACTTCGGACCCTTTAATCTCAACCATCAGATCGGGAAATAAAAGCAAAAAAGATATATTAAAACTTATTTGAAGACAATTTTTAGACTTAGAATAAAAACATATCAGTAAAACATGATATTTCATATCTTTTCGTATGTAACTTGTAATAAAAAAAATAATTTCACAAAATTTAGAATTTTGATAAATCCACGTATGAAATTACGATACTGTGCGGCGAGGAAATGTTGCTGATAAAAATATGTAAATTTAAAATTCTTCGATAAAATGTAGATAAAATAAATAAATAAAAACATAGAATATTCTACAATTAAATATGTAAACAAAGACACTAATGGTAATATCTCATGAGACAAAAATTGCATTGTCAGACAAATTAACATAAAAGCGAGACATTTACACAGACTAAAATCATCATTTTTTGTAGGTTATTCATGTTAAAATTTTGTGAGCGTATCTGTAAAGTGAAATTGTAGAACGGGTGCAATAGGCCTTCTGGGGAAACCGAACACCCAACCAAAAAAAATCTATTAACGAACCGCTATGCATACCTCAAGGGTGGTTTGGAAATGCATAATCAAAAGTAATAAATACACACAATATATTTTTTTATCAAATACCCAAACGAAATATACATATCACCCCTATCGGGAATTCTAAGGGAAACATTTTTTGCCCGAATACTTTTTGTTCCCGGGAACTTTTTCTACCTATCGCGAGTTTGCATCGGAATTCTTCTTCCCCCGGAATTTTCGAAAATAATTTCGAATGTTTTGACAGCGGACAATTATAAAGTAAACAAAATACGGAAATTCAATTTGCAAAGACAATTAAAAATAAATACTGGATTTTTAACAAGAAGTGAGAAAAATAATACTCGTACTTTAAGATATGTTTAGAAGTGCGTATTTCGGCTTAGCGGCAGAAGAGCATGAGGAAATGGAGAGCACTCGACAAAGGTCAATAAGAGAAGCTTAAGGGATGCATCTAATCCTAATGGAAATGACGGCGGAAGAGAAAAGGAGAGTAAATCTTTATTTCTACGAAAAGTATAATTTGCCAGGAGTAATAGGGTGCATTGATGGTACCCATGTTTAAATCATCTCCCCACCAGAAAATAAGCATTTATACTACAACAGAAAAGGGTTTTATAGTTTAAATGTTTTACTTGTAAGTATGCTCTTGTTTGTTGTGTTCTTAATCATGAACCCAATTTTGCAGGTTTGCTATGACCAAATGCGAATTCGCTTCGTTGATGCTTCTCACCCTGAAGCGTGTCACGATTCCCTGGTGTGGAATGTGAGTGAATTGAGGTTGTGGATGGAGCAGGAATATATAAGTGGTGAAAGGAATTCTTTGTTGTTGGGTAGGATTTCGATACCGATTTTATTCAATTATAATAACAAATTGTATTCATTTTGCATTGGTAATTAGAAGGTGCTAGATATCCACTTGAACCATGGCTTTTAACTCCCTATCGCACGTCCAAAGAAGTTTCACTCGAAAGAAAATTTAACGAAGCCCATGCGCGAGGCCGCAATATCGTTGAAAGAACCAACGGTGTTCTGAAAAAAAAAAAGAGGTGTTTGTTAGGTGCCAGAGAATTACACTACCTACCAAGTAAAGCCACACAAATTACGAATGTTTGCTGTGCACTTTACAATATTTGTATACATTACAAGACCGAAAGCGATAACACCATCACTATTCCAACAACTCCTATTCTGCTCGAAGAAAACGAAAGCATCAGAAACATACCTGAAATTGCCACCACAAGCAATTCAGAGTACATGGCCGAAGCACAGCGTATACGAAGACAAATATCGAATGCACTGTAAAATTAATATATTAACATGAAAAAAACAGAATGACAATAAAAAAAAATTTAAAATAAGAAATTAAAATAAATAAAATGTTCATATGTAGTTCAATTACCGAATTCTTTTTAATTTTTCCTCTTCTATTTCAAGAAGGCGCTGTTTGTGTTGTAGCTTTGCCATTATTTCCTGTTTTCTCAGCTTTTCCATCTCATTGTGTCGTTTATTTTCTTCTATTTTTTGCCTTTTAAGATCTTCCATTTCATTATTATGGCGCCTTGTTTCCTGGAGAACCTGTGTTTGCTGATCATATAGCCTATCGATTGAACGATATATCTTTTTAATGTCCGTCTCCATTTCTACATTGTGATTTTGCGAAATTAAAAGAGCTTCATGAATCTGGTCACACAGTTCACGCTGCAGTTGAAGCTCCTTTTCTAGAAGATCAGTCGTGCTACTTTTCTGCTCACGTTTTCCTCTTGTTTTATTAAGGCTATTAGCCGAGTCATCTAAGTCAGTTCTATTATCCGGCTCTGCGCAGTCATTATCAGTATTCAAAAGCCGTTCAGCTAAGTATGCTTCGTCAACGTCTGAAGATTGCTGCTTGTGTTGCAAAGTTTTTTTGATTTGCGATGATCCTGCGGCTATGTTCTCTTTTTGTGAATCATCAGAAGCTTCCAGTTTTCGTTTTTTGTCACAAGAAGGCAATCCAAATCGCTTTGCATCTGAAGAACCTCCAACCGACTCACCGATTGCATATATTTTGATAATTGCTTCTTCCAGGAGAGAAAATCTGTATTCTTTGTAAGGTCCTCCCCCCGTTACGTTTTTAAGCTTTAAATTCTCGGACATCTTCTTTCTGACGTATTTTTTTTTTGTCACTCCAAACCTAAATTTTGTAATTTTTAAAATTAATGACTACGTGTACGAAGATGAAACTTACCTTTTTCCACTCAAATATAGACTTTATTGGTAGCCCTGCAATGTTGACTTCCTTCTCCAAGAATCTCCAAAAACTGATAACTTCTTCCTTTTTTCGTTGTGTAAATCCATTGGCTATGTCCGGATATTATTCCATTTGATTTACAATTATCTTTAGTTGTTTTGTATTTGTTGCGTTTGACCTTCATTGAAACCGACAATATTAATTATTATTACAAGAATTTTACAGAAATACACTTACATTGTTCGTCTTAAACTGAAGTTCCCAAACAGAATGCCAGCGGAATATTCCTGGGGAAATGACGGTAATCAGGACTATCGGCAATTCCGGAAAAAAAAAATTCCACCCGAATATACGAGTATTTGTTCCCTGGAAATTATTCCTTCTATCGTGAATTTCCATCCAAATTTATTTCCGGGGAATCTGCAAGTTATTTTCGAAGTTTATGTCCGAATGTTTTGACAGTTTTCAATCGTAGTTTTCTTCAGTTGTCAATACAGATTTTTGAAAATAGAAAATTGTGTTTAGTTGGATAATTTTAGTAGACGCGCACTCGTTTTGATCTGCAAAATTTTCAAAATGCATAGCATAGCATTTAGATTGCTAGCCGAGGAGCAGACCGAACAGGAAAATAATGTGCAAAGGTGCATAAGGAGAAATTTAAGAGATAAGTCCAACCACTTGGAATTACCACAAGCATTGTAAGTAGTGTTTCAAAATAGTTTTTATTATTATTATTATTATTATTATCTCATTATTATTATTATTATTATTATTATTACTATTATAATTATTATTATTATTATATTATTATTATTATTATTAATTATTATTATTATTATTATTATTATTATTATTATTATTATTATTATTATTATTATTATTATTATTATTATTATTATTATAATTATAACTAAACGTCTTGAATAATTTGAATATATGCAAATATAAAATACAAAAAAAAAACCTTCTTCCACTCAAATAGTGATTTGATTGGATGCCCAGAGCTGTTCAGCTCCTTCTCTAGAAATTTCCAAGACTTTCTTGAGTCCTCTTTGCTCCTGGAAGTATTGAAACCTTTGGCAATGTCCCGATTTTCGAATTCAAATAAATCAACGTGTATTGTAGTATTCTTAAAAAATAACTTTAAGGAAATTGCACATACATGTTCAATTCTCGATTGGCACTTCAATTTCGTATCACCTCTAATGGAACTCAACAAAACTTGTATAAACTTATGTATTTCTTATCTATACATTGCTGCCTTTGTTTTGAATTTCTCCAACAAATAAACGAAGGAAAAATTACGGGGGAAATCGCGTTGGAATTCCGACGGAAATTTTGTTCCCGATAGCAATTTTTTTCTGGGAAAATTTTTTTCCTCGTTCGAAATTCATTGCCGATACCTATTTTTCGAAAATGGGAAACATTTCGGGGGGAATTTCATTCACGATAGCCCTGAATATTTCCATCGGAATTTTATTCGCGATAGCTATTTTTCCGACGGAATTTTTTGTTCCCTTTCGAAATTATTCCCGATACACATATTTTCCGACGGAATTTTTTGTTCCCATTCGAAAACAATTCACGATACCTATTTTGCGAAAAAGGGAAACTTTTCGGGGGAAATATTATTCCCGATAGGGGTGACTATGTTTTCAAACCGTAAAACACAAATTTTTGGGCATTTGACCATTTGGGATTGCAAATGTTGAAACTGCTAGGAAATAGGCATTAAATTAACAGCTAAACTACAGCAATTGCATTTTTTACGAGTAGTTTTTATTTATTTATTTGTTTATATTACTGCCTTATAATTAAAATTGTAAGTAAGTAAGACTAGCCAGAGCATCTTAGGCCTTCGGCTAATGTCTTTAGTTAGTTACTGGTGTTTCTACTATTCAAAATCATTTGGAATTGCAAACGTTGAGTCTGCATAAAAAGGCATTAAATTCACGGCTAAATTGAGACAATTGCATTTTAGTCACATATTCTTAGTAAGTTTCTAATATTTCCACTCTTCAAAATCATTTGGAACGGCATACATTGAATCTGGTAAAAAAAAATCATTAAATTCATATTAAATAGTATGATTATTCTGCAAAATAAGAAGTTTAATTAATTATTTTCAAATTAAAATAGTGTTACTTACTCAAAAGGAAACGTAAACAAACTATTCTAACTGCTTTTGCCACATGCACAAAAAACCAGTCCGTTGGTGGGAGTAGTACGAGTATTTTGTAGCAAATTGTTTCTTTTTGTTATAGATGTTTTCTCACTCCTTTTTTTGTTGTCCTGAAAAATATAAGAAAGCAATTTATTGTCCAACATTCAAATTTGTTTCAAACTTACACGAAATTAGAGTCGTAAACATTAGAAATGTCAAAATAAGAATTCACCCCGCCGTTTTCTTATGGATGACGTAATCTTAAATTTTGATTTAAATTTAAATTTGTACGTATCCATGGACAGGTTTCACACGGATAGGGGACCTCAGCATAAACCGGTTTTTGAAGCGACCGGTATCTGGAAAGTTTGTCATTTATGAGTATGTTAGTTCATTTATGAATGAGTCTCAGCGCGTACTGATTATCTGCTTGAATGGCTTTGGATAATGTATTGTGGAAAATATAAGAAGCCGGTATTGACAGATGCGAAATCAGAGTGTAGAAACAATGCATGGACGTAGAAGGAGTGTCCATTGTATATTTTTTCAGTGGAGTTGGCAAAGACGATTTTATGGAAAGTACTCTCTTCAAAATTATTGTGTTTGCTAATATGCATTTGTCTTCAAATATGAACATAAAAGCTGAATAAATTGAAGTATTATAAAGTGTTTACTTTTTTGTGGTCTGGTGGTGTGTGATCCAACACAATAGTGAGAATGTACGAGTATGTATTTTTTTTTTTCATAAAAACTGTGTGTTCGAATTGAAACGTTTTTTATTACATATATCTTTATTGCAGGAAGGATTGAATTTTATTATATTGCAGTTACTAAGTTTATTACTTAATAAAATTTATTTTCTTAGTTTTAGTTTTAAATGAATGTAACAAATTAAACAATACTGTAAGGAATGTCGGAAGACATGCAGATTTAGAATTATGTTTAACATATAGTGTCCGCATGGAGCCAGTAAGTTACTTTAAGATAATTTTAAGTTAATTAAGCTAATTTTTAAGGGTTTTTTTTTTTTGTATAGCAAGTAGAAATTAATGAATTGATAAAATAAGAATGCTTTGAAAATGAAATGAAATGTATTGAAGTTTACAACAGAAAGTAGTGGCCAGGCAAAATATTAACCATCTTTTCTTTGCATGAGTACAAGTGAGAGGGAGAGTGTCAACATAAGACAATCAATCACACCGAAGCGAATTGAAGGATGTTCGCAAAGCAGATGATGAACAAAAACATAACGGGCATTGCGCAACCAGAATTTTATGAATCTATCCGTTTGAGATCTTCGTTCACCGGGCCGCGAAAATGTTAAAAATATATTAAATGAAATCGTTGTTCTAAATAAAAGAAAATATTATTGTGAATTCCAGAACAACAGTTATGAGAAATGGCAAATTAAATGTTATTGTCAATGATCGTAAAATGTTTAGCAATATTAGACAGAAACATTTTTGTAACATAAATATGAACAGCAAGTGAACACAAGATAGGGTTCTGTATTATAACGTGTCAAAAGAGTAAGTTGAACTTCATATCTAGGACATAGTGGGCCTAAGTGCAAGGAAAAAGCAGCCGAACTAGCCAGAAAAGGATCCGCATCATAATTCACAATGCCAAGACCATTCTGTGAGCTGTCAACAAATACTATAAAAGAGCACATTGAATCCTGGCTAGAGGAAAAGAAGCTACATTTCTGGAGAGAAGAAACCGAAGGAAACAGACATGCCAAAAATCGTATGCCAAACAGCTGCCACCAAACACGAAACAACTACTACAGCAAAGTAGAATTCAGATTCTACTAGTCATATGTTTTCTCACAGACTGTACAGCCGTGCGAAAAAACACCTGATGAATATGGGCATAGCACAAGACAATACATGCAGATTGGGCAACGAGGACGTGGAAGCAGCATAAAACATATTATGTGACTCCAGTGAATCAGTCAAAACACGTCAACGTTACCGAGATAAATTATACCTCGAAGCGGCAAACATTGCTACCAGCTCACATAACGACTTGGCCGCTTTTCTAACAAACTATGGCATCATAGATGCGCTTTAAATGGAGGAAATCACAATAGCCCATCTATGTCTGAGGTTAATCTAAATCTAGTTTTGAATTTGGAAGGCACGCGAATCATTAAAATCCTCCAAACTATTGCGGTCGAGTACGAGGTACACGATCCTGTCTGCTCGATTCGCGATTTTAACATTACATCCGAAGAGGCTGAGAGCATGGCTCCATTGTTTGGTTTGTCGAATTCCGTTGAACCACAGGATGCATCCCACGAATTCAATTTACATAACGAATGCAGTGACCCTTTGCCACTAACATCGAAAACTGAAAACTTGCAGAATCCTTTCCTTTCATGTTACTCACATGTTTCGCTAGATACTGCCGTTAGATATTTCGGGCATTAAGTTGTGAGTTTCGTTAGAAGCTTATGTAAATAGAAAGGTTCAAGAGTCAGTCCGTGAAACTGGTAATAATGCCACTCAGGAAGATCAGTCGCTTGAAACAGAGGAATGACACTCAGCTTCTACGTGTTGGAAAACGAAACAAAGGTGCAGTCAATCCCTTAATTTCTCAACGGAGAACTCAATCTGATGCACTTTCTCGTAGGCTTATGCAAACTTTTGAAAAGTCGACGAATTATGAAATCTCAGTCAATCTGGAGTCCCATCAATGGAAATGGAATGACTATTTACAGCTTATCCCAAACGTACAAGAAAATAAAGTAAATTTTTCATATTTAAATGTTTCTGAAGGTTTGTTGTATAAAAAATCATTTTCACTGATCTAGACATTTCCACACTTAGCTCCAACTTGTGCTCATGGTGGGATCGATGTAATAGGCTTCGTCACTTTTATTTTTTGCCAAAATGGCTATGCAGGTCAAAGACATATTACAGCAGTTCGCAATCTGTAAGCAGAATAAATGTGCCAAAAATGTAAAGACCACCGATGAAGACCCTTACCACGTTCGAGCGACTATTTAAGAAGCCATATACTGATTTTATGGGTCCCTACATACGATCCAACGATGAAAATCTTTACCTTTCTGTTCTGCTAGATTACCCGACTAAGTTTGTTCTATTAGAACCTATGCCCAAAGCTAATTACTCTTCTGTAATCAATTTTCTAGAGCAATCTGTGGGTAGTGTTTTCGGAGTACCAGAATATATCCATTCGCATAACGGTATGAAATACGTCACATTAAAATGGCTCTCTATTCTCCTCAATCAAATGCTTCCAAAAGCGTGAATCAATCTATTTTGTTAAAGATTAGATCGATGATCATAGAGATTTGCATAGGCATTTTTATAAAATTCAACAACTCATTTGCTTTTCTGTTCATTAATCCACCACAGTAATTTTCTTATTGCGCTTTTCGGAACCCAAATGATTACTTACTTACTTTAGGTGGCGCTACAGTCCGGGGTGGACCTGGGCCTCAGTCAACAAGCTTCTCCAGCCAGCTCGATCCCTGGCTAGCTGCCTCCAGTTTCGCACGCTAAGTTGGCTGAGGTCCTCTTCCACTTGCGTGCGCCACCTGAGTCTTGGCCTTCCTTTACTGCGCTGTCCCTCGGGGGCGGATTCGAAGACTTTTCTGACCGAAGCATTGGTGTCCATGCGTTCTACATGACCCAGCCATCTCAGTCTTTGGATCTTCACTCTTCTGGCTAGGTCCATGTCGCTGTACAGTCCATACAGTTCGTAGTTGTATCTTGTCCTCCACTCACCGTCAATGCAGACGGGACCGAAGATCGCCCGAAGAATTTTTCTCTCGAAGCAACCAAGAACACCCTCATCCATTTTTGATAATGTCCATGCCTCTGCGCCATAGAGCAGGACCGGGATTATTAAAGTATTATAAAGGGTGACTTTTTTTGTCCGAGATAGGGCTTTGCTACTCAATTGCCTTCTTAACCCAAAGAAACAGCGGTTGGCAAGAGTTATTCTTCGCTTGATCTCAGCGCTGGTGTCGTTGTCTTTATTTATAGCGGAGCCTAGGTAGACAAAGTCCTTAACTACCTCAAAGTTATATCTGTCGAGGGTGACGTTCTGTCCGAGACATCGGTGTTGGTTGTCCTTTTTGCTTGACAGCATGTAATTGGTCTTGCCCTCATTGACCGCTAAACCCATTTTGCCGCTTCCGTCTCAATACTCGCTAAAGCGCCACTGACATCACGCTGTTTTCTCCCGATTATGTCAATATCGTCAGCGTATGCGAGTAGTTGGACGGACTTTTGAAAGATAGTGCCTCTTGTGTTTGCTCGTGAGTTTTGCACTATTCTTTCAAGTACGAAAGAAAAAGTACTCAAATGATTAGTCATAGCATTATGTAGCCTCTTTTGAAGGCGGGATAGATTAAATGACGAAGATTTCCAAATAGTATCATACGCAGATCACTTAAAACTTATTAGATCCGAAATAAATGAACATTTGCAAAAGGCATTCAAGAATACTCTAAAACGCGCAATCTAAAAAGCCGTGAAAAATCTTTCGCGCCAGGTCAAACCATTATTCGACGCAACTTTGGCCACACGCTGTTCTGAAAAAATCGTCATTAAATAGCGATATTTTCCGTGTATTTCTCTTCGCGGTACGATTTCAAAATCTACTGTGTTGCGGTAATTTTCACCCTTAGACTTACCCTCCTACAATTACTTAAACTTACATACTTACGTGCTCTAGGCGCTGCTGCAATCCGAGGTGGACCTGGGCCTCAATCATGGAGCGTCTTCAGCTAGCTCAATCTTTTTCTAGCTAGCTCCAGTATCACACGCTAAGTTGGCTGAGGTCCCCTTCCACTTGCGTGCGCCACATGAGTATCGGTCTTCCTGTACTGCACTGTCCCTCGGAGGCAGATTCGAGGACTTTTCGAACTAGAGCATTGCTGTTCATCCGCTCTACATGACCCCGCCATCTCAGTCGTTGGATCTTCACCCATTAGGCTAGGTCGATGTCAATGTACAGTCCGTACAGATCGTCGTTATATCTCCTCCTCCAATCACCGTCAATGCAGACGGGACCGGAAATCACTCGAAGAAGCCAAGAGCACTCTCATCCATTGTTGATAATGTCTATGCCTCTGCGCCATAGAGCAGGCCTGGGATTGATAAGTTCTTATGTAGGACAACTTTTGTTGTTCAAAAGATGATATTTTCGAGTCAATTGCCATTTTAGCCAAAAGAAGCAGGTATTGGCAAGAGATATTCTTCGTTTGATCTTAGCGCTGGTGTCCATAGCGGAGTTTAGGTAGACACATACCTTAACTACCTCAAAGTTATAGCTGACGAAGGCGTAGTTCTGTCCTAGACGTCAGTGTAGATTGTCCTTTTTACTTGACAGCATGTAGGTCGTAGTCGGCTCTGGTCCTTCTACGCAGCACCGCTTTGTATGCCACCTACTATGCTGCATTTGCCTCCCGGCATTCGTCATCAAACCAGAGGTTTCGTTGTGGTGTTCGAGTGAAACCCAGTAAATCAGAAGCGGAAAAGGATTTGGCAATCTCTTGCGATTGTAGCCGTTTGACGTCGAACATTGTCTTGGTATTTTTCGGGATATCAGCAGCCCTACCTTTGGTACAAGAAGGTGATGGCCCGAGTCGATGTTAGGTCCTCGGGACGTTGGGACATCGATAATACTAGAGGAGTGTCTTGCGTCTATCTGGTGAATCTGGTTGACGGTTGATTGATTAGGAGCTCCCCAAGTCCCCTTGTAAATATCGAGATTTGGGAGCCGCGTGCTAGCTACGACAATGTTTATCCCCACCGCAAAGTCGATTAGTCTGAATCCGTTATCGGAGGTGGTGTGGTGTATACCATATTTTTCAACAGTACTACCAAAAATGCCCTCTATTCCTAGGGCATTGCTCGTAGGTCTTGTTCAAGAGCGCATAGAAGTCACCTTTGGTATCGTCAACTTTCTCCTCTATGGGGACGTGCGAGCATATCAGGCTAATGTTAGTAAATTTATCCTTGATGCGGGTTGCTTCGTTTGCCACTAACAGTAAATCCGCATCAAAATAGGCGCTGGTTTTGCGGTCGATACCCATCGCCATAGTAGATGTCGCAGTTTTCCATACACTTTTTGTCCGTCCCATTCCGTCGCATTTCATGGATAGCGGTTATGTCTGTTTTACAGCAGTCAAGGGCCTCCGCTAGTTGTTCTGTTCGGCTGCTCGTGCCCTGTTAAAGTACCCAACATTCCACGTGCATAACCTAATTTCGTTGTCCTTAGTTCGTTTGCATGGGTTGTCAACAGTACATCTGTCTGTATCCGAGGTTTGATGTTGCTCTGTAACTTTTTAATTTTTCCATGGTTGGGCAGTTACCCCGGTGTCACAACCCCAAACTTGGAGGGCAGTTGCATTTTTTTGATACCCCTAGGACGAAGGGTCGGTAGGGACGATAGCCAGTAACCCGTTCTGGTATGTGAGTGCTGTCCTTGGTCCATTAAGGGCTCTTCCGCCACTATCTCTTTTCCAAGATCCTGACTTAGTCTCGGAAATCCTTACCGGCCTGAGTTTCAAATATGTCGAAATCTCCACCGTTGATTCCATCTTGGGAACTCATCCGCTCTCTCGTTTATAGTGCTGCTATTTTTGTCTGTACTCGCACTGAAGATTAGCAGGTCCAGTCCGGATGGACATTGACCAGTGCCCGGCGGTTACCACGTGGAGGTATTATAAGCAAAATTGATGTGTAGAAGATAGTTGCAACACTATATAACGCCAGGTTGATATCTCTCAGTGTCTACCCTATTTCTACAGATCTCAACCACTTAAACTATTCTAGCATGATTAAAAAGCAAACGTAATAGAATATTCTTGCTTGCGTAGCATCAACCTTAAGCCACCGCCAACGCCAATGCATATTCACTGAGTAGAACTTTAGTTTACCTTGTGGAGTGAGTTTTTTTGTTCCACTCAACATCATCAGCAAATGTGCGCGGCGGGCGCAACGCGAAAAACCATGAGTATGGGTGCATGAGAAAGCGAATCTTATTTTTTTTCGAGTTCTTTTTCTATAAAATAAATATATTTTAAAGTTTTAACAAATAAGTCATATCATCAATAGGATTTTTGATTCATGAACACGGAGCGAAATGTGACTTGATGCACATTTTGTTTATAAAGTTGTTTAATTAATTCAGAGTTTTTTATTCTTTGAAAATTAATATAAATATGCATTTTGTTTGAACGATAGTAATTTGCAAATTGTAATTTGAAAAAATGAAATACATATAAACTTAATTTGACAAGGTAGCAAGAATAGTTTTGTATGGTTTGTTGATATGAATTATTGTATTTTTTTTTGACGGGAAGATGTGAACATCGATGAAGAATATGTTGTAATTTCTGAATAGTGTGATCAATAGGGGCTATGCTCATGCTCAAGAACAGGCAGGGTACAGCACGGTCGCGAAGAGTAATTGCCCCTTTAGTGGAAGAGGAATTGCCCCTTTAGATACTCGTAAGATGGCTACCAACGACAACAACATTAGTCGCTGTGTATAGTTCAGTTTTGCACGAAATTTTTAGTGTCCTTTGATGCGCGAGTTTTTTTTTTTTGCGACGGTCAGTTAATTTTTGTAGTATAATGCAACTACCATAAGGTAGTTTTCTTTTTAGAAAGAAACTCATTGATATAGCAACTATTATTATTGAAGTTAATGCCCAATAAACGGAGGGAGAGAAGATGTTGTTGTTTGTTTTTTTTCGATACAAGGCGGCTGCCTCAAGAGCTGTACTTCTCTCATATGGGTTGTTAAACTTGATGATCGCAGGAGGTGTAGCAGATGCAACTTCTTTTGCTCGACAGCATATACTTGCTCTGACCCTCGTCTCAATACTCGCGAAAGCGCCAAAGACGTCGCGCTACTTTCCTCCGATTATGTCGATATCATCGGCGTAGGCGAGTAATTGGGCGTACTTTCGAAAGATTGTGGCTCTTGTGCTTGCGCGTGAGTTTTGGACTATTCTTTCAAGTATGATTCTGGAGAAATCCTATGACAGCGCATAGCCTTTTTTAACATCAATGTGACAGATAAGATCTTGTTTACAATTTTAAAAATACTGATACCTATGTACATGGCGGAGTTAGAGGGTCTCCTTTCTTGAGGATCGAACAAACTATGCTGAAATTCCATTAATCGGGCATACTCTCGTCCAACCATATTTTACAGATGATTTGGTGTATGTTTCTTACCAAGTCATCGCCTGCCGCTTTGAAGAGTTCGGCAATTAGGCCGTCCGCTCCGGGAGCTTTTTATGGACTTAAATATTGCTATCCTCACTTAAGCCAGGCCGAGTGGACGGAATTAATGTTGATGGGGGTAAATTCCCATTTATTCGACTCAATACTGGTTATTCGAACTAAAACTAAACTTAAACTTAAAACTAAGGTTGGTTGGAGTTGTAAAAAATGAGATCGGATTTGAGGCAGAGAGTGGTACGAATGTAGTCAAGGACAGTAAGGTTTGAATTGATCTTTCATAGCATATGGGAGATGAGTTCGTTCGTTAGGAGGTGTGGTACGAGTGGTACGTAAATTGCGAGGGTAAGTGTTGACGAATATAGAGTTGATAAGGGACACACAATTAATGCGATCTGAAAGGTGCATGAAGAAAAAGTAGGCTGCATTTTTGCGTTCCTCAAGGAGCGGTTTTGATAGGGGGCAGAATAAACGGATCGTTCCAGGACATATCTCGAAGAGCAAATCGATGTGAATGGTGCTGGATGCTTTCGATGACATGAACGTGATGATATGGAGACTACACTTGACTGGAATACTCTAAGAGGGGGCGAACCAAGTTAATATAGAGGCAACTGATCACGGATGGGTATGTGAGTTCTCTGATCACCGTTCTACAAAACTTAGTACCGAGTTGGCCTTAAGGATTGTCTCCATATGTAAGCGAAAGTTGAGCTCCCTATCACCCAAAATGCAGAGATCGTTGGTTCGTATCGCTTATGTGAAAAGGTGATAGATTGACTTTTGATGATATTAAGTTCTAAAAATTTCTGAAGCACCAGAAGTAGCCATGGGCTGAGGAAATGGTTTCGAAAGGGAGATAGACGAGTGTATGATGTTCCTATTGAGATCATTTATGGTTAGAATTTTTTTTCCATTTCTATCTTTATTTCACTAGATAATCTTAAAGCTAAATTATTACATTATGTATAAATATTTATATAAAGTTTTAGTTGACGTGGACAAAAGCTTAAATTTCATAAAATTAAATAGTTGGTTACCAATCTGTTGCCTGAAGGGCAAGTGGCGATAGTATTAATTAAATGCAATGATTAACAACAGTTGATGGGGAAATGTATACAAATTAATAGCTAGAATTAGGAAAGAAAGAAAGAAGAAAGGGAAATCTGCTGAAATAGTCACTGATTTTGAGAAAGTTTGCTTTATGAAAGTCGTAGGATGAGAGAGTTGTTAGGGGAGTGGATTGAGAGGGTTGAAGTTATCAATTGTTGAGAGAGATAGAAGATAGTGTGAGATTGAGGAGTTAATTGAATCTGTTGTTGAAAATAAAGTCTAACTTCCTGCACATGAAGTTGGATATGCCGCTGACTTGGCATAGTGTTGAGACTATTAACCGATAAAAGAAGAGACATTTCTTAGCTGAGCTGGCATTTCAAGCGATGAAAAACGATCACCTATCTGATGGGATCCACTGAAGCTGAGGAAGATTAAAGTCGCCGAAAATGAAGATATCGTTAGTAGAGTCAGACAGGTCAATTAAATGGTCGATCGCATCAATAGGAAGTTGGTAGGATTCAATAGGTTGAGCTGGTGGGATGAAGCAACATATAACGTAAGGGGACTTGAGGGGGGGTGTTATTTTTATTATGATAAAGTCGACTTTAAAGCAAGATAAAATGGTAATAGGAGAAGAGTCAATGCTATTGTGGATAATCAGTAGGACATCTTTTCAGGGGGACATTATTTGGACGGGTAAGATTATTGTCGCAAAGAACATTAAAAGTAGGGGTGAATAATATCTTTCTTTTTCTAAGCCTAGAGAGTGCATAATGAAAACTTAGCTGTTAATTTAGCTGTAGGGGGAAAAAGGCGATCAAGAATAGGAGCAGTGGAGGAGGGTGATGGAGAATTAGAGTTGGATGAGGGTATGAGATTTTAAAAAATTAGGGTAGCTCCAGTCATAAGTTTGATATTAGGAAATGAATTGTAAACAGGGATTGATGACATACGGCGTTGAGAAGGGATAATACTCCCGTATTGGGGGTTGGGGTTAGGTTGAAAGAGACGCGTCGGCACGGGGACTTGGGTTAAGGGGGGGAATCAGGGGATTTTTTTTGTTCGGGGTTTTAGTCTAGTAAGTGAGAAGGGAAGACTATAATTGGGGAAGATGTTTGTTTTGAAGCTCCAATTAAGGTCGGGATTAAAGCTTCGATTTATGTTAACATGTTTCTTTGTTACTTTAGGAAGGAAGTTAAAGAGAGATCTTTAATTATGCTTATTATTAGAGCTGCGATTGCGTTCGAGATGTGGATTTTTTCGTTTCTTGGACCATTTGGTGATACTTATCTGCCCAGGTTCATTGTCCTTATCAGGGGAAGTCGGGAACAACAACTAATATTTCGATGGGATGTTGATTTTAAAGATGTTGGCACTATTGGAGTTAGCAGGGTAAATCATCTGGCACTTAATAATGGTAATAGCATACTTGTGGTTAAAAAAGTTACGCACTCAAGAAGCATCAGCGCATTCAGAAGCACCTTCAACGTAAAATGCCGCATGGTTTCCCTTATTCTTCTTTTCAAGTCTGCTATTCCATCCGGAGAGGATCTACAAAGTTCTGAATTGTTTGGTACGTTTGTGTGGAGCTGCAGCTGAGGGGATACTAGGTTCGGACGGTGGAATTAGTAGTTGTAAGGCATGTGAGACTCCAAATTTACTTTTTTATGATGAACTGAGACACTTTACGGGAAACCAGCCTGGAACTGAATTTGGTGGGATAATCCATCGAGGTCTTGCGAAGCCAATCACATTTCATTACCGATTTCGGCCACGGTCAACCGAGTCGTTATTAGTTCCTTACTGACATCAATCCTTTTTTAGGCCATCAAGTATAGGATCAGATGGATGCAAAATAACATATATTGTTTTGGAGAAGGATTGCAGAAGTAAGTTAAGATCTGTACGGAGAAGATTGATAGATTAGTTTATGTCAGAAAGCATGGATTTAAGGGGAGTGGCGAAGTTTGTTCTAAGAAATGTTTTTAATCTATCGCAATGGTATTTGATAACTTCACTCTCCTTATCGTCATAAGCTTGCTTATTGGACAGAATTTCGATCGCTGCCGCTTTCGATTCGATTTGCTTTTCGATGTTTTTTTCTTTCGGACTGGTGTACTTCCATAGTACTGGACATTGCATTAACGGACTAGTTGTTGCCAATTGCCAGCAAAACGTGGGTCAAAGTGATCTCTTTGCGCTCATTGCAGTAGAAATTGAATAGATTGCAATACTCCTTGAGGTGGGCAATAGATCTCCGGGTAAGTCGGATGCATATTGCATGTAAAATTTTCCGCAGAGACCATTACTGGCTACCCATTTGGCGTTAGGGGCAACAACTGAGCACAGAATACTATTTTGTATTTTATTTTATTTAATTTTTTCTTTGTTTTGTTTTTAATTAGGACTTGCGAAATCGGCAAAAAAAACTAGGTCGATGAACAGCGACGGGGAAAATATTGAGTCGGCAGTTTACGGGGCTATGATGGAAAGTAGAAAACTTAATAAATTCGGTACATTCGGTCTCCATCTTCCAGGTTGAAAGGTTATTTCTGCATGACAGCGGTATTTGGTTCGTCATCGCCCCTATACAGTCTAAAAAAGAGGTACACCCAAATCTTCAACATTGGCAAGGCCCCTTCTACGATGTTCCCTTGTTCCTCTCTACAGGTTTTTATGCATCCAGCTTAGCTACATGTGTTGGCGGCATTTTTAATCAAATCATGGATTTCATTGTGGTGATGGAGTGAAATCCAGCACATAAGAAGCGAGATCTCTGATGGCTATTTTTTATGCCTTGGTTTTCTGTATAACCTTTTGTGCTTCGAGAAGCGTAGAGGCTTGTGAAATATTGCCAAACGAATTCACTAATTCAAAATCAAATAAATCCAAATTAACTTGTCCACAGTGTAGTCGGCTCAAGCGTCAGACTGTACCTTTTCCATATGGAAATTGTTTTCCCATTTGAAAATAACTGAAAATTGTTAAAATTTGCTTAGGGAAATCTAACTTCAAGGTCAGTTGTTGATATAACTTTTGTGAAGCGATGAAGTCGCTTGAGCGGTTAAACCCTGCGGAGAAAAGGGTTAAACCCTTTTCGCGACCGAAGCGAGCCGCCCACCACAGAAATTTGGTTAAATTGTAGGCGGCTCGCTTCGCTCGCTATAGGGATTTAACCCTTTTCTCCCTTAAGGTAATATTTCCAGATATGGCCTTATTTCACGGCACTGTTAAACATACTGTGATGTGCTTAAAACTGTTTTTTTTAATGTTTTGATCTTGTTCTCGAGCAGAGAATGGAGAGTATAGGGTGTATCATTACGAATTTATGCGCAAGCATTATGTCAGTTGATCCCAATATTCCTAAATGCCTTGTGATAGTGACTGCGTTGCAGATAAATACCAATTATGCACATGCAGACAGTACTGGTTGTAGATTCTTAGACATACTATACTCCTTCTTTCACATTATTTGATTAAAAGCCTGCGCTTTTAACTACTTTACGATAAGATGTTTGGTGTTTATTGTACTTCGTAATTAGAAAATATAGTTTAAACTGTTCCTCCTCAATTTTCAAAAAAGTATTGCAAATATTGGTGTTTTATAAATATATTCGACTTAATGAAATAATCTTAAATTGAAACTTAAGATACATCAGTTTAAAAGACTTACAACTCTTAATTTCAAATATGAGGTTTTCATTTGGGTACACAAATTGATTTTAGGTTTTATATGAATTTTACAGCAACGTTGGACTTCATCGTAGCTATCACTGTAATATTTTACTAACCTAAGCTCTTAATTGTTAGAATCGTATCCTTAGCAAAGCATATAATCTTCTTTTTCAGAGGGTGTAAGTAAGCGCTCTAACTTTACTTGTCTTTAATATTTCTACTTTTTTCTTAAACATGAATTATTTTTCACGGGAGATAAAAAACAAAAGTCAATTCTTATTTCGTGATCGTAAAGAAATAAAAAAAGAGTGGTGGGAACAGCCAATCTCAAGCTCGACATAGCACAAACTGTTTCCTTTCTTTTAACACATTCATATACTTTTACAATTTGTGTACACAAAATAATATCGGAGTTTTCTTTGCTGAGAGCTATTTGGTTATTCCCGATAGAATTTTACTAAGCCTTTTAATGCTTAACTCTATAAATAGCATTGTTTTTGCTTAGTCGTGCAACTTAAAGTGAAACAAGCCTACTCGTATTTATTGTTTAAATAGAACTATATACAGAGTTTTTTACATTGTTATAATTTATACCCTTAATTTATAAAAAATAATAAAATAAACAAAAATTAAATAGAAAAAAAGAATTAATTTTATTTTGTCAAACAAAGGATTTATTTGGAAAATATATTTGCGAGATAAATAAGCGACTTTCATCGAATGGATGAAGTTACTCAAAAACGTTCAGAAAAAGTAATTCTATATAAGGGTTCAGTTGCGGAACGAGTAATGATATTTGAAAAACGTCCCATAAATAAAATTAAAAAAAGAAAGGACGAAGACTTTGCTAAGGTATGTAATAAAAATGCTTAATACAATCTAGTTATTAGCGAAAACGAACTTCTAAGATTGATTACATTTTAAAACGGCGTTATGCATTGTCATAATTTTGCACTCTCAATACTATAGAATTATCATCGTAATTTTATATTGATTAATGCTTATGAATATGTCGCTGAGGATTTTGGATCCTGGTCTCAATGCATATTTCCTTTATTACCTAGAGCGTCAAGTCACAGAAAACGTGCTTTAGCGAGCATAAAAAACTGCTTTAAGGCCTCAAAATTTTGTTTACTTTAAGTAAGGAATGTGTAAAAAATGTTGGCCATAAGGAAGTTTATTTTTGTATGGGATGTGTAGAAGAAAAGGGTTCTTAAAAAATTGTAAAGGTCTTTTAACCTAATAGGTATTTTTTAGTAATATCATATAAAGACTTTATGTAATGGGCAGATGGTTGATCTTAACATAACATGCCCATACTGCACCTGTGTATAACATATATAGGTACTGTATTTATAATAACTAAATTAAGTTGATTCGCCTTTAAACCTTATTTCGGTTTGAAGATTCAGTTTGTTATTTGCAGTTTTCCAGTTCATCGGCAAAGTTTTATCAATGGCGGACAAATGATTATGTTTGACGTTTTGTTGACTGTCTTACTTCTAATGGAGGAAAGAAGATCAGAAAACGATTTTTAAAGCACTAGATAGTTAGATCAAGTCAGAATCGTTTAATGTTTGGTAGAAAGTGCTTTGCAAGCCAAATTAACTTAACATGTCGATGGAAATGTAAAGACATATTAACAGTACTTCAAGACAAACTAATGAACAATACCTGTGTGCATATGTGCTTATTTTGTACGTTATATTGAAAGGATATCCTATACTATATGGAATATTAATTTACAGAAATCTTTTGAATTATTTTGGAACCTTGTGCAGCTCGTTAATGGAATCCGTGTGACTTTTTTACGACTTTGAAATTTACAGGAGAGGAGCACAATAAATATAGAGAGAAAGGAGTGCAAATGGATTTATGGGTGACGACATCAAAAGAACCAAAACTTAAAAAGTGCAGCCCAGTGAACTGTATAAAAAAGACAACATGGCAAATATTACTTTTTCGCTGTGTTGCTTTCATTGCACTCAATCACTGGTTATTTTTAATTCAGAGGTACCGATCTCTATCTGCTGTGAAATCCCATAGAGGTTTTCGGACTCTTCCAAAATGGATGTTGTATATAGTGAGTCAAGTCATTACCTCTTGAATCTGGCAGCCTTATTTTCCACCTGAAAATTGGCAGGCTAACATATACCCACGTGATAAAAAAAGAAACAAATGCAAACTTCAAAAGTAGGTCTTTCTTCAACGCGTCCTTCTCTTATTAAAAAAACATCATTAAATTTTATATATCTTATTAATAAAACATCATTAAATTTTATATGCATCTACCTATATATACTCATACACGTGTATACTCGTATGGACTAGTTGTGCCCTTAAAAAGCAGGACTTTTAAAAATCAGAACTATACTTAAGCCAAAAAACAAACAATTGTATTCGATATTGATATTTGATTTTATATAGTTATGATTGAGATATGGCATAAATAAGACTTACACCCACATTTCAACTCAAGCAAGTATCGGAATTTCGTTTAAATACGGCAGCAACGAAAAATTAAATTTTAAACTACACACATTGCTTATCAGATTATAAATATAATAATAAGTATTTATATTGTAATTGTTTTTAATCTTATCAATTTACGATAAATATTATAAGATAAGGAAAGGCTTTTTTTTTCTACAAAATGCGGACCTGTTTTAGGCGAATTTAATTAAAGAATTTAAAATTCAATTAATTTTTCTCGAGTATAAGTGTGCCTGTTTTTTTTCCTTTTTATTAAACAGGCAATTGAGTGCATACAGTTTTTAAGGTTGCAAACTTTTTTTTTTTTTAAATATATTTTTGATATAAAGTTAAAATTTCTTTTAATTGTATATTTAAAATTTTGCAAAGCTTTTTATATTTAAGGAAACTTAAGTTCTTGTAGTGCATTTGTTTTAATATAGTACGAATAGATTTTTGTTGGTTGACCACAACTTGTAGCCGGGTCAGTAGCTGTTTTATATTCTCACAAAAAAAAAAATTCAAAATTAATCAAAACTCTAATTAAAAATTTAAATTTAAATACGGGAAAAAAAACTAACCATAGTTGTTTATTTCTTGTTTTATTGTAATTTTCAAGTTTTTTTGTTTAACTTTGCGGCAGAACAGTCCTTGCTTGGTTCCTACACCACGTTTGCAATCAGAGAAAATAATAGTACTAATAATAAAAATAACAAGTATAGAAAAACGTTTTTGTGCTTTAAATATACAGAAATTACTTTTTTCAATCTAACAAAGAAGCAAAACGTCTTATTTTTGAACCTGAGAAAATAAATTTTTTAAAATTGGTTTGATTCATTCTTGGCTTCCAAGCCGGCGCAGTTCTTTTGGGATGGGATCCTCAAATTGCCAGAAAGATGGGACAGAAAGATGAGAAAAAGTCATAGCTTCAGATGGGCAATACTTTGAACAATACTATTGTACATGTTTTTCTAAAATAAACGTTCAAATTTAAAAAAAAAACCGCACGAATTAAGTTATATACCCAATAAAACCAACAAAAGGGCCGGAATACGTATACGGAATACGTATCTATAAGAAAAAATTTCATTCGCGCGGAACACGAGAGCCTTCCATTAATTATGCCAAAATGCAAGTATGTTAATACCTCACCGCGATTCTTTGTAAATGCTATTCGGCATTGGAACACTCTACCCAGCAAAAAACTGTTCGAATATTATAAAAACAATTCTTAATAGATTTACCTATCCTTTTTCTACTTTCTCTCTCTATTCTCTCGCTATCCTGTACTAATTCTTCGTTCTGTTTTTGTGAAAAATTGTAAATATAATGGAATTTTTAAAGTTTTTGATTTTTTTTTAATTTCTTTTAATTACAATGTTTAATATAGAAGATTTTTCTTTGTTTTGTAATGCGAATAATTGTCATATTCATAAGCATGTTCTATTTAAAAAGAAGTGTATTGCACACGTGTCTTACAAGAACATTGAATGCAAACAAATGAAATGAAAAAAAAAAGTATTTTAGGGGGCTGGGAAAAGAGCATACAGAATACAGAGTGTTTGCCAAGATTCATTTAGTTTTCGTTAGTAGAAGATGTTGAGTGACCCATAGAGTACGAAGACCACTGTAAACTTTACCGATGATAACATTAATGTGAGTATCCCATAAAAGATTTTAATTAAAAGTTACACCAAGGTTTTTAGCGGAAACACACTACTCTATGGGCATTTGATTTATAGGGAAAGACTGAAGGCCTGAGAGACCAAAAGTACTTCGGTACATCTAAAAGTTCTTTCGACTTGTTAGCATTAACCCGAAGATCATGTTAATTGACCAGTTATGATTTTAGCAAGATCTTCGTTTAGTAGAACTATTATAGAAGGACATCGTCAGCATACATATGGACTTTGCAGTGTTTAACACTATTTGGCAGGTTGTTGGCATATAAGGAGAAAATATTATGTCCAAGGATGGATCTCTATGGCATTCCAACCTGTAAATTAAAAATTTACATTAAAATTTTTATTAAAAAAAAACTTTATTTAAACCGGCAGCGATTCTGCCTACTTGATTACAACTCAACAAAATGTTCTTAAAACTAGATCTTAAATACTACTCGTATTTTAATGCTAGCTCGGCAACATGTTGTTTCTCACGCTTTGCGCTTTGCAGGTATCTGGTGTTTGTTGGATTTGTCCAGGTTGCAGGTGTTGGATTGCAGCATGGAAATAGTTTGGGAAAGTTGAATGCGCGTGCAAAGTAATTGGATGCGCGGTTGTCTGGATTATGTAGAATAATTCGTTAACTCCTCCGCCTTTGAGTGTGAACGTCTTCGTTCACTTAAAAAATGGAATCTGGTTAAATCGGGATGTCTTTGGACTCGATTGCGACGTCGAGCTTTTAACTGTTTCTATTGCTTCTGTAACTATTTTGGCTTTGATGATAGGGTTATTTGCAGATTTCTTGTTTCTTATGATTTTCAGGAGGATGACCAATATGATTATGGCCAGGAGAAAGACTAATCCTGCATTGAACATGGTGCTGGCTCTGTAGTTTATTTTCAACGTCTGGATTTGTTGGGTATTATTATTGTGTAGGTCCTTTATCATTTCTAGTGAGAGTTTTTCTTCTATTTCGGGGTTCGTTGGGGCGGATTGAAGGATGGCGGGTAATGGTTTGAAATGTGTGACTTCGACTGATTTGAATATGAATTTCCCTATTCGAATGCTGGCGTTACTGTATTTGATGAGAAATGTCCCGTTAATTGACACCTGGTCGTCATTTATCGTGATTATTCCATCGTATTCATTGAGAAGAAGGATGTCGGATGATATTTCTTCGAACGTGTGGACGTGTTGTCTGTTGCTGGCAGTACAGCTTGCTTGAATACTTACTTACTTTAGGTGGCGCTACAGTCCGGGGTGAACCTGGTCCTCAGTCAACAAGCTTCTCCAGCCAGCTCGATCCCTGGCAGGCTGTCTCCAGTTTCGCACGCTGAGTTGGCTGAGGTCCTTTTCCACTTGCGTGCGCCACCTGAGTCTTGGCCTTCCTCTACTGCGCTGTCCATCGGGGGCGGATTCGAAGACTTTTCAGACCGGAGCATTGGTGTCCATGCGCTCTACATGACCCAGCCATCTCAGTCTTTGGATCTTCACTCTTCTGGCTAGGTCCATGTCGCTGTACAGTCCATACAGTTCGTCGTTGTATCTCCTCCTCCACTCACCGTCAATGCAGACGGGACCGAAGATCGCCCGAAGAATTTTTCTCTCGAAGCAACCAAGAACATCCTCATCCATTTTTGATAATCTCCATGCCTCTGCGCCATGGAGCAGGACCGGGATTACTAAAGTCTTATAAAGGGTGACTTTTGCTGTCCGAGAGAGGACTTTGCTACTCAATTGCCTTCTTAACCCAAAGAAACAGCGGTTGGCAAGAGTTATTCTTCGCTTGATCTCAGCGCTGGTGTCGTTGTCTGTATTTATAGCGGAGCCTAGGTAGACAAAGTCCTTAACTACCTCAAAGTTATATCTGTCGAGGGTGACGTTCTGTCCGAGACGTCGGTGTTGGTTGTCCTGTTTGCTTGACAGCATATACTTGGTCTTGCCCTCATTGACCGCTAAACCCATTTTCGCCACTGACATCACGCTGCTTTCTTCCGATTATGTCAATATCGTCGGCGTATGCGAGTAGTTGGACGGAATTTTGAAAGATAGTGCCTCTTGTGTTTGCTCGTGAGTTTTGCACTATTCTTTCAAGTACGATGTTGAAAAAATCGCATGACAGCGCATCGCCTTGTCTTAATCCTTTCTGGACATCAAAGGTCTCGGTGAGATCTTTACCGACCTTGATGGAGCAGCGTGCATTCTCCATCGTCATCCTGCACAGACGGACGAGTTTGGCAGGGATGCCAAAACTAGACATTGCTCTATATAGCTCGTCTCTATAGATGCTGTCATACGCGGCGTTAAAATCGATGAATAGGTGGTGGGTATCGATCTGAAGCTCATGGGTCTTCTCCAAGATCTTGCGTAGTGTGCATATCTGGTCGTTGGTGGACTTTCCTGGCCTGAAGCCACACTGATATGGACCTATCAGGTTGTTGACGAACGGCTTCAGGCGTTCACACAATACGGCGGATAAGATCTTATATGCGATGTTAAGGAGACTGATGCCTCTGTAGTTGGCGCAGTTCAGAGGGTCTCCTTTCTTGAGAATTGGACAAGCAATGCTGAGGTTCCATTCATCGGGCATACTTTCGTCCGACCATATTTTACAGATGAGTTGGTGTATGCTCCTTACCAAGTCATCGCCTGCCGCTTTCAAGAGCTCGGCAGTCAGGCCATCCGCTCCAGCAGCTTTGTTGGACTTAAGCTTCGATATGGCTATCTTCACTTCATCCAGGTCGGGTGGACGGAATTGTTGGTCATCATCGTCCAGGTTGAAAGGTTGATTCTGCCTGATAGCGGTATTTGGTCCGTCATCGCCGTTATACGGTCTGCAGAAATGATCTTTCCAAATCCTCAGCATCGACTGCGATTCTACTACGATGTTCCCTTGTTCATCTCTACAGGCTTCGGTTAGGGGTTTGTTTCCGCGGCATGTTATTTTTACCTTTTGGTAAAACTTCCGAACCTCATTCCTGGAGTAGCATATCTCAATTTCCTCGATCGCGCGCTTGTCATGCTCTTTCTTCTTCCTCCTGAGAAGCCGGTGCTCGTCTCTCCTCTTCCGCTCATAGAGCTCATGAGCAGCTCTGGTCTTTCTAAGCAGCGCCGCGTTATATGCATCTTGCTTAGCTGCATGTGCTTGCCGGCATTCATCATCGAACCAGGGGTTTCGTTGTGGTGGACGAGTAAAACCCAGCACATCAGAAGCGGCATCTCTGATGGCGTTTTGGCAGTGTTTTCAATGGTCTTCGATGCTTGATGCTGGCGGCATTGGACCTCTTAAGAGATTAAGAGACACTCGATCGGAGAAGGACCTGGCGATCTCTTGCGATTGTAGCCATCTGACGTCGAATTTTCTCACAGCATTAGTTTGTCTTGGCGTAGTTTGGGATATCCGCAAACGTACCTTGGCTACAACAAGGTAATGGTCCGAGTCGATGTTGGCTCCTCGGAACGTACGGACATCCATAATGCTGGAGGAGTGTCTTGCGTCGATCGCAATGTGATCAATCTGGTTGACTGTTGATTGATCAGGAGTTCTCCAAGTCCCCTTGTGTATGTCGAGATGTGGGAACCGCGTGGTAGCCACGACAATGTTTCGCCCCGCCGCAAAGTCGATTAGCCTGAATCCGTTATCGGAGGTGGTGTTGTGCAGGCTATATTTGCCGATTGTTCCACCAAAGATACCTTCTCTTTATAGCTTTGCATTAAAATCACCGAGGACAATTTTAATGTCATAGCTAGGGCATAGCTCGTAGGTCTTGTTGAGGAGCTCGTAGAAGGCATCCTTGGTGTCGTCATCTTTCTCCTCTGTGGGGGCATGCGCGCATATGAGGCTTATGTTGGCGAATTTAGCCTTGATACGGATTGCTACGAGGCGCTCGCTCACATGCCGGAAGCTGAGGACTTCTCGTCTTAGTCTGCCTCCGACAACAAATCCGCATCCAAATAAGCGCTGCTTTTGCCGTCGATAGCAATTGCCGTAGTAGATGTTGCAGTTTTTCATCTTCTTTTTGTCCGGCCCATCCCATCGCATTTCTTGGATGGCGGTTATATCTGCTTTGCAGCATTCTAGGGCCTCCGCTAGTTGCTCGGCTGCACGTGGTCTATTAAGGGATCTAACATTCCACGTGCATATCCGAAGCTCATTGTCCTTAAATCGTTTGCGTGGGTTGTCAACAGTGGATCCGTCCATATCAGAGGCTTGTTGATGCTTCGTAACTTAATCTTTTTTAAATGGCCGGGCAGTTATCCCGGCGGCACAACCCCCAGCCTGGAGGACCAGTTCTATTTTGAGTGCCCCTAGGACGAGGGGTCGGTTACACCGAAGCCAGTAACCCGTTCCGGGATGTGAGCGCTGCCGTTGGCCCTCGGGCTCGTCCGCCACCATCTCTTTTCCAAGACCCTGACTAAGTCCTGGAAATCCTTTCCGGCCTGAGCTCCAAATATGTCGGAGTAGGCCGGATAAGGTCTTGTTTTGTTTTTCCGACACTAATCCTGGTTAATGGCGCAGGAAACTCGCGGAAAGACTTTTGAGACTGTCATTTCCGAGAATGGCATGGAAGGATTTGAGTTCGGGCATGAGAAAGAATTTTACGAGTATTTTCACATCTTCTAAGTTGAAAAGGTTATCAAATGTATGGTGGGTTAACAGTATATTACCTCCAATAGAGTTGGCATAAAAAGAGGTTTCATTAGGCAGGGGATTTTCGATAAGGGAAGACTGTATGTAGTTTTTATTTGATCCAGTATCAATAACGATCCGTAGAATTTGTCCCCCCTTCGTTGCACATTCAAAATATGGCAGCGAAGAATCTCTTAGTCTAAAAAATCAACGTCTGTCAGCTCGACTAGTTCTTCAGTTTCGCCATATTCTTGTTGTTGTATGGCTTGAACGTATTCTTGTAGCGTTTCTCCATTTTCTTTATGCTCATTCGACAGACTTTGCTCATACTGTTTGATTTCCTCGGGCTGAGCTGAGGTATTAACGTGGAAGTTCCTCTGCATCTTTGATGGATGAACCTGTTGTGATGGTGGCATCGGCGGCCTTTTTGGTGCTGGTGGCCAACTGCTCTGGTGGGGTTGATTCAAATTTGTGCGAATGGTTGACGCGTCCATTGGCTCTGGTGGTGGTTGTCGTTTGGTTTGATTTGGCTTATTGTTTCCTTAGTGTTGTAGTGGCAGCATTCTTGGTAAAGAAGCTGGTTGTGCTGGTCTCTGAGATTGAATCTGCTGGGATTGTCTAGGAATGTGTACAAGCTCTGGATAGAAGGGCACTCTACCAGACGGGTTATTAGAATTAGGGTTTTTATGTTGTGGAGGAAAATTAAGAGGCGGCAGTGAATGGTTTAATTTTCTACCAATACCATGGTTAGCCATTGCGTATTGTGACCTGTAATTTTGATTTTCTAATTTCAGGCATAAATGAAGAGCCTGTGGCAAGTCTACCGGTTCACGTATTCCGAGGAGTCTGGGCAAATCGCCATTCAAACCCCTTATGAACGTGTCTAGGGCCTTGTCTCGGTAGGTTTGCATTAACAGATTTAGCGATTCGTTGCCAATTTCCATGAGGGATATTTTATTTAGAATAAGAGAAAGGTGAGAGTAAACAGACTGATACAATTGTTGGACTGATGCATTTCCCTGGATAAGAGATGTCATTTGGTACTCCAACGTACCCAAATCTCTCTTGTCGGCATAATGGAGAGTAAGGCATCGGGCAAGTCATTCCCAGTTGAGCGGAGTATTATATGATTCTAATACAAGATCTGCGTTTCCGACAATTTTGTTTCGAATCACGCTCAAAATGCCGTAATATTTAGGGGTTCCTATCAAGGGCCTATAGATTTGTAGAATACGATCTACGCTCTTTTTCCATGATGAAAATTCTCCTGGTTGCCCCTGGAAATCGCGAAGACTGCGGACGATGTCCGGTATTTTGTCTAAGTCAGACAGATTATTGGCATATTGGGCACCGATGGTTCAATCCGTTCCGCTAAATCTATCAGCGTTTGGATTAATGATGGAATTAATCAGTTGCCTACCTTGATTTTGTAATACTTCCGCAACGATAGAAGAAATGAGTGAAGTTAGTTCAGGTGTAGACTGGGCTATATTGGAATTGGAAGGACCGGGTTGAGGTTGAGTGGGGACACCACTATTTAGAACTGATGGCCTGATTATGGGTTGCTGATCGTTTGGCATTTTAATTTTTTTTTCAAACGAGGTTATCAAAATAATTTTATTTTATATTTATGAGGTTTTTTTTCCTAGGTTTATGGGTTATTCTATTCATAAATCTAACACTTTTGTTATTTTCCTTCTAAGTTAAATTTTCTAAGTTTCTTTGATGTTAACTTCTTATTCAAATTTTTTTTTATTTTTTCCAATTCATTTCTTAAGCTTAGCACTATAGTAATATGTAATTTTGTATTATTTTAACCCTTTCATGTCATAATAAAATTGGGTGGGTCTAAAATTTTTTTTAAGACAATATGTGTTAGCCTTGGTTCAAAAATAAACTGAGCAAAAATTCAAAGTCCTTGATGTCCTAGTTTGTTAGATGCAGGATGTTGCCTATAGGCAACATTGGTCGATAGCGGTAAAAACTAGAGTTTTTTCACATGACTATTTTATTTTAAACAATTCTCTTGCCTTTATTTATGAATACTATTCACTTAGTTTTGAAATAAAATATTTGTTTTAGTTTGAAAACACGCTTTTTGTTTAAACACTTTTACCGCGAAAAAATTGTGACGATTCACTCAAGGAAGAACGGATACTTAATGAACACGTGCGCAGCTAACACAAAAACAATAAGCTGATAGCTTGCACAAAATATAAGTCTGCATGTTGCAAAAAACCCCAAGTCAAAAAAATTAAACTAACGGAACTTATAAGTACATGAGTACAATGTTGCCTAAAGGCAACAAATGACATGAGAGGGTTAATAAACTTACAAAACTAAAATAAGCTGCATTCCCACGTTGGCGGAGCGGATTGCTCCCTTTTGTCCAAAACTGGTGACTCAGGATCCTGCGTCTCGCACTTTATTCGCGGACCACTAGAGGTGTTCTTAGGGCCTGCTAGCAGTACGATGCTTCTCACTTATTTTCACATATTTTATTTTTATATTTATTTGGATCTCTGACACTATTTTAGGACACTGGCTCTATGTTTTGGGTTCTGGGACAGACACTGTTTACGCGGAGCGCTGGCACTACTTAAGGACACTGACTCACTTATTCTATGCACTCGCACTACTTAAGGACACCGACAATAGAATGCGTTATTAGATATCTGTCCCTGCTCGGGCGCCAATTAAAAACTTACATTAAAATTTTAGTAGGCGATTCTGCCTACTTTATTACAACTCAACAAAATGTTCTTAAAACTTGATCTTAAATACTATTTTAATGCTAACTTAGCAACATGTTGTTTCTCACGCTTTGCGCTTTGCAGGTATCTGGTGTTTGTTGGATTTGTCCAGGTTGCAGGTGTTGGATTGCAGCATGGGAATAGTTTGGGAAAGTTGAATGCGCGTGCAAAGTAATTGGATGCGCGGTTGCCTGGATTATGTAGAATAATTCGTTAACTTGTACGCTAAAAAAAATTAAGCCATTCTAACTAATGCAAACATATTGTTGTCTTCCGTTTTAGAAAAATCAGGAAGGATTATCGTATGAAGGATAATCCTATAGTTTAAGAGTATGTGTATTGTGTATTGTGTATACCATATACGCAACCATATACGCCGAAAGAAGCAAAGGAGTGTGAACCTAAGCCGAATAAATCTCTGTACATTAAAAGTGACAGCCAGAAGGCGAAATGTTTGCCTCAGCCAACACAACTATAAGTGGTACTTACTTACTTTAGGTGGCGCTTAAGTCCGGGGTGGACCTGGGCCTCAGTCAACAAGCTTCTCCAGCCTGCCCGATCCCTGGCCAGCTGCCTCCAGTTTCGCACTCTAAGTTGGCTGAGGTCCTCTTCCACTTGCGTGCGCCACCTGAGTCTTGGCCTTCCTCTACTGCGCTGTCCTTCGGGGGCGGATTCGAAGATATTTCGGACCGGAGCATTGGTGTCCATGCGCTCTACATGACCCAGCCATCTCAGTCTTTGGATCGCACTCTTCTGGCTAAGTCCATGTCGCTGTACAGTCCATACAGTTCATTGTTATATCTCCTCCTCCACTCACCGTCAATGCAGACGGGACCGAAGATCAACCGAAGAATTTTCTCTCGAAGCAACCAAGAACTCCCTCATCCATTTTTGATAAAGTCCATGCCTCTGCGCTTTAGAGCAGGACCGGGATTATTAAGGTCTTATAAAGGTCTTTTGTTGTCCAAGAGAGCGCTTTGCTAGTCAATTGCCTTCTTAGCCCAAAGAAATAGCGGTTGGCAAGAGTTATTCTTCGCTTGATCTCAGCGCTGGTGTCGTTGTCTGTGTTTATAGCAGAGCCTAGGCAGACAAAGTCCTCAACTACCTCATAGTTATATCTGTCTAAGGTGACGTTCTGCCCGAGACGTCGGTGTTGGATGTCCTTTTTGCTTGACAGCATATACTTGGTCTTGCCCTCATTGACCGCTAAACCCATTTTCGCCGCATCCGTTTCAATACTCGCGAAAGCGCCACTGACATCACGCTGCTTTCTCCCGATTATGTCAATTTCGTCGGCGTATGCGAGTAGTTGGACGGACTTTTGAAAGATAGTGCCTCTTGTGTTTGCTCGTGAGTTTTGCACTATTCTTTCAAGTACGATGTTGAAAAATCGCATGACAACGCATCGCCTTGTCTTAATCCTTTCTGGACATTAAAGATCTCGGTGAGATCTTTACCGACATTGATGGAGCAGCATGCATTCTCCATCGTCATCCTGCACAGACGGACGAGTTTGGCAGGGATGCCAAAACTAGACGTTTCTCTGTATAGCTCGTCTCTATAGATGCTGTCATACGCGGCCTTAAAATCGATGAATAGCTGGTGGGTATCGATCTGAAGCTCATGGGTCTTCTCCAAGATCTGCCGTAGTCAATAGTGAACTTTCCTGGCCTAAAGCCACACTGATATGGACCTATCAGGTTGTTGACGAACGGCTTCAGGCGTTCACACAATACGGCGGATAAGATCTTTTATGCGATGTTAAGGAGACTGATGCCTCTGTAGTTGGCGCAGTTCAGAGGGTCTCCTTTCTTGAGAATCGGACAAACTATTGAGAATCCATTCATCGGGCATACTTTCATCCGACCATTTTTCACAGATGAGTTGATGTATACTCCTCAACAAGTCATCGCCTGCCGCTTTGAAGAGCTCGGCAGTCAGGCCATCCGCTCCAGCAGCTTTGTTGGACTTAAGCTTCGATATAGCTATCTTCACTTCATCCAGGTCGGGTGGACGGAATTGTTGGTCATCATAGTCCAAGTTGAAAGGTTGATTCTGCCTGACAGCGGTATTAGGTCCGTCATCGCCGTTATACAGTCTGCAGAAACGGTCTTTCCAAATCCTCAGAATCGTCTGCGATTCTACTACGATGTTCCCTTGTTCATCTCTACAGGCTTCGGTTCGGGGTTTGTTTCCGCGGCATGTTATTTTTACCTTTTGGTTAAACTTCCGAACCTCATTCCTGGAGCAGCATCTATCAATTTCCTCGATCGCGCGCTTCTCATGCTCTTTCTTCTTTCTCCTGAGAAGTCGGTGTTCGTCTCTCCTCCTCCGCTCATAGAGTTCATGAGCGGCTCTGGTCCTTCTAAGCAGCGCCGTGTTATATGCATCTTGCTTAGCTGCATGTGCTTACCGGCATTCATCATCGAACCAGGAGTTTCGTTGTGGTGGACGAGTGAAACCCAACACATCAGAAGCGGCATCTCTGATGGCGTTTTGGCAGTGTTTCCAATGGTCTTCAATGCTTGATGCTGGTGGCATTGGACTTCTTAAGAGATTAAGAGACACTCGATTGGAAAAGGATTTGGCGATATCTTGCGATTGTAGCCATCTGACGTCGAATTTTCTCACAGCATTAGTTTGTCTTGGCATAGTTTAGGATATCCTTAACCGTACCTGGAACTGCGTGCTAGCCACGACAATGTTTCGCCCCGCCGCAAAGTCGATTAGCCTGAATTCGTTATCGGAGGTGGTGTTGTGCAGGCTATATTTTCCGATTGTTCCACCAAAGATACCCTCTCTTCCTATCAGTGTATTAAAATCACCGAGGACAATTTTAATGTCTTAGCTAGGGCATTGCTCGTAGGTCTTGTTAAGGAGCTCATTGAAGGCATCCTTGGTGTCGTCATCTTTCTCTTCTGGGGGGGCATGCGCGCATATAATTCTCATGTTGGCGAATTTAGCCTTGATGCAGGTTGCTACGAGGCGCTTGCTCACATGCCGGAAGCTGAGGACTTCTTGTCTTAGTCTGTCTCCGACAACATATCCGCATCCAAATAAGCGCTGCTTTTGCCATCGATAGCAATTGTCGTAGTAAATATCGCAGTTTATCATCTTTTTTTTATCCGGCCCATCCCATCGCATTTCTTGAATGGCGGTTATGTCTGCTTTGCAGCAGTCTAGGGCCTCCGCTAGTTGCTCGGCTGCACGTGCTCTATTAAGGGATCTAGCATTCCACGTGCATATCCGAAGCTCATTGTCCTTAAATCATTTGCGTGGGTTGTCAACAGTAGATCCGCAGGAAACTCGCCATTTGCCCCCTTTACTTCGCAATCTCTAGTGAGATTCCCAGATGGCGCCACGGGGAGGCTTGAAGTAGGACTTGTTAGCAGAGCTGCAAAATGTTCAACTGCAGGGGCTCATTCTCGTCATTTGAAGAACCAGCACCTGTCGGAAGATGCTACTTCTACGAGGTTTTATACTAATCGTTGCCATACTAAAACTGGTACAGATTTACTAAAAGAATCATCACGGATCAGAGCTTTCTCCAGCAACAATGAATATGATATGTCATCCTTCATACGGGAAGTGGACGTCATTCTGGAAAGAACCAGTACATTAAAAATATGCAAATATCTTCAAATTCATGAAGATGAAATAAATAGTTAAATGTAAGGGTTGCTATAGCAAGGAGTCATGAAATAAAAAAGGCAATTCTCCATATAATTAGCCATTGTGGATTGTGCAAAAAAAAGCTGACATGACAGAAGTGAAAAAATGGAAAATGACTACTTATTATAGAGCTTTAAACGAAATTGCCGTATCCAATAAATTTTCTATTCCTAACAGTGATCAGTCAAATTAGGTCGGGCTACATATTTTACAACAATCGATCTTGATAAGGGTTTTCATCAGATTCTTATTGAAGAATGTAACCGAAAGAAGATGGCTTCTTCCACACCAATAGGACGTTATGAATTTGTTAGAACGCAATTTGGTTTAAACAATGCTCCAACACTTCAAGGATTAATGAAATCCGTTTTTTTGTATGTATATTCCATACAAGGTAGTGCAAAATTAATCATCCAATTTTGTTTTTGAATTCCTTTTTCACTAATTAAAAAAGAATGATTTTGAGTGATGTAAATCTTTATTTGGACCTTCATAATTTTTTCTGTTAAGTGGAAAAGATGACGTCAGCCAAGTGGCTGCCGCCGTATTTAAAAGAAGGCAAAGTAGGAATTTTTTCTGATATTTATAACAAATTGCAACTACAATTAATTGAAAATTTTGGAAAAAGGATAAAATTTGTTAAATGCTTATACCATGCTAAAGATATGGTCAAAGAAACGTATCGCTGTGTCCCAAGATATCACAAAAATGAAACTGTCTAAGCTGGGTTAATGAAAATTATCAGGGCCTTAAAAAACTTATATATTCTAAAAAATTTAAAATCACACTATTCAGATTCTTAACAATCGCAGGTAAGTTGTCTAAATATGCAATTGCCTTAGTATTAGAAAATGGGAATAGTCTAACTCTTGTCGAAAAACTAAGACAATTTTTCTCATTAGAAGGTAAACCGAAAAAGATTACTGCTTATAAGGAGTTAATTTACGTTAACATAAAATAATTTTTCAAAACATAAAATGTTAACGTGAACTTAACAAAACTTTATAGTCATCCAGGATATCCAGACATAGAAAGTTTTTACAGTATCATTAAAGAGAGTCTAAAAGTAGCCGAGATAGTGGACAAAGAGCTTTCAGTAGAAATTTACAATAAATTGTTTCATTTAGCAATTAAAGCAATGCCCATCAAAATGACATAACTAAAAAATTGAAGCCAGGAAAGATATAATCATAGAACATGATGAAGGCTATGTAAAAAGTTATTAAGTAGTTCGTCACAAGAACGAATGAAAAGCTAACGCTAGACAATGTACACGATTCAAATATCAAAATAAGAAAAAATGTTACAGATTAAAATGTTGATTCTAAAAACTGATAACAGAAGGTATAGAAAGGTACGAGTATTGATCAATTTAGTTGGATAATGATAATGATAGAAAAGATATTGAGAATAATTTAAAAGTCATAGATAAAAAAGTCATGGTAATATTCATAATTTTATTACAGTATTGAATCAGCAAGTAAAATTAAACGAGTATTTTTCAAAGACTTTTCAATATTTAAAATCAGTGGTAGAACAGGATAGGCATTCAATACTAGCATACCGAAACGCAAGCGGAAAATCATTTAGAGACAACATATCCAAAAGCATGCTTATTTAGCAAATCTTACGACTACAAATTTTAAATGAAAAAGTAGAGCACATTCAGAGCATAGTATCTGCTAAACAAGGACTACTACAACCGGGAATGTTAACAAACGAAAAGATGATATTTCTGACATAGACCTGAATAAAATACAACACATTAAAATGTGCGCAATAAAATACGCAGAAAAACTTCTACTCCTAAAAGTTAAAATATCAAAAGACCTTACTAAAGTGGAGCTGCGAGCTTTGTATCCTATTCCAAATGAACAAATGAGTAAAATAGCTAATCCAAAAATAGTTTTTAATTACAAAAATAAAACTTATATATACGAAAAAACTTATTCATACACGCAAAGCTATTGAACAAACTCCGTATTTCTAAAGATTGTATCCTTACAGTCTTGTTTATTAGTCACGAACAGAGTAATAGAAATAATCGAAATCGATGAAGAGACACTTTTATTAAAGAACTTTAAAGATGTAGACTTAACCCAAAATTTGTGACAAAAGGGGAAATAGTTGCAAATGGAAATTAGCTAATAGATTTTCAAAATTGTACGCTTAAATTATTTAATCAATCATTATTTTTCAACAAAGATTCTATTACCTACCCAGTAAATGAGGAAATAAACGTCGGTTATGAAATTTCATTTGAAATAAGGTTAGGACATATCGATAATGTTAAAGAAATTCAAATATTCAAATAATTAAAAATAATTTGATTACATATATAGTACTTCAACAATTATGTTTAATCTTTAGATTAATCTCAAGTAGTCTAATCCTATACTTTTTAAAAGAAACAAATGAAAATTAAAATTGTAAACAAAACCCAAGAGAGTTTTGTTTCTCAGGGGGACGAGTTACATTTCAGTGTGTAACAACTAACAACTGATAACGTACCTAAAAAACACTTAACACGACAACAACAGATGTTGCCCTGATGTTCTTGACAATGAACGCTTGTTCTCTATGCTTCAGGTATAACTATCTAGCTCTGCAAAACAATGTTACCTAGAGTACATAGCTCGTGTCGGAATGGAACGTATCGGCTTTTCATTTCAGTACTCCAGTCGTCGCTTTTAACCGCTTCTACTACCTTTTTTAGTTCCATATATCCGTCGTTGCTTTACACTAACCCACTAATGGTTAACGCACGGGGTACAGCATTTTCGATTATGGCACAGATGTTATATTCACAATGTCTGTCAAATGAGTCTGACTCTTGAATTTTGCACATTCGGGAGAGTTATGCGACGTTATATTTCCCGGGCCGGTAAATTAAATTAAATTTGAAAGCCTGTAGATGAAGAAACCTTCTCTCGATTCGGGCTGGGGGTTTGGATGGGCTTGAAATAAGCCTCCAGCGGCTTATAGCCTGTGACCAGCTCAAACTCTATTCCAGCTAAACAGTAGTAAAACCTTTTAACTGCCCATACTAAAGCCAAACTCTCCTTCTCCGCCTGCGAGTACCGCCTTTCTACTCCCGATAAACTCTTGCTCGCAAAAGATATAACCTAGGAAGTCTCGTCTTGGAATTGCAGCAATGCTGCACCCAGAGCCACTGGATTTGCGTCAGCTACTAGTCGTGTTCTACTCTTGATATTAAAGTATGAGAGAGACGGTATCTTTGCTAGGGATTCCTTTAACTTCTGAAAACGTAAAAGGCTGAAATGATTTCAGTTTTCCCATCCACACTTGTAGGCGTTTCAAACACTATTAGGGTTTCCAACAATTCTTTCCCAATATAAGCGCCAAACTGGCTTCTCGTTTCCTTGCGAATATTCTACGAAATCGAGGAAATTCGATGTAGTTGTTCCCAATCACTTTCTCCCAGCAAGTTCAATCGTGAGCCAGAGTCGATGACCATCGATAGCTTCGAGCTTCCGATGAGAAAGTCTGTATTTCCGTTTCTGGCTAAACTAATCTCCTCTTCTACTTAAAAACATTCATGCTCCCTTGCTGGTTATTAAGTTCTCCTTCTGTATGTCGAATGTTTGATTGTCCATTTCTACGTCGTTTAACATCAGTGTCACCACTGCTAATATTTTTGCGTTTGCCTATTCCTGTTTTGCATTTCAAGGCATTTCAGTAAACGCCGCCACTCAAATAAGTTTCCCATCCTGAAGGCAAAGGGTTATGCGACCCGTGCTAAGGTCTGGTTGGTGTTCGGGATGTAAAATTAATAGAGCACCGCGAACGGAGTCCTCCGGATACCTGCCGTCCTCTGGTTGTAACGTAGCCTTATCTCATTACAGGGGTCCCTGATGCGGCCGACCTCCCTTCCCCCATACTCGCGGGAGGAGGAAAACACCACACTCCGTACGAAGCTTAAGCAAATGGAACTACTTTTTCAAGAGTTTAAAAAAGAAGTAGACATACTCCGAGAGGAAAAAAAGACTCTGAAAAAAAGCAACTCCCAACAAAATTACGTCTTCCACCCCCAATTGTTGGGGTTTCAGACCACAACAAGTTGCATTGCTTTCTCAAGGAAACGCTAAAATCTAATTACAAGGTTACATCACTGCGCAACAATGTGTGGAAAGTTAAGTATATTAAAAAAGAAAAGAGAAAAACAGAGCAAGACGAGGAAATCTTGGTTAAGCGGGGACTTCCACTATTTATGCTTAGTTTCGGTAAGTCCGAAAATATCTATAGTATTAAAACTATTCTCGCAATGTAAGCGCTGCCAAGGCTTTAATCATACGCAGACTTACTGCCAAAAAGAACCGCGTTGCGTAAAATGTGCAGGCAAACATCTCTCAGAATAGTGCAACTTAAATAAAGAACTTCCATAGTCTTGCATAAATTGCAAAGGAAAGCACCCAGCAAAATATCGCGGATGTGAAGTGGCGAAAGAACTCCAAAAAAGGCGCGATACGATTAAAAAAACCTTACGTCCAAACCCAAAGCAACTACAAATGAACCAAATACTGCTTAACAACAGGCGGCGAAAAAAAGAAAATCCATCGTGGTAAAGCCGAAGGATGTACGAAAAAGATCGCAAAGGAAAAGCCGCTACCGATTGACGCGCTAACGCGGCGTCGCAAGAAAATAAAAAAAGCAGTGTTACGCCAGATCCAGTGGCACACGTTTTCTCCCTAATTCTCACGGATCTTGAGAAGCAAAGCAGAACAAATCAATTTTTAGTTGAAAAATTGGGCAATTTCGAGAAAGAAATACGTAAAACTCGATTTCAAGCATGAATATGAAACAAGTGCTTTAAATATTGACGTGGAACGCAAACGACCTTATTAACAAACTCGACGAACTGGAAGTGTTCTTACAAAAAGCCAACATTGACATTTGCTTGAATTCTGAAACTCACTTGAGGAAAGGACCTCGTGTGGAATTAAAGGGATACTGTGCTTATCATGCATACCATTCATCAAAAAATGCCAGAGGCGGATCTTCATTGTTCACTAAAGATCGTATTGATTACTCTATAAATATGAAGATTGAAAGCGATGTAATGCAGTTAAGTTCGGTTCGCGTAAAACATAACCAACTGCACTACAACATTACATCCATTGTCCTCCGCGATGCAAGCTAGAAAAGAATGACTTTGAAGGTATCTTTGATTCACTCGGACCGAATTTTATAATTGGTGGTGAGTTTAATTCGAAACATACCTTCTGGGGCTCAAGATGTAACACAAAGAATGTCAGACAACTGTATGAAGCCGCTTTGCAATGTAAAGCTGACTTTTTCTCGACAGAAAAGGCAACATATTGGCTTTCAAATAAAACAAAGACCCCCGATCTTGTAGACTTTTTTGTCACAAGGGAGCAGCCAAAATTTCTACAAACATCGAGGAAAGTTATGATCTCTCCTCAGATCACTCACCAGTCATTTTGACACTAAGCATACTCTTAATTAAGAAAGAAGTGGCGCCTAGATTAACTAACAACAAAACTAACTGGGACGGTTTTAGAAATTACTGCAATGAACATATTGTTCTAAACGTGTCGCTAAAAACACAAAACGAAATAGAAGCCGAAGTCGACAGATTCATCAAAGTCCTGCAGAACGCTGCCTGGAGCAACACTCCAACTCCAAAAAGAAAAGAGAAAGCAAGTAATGAAGTAAAATATCCGCCAGAAATAAAAGAACTGGTAAGAGAAAAGAGGAGAGCGCGCAAAAGATGGCAACAATCCCGTGCTCCCCAGCATAAAACATACTTAAACCACTTATGCAACAAGTTGAAGGAACAAAAATCGGAATATCTCTTCATATCTCGGTCTGACTGCCGAAAGAAGTTCAAATTACTCCCTCTGGAAAGCCATGAAGGGAATCAAAAAGCCTCAAATGCAATTTCCTCCCATAAGAAAAAATAATGGCGAATGGGCAAAAGGAGATAAAGAGAAGGCGGATCTACTTGCCGAGCACCTAGAAGAAACGTTTAAGTCTTTTGATGGACAGGCGTTAACAGGAGGCTCTAATTATATCACTACGGCACCGGACAATTTTAGAATAAAAACAGTATCTCTACGAGAACTTAACCAAGCAATTAAAAAAATTTAAAATAACAAAGCCCCTGGTTATGATTTGATAACTGGTCAAATTCTCAAGGAGTTGCCAAGGAAAGCCCAGATCAAACTGCTCCAACTTATAAATGCCGCGCTATGACTATTAAACGTTCCAAGCCAATGGAAAGTTGCCGAAGTTATAATGGTCCCGAAACAAGGCAAATCTCTAAATGAAAAAAGTAATACAGACCCATATCGCTTCTGCCGATAATATCTAAAATATTTGAAAAACTCCTATTGAAGCGCTTGCAGCCGATTATTGAAGATAGACGTCTAATTCCGAACATCAATTCGGTTTTAGAACCAAGCACTCCACAATTGATCAGGTTTTTAGAATTACGAATGAAATTGAGAAAGCCTTAGAGGGGAAAAAGATATGTTCTAGCGTATTTCTTGACGTGTCTCAAGCCTTCGATAAGGTATGGCATGAAGGCTTAAATTTTAAGCTAAGTCAGGTTGTTACGAGAGAGCTGCAAACGATTCTGAAATCGTACCTCGAAAACAGAATTTATCGTGTTAAACATGGCATCGAATACTCGGAATTTAAAGAGATCGCTGCTGGAGTTCCGCAGCATGTCGATACATACGAGTATCATGCAGTCTCACCAATTTGTATCGCTTCCAACAGTAACAGGCGAAATTCCTATCCTCCATTAACTTTGAAATAGTACAGGTCATCCAAGATGGGGAATTAAATTGTATTTTTTAGTTTTGATTTTGACATGAATGTCAAAGAGCCTATTTAAAACTATTTTTCTATCCCGCTTAAGACTGTCCAGCTGATTTGAATCGAAAAAAAGCGTGTTGTTTTTGCTCTCCAGATTGGTTGGAATAAGTGTGAAGTCTACGACAAGTGTTTGTATTAAATTTAAAACTATTTGTGTAGATTTTCTCTCTTTGTCTCTTTGTTGATGAAACTATTAAAAAGAATAAAAATTACGAGAGGCTGACTGTTACAATTAATCTTAACTATCTATTGCTCCTTGCATAAACTAATGGCGGAAGGGGGAGTGTATAACTGCACTTTGTATAGGTGTCTGCTAGCAGGTATGTTGGAATAATCTGGATCTCTACTGGTCATATTATTTTACAAAGCTTTGTCTCAATTTCATTTCTGTACGGAATTTTGCTGGATTTGATGTAATTGATGTAGCTCAATTTTTTTTTGACTCTTGAGCATGTGCTATAGCTGGCGCACTTTCTGCTTCCTGTTCTGGTAAGTTACTGACCGGGACACGTGTTTTGCAATTTTTTCGTTGTCTGTTGGGTGGTCGGAGCACTTGCTGGCTCTGATAATTTGTAGGTTTCTGAGGCATTTTGGACTTCTCTCCAAACTCCGGTAGTAGAAATGAAATAGTTTTTTTTCCTGGCTTACATAGGTCTTAAGCATTTCTAACGCATCTGTCTTTTTTTGTTTGTTTGTCACGTTCCGAGTTTTTGTTTTACATTAAATTAAGTCAATCTTTTATCACTGGTTCACTTTACTTGTTTGAAGAACTTGATCACACCACTTAATTTGGATTATATTTATTTTCGTATGTACAAACTGTAAAATTGTGACTAAGTATATTTTTTTGCAATTTAGTATTAAGCACTTCTTGTTATTTTGTAGTAAGCAAATAAACTTTATAAATAGACTTAAGAATTCGAAAAATTATCAGAATAAGTTCAATTCTCTTCTTTTATATGATTATTATCCCCGTACCAGTGGTAAGGTGATAATCAATTTGAACATTTTTGGGGCTTAACCAAAGAAAGAAAGAAAATAAAAGTTGTAAAAAAATTTATAAAAATAATTAACACAATGAAGCACTCGCTTCTTTAGTAAAACCTATGTATAAACTATATAGAAATGGCAGACCGCTGGGAAAGGCAGAAAAATCTGGAAGATGCCATTGAAAAACTGCTTCGAAACTTAAAGAAGACTCCAAGAATACGGAAGACAGCTGACTACCTAAACCAGCAATGGCACTAAAGATGTTGAATATGGCAATGCCCATACATTTAAACTGAAGTACAGTATTCGATACATATTGTGAAGTTGGTTCTGCTTTGTATTATTTTTTTTTTCTTCTGTCGTCCTCATCAAGCGTTATTCTTTGAATTGTTACGCAGCATTCTTTCTTAAATAAAATACTATATACTTGTGTTCAACAAAAACTGTTTGCCTTTTTACTTAAAATCAACATAAACATCAGGTTATGGGCCCAGACACAAAATTCAGCAGTAGTTAAAGATAATTCAGGGAATTATTAGTGATTTATTCGTAAAAAAAAATAAAATGAGGTTATCTCGATTTAAAAGGAAAACGCGTTCTGGTTTGTGAACGAGGAATGTGGATACTAATAAAAATAATTCTGACGTTATCAAGCTGAAGAGTTCAACAAATTGGAATATCTGGAAATTTCCAACCACAGAGCTGTAGAGAGGAAACGGCTGGCTGGATATTATGGAGGGAAAGTGTGTGAAGCCCGAAATACCGCTGAAATACCAGGTCGGTGAAGAAATCTCTGATATGTTTGCTATTACAAAAGTGTTAATGTCATTACCTGATGAATATAAGCATTTTATTTCGGCGTGCGAATCGGCACCTGACGATAAGCAAACCATTGACAACTTAGTAGGCACACTATTAATTGAAGAAGAGAGGGTGAAAGGAAAGAACGAGGAGTCGCAGCAAAATTCATCTTCATCTGGGTTCATTGTAAAAAATGAAAGATCTGTAAAATACTTAAAGTGTGGCAAAAGCGGACATTATCAAAGTTATTAAAATATTAATAAAACTAGGGAGGAAAACGTGAATAATAATAAATGTTTCTATTGTGGAAAGTCTGGACACTGTAAGGTACAGTGCCGGTTTAGAAAACAAAAAGATAGAAAGACTGAAAATATAACGAAAAGCAATGCATTCATGCATGAATTGCATTCTTCAAAGTGGTTAGTGGATTCCGGTGCCAGTGAACACATGTGTCGGGATCGAGTATTTTTTACATCACTCTCAAACAATTTGCAAAAATCAGTAATCGTCGGCAATGGCGCAGTTATTTGTGCCCTAAGTTGCGGACAGATAGAGGTTCAAGTATCAAACGGGATCGAATGGATGATACAGTCATAGACAATGTTTTGTATGTTCCAGAATTGAAAACTAATCTGTTCTCAGTCAAGCGCGTCAGAGATAAAGGTTACATCATGACAACAGATAATAGTGCATGCAAATTTTACAAATGTGGCAAATCGAATCGGTAGTTCCTATTATTTGGATCTGTGTTATAAACGTAAGTACGATATTGCAAGCACAGCAAAACTAGTGCATAACGATTTAAATGAGTGGCATAAAAGACTGGCACATCAAAACTTCGTGTATGTGAAAAATATTCTGCGGAAAAGCAATGTTGCTGTGAAACAGACTTCTAAGCCTGAGTGTCAAAGTTGTTTGGTTGGAAAAATACATCGATTGCCATTCAGCAAGAGTGAATATGTGACTACAAAGACTTGTGAGATAATTCAAGCTGAAACTTGTGGCCCAATGGAAGAAGTATCTGTTGGCGGGTCAAAATATTTTGTCATACTGAGGGACGACTATTCTAACTTCAGGAATGTGTACTTTGTCAAAACAAAAGATGAGATCAAATACTATATTGCATTGAAAATTTGTTAAATAAGGCCGAAAATATAACTGAAAATAAAGTGAAAATCTTTAGAAGTGACAATGATTTGGAGTTTGTAAACAAAGAAGTGAAGGAAATGTTTGCAAGACGTGGTATTACACACCAAATAACAGAACAGAACGGGAAGGCTGAAAGGGAAAATGAACTTTGGTGGAAGCGGCATGGAAAATGTTACACGGGGGGAATTTACCAAAGAAGCTGTGGGCAGAAGCAATTAATACGGCGGTAATTGTCTTGAATAGAACTGGGAAGAGTCAGGAAAAAGGAAGGTTACCATTTGAAGTATGGACAAATAAAAATTTTGACATTCAGCAGTTAAGAACATTTGGTATGAAAGTGTTTTTTCACATTCCAAAGGAAAAAACAAGGAAATGGGACAAGAAAGGTGAAAAGGGGTCGATGGTTGGCAACGAAGAAAGTGTAAGAGGATATAGAATTTATTTCTCACAAACAAAGAAGGTGGAGACAAAGAGGGATGTTGTTTTCTAAAATCAAGATGCTGAACAGATACTTCAAGTTAAGAAAGATGAGGAAAATGAATCGCCCGGATACATATGTGAGCAAGTTAACTAATGGATTTGATGAAGCGACACATACAAGCAGTGTTGAAGAGGATGGATCAGTGTGCGATAGTGACAGTGAGTACTTACAATGCGGTGAAGAAAAATATCTATTGGAAGAAACCAGCCCACCCAGAGAAGAAAGAAGCAAACCTCTTATAAAGCAGACGAATTTCTACCAATGTAACAATGTGCATACAGACAAAGGTGAGCGTGAACCAGTGACATATAGTGAGGCCATGAAAAGAAGTGATGCTAGTAAGTGGAGAGAAGCTATTGCAAGGGAATTACAGACATTAAAAGCTAACAACACGTGGGACTTTTACACTGTACAAGTGAATACCAAAACAATCAGTAGCAAATGGGTTTTTAAGATTAAAAATGTAAATAATACTAAAGAGTATAAAGCTAGGTTAGTTGCTAGAGGTATAGAGCAACAGAATAAATTTAATATAAATGATGTTTACGCTCCAGTTGCAAAGTTGTCCTCATTAAGATTAATTGTAGCAGTAGCGACAAAGTTAAATTTACCTATAAACCAAAGGGATGTAACTGGGGCTTTCTTATATGGATAAATTAAAGAAGATATGTACGTTTCTTTACCAGAAGGTGCCTATTCAGGAAATAATAATAATGTTAAGTTGAACAAATCATTATACGGGTTAAAAGTTCACTTAAGTGTTGGAATATTAAATTTAACTCTGTAATAACTAAAGAGGGCTTTGAAAGGTTAAAATGTGACTCATAAAAATATATATAAAAAGTATAAAAGTGCTGATAAAATGTTTGTGTTAATATACGCTGACGATTTGTTAATTTTTGGTACCAATGAACATTGGATAGTAAAACTAAAAACTTTATTAAGTGAAGAATTTAAAATGAAGGAACTAGGATTAATTTCAGATTTCTTAGGAATAAATGTAAAACAAGATTTGCATGAAGGTATAGCTATATTATCACAGAGGAATCACTTGGTAAATGTACTTAAGAGATTTGATATGGAAAATTGTAAACCAATGTTGACACCTATTGATCTAAATTTCAATGCTAATATATTTCATTCTGGTGTTAAATATGATAAAAACATTGAAGAAATTTGAAGGCAAATAACTGGCTGTTTAATGTATGCTGTTTCAGGCTCTAGGCCAGACCTATGTTTTGCTGTTTCTATGCTAAGCAGATATCAGAAATGTGCAAATAATGTGTTATTGGGTGCGCTTTAAAGAGTTTTACGTTATCTGAATTATACTATTGATTATAAATTGATTTATAAATGTTATGATAAAATGCTGGAAGGTTTCTGTGACGCTGACTGGGGAGGAGATCAAAGAGTTCGAAAGTCAACTTCAGGTTATTTATTTACTTTTGCAAATTGCCTAATTGTATGGTGCTCAAAGAAACAATAATCTGTAAGCCTATCCTCGACAGAAGTCAAATATATTTCAATGAGTATGGCTGCTAGTGAAGTATGTTGATTTGTAGATTTGTTATGTGATTTTGACTTTCAAAAGACATATCCAGTAAATTTGTTTTGTGATAAGCAGTCAGCAATTATAAATGCCAGCACAGAATCTGTAAAACGCTTAAAACATGTAGATATCAGATATCAGTTTGTTAAGGATTTAATTAAAAATAACACAATTTGTGTTAAGTGTATCAGTACATATAATCAACCAGCAGACATGTTAACGAAATCGTTATCTAAGGAATTAATTATAAAGTTTCTTAAACAATGTGGTGTAGAAGATGCACTTAATGACTAAAGACTTTTGTAATATTCATGTCTGTTAAGATATTAATTTAAGAAATTTTTTTAATATATAACATTGAGAGGGGGTCCTGAATATGGCAATGCCTATACATTTAAACTGAAGTACTGAATTCGATATATATTGTGAAGTTGGTTCTGTTTTGTACTATTTTTTTTTTCTCTTCTGTTACCCTCATCAAGAGTTATTCCTTGAATTGTTAAGCAAATAAATAAAATATACTTGTATTCACCAATAACTGTCTGCCTTTTTCCTTAAAATCAACATCAACATCAAAAAAGAATTGGGAAAAGTTCATGGTCAATGATACATTTATAAGCGAGCTCTTCAAGGCTGGCAAACATATGTAGCGGTAACCCGTCATGAAATAAATCTACTACAATATTGTAATAGGCGATTGCAGATGTAGAGGGCGTCGACCCGATTGGAAGAAATGAAATGATATGGTGGAAATAAAACACCTATGTAAGTTTGGGTAAGACAGATATCGATATTGGAGGCGTTATGACGTGGTGTGGGCAATGTGTCAGTGTACTTAGAAGAGGGTTATTAAAGCACGTTTAACTCATTAAAACTGCAATTTCAAATATATACATATGCTTTATTTCTTATTTCAAATATAAAAAGTTACTTACCTTCTCATTATAATACTGAATATAAAACTTAACATTTTACATTGCACTGAATGCATACTTATGTTAAATAAATTATTCTACTACATTAATCTCTATGACATATCGTACATATACATATAATAAAACCTTATTTTTTGTCACTCTGAATTGAACTGTGAAAGACTGCGTTTTATTTTCTAACAGGGTTATGGGCCCAGAAGAAAAATCTTCAAAAATCAGAGTAATCTTTTTATAAATTACATTCTGTGATTTCGAAAAATTTTAAAATTTACTCGTCATGGCTAATCACCAATTAGTTAAAATTAAACCATTGTCTAAAGATAATTTCGATACTTGGAAGCTTCACGTGGAAGCGTTATCAGTAAGAAGCGATACATGGGATTATGTGCGTAGGTTAAAAGCTAGGACCCACGGTACAACGACTAGTGCACAAAAATACAAAATTACAATTTTTGGTTTTTATGTTTTTTTTGCATCGATCGTATTATTATAAAAGTAAGTAATAGAAAAATGTGTATGGCAACATTTTTTTTTCTTTCTTCTTGGTAAATAATCAACTGTTATTTTAGATGTAAACATAAACACACTGTAATTTGTGCAATTCATTTGACAATTGTCATCGTACGTTACAAATGCTGTGGTGTCTTTTTTGCGGTTAAAATTTATTATATTGATGTGATTTGTGTGGTGCAATGTCGAAATCTTGTGTTGTTCTAACTTTGGATAAGCTTTAAAAAAATTGAGGGCATAACCCACACTCAGTTTTTTTTTCTGTGGAAAGCATTATTTGTGTACTTTGTGTTCCCAAATATTTTACGTGCCGAAACGTGCCGATTTAGATGATATAATTTTTTCTCAGCAAACACTTTAGAACTTACCAACCAATCTTGCTTCGAGGTGTGGGGAGTTGCTAATGCAAACTGCAAAGTACGAGTAAAAGCCATTTTTGAACATATTTTGATTAAGCGTGGTTTGCAAAGTGCTCCGGAACTAATTATGATTAGTATAAAAAAAACAAGTCGCTAAATTTCTTTAAGATTAAAAACTAGATGGGACCGCACTCATCGAATGCAAAATACGTTCAACACACAATATGTGGACTGGTTGAGAGAGGAAGTTTCTCTGGAAGAAAAAGTTCTGAGCTACCAACAGACGTCTAATACCCCAGTTCCTTCCACTGGTAGATTACCAAGAAGTCGACCAGAAAAAGATTTCGAGAGCCTATGTCATAAATTTAAAAAGCGCAGAGTTAAAAGTCTTATTCATAACTGGGACTGGGACTCAATCAAGGGAGTCAGGGACTTCATCTCATGAGAAATGTATATCTGGTCTTCAAGCCTTAGCCCTTTACTTAGACTTAGGACTCAGTCTCCGAAAATACAATATCTTGAGCTCCACGGTGAATAGTATTTATAAGAATACATTCCCTAGTTACTATGCGATAAAAAAAATTAGGGATCAAAGACTACCTGATAGAATAAATGTTTCAGATAGTCATGCTGTAGTAGATTTGCAGCAATTACTCAATAAAACTGCAAAATATATAATTGAGTCCATCGCAGATGAATTTTTGCCTTTGTTTAATATTTTAAACTTAGTATGTAAATGGGGCTTTGATGGAAGCAGAGGTTTCAGAATATTAATAGTTCAGATAAATTTGTATTTTTTATTGCACTTGTTCCACTAAAAATAGTCGATAAAGATAGTGGCGATATAGAGTGGGCAAATCCCAGACCATCATCAATATTTTATTGTCGATCTATAAAGTTCATATCTTCGAAAGAGTCAGCAAATTTGCTAGATAATGAGAAAACAAATATGGATCAATTAATTAACGAATTAGTTCCACTTAACATTACTGTTAAGGACAGCTGCATCACCGTAAATTTTGAAATGTTGTTCACCATGATAGATGGTAGTATTTGTAATGTTATAAGTGAAACAAACTCAGCTCAAACGTGTTACATTTGTGGATGTACCCCTAAGGATATGAACAAAGAGGGAATTGAACGTCTTCAGCCAAATAAGTTAGCTTACGGTTTTGGTTTGTCACCCTTATATTGTTGGGTAAGGATATTTGAATGCATGTTACATATTTCTTATCGTTTGGATTTTAAAAAGTAGCTTAAGGGGAAGATTTAAAAAAAAGTTTTTAGAAAGAAAATTAAATATACAAAAAGGATTCAAAGAAAAGCTTGGATTAATTATTGACAAACCGAAGCCTGGGTTCGGTTCCACTAATGACGGAAATACTGCCCGTCGATTTTATGCTAATGCGTCTATTAGTTCCTCAATTACCGGCATAAACGAAAATTTGATTCCAAAATTATCAATAATACTAACAGTAATATCCAGCGGGAAAATATTAATATGCCAAGGTTTAGGACATTAGTTCATGAAAAGAGATATATCTTAGTAATTATTACTGGTATTATATGCCTGTAACTTTGCATAAACGGTTTATTTATAATCCTGGTGTGATTTTATCCTTTTCAATTCCGATAGGTCAGTTGTCTGAGGAAGCATTGGAGTGTAGGCGCAATATCCGAGAGCACAATGCCCGGAAATCATCACGAATCAATACCAATAGTGATATCATGAAAATAGTTCTTATTACGTCTGACCCAGGTCTTGCTTAGTTTCGAAAAGTTTCAAATAGTTGTCAAAAAACTACTTCACACATTGCCGAATATATTATTGATGGTACTCAGTCTGAAACATTTGATGTAAATATAGATTCGGATCACTCAAATGAATCAGTCACAGAAACAGAATCTGAAACAGACTTAGAAAGCGAATAATGTAACTTAGAATCAGTCTGAAAACCTATTTAAAATTGTTTAATACACAAATAATTAACCATTTTGTAATAAACTAACAATAATTAATAAATAAAACAATTATACAATGAGCTATGATTTTTGTCCTTTTTTCCATACATTCGTTGCATTGTGGGCCCACTGGAACCAGTGTAAACGAATTGGAAGATGCAGCAGCCTGGGACAGAGAAGACCGAAGACTTATTGTCAATAAGTTCATCAGTGTTAAAGGAGGCAAGAGGTTGTGTTACTTCGTATGATATATGGACGAGATTGCATAATGTGTATCAATCGCAAGGGCTAGCAAAAAAGGCAAGTCTGTTAAAACAGCTCGTTTTAAATAAAATATGTGAGGGTGAGGATGTTCATGCTCACTTGTCTAAGTTTTGTTCCGCAGTGGACAAGTTAGCAGACATACAATTAGATATTAATGAAGATTTGATTTCAATTTTCTTATTGTACAGCCTACCAGAATCATATGAGAATTTTCGAATCGCCATTGGGTCTAGGGATGAATTACCGAAACCTGAAATTTTAAAGATTAAAATCATTGAAGAGTACGAAGCCAGAAAAAACGAAGACAGCTATCAAAACGGCGCTTTATTCGCAAGAACTAAATATCACAAACATAAATCAAAAGGAAATTTCGCAGCGAAACCCACTGAAAGATACTGCTACCTAGAAAGAAATAAATCTAGAGAGATTGAAGGTAAGAAAAATATCTCTACTCATTTTAAATGCTTTAGGTGCGGTCGCATTGGGCATAAAGCAACGGCATGTAGAACTAGATTAAATGTATCAGAAAGGTCTGCAGTGACTGAAGAATTATTCTCCATAGCAGAAGTAGGGGGGACAGAAATCAATGCGAAAAGCAGTGTATGGTGTTTGGATAGCGGAGCAATCTCCCACATGTGTAATGACAAAGACAAGTTCACCGATTTAAACAATACGCAACCTCGTCAACTGTTATTGGCAAATAAACAAACAACTGACATTAAAGGTCGCGGTGTGGTTAGAATTTCAACTCTATACGGGAATGATATGAGACTTGAGAACACACTCTACTACCTGATCTAAGAACAAATTTAATTTCTATACCTAGAGTGACGAAAAAAGGTTTTAAAGTAGCATTTCATAAGGATCGTGCGTTAATTAAAAATTCTATAGGTAAAGTATCTAGTTGTGGTTGCTATAAAAAAAGACGGGCTAAATTATATTGCTGAGAGCGTCGATGCCGCTCACCTAGGCAAACCTGCAAATGATATCTGAGTACGAACGTGGCATTAGAAATTTGGGAATTTAAATTTTAAAACATTATGTGCAATGACAAAAACTAAATCTGCTTTGGGTTTACCCACAGGTAGTCAACACATTGATGGTGGAATTCCTGAATTTCTGTCTGAAATTTGCATCCAAGGGAAACAATCGAAGAAACCATTCCCAACGACGAGCACTCCACGAAGCAGTCATTCAAATAAAACAGATCCATAGCGATGTATGTGGTCCGATTTAAAATAAGTCAAATGGAGGATGCAAATATTTTGTTACTTTCATCGATGATGCAGCCAGGTGGTGTGGGGTCTATTTTTTTAAAAATAAAAATGAAGTTTTCAATGCTTTCAAGGAAATTTAAATCACATTCCGAAAAAATTAAGGAAAATTAAAGCCGTCAGAACGGATAACGGGGGAGAGTACTGCAACGACGAATTTAAACATTTTTTGTCTCCACATGGAATGTGCCATATAATCCACAACAAAATGGTGTAGCAAAAAGGATGAACAGGACGCTAGTAGAGATGAGCCGTTTCATGCTACTTCAAACAAATCTACCATTATCCTTTTGGGCAGAAGCCGTGGCATGTACAAAATACACCCGAAATCGAAGTGCTTCAACTAGCACCAATGGAAAAGTACCCTACAAGTTATGGACAGGCAAGCCGCCTACAGTAAACCACTTCCAGGTATTTGGTATTAAAGCTTATTGCCTAATTCATTATAATAAAGGAATGTGTAAATTTGGTGCTAAGTCGAAGTCTCATTTATTTGTTGGATATTGTGAAAATGCCAAAGCATATAGGCTATGGTGTCCAGAAACTAGAAAGATAGTTGAGAGTAGAGATGTTGCATTTATAGAACAGAAACATAACGAGGGTATTATTTTTCCGAGAGAGGCACTTAACTAATATAAAACTAAAATATTTATTGATTCTTTTAAAGTAAAAATGAGAATACTGGTGAGGATGAGGTACTTAAAGATGATAGAGGTCACAATAGTGAAAACAGTTTTGGTAAAAGGAATGAAAATGAACAAAGAAAAAATGAAGAGGGGAATAGCTTGCTAAAAGACGGAATAGGTAGATATGAGAACGCGGTCGAAGACAAGACAAGAATATGAGAACAAAAGGGACCAAATAAATGACTCGGAGGAGTCAGAATCATATTTTGATGCCGCATGCATGCTAATTGTGGATCCTCAAAATGTTGGTGATGCGAATGTAGTTGAATGGAAAACAGCAATGAAGGATGAACTATTAGCACATAAAGGGAACAAGACTTCAGAAATTATAGATATGCCAAATGAGAAACATGTTATTGGATGTAGATACGTTTTCCAAACAAAAACAGATTCCAAGGGAAACGTATGCAGGAGAAAGGCGAAGCAAGTGGCAAAGGGATGCTCTCAACGTTCAGGTATTGATTATAAAGAAACGTTTGCGCCAGTTGCTAGACAATGTTCAATTCGATTACTTATAGCCCTTGCAGCAGAATGAGGACTTATATTACATCAATTATATGTTGTCACCGCATACCTAAATGGGAAGATCGATGAGACCATTTATATGGAGTTACCAGAAATGTATTCCACACTAACTGGTGAATACGTAGGGGGCAATGCGGTCTATAAGATTCAAAAAGCTACGAGTATCTATGAACTAAAGCAATCGGGTAGGCAGTGGTACATTAAACTAAATGAGCAACTTTTATAAATGGAAATGCAACCCTTAGTATCAGACCCTTGCATTTATATGTCATGAAAGGGTAACGACATAATTATTGTGTCAATTTATGTCGACGACATAATTGTGGGATCAAATAGTCAAGAGCAGATAGATTTATTTAAGCAAACGATGAAATTTCAAATGAGAGACATGGGACAATTGAAATATTTTTTAGGGATTGAGTTCAATCAAAATTCAAAAGGAGAAATTAGTATGATTCAACGCAAATACATCGACGAACTTTTAAAACGGTTCATTATGGAAGATTCAAATCCAGTTAATACACCTTTAGTTACTAACACCAAATTTTCGAAACAAATATGTGGTGAATCTCACATAAGGGAAGATTTTTTGACAACACCTAATTGGTGCTTTACCTTATTTGTCAGTAACGACCAGGCCCGATATCTCGTACGCTATCCGTTTTCTAAGCCAGTTTAACCAGGATTACGGAAAGCCGCATTGGATGGCAGCAAGAAGGGTGCTTAGATATTTGAAGTGAACGAAGGACTATGGGCTATTAAATCGAAGGATTGGTAAGGACGTTATCAGTTACACGGATGCAGATTGGGGCGCGAACTCGGATGATAGAAGATCGTATACCGGATATGTTTTTAAACTTTCGCGAGCAGCTTTTTCATGGGAAGAAAAGAAACAGAGGAAAGTCGCGTTATCGTGTGCCGAAGCAGTGTATATGGCGATTGCAGACCCAGTTAAAGAAGCAATGTACCCTCGCAAGTTCTTACATGAAATTATTTTTATAAACCAAAAGGGAATTACCATTTACAACGATAGCAAAAGCGCTCAATCAATTGCCAAGAATCCATTTCAACATTCACGGACTAAACATATGACATCAAGCATCATTTCGTTCGCCAATCTGAACACAGGTGAGACATAGTTCTTCAACTCAGCACATGACCGCGGATGTACTCACCGAAGGATTCGTCGCAACGAAACATTATAAACATTTACGGGAACTTAGTTTAAAAATTTTTATTGAGGGGTAGTTTTAAAACTACAATTTCAAGTATATACATATGCTTTATTTCTTATTTCAAATATAAATAATTACTTACCTACTTATTATAATACTGAATTTAAAACTTAACATTTTCATTGCATTAAATGCATACTTACCTTAAATTAATTATTCTATTACTATTATTATTATTATTTCATCCCATCAATTAGCAAGTATTTCATATCTTTTTTATTTTTATCGCCACCGCGTTTTTCTATTTCCGTTTTCTTTTTCACATTATTTTACACACACATATATATATATATATATATATATATATATATATATACCAATTTAGTTTATATAATATAGTTATTTTGTGAAGCATTTCCTATTTCCCAATCGCGGTCAAATACACTGACCCAAAAACACAACAACAATGTTAAATCAAAACGAAAATCGCCCCCGATTCACGTCAAACGTTTCGGTCTCCGATTCTGATCTAGTTCTTCTGGCTGCGGTTCACGCAGTTGCTATTAAACTACCCGAATTTTGGACGGCATCCAAGTTGAGTTACAGTTCGTTATTCGAAATATAACAGTCGAACAGTCTAAATTTCACTGCGTTACCGCACGACGTGGCAGCAAATGTGTATGACATACTCACGCAAGAATCAGCTTTTCCATACACTAACCTAAAAAAAAGCGTTAATAGAACATACATGAGTGCAGGAAAGAGGATTGAGGCTCCGTTGTCTGGCGAGGAAATGGGTTACAGAAAACCGTCCGAATTTTATGGAAGACTGCAAACATTAGCGGGACAATCTATGGTTATAATCGAGAGTCTGATTTAAGAACTGTGGAAACGTCGTCTCCAAACACTTGTTGAAGCCTCATTGAAGTCAAACTCAAAGTCCAAAACGAAAGAGCTTCTTGAAATTGTAGACGTCATCTTCGAGGTATATCAACAGCAAAATTGTTCTTCATTTTCTATCTCATCCCGCTCAGACAAAACTATAGCCGAGGTAACAGACATTAATCACACTCTGCAAGCTGAGATACATGGAATCAAGGAAATGCTTTCAAACTTGAACCTCAATCTAGACCTCGTTTCTCAGAATACCAAAGACGCAACAGATCTCATTCAAGAAACAGTACTCGTGACATCTTTGCTAAAATTTGTTGGTTCCATAACAAATATGGCGACGCAGCACGTAAGTTTTCGAAGCCCTGTGGGTTCCAAAAACAAAACCCAAACTAAATCCTGCTGTTGTGATGGTGGCAAACAACAGCGAGGTTGAAGAGGTACAATGCCGCCTTTACGTTTTTAATTGATTCCGGATCGGAGCGCCTTATCCCAAGTCCGACCAATCAGTGCCCGCGGCCAATGGCTCCGCAATCAGAGTTTATTCCAACCAGTCTGAGTTTTCGACGAATTTTTAACCACAAGTTCTTAATAGCAGTGAGTACTAAACCAATATTCGGTGCAGACTTTCTAGGACACACAGGTTTGGAAGTCGATGTCAAAAACGCAAGGTTTACTTTACTTACTCGCTAACACGTTGGTGAAAGGCACACTCTGCCTACAAAACGTCCCAACACCACATTTTTTCGAACGCAAATACAAAGCTTTTTTAAAGGAGTTTCCTAGGTTCGAATACATGGTACAAATTGTTATCTGTAGACCATCCGCATCACAATATGCAGCTCCTCTTCACAGGGTTCAAACCGAGAGACCATGCGGAGACCATAAAAACCTCAACACTATCACAAACCCAGATAGGTACCCACTACCACATATTCACGATTTCTCCGTTCTCCTTCACGGATGCACCTTTTTTTCTAAGATTGATTTAGTACGCGCATATCACCATATGTCTATGGCTCCAGAAGACATTTTGAAATCCGCTGCAACCACACCCTTATCGAAATTGTTCGCATGCCGTTTGGCCTTCAGAACGCTGGTCAAACATTTCAACGCTTCATGCATCAGGTCACAAGGCGGCTCGAGTTTATCTTCGTTTATTTTGGTTGCGAAAAATTAGAACAGGAACATGAACGACATCTCAAATTACTGTTCCGACGAGTGTCTGAATATAGTCTTCGAATAAAAACTTCAAAATGCATATTCAGTACGCCAACGTTACAATTCCTAGGATTCGAAATTGAGAACATGCCTTAACCCAGGTCGAAAAAAACGCACAACGGAACATCTGGGAAATAATAGCTTTCTTCGGCAAGAAATTGTCACCCACCCAGTCAAGTTATTCGGCTTTCGATAGAGAGTGACCCATAGACCATTAACTAACCTCCTTACTTTAAGTGGCGAAAGTCTCCGGGGTGGACCTGGGCCAAAGTCAACAAGTGTATCCAGCCAGGTTGATCCCTCGCAAGCTGCTTCCAGTTTCGCACGCTAAGTGCGGCACCTGAGTCTTGGCCTTCCTCTACTGCGCTGTCCCTCGGGAGCGCATTCGAGGACTTCTCGGACCGAAGCATTGGTGTCCATACGCAGCCATCTCAGTCTTTCATCTTCACTCTTCTGGTTATGTCGATGTCGCTCTACAGTCCGTAGAGTTCATTGTTTTATCTCCTCCTCCATTCACTTTCAATGCAGACGGGACCGAAGATTGCCCAAAGAATTTTTCTCTCGAAGCAACCGAGAGCACCTTCATCCATTTTTGATAATTTCCGTGCCTCTTCCGTCTCAATACTCGCAAAAGCGCTACTGACATCATGCTGCTTTCTCCCGGTCTTCTGCAAGATCTGCCGTCGTGTGAATAGTTGGTCTATAGTTGACCTTCCTGGCCTAAAGCCAAACTGATATGAACCTATCAAGTTGTTGACGAAGGGCTTCAGGCGTTCAATAAATCAATGAACAAGAATCGGACAAACAATGCTGAGGTTCCATTCATCGGGCATACTTTCGTCCGACCATATTTTACAGACGAGTTGGTGTATGCTCCTTAGTAAGTCATCGCCATCCGCTTTGAAGAGCTTGGCAGCTTTGTTAAACTTAAGCTTAGATATAGCTATCTTCATTTCATCCAGACCGGGTGGACGGAATTGTTGGTCATCATCGTCCAGATTAAAAGGTTGATTCCGTTGATTCTGCCTCACAGCGATATTTGGTTCGTCATCGTCTTCCAAATCCTCAGCATTGATTGTGATTTTACTAGATGTTCCCTTGTTCATCTCTTCAGGCTTCGGTTCGGGGTTTGTTTCCGCGGCATGTTATTTTTACCTTTTGGTAAAACTTCCGAACCTCATTCCTGGAGTAGCATCTCTCAATGTCCTCGACCGGGCGTTTGTCATGCTCCTTCTTCTTCCTCTTGAGAAGCCGGAGCTCCAGTCCTTTTTTTGCAGTGCCACATTGCGTGCAAGTGACGAGTGAAACACAACATATCAGAAGCGGCATCTTTGATGGCGTTTTGGCAGTGTTTCCAATGGTCTTCGATGTTCGATGCTGGTGTCTCTCAAGAGACACTCGATCGGAAAAGGACCTGGCGATCTCTTGCGATTGTAGCCGTCTGACGTCGAATTTCCTCATAGCATTAGTTTGTCTTGGCGTAGTTTGGGATATCCGCAACCGTACCTTGGCTACAACAAGGTAATGGTCCGAGTTGATATTGGCTCTTCCGAACGAACGGATATCCATAATACTGGAGGAGTTTCTTTCGTCGATCGCAATGTGATCAATCTAGTTGACTGTTGCTTGACCAGGAGTTCTCCAAGTCCATGTGCTAGCTACGACAATGTGTCGCCCCGTCGCAAAGGCGATTAGCCTGAATCCGTTATCGGAGATGGTGTCGTGCACGCTATATTTTCCGATTGTTCCACCAAAGATACCCTCTTTTCCTAGTTTTGCATTAAAATCACCGAGGACAATTTTATTGTCATAGATAGTTCATTGCTCGTAGGTCCTGTTAAAGAGCTCATAGAAGGCATCCTTGGTGTTGTTATCTTTCTCCTCTGTGGGGGTATGCGCGAATATAAAGTTTATTTTTGATTTCACTGATGTTGCGTGGGAGGACATTCCAGAGCAGAGTGGTGTTGACGAAGAATTGTCATTCAGAGGCAAGATGAGAAAAGCGCGGTATTAGGATTTGCTTAGTCCTATTAGGTGAACAAAACGCTATACGGTTAAATAGGTGTAAAGGTTAACGTGTGTGTATGATGTTATGCAACATATTGATGGAACGGAACTAGTCATATCGACGGTGGCTTAAAAAGTTGCGAGCAGCATTGTTATACGCCACATTTAGCTTACATTTACTAATTCATCACCTTTTCCGAGGACTTCACATCCGTAAGTGGGAATAGGTGAAATGAGGGTCTTGACTAACAGAGATCTGGTTTAAGATGTTGTAACGCCCATAGGGAGCGGAGGACCCCATGAGTCGACGCAACTTTTTATGTGATCATGCCAGGTTTAAGCTGAGTTGACAATCATACCAAGGTTTTTGGCAGTATCTACGTATTTAATAGGTCCGTCGTTAATTGTGATCAGAGGAAACAGGGATGTATTCACAGGCTTTCAAGATATGGACCCATACTTTGGTAATCTCCACACTTAAAAGGCAGACTAACTTGGAAACGGCTATCAGGTAAGCGTTTTGTATGCTTCTTAAAATGTTCGCCGTACATTTTTGCATAGGTATATTGGGCCGGAAGGAGGCCAGTCAGTCTTTAATACAAGAGTTTGTACTTGACTGTAAAATTCGATGTGAGGGAACCAAAGTTTAGATCGACTATTTTGTTCCGCTCCCCACTTCTGGCCTCCCCCAACCCACTACTTTCGGTGCTTTCTCGGATTTTAACTTATCTATGGTGTCCAAGACTGTGACACCAAGAACGACAGTCAAGTAGCAACTGTGATTTACTGGATATGTGCATGAATATGCTTAGTGCTTACAGAGTATATAAGGATATGTACATACAGCTAATACTAGTGTTTAAGGTTTATCATACTATGTTAGATACATGTGTTTTGGTACTAAGTCTCTATGGCACTATGTTATATCTCCCTTTTTCTAAATACTTCATAAGACTTAACATTAAGAAATTCTTTAGTTGATAAATTCAAAATCTAATAGTGTATAATTTATAAGAATCCAATTTCAATAAAGTCACGTAAATCCAATTTCAGTTAAGTCACGTTACGTTTATTCATATAATGGAACATAATATGGAAAGATAATATAAATTCAGTTAAGTTACATGCTGTATTTTTTTTTATACAGTTTAGCAGCATCTGACTTTTGATAGTTGACTCCAATTGAGGTTATATACAAATCAAAATAAATCAATGTCTAGTCATGAATGTTCTAAGTATTATTTTGTGGTATATTTATTTGAATTGTTTCTACATGGTGGTTTAACGATTATACCGGACCTTGTTTCATAGGGCTTTGGTCCCGTGTTGTTGGTTGTAGTAATGCTGGTGGTGGTCGGTTCGGCTTTGTTGTTGGTCACTTGCGTATTCTGGTTGTGGCTTTGAGTTGAGGTCTGATCTGATGTTATGTCTACTGCTTCGTCCTTTTCTACCGTACCGGACATCCAGTTGCGATTGGGTTGCTGGGTTCTTACATTTTCTCCAGGTTGTAGAGGCTGTTTTTCACGACTTCGTTTGTCAGCGTAGTTTTTGCTACGAGTCCGACCTTCGGGATGAGTAGGTCTTTCCTGGCGGGTATGGTAGTCCTGGTCACTAGACGTTGGTTTGGTGATGCTAGTTCGTTGCTTCTGGGGGTGTTACGAAAATTAAGAAGCACAAGGTACACATCTGACTGATCTTTGTAGCACTTTAACAAAGATTTAGCGATTCCAACATATCTCTCCGCTAGTCCATTCGATTTTGGGTACCAAGGGCTCGACGTCTGATGTGTGAAGTCCAAATTCATCGAAAGACTATGAAATTCCTTAGACGCAAACTGAGGACCGTTATCGGATTCCAGAATGGATTAGATTTCGTGAGTTGCGAACCACTTTTTAAGATGAAGTATTTCTTCTGTTGACGTTGACTGTTTAAGACGAGCAAAGTCGAAGAAACCGAAATAACTGTGTGCATTATTTTTAAAGTAAAACTTTCACCATCATCTCCTTCTTCAACTCTTCGGGTATAACTTCTTTAGAGACTTTGAATAGCAGGCCCTGTTGTCTACTTAATGATTCTCTAAATGTCCAAAAGTTCCTGATATCTTTTGGTATATCTCCAACGTGATCAAGAAATTTGTCATTCACATATTCCAGAACTTTTTGTACATTTCTTTCTAGGATTACTGCAATCTCTGCTGAGAGTGTCTACTACTGGAAAGTCCTTGCAGTGCATTGGTGATCGATTTTTTGAATATAATCTCCAGAGGTTTATAGTCGGTTTCGATGATGAACTTTTTGCAGAATGTCAGGTCATGGTACTTTTCACGTGCTAACTTGATTGCGAGTGCCTATTCTCGATTTGTGGTGCGATGCTTTTGATGTATAAGCGGCTGGTTGATTGTCTTGCAGCAGGAAAGCGCCCACGCTAGATTGACTAGCATCTACTTCCAATTTGACAGGTAGGTTAGGATCATAATATTTAAGTACTGGTGTTTTCGATAGGACTTTTTTAAGTTGGACAAATGACTTTTCTTATCTTTCACACCATACTCCTTTTTTAGTTGTCGCATTGGTTATGTGATCTTAGCTAAATTATTTATGAACTTGCCTAAATAGGTCGCCATTCCGAGCAATCTTTGCAACTCTGTATCGGGATCTGCTTTGATTCCCTCCGACGTAACTATGTGTCCTGAAAATCATGCTTTTGTTGCTTCGAAAATACATTTTTGTATATTAAGTTTTATACCTGCATGTTTCAGCTTTTGGATTTACATGATTAGTTTTAATTTCTCGTACGCATTTTTCCTAACATGGGACACACAGCTTTATCAATCACCATAAACGTCAACACGTCTTTTATTTTTCGCACACTGCAGCCTACTGTCATTTCACCAAGTACGCTTATTTTTTCATTTCCAAATGTCACTAATTTTTTTGTGCACGATGGTTTAACGGTGTCGACTATTTTTTTAGGCAATACGTTGCATTGTTGCTGTCGTCTTTGTTGGTTTCAACCGATAGTACAATTAAACTATCGTTTTCGCTCTCTTGACTTGTTCTTTCTTTATCGTTTGTGATTGCATGCACTTTTCTGTCTTGTTTTCTAATCACTGATTTGCATACCACTGCTAGATGTCCCTTTCTTTTGCATTTTTCGCATCTTTTGTTGATGTTCGTGTGCTACCACATCTTCTACAGTCGAACTCTGTGCCGTTTTTAGGAAGCTATTTGGTTTTTTTTTGTCAAATTTGTTACGGTATTTTGTTATTGTATGGACAGTTTCTTCGTTTGCACAGACGCACCTTTGGCGATTTTTTCTTTAGTTGAGACGCGGTTTCAAGCCATTTATATTGTTGCGACCATTTTTCCCACGAAAGAGCGACGTTATTACTGGTTGTTTCCAATAGTTTTGGTGGTTTAATATTGAACCCGGTCGTTACATTAATCACCTTTGGTTGATCACGCATTTTTTTTTTGGTTTTTTTTTTGTATATGGAATATATTTCTACTATTCTGACACCATGTGATACCGAAGACTAAGGTCGAGTAGCTACTATGCTTTATTGGATATGTGCATGAATGTGTTTAGTGCTTACAGAGTATATAAGGATATGTACATATAGCTAATACTCGTGTTTAAGGGTTACCATACTACGTTAGATACATGTGTTTTAGTACTTAGTCTCTGTGGTACTATGTTACAAAGACCTCCATCTTGTAGTCTGCATAGACTTTACGAATGCTCGCTTATGCTGCCTCCAAATCCGCAACTTTAAACTCAGCTTCGATTTTATCTGTTCCAATTATTTGCTGATGGTAGTGCTCGGCAGTCTTCATTTGCTTTTCCATCATTTCCAAACGCATTTTAAGGTAATTAATTTTTCCTAGCCTAACTTTATCTACTTTATTAAAATTTGTCCTATCTTGTTTGATTGCAGGAAGTACAATATATTAAGTGGAAGCTTGCCGTAGGACATTTTATGTTATGTTATATGTGTGCAAATAAATTTTATATAACAGTCACAGAAGAAAATGTAGTGCAGCGCTCACCTGCGTTCGTCGACTATCGATTTGATGAAAAAATTGGCAGCAGCTTGAAATATGTTGATCTCCTTTTTTATGACTTCTTGTGGCGAATCCTTTGATCCTCGATACTCTACACTCTACACACTCTGAGAAGGTATTCAAATTTAAAATTGGCCTTAAGAGGTCTTTAATTAACATTGTTGTGTTTTTTGCAGATCCGATTCAATGTCACAAATTTTTTTTTTTACACGGCTCGATTGGGCCAAAAGATGTATGTTGTGGAGATTCAGTGTCTATATAGATAGATAGATATTTATTTACGTAATAATTGTAATGGCCGAACCGGACAAGTGAGCGAAGAAGAAGATAAGCCAAAGACAAACAACTCTCTGCTTGTGTGTCGTTTATTAACAGAAGAGCCAGAATGTATGTCCGCTGAGACATTTATACTCTCGTTAGACATGCTAATTACAGTACATTGAACAAGATCTTTGGAGACATTTCGGGTGAATCATACGATCAGATGGCCAAATATAGTGTGATGCAAAAAGAGAACAAATACAGTCTCGCAACAAGTATGCAACCAAAATATTTAAATTAAATTTTTCGACTACAATTCGGCCATCCTAATACAAAAGCAAAATTAAATTCAAAAGAGAAATCGTATTGGAATGCCGGGCTTGAAACGCTTTCAGTGCAGTGTTAAACGTTATCTCCTTTATCAGCAAAATCATCCAAACGACCTTCGGCCACACCACCATCATGCTTAGTGCCAACTCGTACAACATTATATGGTCTCATATTATCCGGGGACCAAATACCCTTGTATGGAAGACGTGTTACCTGTAAACCTTCAATTTCGCCGACCACATAACGATCATTAGGTAAAACTTCCTTTATTTCGTATGGGCCGCGATATTGAGCGTGAAGTTTCTTGTTGACACCTGGAATGGTTACGAAGTTCTTAATCAAAACATATTCCCCTTGTTTATATGATATTGGATGTTTGCGGTGTTTATCATAAAAGTTCTTATTCCTTAACTGACTTTTTCCTATATTTCCACTTTCACCATTTGCCTAACCTCGTTAACACAGGAAATATTCTTTCCTACAGTATCTTGCAGATACTCGCGCACACGATCGCAGAACTCACCTTTTTGATTTCTTCCAAATAAGAGAACACTAGGTGCAAAACCTATACTCCTATTTAGGGTATTGTTAATTGCAAATTCGACTTTAGTTAAATATTTATCCGAATCCATGGTTGTATTCGCTTCGCATTCTTTTGCTATCACCGGGACTATAATCCGATTAATGCGTTCAATTTGGCCATTTGACTGTGGCGAATGAGTAGCTATTTTAATGTTCTTCACATTTTGGTCCCCCAAAAAGTCTGCAAATTCTTTGGATGTGAAGCAACTTCCACGATCCGAAACAAGACGATTTGGTCTGGAGTAGTTCTCAAAAAATGCCTTCAAACAAGTAATGGCTTCCTTGCTCTGGGTTGTCTTCACAGGATAAAGTGTTATAAACTTCGTAAGGCCATCAATCACAAGAAATACGTGTCTTCTTTTTGAATGGGAATAAGGTAAGGGACCGAGATGATCAACATGAAATGTGGCGAACGGGACGTCACCTTTTGGGATAGAGTGAAGTGTACCTTCTTTTTTCCCGGATCGAGGCGAAAAATAAATACACTTTAGACAGGACTTTATATATTCTTTTATTTTCGTCTTCATGTTGGGAAACCAATAGCTTGTGGAAATGTATTCAAAACACTTATCGGCTCCCAAATGACACACAGATTCGCGATGTGTTCGAATTATTTGCTCCTCCATTTGAGACGGAACGAAGAAAAGAACCTTGTCTTTATACTTTCTATATATCAATCCATCGATCATTTCATAATGCGAACTCTCTGACTTCTCTAAATCAGAATCTATCGCTGTAATCTTTGGATCTTGCCTTTGTGCCGCAGCAAGTGCAAATTCAAATGACTCGTCGTTAACGAAGAGTATATTGAAAGAACGACTTAACGCATCAACGTGAGCCATAAGTCTCCCCTCTCTGTGTTCGACTACATACTCAAAGCCCCAACGAGAGATGCGTGGATTTAAAGTTTTCTTTTGTAAGGTCATGGTCAAAGCTTGACAATCAGTTATGATTTTGAATGATATACCAATCAAGTATATTTTAAATCTGTGTAATGCATAAATTATTGAAAGTGTTTCGAGTTCATAGCTGTGGTATTTGGATTCAGATGCCGTTGCCCGTTTAGAAAAGAAGAAAGGGTGAAAAGAAGGGTGAAAAGAAGGGTGAAAAGAAGGGTGAAACTTCTGATCCAACTGCTTCTGCATTAAAACAGCGCCAAACCCAACACTACTTGAATCACAATGCAATTCTGTCTGCAAATGAGGATTATAAATCGATAACACAGGTGAAGCAATTAGTTTACTCTTCAACGTTTCAAAAGTTTGCATTTCACGAACGCCAAACACAAAGGGTGCATCCTTTCTTAGCAAATCATATAACGGCTTTGCTATATTTGCGAAATTTTTTATAAATTTTCTAAAATAGGAGCAAAGCCCCAAAAACTATGTACGTTCTTTATGCATACAGGTATCGGAAAATCCTTTATAGCAGTAAGATTAGTTTCGTTAAGTCGTATACCTTCTTCCGTAATCTCATAGCCCAAGTAAACAATCTGTGTTTGCAAGAACATGCATTTGTCAAGCCTGAGCTGAAGACCGTTTTCTACAATGACATCTACAATCTCTTTTAAAATTTCTAGATGTTCTTTGATTGAATGTGTTGCAATTAAAATATCATCTAAGTAAGTTATGATCTTATCTTCGGATATCAACTTTCGAAATAGGTGCTTCATAAAGCGCTCAAAAACTGACGGGGCATTTTTCAGCCCGAATGGCATACGAGTATACTCGTACTGACTTAACGGAGTTATGAACGAAGTATACTTAGTTGACTCTTCAGCCATCTGGACATGGTGAAAGCCATTTTTTAAATCCAAGGATGTGAAATACTTTTTTCCCCTAAGACGATCTAAGTGATCTTCAATAAGGGGTAATGGGTAATTATCCCGCACGGTAACCTTATTGAGTTCACGAAATTCCACGCATAATCTTAATTCTTTATTCTTTTTGTGTACCAAAACTATTGGTGACACATACGGTGAATTAGATTCACGAATAACGCCATTCTTAAGTAATTCATCAAGTATCTTTCGATGTTCTATTTTGTGCGCATAAGGTAGTCTTCTCGGAGGACAATGAAAGGGTGTGTCCTTGGAAAGTACAATATGCATTTTAAAGTCTGAATTAGGTGACTGATGTTTAATAGGTAAGTAAACCGGTCTAACAATATCTTTTATTTTTTGTTCAACGACTACATGCAAGTTTTTATTTATGTTAAGATTAAACTCACCATTTTCACCCCTTAAGTCTATATCAAATATTTGATGTACAAACTGTTCTTCATCTAAGACGTCGTTGTTGTTGTTGTCCACTGAGCAATGATGATGGGAAGGATTGGAGATAGCTGGAGGTTCTTCGTTCTTAATGAAACTCTGCTCCATTGCATACCTTCTAAGTGTCAAACCCGACTTTCCAATAAAATCCCTCCCTAAAATTAGAGGATAAGTCATTGAGAAATTCTTGACTACTAAAAGCTGTAAATTAATTATTAAATCTTCAAAATTGATACCGCTACTTATGCTTCCAATTGTAACCACACGGCTACCATTTACTCCTGAGTATGACTGCTATGTTTCGGTTAGAGTTGATAAAAGCACTGGTGAAATATATTTTTCCTGGATAAAACTGATGGGACTACCAGAGTTCAGTAGTGCCATCACAGTCACAGAAATATCAAACTCCTTGCCAACCCATTGATATCTGATATACGTTTTAAACTCATTAATTGCTGGTCGATCTCGTTCTGCGTGTTGATGTAATGCCATGACTGGATCATTTTCGGGACACTTGGTGGAGACATGTCCTTGTTTATGGCACTTGACACAGGTGATCACTTTCTTCTCATTTTTTGAATTAACACTGTTGCCAGGCACAAAATTGCCGTATTTTTTAACTGGATTTGTCGAACTACTAGATGGTACACTCTTGGTTATTTTATCAGTATTATTGTTTTTGATTGTTTTTATTTTTCCAAGCGTGGACAAAATGCGATCGGAGCGACGATATCGAAAAAGCTCGACTGGCTCTTGAATACGAACGTCTTAAAAAGATCGCAAAGAAAGTCCTGGCTCGAACTCGAGCGGCAGAAGCGGAAAACCTGTACCTGGAGTTGGAACAAATATCCTCACGATCGGCGGATAGAAGACAAGCTTTCCAAGAAGTTCAAACGTCGTACAGTACTAAAATGCCAAATATTTTTAAGCTCGCTGCACAGAGGAGAAAAAATTCAATGGAAATAACCTCGCCGAAATACATCAAAAACGCAGACGGTCGCCTATTAACAAATGAAAAGGAAATTTGTGACCGGTGGCTTGAATACTGCAAGGAGTTGCTTAACAAACAGTTTCCACGTGATATCGTGCCGACAGCTGGTCTATTCGAGGAGGAAGTTTCGGACTTTTCAATCGAAGAAATAAGTATAGCAATTGGAAAAATGAAGCGGGGGAAAGCGGCGGGACCAGACAGCATTCCATCAGAGTTTTGGTCGAAGATAGAGGGGACCGGCAGCGTTTGGCTATCGAAACTTTTAAATAAATTAAAATGTGGACAACCTATGCCGAATCAATAGAGAAGTAGCTTCTTGGTTCCATTATACAAAGGAAAAGGCGACACTCGAGAATGCAACAACTACCGTTCAATCAAGCTTATGTCACACACAATGAAAATCGTCGAAAGAGTCTTAAACGAACGTCTTCGGCAAATAATAAAGCTCGATAATATCCAGTGTGGATTTGTTGAAGGAAGATCGACGGTGGACGCTATCCAAAGCCTACGAATAATAATGGAAAAGCACCGAGATTCGTCTAAGGATTTACACATGGTATTTATCGACCTCGAGAAAGCATTCGATCGAGTGCCTAGGGATCTCATATGGGCCGCGCTGAGGTCTCAAAACGTACCGGAAACGTATGTTAGAATAATACAAGACATGTACGGAAACGTGAAAACTGCGGTTAAAAGCTCTGCTGGACTAACGAGAGAATTTCCAGTTAATGTCGGAGTGCATCAAGGAAGCGTACTTAGCCCTTTCCTCTTTAACGTAGTATTCGACTATCTTTTAAAAGACTGAATGCACGAAGCAAATGTAACGCCAATTCTCTTCGCTGACGACGCAGTTATACTTAGCGATAACGTCGAAGATTTACAGAACGCCTTAGATTCATGGAGAAATGCGCTAGAGAGAAATGGGTTTAAAATAAGTCGTTCAAAGACGGAGCATCTGACGTGCCCATTTGCGCATCCGTTGCGACCTGTTCCGGATATAATGTTAGACGGAATAGTTCTTCCGAAAAGCACTATCTTTAAGTACTTAGGATCAATCGTTAACATGGAAGCGAAATGTGACGACGACGTAAACCACAGAGTGAGTGTGGGATGGATGAAATGGCGGGAAAATTCAGGAATCTTTTGCGACCGAAAATTTCCACTTAAATTAAAGGGGAAACTCTACACCACGGTTGTTAGACCAGCTCTTATATACGGTTCACAGTGCTGGACAATGTACAAAGCGTTTAAAAACAAAATGACGGCAGCGGAAATGAAAATATTATGGATGTCTAGTGGAGTCACTAAACGCGATTGTATTAGATCTACGCGTATAAGAGGAAGTCTACATATAAAGAATTCGGTAACCGAACAGCTTGAGGCGAATAGAATAAGTTGGTATTGCCACGTTCAAAGAAAATCTGCGGAAAATCCGGTTAAAAAGGCACTATCAACTACGGTCACTCCAACTGTAAGGAAACGAGGTCGGAAAAAGAATTCCTGGATTTCTCAGATGGCAAATGCGCAACAACGTCTGGGGTTAACCACGGAAGCGATCCAGGACCGAGCATTATGTAGACGCGTTCTGCGGTCTGCGACATTAGCCAACCCCATAAGCGGAGCAGCAGCGATGCAGTAAAAATGGGAAACTCGTTACGCATAAGTTCGTATAACGAGGAAAGGGTTAATAAAAGGATAAGAAGAAGAAGATTGTTTTTGATTTTCTCATATTTTCTTAGGGCTGTTTTTAATTCATTGAGATTGTCTGCACTATATAGAATCATTTTATTCACTTCCGAGTCAGGAATTCCTCTGATGACAAAGTCCAATAAATCTTCTTCCTCCACGGACGAATGCGAGGCAATCTCCTGCATATGAATGACATACTGCTGCATCGTCTCTTCACGTCGCTTTTTCCGCTTTCGAAGTTCATTATACACATCGGCCTTGGTCACAGACCGTCCAAATTCACTGACCAACGCCGATTTCAACGTGCTCCAACTATTCACACTAACTGTTCTCACAAACAGCTTTACAGTTCCTGATAGAAGACGTTTGCCATAGACGAATCTATCCCTTTCCGACAGTTTCATGAAATCTGCCAATTCCTCAAATTGCTCTGTCCAACGTTGTAAGGGATAATTGTCATCACCACTAAATGGAAGCATGGCTTCTTCAATCTCCTTGAAACTGCAACTTCCATGTGCCCTGAGATTAGTTTCGGTGTCTTCCAATTGAAGGTCACGTGTTTGTTGCCTCAACTCCATGATCAATTTCTTCTTCTGAAGTTTGCTTTGAAGTCTCACCACCTCCGCATCTATGACTTCCTCACTTTCACTTCCCGAATTTTCACTATCACCTGACGAATGTTCTTCCGCAACACTCGTACTTGTGTCATTACATTTGCCTCCGCTTCTGCTGCTTTGTTCTTCCCGCATTAACTTCACAAGCTCGTTTTCAGCCAAACCTTGAACTGCCTCCTGAGCACGAAGTTTTAACTCAACTTTTGTGCCCGTTGTCTGGAGTTTCAAGAATCTTAGCACATTTTTTAATCGGTATACTGTCGCCGATTCAAAAAATTCTGTCCATTATTCAGACATACTCATATAATGCACTGCACTATCAGAAAAAACCGTTCGCACAAGATTGCGAAAACTTAACTTTGGCCCAAACAAGTAGTACCGTCGACGCGTTGTTTACTTAATCCCACTTCTGAATTGTAATGGCCGAACCGGACAAGTGAGCGAAGAAGAAGATAAGCCAAAGACAAACAACTCTCTGCTTGTGTGTCGTTTATTAACAGAAGAGCCAGAATGTATGTCCGCTGAGGCATTTATACTCTTGTTAGACATGCTAATTACAGTACATTGAACATTATTAAGATCTTTGGAGACATTTCGGGTGAATCATACGATCAGATGGCCAAATATAGTGTGATGCAAAAAGAGAACAAATACAGTCATACAACCAAAATATTTAAATTAAATTTTTCGACTACATAATAATAATAATATAGTAATAATATAAAATCAGTTAGCATGGCATAGCCGTCTGCCAGATTGACAATAGAGCTAATAATAAGTACAGCATTTATTTATATTAACTTAGATACGTTTACCAACATTTTTAGAAGTTCCCTGCTAATATACGCTCTTTATATTTTAATGCAATTTTGCAGTATCTATATATTTTAGAAAAGTTTACTTCGTTGAGAAGGGATATCATTTCTTGTTCCGATAAAAAGTCTTTTCCAGAGAAATTCCTCGTTTCCCTTAGGAAAGCTCCTTAATGTCGTCGTTCCACCAATACATTTGACGCCGATGGTTTTGTGTCCCCGTTCAAGCCATTGATATATCGCAGGCAGTGTGCAATTTTCTCGTTACTTGACGCACGATCTCGTTCGCTGTTCTCCCTTCAACTAAGGCTTCAACGATTGCGTACTCTAACCCTTAGTATGTAGTTTACCTGCAACGTAAATGCTTTGACGATAGTTCTGTTTCCAGCATAAGCATATAGTTCGGGACCTTTGAAGGGAGGTGGAAGGTTTTCTTAATGAAAAAATGTTGTAATTATAGCTTTGAACCCCATACTTGCGCCGCGTAGAGTATTACTGCCTCCGATGCAGCTTCACATACTTTGAATTTACTGCTGTGCGAAGTCTGTGAGTTGCTGAAACAGTTTTCCAAGACACTATATTAATTTACAACTTCTATACTTTCTGCGTTAAAGTGGCATTTTTCGATGTAAGCAAGTCTACCATCTCTTTTTTTAAATATCATTATCTTGGATTTATCCTAATTCACGACCAGGCTCCATACAGTACTCTTGCTTGCCAACAGTACAATGTCGTCTGCAAACAGGAGAGCTTTTATAAGAATCTCTGCCATTTCTATTCCTCCTGGGAAAAAATCCACTATATCGTCTATAAAGAGGGCAAATGGATTTGGGCTCAGCGAACTGCTTTACTCCTGATTCCGTATGAAACCATTCTGATAGTGTCTCACCATTCCAAACAGCTGCCTTGGTTTCTTCATAAAGGTTTTGTAAAACCCTCCCGAATTTCGATGACATTCCCAATATATATATATAGGTACAAACGTACAAAATAAGGCATTTCGGTTCACAGAATCGAAGGCCGCTTTAAAGTCCAAAGAGAGTTTTTTATTTTGGCTTATGAATGTATCTGCTACGCTTTTAAATACGAAAATGTGATCGACAGTTGAGTAGCCAGACCTAAAACCCGCCTGGAATTCCCTTAGAAGAATATTGGCCTCTATCCATGTGCACAGCCGCCTTTGCAATATTGCCGCAAGGATTTTTTACGATGCATTTAAGAACGTTGTTCCCCGATAGTTAGCGGGATCCGATGTATCGCCTTTTTTGTAGATGGGAAAAATCAGAACTTCTTTAAACCGTTAGGTCACTGTCCCATGATATAATATGCTGTTTTTTTTTTAGCAATTGAGGTTGTCATTCAGCCCGTTTGTACTATATTTAAAAATTCGGTGGGTTACCGTCCGACCCTGCAGCCTTTCTATCCTTCAGACCAAGCAGCACACACGTGAGCCCCTGATAAGTTATAGGGTTATCTAAAATGTTGTTTCGTATATCTGGCGCAGCATATTGAAAGCTAGGACTGCTCACTGATGGGTTCGGTAGCCTCTTGAAATGATCTAGCAGGATATTATGGCTAAGGCCTCTGTTGATCACACATCTTCCTCCATTAAGTGCATTTGCAAGTTTCAAAAACTCGTATGCGTTGTTACAACACCCAGTCTGCGCGCCCCTCATTCAGAGTTATTTCGCCTAAGTTGTCTGCAAACATCTTTATTCTCCTGATTCGGTCTTAGATAAGTCTTTTTGAGAGTATCTATGTTGGAAACTTTAAGCCACACAAAAGACACACGTCTTGCTCTCTGACAATTTTTTTCGAACCACGGTACTTTATTTTGTTTGCGGGTGTTTGGATTTATGGTAGGATAGGACTCTTTTATAATATGCTCCATATCCGCTGCGGTCGTAATATTTTTTCCTTGCAAGTTCTCATCAGTTTTCATTCTATATTGGGCGGCTTTGTTCTCGTTCCATACCATTTTTGGGAGCGCCAATAAAACCCCTATTTGCTCTTTTGTCGGTGCGTAGTGAACAACCGTAACGATGATAGGCAAATGATCAGAGTATATGACCTGCTTCACATCCAGATCAGTGACATGGTAGTTCCAGTGTCTCCTCTAGCCAAACAGTTGTCAATAACTGATATACCAGAACCTCCAATGAACGTCAACTTACCCCGTCATCACTCGCACTGGTACCATTCAGGATCCAAAAACCAAAAGAATCGCATAACTCAATAAGCCCCCTTCCTCTTTTATTACATAATGAATCCTTGGACCGTCGTTCCACGTCGGTTTCATAATTTTCCACACCATAGGTCTCTCCTACTCGCGCATTCAAATCTCCAATTATAAGCACGTTCTGTTCATCACAGCATATCATTGCTTCTTGAAGATGCTCGAAGTCTTGTTCCAAATCATTACAATTAAGATATGTTGGGAATATGTACATAAAACTCCTTACTGTCCAATCGCAGACTCACATATGTGAGTTGTTCGAACATTCTAAACTCACAGCAAATGTCGAGATCACTCCTAAAACCAAAATAGCACCGTCCACTGGCTCTTCCTCTTGTATATCATCTTGTGGCGCTTATCCACTTATACTCGTAGTTTAGGAACTTATTTTCAAAAAGCTTGTAATTATTTTAGCATTATTTATAGAATGGCAGACGGCATTACAATGCCGATTCTGGAGCCTGGTTTCGCTAGTTTGGGAAGCACTGTTGATATTTCCGCTTGTTTTTGCACCATAAGCATTCTGATCTCCACCTCCTGTTACTTTCGCTTTCGTTCTGTCATTGCACATCTGTTGGAGTATTGCCTTCCCGTTCACGCTGTCACATTGAATGCTATTAAAACAAAAAAAAACACTGTGGCGCTGCTGCCTAGCTTCTTGACACTCATTTGTGTTGCTCATGTTGTCATTTTTGTCACACCTGAGCGGGGCCTACGGCTTATCGCCGAGTCCGAACGGCACTACTTAGAAGCTTTTTCGAAGGCAATTTTACTTTCGGGAGTTTGCCATTGCCCTCCGAAAGGGTGACGGCGATTTAAAAAATTGTTGGTGACCCATCCAGGAATCGAACCCAGACCCTCTGCGTTTTTATGCTGCTGTTTTTTCTTGTGACTTCAGTTTTCATTTGTAACAGTTGCCTTCTCCTTTCTCTGGTTGCCGCCAGGTAATCCATATGCATCGAAACACCAGTGCCGCGTAGATAAGTTGCTGATCGTAACATGCGTCCCACATCTGCCCTGTTCCTCATTCCGACATTGACATTTGTTTGGTTGTTTTTGGAATATGAGGTGTAATCAGATTTCCCGGTCGAAAACTTGCCCCTCCGAAAGTTTTCCGGGCATTTCAGATACTTTGAGGTAATTGTATTTTCTTTACCACACTTACAACAGAAAAAATTTTTCTGGGTACTCTCATACTCGTAAAACGAATGCCGGGACTAGGCATTCTAGGTTAGAAATGGATTGATGGAAGTTTAGCACTATCTCATCCGAGGACATTCCATATCCTGCCCTTACACGTTCCAAACGGAATAGGAAATCTTCGACAGACATTTTTCGGTTGTCAAACTTATTTCCCCATTGGCAACTTATACTCGTAGTTCTTCATTGCTGAGGATGTCGGCGTAGTTTTACGACTACGCGGTTTAGTTGTGGAAGCGGTCAACTTAAGTTCTGTCGGCATCGAAGCGACAGGGATACCATTTAATCTATTTGGATCAAATGAACCATGCTTAGGACTAGGAGCGGCTGGCAGACTGCGGATGTGAAAGACAATTGTTTTTTCAGCAAACATTTTTAAGATTCGGTAAGATAGGAAGACTTACATTGTTTTTATTTTTATTATAAAAAAAAATTAAAAAAAAAATTTAGAAAAAAAAAACAATTTCATTCGCTTAACGCACAGATAATAAATCTATAAAGATGTCTCATGTTTGTAGAAAAAAATGGTTCACTTTTCGTCGGCTGGCCGACACTCGTCTAGCCGACACGAGCTTTCGGAGTAATATAAAGCAATTTTATTTTCTCTCTTTTTTGCTTTGGTTACTGAAGGATTTTTTTCTCTCACCACAAGTTGTGGGCAGTGGCACAGGGAATATGAAAATCATGTGCAAGGGGCTTGCGGGAAGGAGTAAGAAGACTTGACTGTTTGTTTGCATTCAACTGCAACAGGAAATTACATAATTTTTCATGAATTGGTATTTTGTTTGAGTGTATGGGTATGTATGTAAGAAAGAACAATTAAAAGGCGAGAAAAGTGGAATATTTCGTTACATTTTGTAATTGAAGTTTGACAAGCAAAATATTATTCGTGTTATTACTCTGCAGTGCATACAAATAATAATAAGTATGTACATAATTGAATAGTAATTGAATTGAATTGCTGTGCAACCGAAAATGAGTTTTCGGATAGGAAATTATTTCGTTTCCCTAAAAAAAGGAACTGTTAAATATGATGAATGGTTAGCCTTGACGGACGAGTCTCGTGAACATATAAAAGCCTTAAAAAACCTTACATTTGCCGCAAACATTTTGAAAATGGCTTATTGGGAAAAAAATATTTAAAAACAAATGCTTATCCCTCTCTCTCTTTTTAAAATGAAGCGAGAGTGTTCCGAACTCTGAAGACGATTCTGTTTGCTTTGATCCAGTCAAAGCTAAGATTACGTATGAAAATTACAAAGACTTAAAACTGAGTTCGAATGAAGCTACAATAGGAGAACCAAACTTTGCTTCTAAAAATTTATCAAGGACAAAATTCAATGATCACATTGAATTTGCTGTCGTCAATTGTGAGGCTCATGTAAAAAGGCAATCTTTTTACATTAGGAGAATTGAAAAGCTCAAGAAATTGAACAAAGTCTTGAAAATAACTATTAAGGAAAATAGAAAATCGAAACTAAATATATTAAAGAAAATTCGTCGTTTAAATGAGGACAAGAAAAGGCTACTGGCGTGTGAAAAGCAAAACATTCAAGAGAAAATCGATTCATTGCTTGATATTCATCAAAATGCTATGACATTTTCGAAGCTCATCTTATCACGGGCTAAAAATGAATACACCAAAGAGGAGAAATGGATTTCGCAGTGCATCTTTTTTCGTTAAGCTGCCGGATACAACTTTTTGCGGGATCAAATTGAGATGCACCTGCCGCATCCATCTTCACTGCACAGATGGATTAAAACTAAAAGTCTGTTACCTGGCTTAAATAGAAATGTTATGCAGGAAATTAAGGAAATAACCGCGAAATTACCACCAAATGAAAAAGAAGTTGTGGTTATATTTGACGAGATGAGCCTTCAGACGGATCTAACCTATAATAAATTTAAAGATGAAATTGAAGGTTTTGTTGATTACGGAAGAAATCAAAGATATGATTCATACACTAAGGCTGCATGCGTCTTTATGATTCGGAGCATATGTGGAAATTTTAAGCAAGTTTTATATCACGTCGCTTGTTTGAACAATATACCCACCAAAGAACTTGAAGTTGAAGTACATAACTGCCTTGATATATGCGCAGATTTGAAATTAAATGTAGGAGCTATTTGGCCACAGATCTGTATCCTGTGGAATTGAAGCTTTAATGAAACTGAACAAATTCCCAGGTCATAAAGCCCATTTTGCGAAATCGACAGCTGAATTTATTAAAAAAATAGAAATGAAGGATTATATATTAAATATTAAACCCATTAACACAACAAGTAGATCATTCTGTTTCAAAGGTTTGGCTCTAACTATAGGGAGCGTTTTAAGAATGAGGGAAGCGTTATTCATGAATCATGATGATTTATATAACATTTATGTAAATACATTTTATGAAGATCCATTAGAAAACTTATTTGGGAAAATAAGAGTGCGGAACATACTCGTAAATAAAAGTAACCCCAGTGTTGCTGAATTTAGCTCATTGATAGTCAAAGTTATATCGATTAAATTTCTATTTAAATCGGAATGATCCAATTGCGAGGAAGACGATTCGGAATACTTGCAGGTGGATCGGAATGCCGTTTTGCAGAATGATACAGAGGAGCAAACTGTGCTTAAAGAGAATATTCTTCAGAATGAAAATAACATGAATACTAACAATATAATTAACCCATTAGATGAAAACGCAGTATCAGTTAGGGTACCGCAAGTCAACGACCATGCTATTAGATATTTTGCAGGATACTGCTTTTCAAAACAATAAGAAAGATAAATAAAATCTATGAAAATTGTGCGGGAGAAATGTTAAAAGACAAGTACGATTTCAATCTAACAGAAATACTGATAAAATTAAAAGAATAAGAGAATTCGAGAGAAAATACAGTTCCCTTGTGGCCGTCCGAAAAATATTTTCAGGTATGCCGTCTTCATACACAAATATTCTCTGCATACTCTGAAAAACTGCCTTTTGCATCTTATTTAAGAGAAAACATAATCAAAGAATGTATAAAGGCAACAAATATGAATTTTCCGAAATGGTTTGATACCTCTAGTGTATGTTACGAGCACAAGATTAATTTAATAAATTTCCTAATAATTGTATTGCTCTGGAAAAATTGTAAATGGGTTCTTGATAAGAAAAGAAATAAAAACACGATTCCCAGAAATAAAATAGAAAAATTGCAAAATGTAATGAACGCTTAAAAATTGAAGTAAGCCGACATGATAAATTGACAACGATTATTGGAGGGTTGGGAGGGTGGGGGTCGATGTCCTGCCACTTCCTCGCTCGTGTCCTCTGGAAACTACTTAAGTAAGGGTGCTTTAACTACAATATAATTTGTCAAAACATGTGATTTATTAGAATTAGTTTTTCAATTTTGTACCTAAGCCGCCTTTACTTAAGTAGGCCAAGAGCAGTGATCAATTACTATACAGGTTTATATATAGATAATACTATGTACATATACGAGTATTAGAATATATACGTGGTGTATCCCAAAATTTTCTACCATGCCGAACCCTTACTCTTAAGGTACGTTTTGAGTTTGGGCAATAAAAAAAGTCGCACGGGGCCAAGCCCAGACTTATTTGACAAAACCACTGATAAAACATGTTTCTTCTGGGACTGATTTGATTGAACCCGCCGTAAACAACCTGATTGGACCCTCTCAGTGCGGTTTCACGCCATTTGTGGAAAGTCCACAATCGATCAGATTTCCACACTCCGGCAGATCCTGGAGAAAACCCAAGAAGTCAAGATCGATACCCACCACCGATTATCGATTTTAAGGCTGTCTATGACAGCATTTATAGAAACGAGCTATATAGAGCGATGTTTAGTCTTGACATCCCTGCCAAACTCGTCCGTCTGTTTGCCTAATGTCGGCTATATGATTCTATTCAGTGTACTGTGTGAACGTGTAAAACCTCTTCGGTCCACAAAAATACAAAACATCAGTGTTTTTCCAAACCTCCACCCGATTCTGGCAAATAAATACGCTCTCTTAATATGGTTTTTCAATCTCTTTCGCCAGCTGTTTACAGTAGTGCTGCACTCCAAGTTGGTTTACATTCCATTCCAATTGTTCGCACTCCATACTATATTAGGCCGTCCAAATATTTTGCGTAAAGTTTTGAAAACTCCATTTTACATAACTTGAAAGAAAAAGGAGCAAATACGTACTCGTAAATATACATTTTCCGAATAAGTTCGATCTTGCTCAGTGCTTGGAAATTTATCAAATTTTGTAGTCCTGAGCACAAAATTTGAAAAAATCGTGTAATGTATCATAAAATAAATAATACCCCCATTTAATTTACATTGCATAACAAGTTACAAACAAAATAACAAGCACACGAACATAAACACAAGCAAACCGGTTATACTGGGCAACGTCAACGTATGATGCCTTTGCAAATCGCAGTCCATTCAAGTACAGATGGGCGAATGGTGTTTTTTATTTATTTCTTTCGTTACAGATTTTTTTTGCCTATGAGGTAAACGACTTTGCATGCGTGGGTGACAAGTGGCAAGAGCAAAAAGCGAAAAGAAATAAAAAGATCTTTCTGCTCTTTGTGAGAACATGCAGCTTTTTAAAAAGCATTGTTTTTGGCTTGATTTCATTTTCATAGGACACAACTTCCCATATGAATGAGACATATGTGTAGATTTATTATCTGTGCTTAAAGGAAGACCCATGTAATTCTATTCTGGATCGGTATTTAAAATTTCATAAACAAACCGTACTTATGTGGTTTATTTACCAAAGAAAACAATTCAGGAAAATATACATAAAAGCAAACCAAATGAGATTATTATTTGAAGAAAAATAAAAGTAACGTATTCTTTGATACGTTTCCTATTCTAGTGCTCGAAGTAAAACAAAAATAAATAAACTTTTTTAAAGGTATCTTGTGGGCTTAACTTCTAGGACAAATCTATGAAAATTCGATTGGGTTGTCGTAAAACAAAACTTAAGCTAGCTTTCAAAAAAAAAATCCACAGAAAAATGTACTGTTTGACCGGGGTGGGAAATGGATGACGATGGGTTAACAATAAAAGTTATAAAACTCATTTGGTGTCGACTTTGGGAAGACAATATAGAGATACTCGTACTCTTCCAATCATGCTTGACACTGAGAACTTCTCAATTCGACTTTCTAACAAAAAACATGATTTGCTATCTACTTTGATCATGTAGAGAGTACAAAAAAATGTTTTATGTTTTTTGTGAGTCAAACACGTAATGGGCTTTTGGCTTTCAAGTTGACAATCAGACGCTCCGGGGACTTGAGTCTTAGCTGTTTACTTTTGTTGTCCCTTTTTTTTCGAAGTTACATCGACTACATGGAGTGGCAAATAATATCTCGGACACGAGCCATATTGTGATACCAACCAACCAAGAAAACGATATATTTGGCCATGCTTGAATTGATTCAACAAGTTACCATGGTGATTGTTTTAGTAGAACAGTTGTTATCGAGTGGCCAATTTCCGTTCGGATGTCCGAAATTATTAAAAAAGTACATGGTTTTGCTACAGAATTCATTCGTACTGGTGAAACATTTACTGCCGCAAATTGTCTTGGAACTTACATAGAAGTGTTTAATTACCAAAATCGTATTCCACCTGAATATCGCAACCCAAAAAGGTGGTATCTTTTGCACAAGGCATTTGAATCACTATTGAATCATTGTAAAAGGTGGATTAAATCGGGAGAAGAATACTTCGAATAAAACATCGAAAAATAAACAGAAATCATATTGTAGATATGTTTTCTAGAGTCGGTCTTGGATATTATTTGCCACATTGTGTAAGACTCTAAAGAAAATTTGTAGTTCTAAATACCTTAAGCATCTGAACTGATATTATTTGCAACATTGTGTAAGACTCTAAAGAAAATTTGTAATTCTAAATACCTTAAGCGACTAAATTAGACAGAAGAAAAAGGAAACTTCTAGACACCTTCACTGCTGATGCAGTTATTGATACAACAATTGGTAAAGCTGTTGAAGTCTTATGTAAAGTAATCGAAGCTGCACTTATAAAGAACTTATTGAACGCGTCAGACTTTTGTTTTGAATTGGTTATCATACAGTTTTATAAAAAATACTTTTTGATAACTTAGAAGAAGGGCCTTTTCTTAAGTAGACGAAGCAGAGAGAATGAATCGCTAATGGAATGCATTGCAGTTGCAACTTTTCCCCAGAATTTAAGGTTTGGAAGTCAATTTAATTTAAATTGTTTTTTGAAAAAAAAATAAAAATCTTAATTGGAAATGCTCCTTTTATGTTTTGATATAATTATGTATATTATTTCTTCCTAGGTAAAATTTGTTAATGCTATATTAGAGAGAGACCACATGAATCGCTTATCTTAACACTAAATTTTTATTTCAACGTTCTTACGTACTAACCTATGATAACTTATACCTAGTGATAATACATATCACTCCTCCCAATTTGGATTCTTTCTAATTTAAATGATATATATCTGTTCCCATGTGTATATATATAATTTTATATTTTCATTTAAGTAATATTTATTTAATTAAAATTGTTCAATATAGGTTAAATTTTTACTTCACATTTACTTAAGTATTTTTATTTGTTTTAATCTATTGGATCTACGTGGCCCAACATTTTCCATATAATCTGCATATCTTGTCCTGGAGTCGTTCACTGACTTTTGTAGAGTGCGGATATGTTGCTCTGCTTTGCTTTTCCCTATCGAGTAGTGCAATCGTATTACATTGACATTTTGACAATATTTTGCGGTGACCCAGTTGGCCCAGTGCAATTGCGACTAGTGTCCCAATTTAAAGGTTCGGGGTTCGATTCCCAACCCAGAGGCATCTGTTTTTTTTTTGCGTGAGAATTAAAAAGTGCAAAAACAATAAAAACCAAATCACGTTATGATTGATAGAGAGCGTTCCGCTCTCCAACTAACAGGAATAGCTACTGGTAAGAAATGCGAGGAGGACGAGATGTCAGGCCACCTAGCAACTGTGGCGTCTGATGGCAGTACCAAGAGAAAGAGGAAGCTCAGGTCAACTCCTAAATTGGTCAAGCATCTGCATCTGCATCTGAAAATCTGCCTGGTGGATTGAGGGAGGGGGCGCCAACAACTTCGACAAAGGCAGCAGTAAACCTTATGGGTGAGGAGTTGGAATATGACGACTATCCATACATATCTGACGGTTGGGAAGGGTACGACATGGGTAATGATAATACCTTCGCATCAATGGCGGCTTCCGAGTCAGAAGACGAAGAAGAAGAAGTGCAGGCTCTAAACAGACGCATTAAAGAGCTGCAGCAAAATGCGCTGGAAGTTAAAGGCAAGCAAGTTGTTAGACGAGAAAAGGAGAAAAAACAACAACTCCAGGGACCCCAGCAGCAACAAAAAACAAGTGAAAAGGCACCACAACAACAAACACAACAACAATCACAATATCACAAACACAACAACAACATGCACAACAAAATAAACAACACCAGCAACAGCATCAACAGAAGCAACAACAACAACAACTTAAACAGCACCAACAGAACAGAGAGACAGCAAAGGGTGCCACCAATCAACACCTATAAAATGGAATTAAAAGAAACTTTTAAACTATGTAAGTCGGCCATAGGCAATATTTTTTTTTGTAAAAAGATTAACTGATCCGTAGGAGCTCCTTGCACTGCTCAAAGAGAAAGAGTGCGAAGAGCTCAAGTTCGTAGGGGTCAACGGAGCGATAATATGCAACCTGGATGCGTCAAGTGCGGTAAGAACCACAAATCAGAAGAATGGGTAGAGACGGTGCGTCGGAAAAAAGCCAACTCTCGTAAACTATCGGGGTTGTCCCAAATTTCAGTACATAAAAAGAGTAAGTCTGCCTCGGCAGCAAAAGGTGGAAGTTAAGCGTCCACCTGTTCAAATACAAACACCGGCCGTTACTCCCCAAGTTACCTACCGCCCAAATGGTGGCAGGTGGAGGAAATACGGCACAGCAAGCGAAGTTTGCTTCTTAGGCCCCAGCGCCTAGAGGATCGGAATCGACGACATGCTTGCTCTCTATCCAGGGGCAGATGGCTCAACTTCAACGTTAAATTACCAAGTAAGCTACTCAGGTAGATCAAATATACGCGCTGCTGCCGGGCCTAACGCACCTACAGCTATAATGGGTACGTACATGGCGGAGCAAACCCTGATGTGATTTTTATTAGCAAAACTAAGCTAACCATAAGACACGAAATGAGGCACAGAAGCTATATAATTATGCGAAGAAATCGACCCAACTCCATACAAGAAGGAGGCATTTGTTTTTTTTTTTTTAATTTACGCGCGCCTCAAGCGGCTTATGATGCTGGTTTACTGTTGCCAGGGAGCGGGCGGATAGGGTGGTAGGACGGAGAGTTTTTCTTCATTCGGAATGATTCAGGTTGTAAATATTGACGGTTGTTTTGTGCTTGAAACTCTACAACAGCTAAATCTACATGCCAGTAGATTTTTCTGACTAAGTTCCAATTACACAAATGAAAAACTTGTCATGAGTAGGATTCGAACCTTGACCGTCCAAGTGAGAAGCGTTGCGATCTTTATAAGAAAAGGTATACGTTTAAAAATCATATACAGTCGAGTAGTGCGTATTTTTCAGGTGCTAGAAGCATGCATCGTGTACATCCCTCTGTGTAGTGGAAAGCGGTTATACGTGTTGTCTGTTTATGCTGTTTATAATGTTAATTTCTGAGACAGGAAATGGAGCAAAACTATTTTATTATAGGAGAAGATTTCAACGCCAAACATAGAGATTGGGGAAATAATACACTAAATACTAGAGGGAACCTACTATTCAATTGGTGGGGTCATCACACTGATATGTATAGATTCGGCCGACATCGTGTCCAGTAATGGACCACTATTCAACTCCAAAGCATTCCTATTCTTTTGCAATATGAATGACATAAATTGTATGAAAAGTCCTGCCTATCATCCACAGTCAAATAGATTGCGGAAAGAGCAGTTCAAACCGTCAAAATCGGGCTAAAGAAAATCGTTGGTAATAGAAGTCTGGATAAAACCTTGCCTATGCAAACTCTTTTAGATCGCTTTTTGCTCATGCTGGTCCAAATGATTTGATTTTTCAACATAAAGCAAAACATTTATCGACAACATTAATCCCAAACTTAAAAAAAACTCGATGCAGGTCAACGAAATCAAAATAGTCAAGGTAATGCAAAAACTTATCAAGTAGCAAGTCAAGGCAGGATAATGTTCAAAAACGGAAAGGAGGTTTGGTACAAATTAAAGACAGGTCTAAGCTATAAATGGCTTCTTGGAGTAGTTATCAAACAGACTGAAAATGTCATGTATCTAGTTAATGTTGATCCATCAAGGAAAAATAATTCTGGGACACTACAATGTTCACCACGTCCTATAAAACGCAATAAAAAAGTAACTTTTGAAAGCAAAGATATGAATCTTTTTTTATTTTATACGCATTTCTGTTACATAATTCAGTAATTCTTAAGTGCTTGACAAAAAACTTCTTAAAAATTAGCCTAAATTACAGAAAACTATCTTATTCTAACTAACTGGCCCCATGCGGACACTCAAAGTTAAACATGATTCATAAACTACGTGTCTTTCGACGTTACTTATGCTATTTATACTATTTATATTGCTTTTACACTGCCATGTGCGACGTCTCTGTCGTAGTTGAGTCGCCTGCCCGCAGCAGTTCGAGCGACGTGGAAGGTTAACGGATCAGACATTTATTGTCGAGGTAGAGGAACGATTCTCGAGGAATAAGGCCAGCAAAGCGCACTCTCTCGTGATACATATAGTTGGGGTAGTAAGCCCCGGAGATCAGGTTATTCGACGAGGTCATTGCTCTTGCAATGTGCCTTCGAATCACCTTAATAACAAAATTATCCACTTTTATTGGGTACGCCCTATTGTACAGGACCTCGTTAGGATAGAATTTTATGCACTCCGACTCTGGTGTTCTGTATAAGCGAAGACAAGCCCTTTCAAACACCTGAATCTTTTCCAAAGGACTTGCTTTCACGTTAAACCAAACGGGACAACCAAATACAAGCATAGGCCGAAAAAGGGGCATGTAGCAGATTACCTTTACCCTAGTATCGAGTTGCCTGCTATAAAACAGTCTCCTTGTAAGGGCAAAAGCACCTTTGGCTCTGGCCAGAGCAACATCTTTATATCGATCTAGCCAGACTGGGGTCTGAAGTGACTACTAGTACATTTTACATTAAAACCAGTTTGCAACAAGGTGCGGTCGGTTCGACGATCTTTCTCAACATATTGCGATGACTGGAAGCTGAAGATCAACTCTCAGAAGTCGGAAACCAATTTTTTTCAGGAAGCCTTTGTCTGGGGCCTCTGCAGATACCAGAAAGAATTGGCGAAAGTTTCAATTGGGCAACCACTTGCTTGTCGAAATGATGTCGGAAACCGCATTCAAACGTTCTTTGAATCATTTAGAAGTAAGAAATCAGTGGGAATCAATGTGCCTCGACTTTTTCCACTAGGAGCGGAGGATATTTATACCACCCTGTTTAACAATGAAATGAATAATGCACATTATCCAGCGCATTGGAAAACTGCATCCCATCCCATCCTCAAAAGGGATAAAGACACCTCCAATCCGGCGAATCTTCGGTGGATCATTCTCCTTCCAAACATCAGTAAGGTTTTCGAAAAACTCATCAATAGAGTCTTGACTAAGTGGGTTGAGTACAGAAATATAGTTCCGAATAATCAATTCGGTTTCAAGGTGGGGCATGATGTTATTCATGCCGCGTCTATACTAGTTTCTGATATCCAATAGAAAAAAGCCAAGAAACAGTGCACGGGTGCCTGCCTGATTGACTTGGAGAAGGCTTTCGATACCGTATGGTTAGAGGGACTCTTCTACAAGCTGAACAGGCTGGAAATTAGTAAACCACTGCTGCTTATTCTTTTCTATATGCTCACAGATAAACAGCTCTTCGTGAAGAATGGCGAATTGACTTCTCCTGGTACATTTCACATTAAAAACGGTCTGCAATCAATCAAACGGTGCGGTCAATTCGCCGTCAAGGTCAAATTTGCAATTTAGCTTGTAAGAAAGTCTGGTGTATTTAAAGTACGAGGTGGATTTTAACCCTTTTTTCCGCAGGGTTTAACTCGCTCACGCGACTTCCCCGCTCCGCTAAGGGTATGTTAGTAACCATCAGGCAGACACCTAGAGCTAAATTAATTATAACTTTAAAACTTTTTAATGGATTGTAACGATTTGTATCCGTGTTGATGTTCTTTGTTCACGGCACCATCTCCTATATGCCCCTTATTCGGCCTATGCTTTTATTTGGGTGTTCCGTGTTGTTTAACGTGGATGCAAGTCCTTTTAAAAAGCTTCCGGTGTTTGAGAGGGCTAGCCTTCTCCTATACAGAACACCAGAGTCGGAGTGCATAAAATTCTATCCTAACGAGGTCTTCTACAATAGGACGAACCTAATAAGAGTGGACAATTTTTTTTCTAAAGGTGATTCGAAGGCACATTGCAAGAGCAATTACCTCGTCGAATAACCTGATCTCCGGGGCTTACTAGCCCAACTATATGTATCACGAGAGAGTGCGTTTTGCCGGTTTTATTCCTCCAGAATCGTTCCTCTACCTCGACAATAAAGGTCTGATCCAGGATAGACTAGTGGTGCCGTTAACCTTCCACGTCGCTCGAACAGCTGCGGGCAGGCGACTCAACTACGACAAAGACGTCGCACACGGCAGTGTGGAGCGTGTCCGATTCAGTAGGGCGGTAGGGAGTCGCGACATGAGGGGTGTTGCTCGGCAGCACCAACAATTTTGGTGCCTTGAAGAAGAGGATGAATCTCCATCGTCAAATTCTTCTAGTACTAGATAACTTCTTCAGGAAGCAGAGTCGGCAGTCGGAGTTTCTTTTTTTTTTTAGCCGTGGCTGGCTTACATAATTTTAGGTAGGATTAGGATAGTTCTAAAGGGAGAAAAAAAATTTAAAAAAAAACACTCAAACACGGAGATGGGTAACAATTTCATTATAATTCTCGCAAAAAAATAAAAATATTTGTATTATACGAGTATGTATATACTCGTACAAAAATTAGTGAAGGCAATATAAATTGTGTAAATAGCATAAGTATATTAAGTATCTTAGGTTTAAAATTTATATTTAAGTAGCCGGTAAATTTGTTTCTTGGCTTAGTTTTAAGATTTATTATATGTATATATAAAATCTATGTTCGTAGTTTTAGTTTAAGTAAATAAAAATAAATATACATAAACAGTAAGGAACGTCGAAAGACACGTAGTTTAAGAATCATGTTTAACTTAGAGTGTCCGCAATGGGCCAGTAAGTGAGAATAAGATAATTTTAAGAAATTTAATGCTAATTTTTAAGAATTTTTTTGTCAAGCACTTAAGAATTACTGAATTAGTGAAATAAAAATGCATATAAAATAAAATAAAAATTCATATCTTTTCCTTTTCTTGGGTACAATTTAATCAAAAGTTACTTTTTTATTGCGTTTTATAGGACATGGCGAAAATTGTAGTGTCCTAGAATTATTTTTCCGTAATGGATCAACATTAACTAGATACATGACATTTCCAATCTGTGTGATAACTACTCCAGAAAGTCATTTATAGCTTAGACCAGTCTTTAATTTGTAGCAAACCTCCTTTCCGTTTTTGAACATTATCCTGCCTTGACTTGCTATTTGATTAGTTTTAAGTTTCGGATTGATGTTATCGATTAATGTTTTGCTTTATATTGAAAAATCAAATCATTTGGACAAACATGAGTAGCAGTTGATGGCGTTGAGCGATATTCTAGCAAAAAGCGATCTAATAGAGTTTGCATAGGCAAGTTTTTATCCAGGCTTCTATGACCAAAGATTTTCTTTAATCTCATTTTGACGGTTTGAACTGCTCTTTCCACAATCTATTTGTCTGTGGATGATAGGCAGGACTTTTCATACAATTTATGTTATTCATATTGCAAAAGAATAGGAATGCTGTGGAGTTGAAGAGTGGTCCATTATCGGACGCAATGATTTTTAGTAATCCAAAATAAGAAAATATGACTCTCAAAGTAATAATAGGAATGTCCTTATTAGTACTCTTTATCATATTTACACCTATCCATCTCGGAAAACTATGTACTAAAATCAATGAATAGCTATTTTTGAAGAAAAAAAGAATGAAATGACTTTGACCAGGCCTTCAAACCCGTTGAACAAAATTTGTTATTTGACCAAACACAAATTTCACAACCAACAACACAATCCTCTGTACCCTTTTCAATCCCATCCAACCAAAAATAGCTTCTTGCTAAAATCTTCATGCGAACCATTCCTATATGAGTATCGTGTAGTACTTTTGAATTTTTTGGAACTGAGGTTCGGGGGATAAGAGTTCTTTCTTTATAATATAGACATTCGTTTTCAAAATTTAATAATTTCGCATGACAAAATACTCGTATGATTATATGATTGCTGAATTTTTTCATTCATATTCCGCACTTGTTTTTTAGTTTAGTTTCTGTATTTGTTTTATTATGCAATCGTATTAAGACATACCATTATCTTATAAACTAGAGAAGCTTTAATATGTTCAATAAAAATCACAAAAATGCAAGCTAATTGAAAAGATTAAGTAAATACTATTGACAATAAGTAATGGTTATTTATATACATAACTATTATTTCAGCAACGTAAATATATGTCTAAATAAAATTGTGCAATTAACAAAGCACGAAGTATACAAGGGGAACAAAAGAAATCAAGAAGGTAGATATTATTGTTCAAGAAGAAGGACTTAAGTTAATGTTTTAGCCTGCTGGTGCCACAAAACATTTGGATTTGCCGTAGTAAGGATTTCAACAGGCGGATACCCATTACGAACAATTTTCGCTCAGATGTTAGGCATGAGTAACAAGGGAAATCATTAATTTTCGAGGTCTATCAGACGTGCAAAATCTTATCTTATTTAAAAGGTTACAAGGTTGATTTGTTTGAATCACATTGGAAAGCAATAATAGGAATCGATAGTGCATGAGATGGTCAAGTGACATATTGGAGAGCAACTTCGAGTAATTAGATATTTTGTCGAAACGTAACGTGCAATATTGTTGAGGGCCACATTTAGTTTTCTTCCACTGTTGGCTTAACAATCACATAAAATTTCTGACGCATAGCAGAGAACTGGTAGAAGAAGTGTTTTAGCTAGTAAGAGGCGAGTTTTGAAAGGGGTGAAATCTCAAATATCTTAGAGAAAGAAGGCAGTATTGATATCCGTCGAAATTTCTTACTGTTAGAATTCTTATGTATAGTAACTATTTTGGCACTTTTCAATTGAGAAGGGTAGATACCTGTTGTTATAATAAGATTGAAGACATGGACCAGAGATGGAAGAATAATTTGCAGTATTATTTTCGCAAATTTGGGATGGATTTCATCAAAGCCTACGGCATTTCATATGGTCGAAAAAGCTGTTGACGACGATGACGTCACCAAATCCTTTCAACTATCCAAGGCACCCAACCATAACATTAGTGATTAGCGGAGACAACGAAGTGCGGAAGTATGGAACCCACCCACCATTAAGGGAAACTTATTTTTGAGTGTATATTTATACGAGTATACTCAAAATTTGATGCTCTTTCAGAATCTGAGCTCAAAAGTTCGATTAGACAAAACAAAAAAAAAACACTGTGGTACTGGCAGCCCGGTATGGGCCGTGGCCTAGCTTCTTGGCACTCATTTGTCACATCTGAGCGGGGCCTACGGTTTATCGCCGAGTCCGAACGGCACTCCTTAGAAGCTTTTTCGTAGGCAATATTACTTTCGGGAGTTAGCCATTGCCCGCCGAAAGGACGATGGCGATTTGAAAAATTGTTGGTGACCCAGCCAGGAATCGAACCTAGACTGTCTGCGTGATAGTCCAATGAGCTAACTATCGCGCCATCGCCATCGCCATCGTTCGATTAGACACCGAGAAAAAAAATATGGTCGAACGATAGATTTTATGAAAAAAATTCCTCTTAATGTTTGAGTGCCATGATCACCTCTGATCATAGTAAAAAGTTGATACCTGTGCGGTATCATTGTGGAAAAAATGCAAAAAAAATTTTTTTTCGAAAATTTTCACGTTTTAATCGGCCATTTTTTTTTTTCTCGGTGTCTAATCGAAAAGCTCAGATTCTGAAGGAGCATCAAATTTCGCGTAGGAATAGAGGTATTGCATTAATTTTTTGGTCCGATAACATAATAAATAAACACGTTGAAAAGTTAGTAAAATTTCTGATCACCTCGGCGTTAATGGGTTAATATGTCCCAATAGAATTGTACGAATATATTTTAATGTCAGAAAAACTGAAATAAAGTGATTTCCTTTTATAACATACAAGCGAGAGGTTCAGTTTTTTCGCGTTAATACAGATCTAAGAAAAATAACGCAGTTTGTTCTTTTCGGTAAACTGAATTACGAACATTTTTGGTCCATTCAAGTAGGATTTGATATTCACATCATAAAGTAATATTAACTTAAAACTCCAGCTGATTTGAAATGATTTTTTTATTCAAATCGTATTGTCTAAATACAATACTTAAATACAAATAATAAACTTAAATACATACGTACAAATAAATACAATATTGAAAAGAAAAAAAAACTGTGCTGAAGGGGAAACATTCAAAAAATTTCTGGAACCAGGACATCAAGTTGCTGCACTTGAAGAGCAAACAGAGCCCGAAATAATTCCAGAACTAAGTCAGAAAGTAGCTGAAAGTTTGTGTCAGTTGTTACTGTGTGTGCATCGACATCTAATACGATTCCAAACGTGAGTATCACCATTCCTGTATCTTATCCTGTGATCCTATAAGTAATCGTAAAACATATATAAATACAAATGAAACAAAATAAGTTAAATAGAAGACACAATTGGAAAAGGTTACTTCCAATTTCGGCAAAAGAGGTTCAAGTACTAGGACAGCAAACTATTTCTTGGGCCGTTTGTCTTTTTTGGAGAAAACTTTGGAGTCGGCAGAAAGTGTGTATGAGGAGTGTTTAGGTAGCTGTTTAGATGGTGAAGAGGAAAAATGGTCTGAAGTGAAATCTATGTTCGAGCAAATTCGTGAACTATTCTTCGACTACAGGGGTAATCTTCTTGACGCAATTGAAGATATTCAAAGATTGCACTGCCTTAAAACTAATGTGCCAGGCGAGGTAGATAGGATTTTGTCACATTTACCTATCGCTTATGGATACTACGCAAAGGCTTGCGCTATTTTGGAGGGCAGGTATAACCACCGACGATATCTGGTCAACACGCATTTCAATAGTCTCTTCAATCAACCGTTCGAAAACGTGCTGAATCACTCGAAAAGTTGTTGGATACGTCAACTGAAGAAGTCCACTGCCTGAACAGTTTGATGGCACCAGAGCAGCACTGCGATGCGGTGTTGGTGTATGTACCGCTTTAAAAATTGCCGATTAAAACGCAACGGATGTGGCAGGAGAGGTTTGGTGTCAAGGAGACGGCAAGGATCTGGCCACTTATGCAGAATTCAAGCAATTTCCCGAATCAAGGTTTCGAACTATGTAAGCAGTAGGTCAAAAGCACGCAAACTACAAGAACCAGGGTGCGCATTCAATTCGTAAATTCAATCGTTTCGGGGTCAGGGTGTAAGTCGGTTAGGGGTTTGTAGTAATTGCCTTGCATTTAGCCATATTGCGGACAGTTGTCCAAGTTCCCATAGATGTCATTACCGCCACATCATTCACTTCTGCATCTTTCGCCCAGAATCGTCCCCAACAGGGTTACCATAACTCAGAACAGCCGAGTCTATCCACATCGAGCTTTCGAATCCAAATGCTCAACGCCCCAACGAAGAAGTAAGTCTGTCAACACCTACTACTCCGTGCCACAAGCGTCAACCCTAGCTAGGTTGGCCACAGCCACCGTGAAGGTCAGAGGATCAACGGGAAAGGTCACATAGTAACGAGCATTACTGGATTCTGATTCTAAAGCTTCATCTATAACTAAATCAGCAGCACAACTTTCGAATGTAAGATCTAAGCCAACTTATGTCGAGGTTTCCCGTTTCGGTTTGGTCAACATTGGCACATGCAAGAAGGTCGTGGACATCACTATCGGCTCTGAGCACACTAACTTCGAAGTTTCCGCGCTGGCTTTTGTCTTCAAGTCACTGTCTGGGCATATCCCGGCCTGGAGCCTTCGAATTGACGTTTGGAGGCACCTCGATGGCTTAAGCTTAGCCGACGCTTCGTACAAAACATCAGACGGCAAACCATTCAACTCATGGTAGGTCCAATGCTCCAAAACAACATAGTCGATGTCATTCTCAGGTGGAGGTCTTACAGGTTCACGTTTACAGCCGACATCAAAAAAAATTTTTAACAGTTTTGGTGAATGAGAGAGACTCCTTTCATAAACTGATACTATGACGAAAAGATTCCTCCGATATTAACAAGACCTAACGGCCGAAAACGGTCACCTTCGTCACAGCATCAGCTCCTTACAGCATCAGCTCCCAACTTAGCTATCCGAACTCTTAATTGGTTAGCAGAAAGGGCCCATTTCTAGTACCCACTAGCCGCATAAATGATACGCGAAGAGATGAACGTGGACGATCTTATATCAGGAGCAGATACAAAAAACGAAGCAAAAAAGGAAGATAAAGGAAATCAAAACAACGCTGGAAGCCGCTGGAATGAATCTGCATAAGTGGGCATCTAACGCAGATGACTTGTTGAATGAGGTATCTCATCAAAATGGCAATGCAGTCGGATTTATGTTACCTCCGGAAGGATCAGGGCAACTAAACACTTAGGGATTACAGTGGCTCGCCCAGGCAGATTATTTTTTTTATAGCTACACACCCATCCAACACCAAAACCAACAAAAAGATCCATTTTGTCAACAGTAGCCAAACTTTTTGATCCAATGGGGTGGATCTCACAATGCATCATCAAGTCAATATGCTTTCTCCAAGTGCTATGGATCAAGAGGTTGACGCGGGAGAAACCCTCTACAGGATCAAGTCGCCTTCAATACAATGGGAAACATTTGTTGGAAAATGAGTTGGGAAAAATACAAAGGCTGACAAGGCCATCTACTTGGAAGCACATCCTTACCAATCAGAATCCAGCAAACCTAGCTTCTCGAGGAGTACTCCCATAAGAGTTAGTCCCCGAACGGTTATGGTGGCACGGACTAGAGTTTTTGCACACAAACTGGGATTTCGGGGTTCCAAACTAACCCACTGATTTCTAAACCAAAGTGGGTCATAAGGTATAAGTACACCGAGCTGTAATTAAAGACAATCCAATAAAAGAACTCACCTTTTAAAACACGAAATTGTATGTACATATGTATCAAAAAAATACATATATTTGCGCATCAGATTATACGACAAAAAAAGCAAAAACAAGATTCCACTGGAAGTGGGTGGTAAAGGCATTGCACTTCAGACCAAACCAAATAAAAATAAAGACACCTACTTGTGGGCCTGGTACTTGCCAGGTGTAGGAATTCAACGGCTAGCTCCTACTGTTTTGTCCCACAGGTACCTCTTCTTTTTGTTCCTGGTTCCTCAGTTTTCCTCTGCTGTTACAACTTTTCCCACTTGTTGCACTTGCACTTGTACTTCTAAAAACAAAGACAAGAGTATCAAAAACTTCTAAAATAAAACCACAAACAAACAAACTACTTCCCTAATTCTTCAAAACGAACCGAATACAAAAATTTCGCGAAAAATAAAAATTGAAATAAGAAAAACACGGATGAAATAAAACAAGTAAAAAAAAACCGGCAAACAAAATTAAAATGCCCCACGCTGGGCGCCAATTGTTATGATTGAATCCCGGCAACAGTCACAGTTTTATAAAATAAAAAATAACTTGCTGGAATTTTCACTGATTCCAACTGTGGGTTCCCGAAACCTCCAGGTAGCGCGTTGATGGCAGTTAGACCTGGGTATAAACAAAAGAACTGTTGAGCACCACATGATTTTTGGGGAAAATCACGAAACCGAAAAAAAAGGAAAAAACGAAAATACTTCCCGAAAAAAAAAACAAAAACAACAAAAAGAAAAGACAGGGTTTTCCACAACGTTATAAAAGCTCCCGTTTGAGCTCGACGATTTATTAAAATTTACGTAGCGGTACACTCGTCGATAGAGTGACCCGCTATTTAAAAAGTCCCGAACGTTCAAAGAGGAACAATTTAACGGGTCGTCACACACGTGCGGCCCACCGGAGTCTCACTTTTCCAAATAAAAAACAAACGCCAAACTGCACTACACTATTTAACCACACAATACTTATCTTCAGTTCCTGGCGGCTCCTGTGCCCTTTCCTGGCACCGTTTTCCTCGCCCCAATACTCCTGGATAATCCCTTTACTCTCCTTCCCTTCTCCTACTCCAACTTTTCCTTTGTCGGCTGCCAGAAGCCAAGAAAAAACTCGCGATTTTACTCTACAAAACTACGCCTGGTATTTTGTTGTGATATATGTTTTGTTATTATTGTATAGTTTATGTTTATGTTATTATTGTGGTTTGGTGTTGTTATTGTTTATAGTTGTTTTTATTGTTTATAGTTGTTGTTATTGTTTATAGTTGTTGTTATTGTTTATAGTTGTTATTATCTATGTTTATGTTTGTATATTCCCTCGTTGGAGGCTGCCTCGTAATTTGGCCGTCGGCCTACAGCCTCTGCTGCTCCCTTGGTGCTCCATCGGTGTGGTGCTGGCTTCAAAGGGGTCGTCGTCCCTTCACCCATCGAACCGAACTTTGAGAGTCGATACGACGTTGGGATGTGTCTTATTGTACTGGCCGTCCGCCTGTACACCACCGTCGCTCCTCCGTTGCTCCCTCGTTGGGGGTGTAGCTATAAAAGAGATCGTCGTCTCTTTCCCCTTTGGTCTTATCTCTGCATCCACATCAATTTCGAGATGTGATGCCGGTAATCCTAAAGCCCCTGTCTTCATGGCTTTCGTTTGGGTGAAGGTTCCGGGGATCGTCCTCCCCCACCCGTCATCATCGTGTTGCGAGTCTCCCGTCTAGCCTACGGGCTCCGACAACGGTGATCTTGGTGGGCCTCTTGTCGCACCCTGGGCTCCTGGTTCGTCGTGAGTCTCCCTACCGACCGAACCACCTCGTCCTCCTCTGAGGGTATCAATAGCCCGTAAAACTATTTGGGTTGCTTTCCGAGATCTGTGGTCGGTGGGCCAATGGCGGATGGGATTATGGCTGCCCTTTACCTCCGACAGAGCTCGGTCTTCCCACTCAAGGAGAAGAGGCATCGAAGGGATATGAAAAAGGAAGAGGGTAAATCTTATTGCGGGAAAATTTACCGCGACAACAGGTTGCGGAACAAAACCGCCCAACAGCTAATGGGAGAGTTGCCAGCCCCAAGGGGACCGTGTCAAACTCTTTACCAACACCGGCATCGATTATGCAGGACCAATCAATATTCGTGCTGGGAAAGGTAGAGGAGCTAAGTGCCACAAGGGTTATTTGGCAATATTTATATATTTGGCGACAAAGGCCATACAATTCGAGGCAGTTAGCGACCTCACAACTCAAGCATTTCTGGCAGCTTTTCGTAGATTTGTTGCAAGGCGTGGAGCTTGCGACAGCGTTTACACTGACTATGGGACTAATTTTGTCGGAGCAGATGCTGAACTACGTCGTCTGATGGAAGAAGGAATTCAGGACTGGGAGGAAATTGCGGATGTACTAGCGACTCAGTGAACCAAGTAAAATTCAATTCCCCCAGCTTCTCCCCACTTTGGAGGCTTATAGGAAGCAGGAGTCAAGAGTGTTAATTTGCACTTTAAAAGAATCGCAGGTAATGGGACACTTACATTCGAGGAGCTCGCCATGCTTACAGCTCAAATTGAAGCGTGTCTAAATTCGAGGCCTCTTTGCCCCTAAACAGAAGACCCAGAAGATTTTAACGCACTAACAGCAGCCCACTTCTTGATAGGAGAAACCTTATTCACAGTTCCTGAACCACATTAAGCCTCGACAGAACAAAACTGCACCGACCGATGTAAAGAAATTCAGGCGCATTTAGAGATGTTTTGGAAGCAGTGGCAGACAAAGTACTTGAGTCGTTTACAACAGCGAGTGGTTGAAACCCCAGCCTCAACTCAAGACCGGACACTTGGTGATGTTGAAAGATGAAAGAATCTCCCTAGCAAAATGGAACTTAGTTCGCATCTTGCAAACATACCCTGGAGCTGACAACATCGTACGTGTCGTAAAGGTAAGAACACAGGCACAGACTCACTTCATGTTTTCATCCATCATCAAACTACACAACAAATACCTAACCCATAATTTAAACCTTCATAATAAACTAACAATCACATTCCGTAAAATTAACATCAAAGTTAACACGCGTTAGGAGTCACCTATCTGACGGAAATACGAGAAGGCTCAAGTATCCAGTCAGACGCATTGTATGCATTTTTCGCTTGCATGCGCGAACTTGCATGAGCTTTCCCGTGGGAACCAAGGCCATTGAAGTCAATTGTATCAAGGTTAGATTTTAAGTATGAGTTTCATTGTTAGTAAGTTCTAACGAGCACCTGGTTGAATAAGCAACATTTATAACGTTAAATTTGTGTTTCATTTAACCCAAGTTGCGCGGCTTGTTCGCGCGGATATAATTTTTTTGGAAAAAAGATCATTACACAATAGCCATCAATAATAAAAAAAGAAAAAAATATTTGTAATCAAACCATTATGAAATCAAAAATAATATCAAAATGCACGGTCATTCAACCCCGCATCTTAACCCATAAGCAAGTGCAAACCTCTGCCACCTGAGCATCTTTGAACATAGGTATGTCGATATATACAAATGTACATACTAATGCAGGCACTTGCATACTTTTTGCATTCACGCAATGAAATAAAATCAAAACAAAACAAAATAATGTCCACTAACTCATACACACAGGTTACATTCATCAAACCATCTCCTCATTCACTCATTCTTCTGCATATCAACATCAACCAAACTGAAGTTAAATTGCACAAACACACACACCACGCAGCGAAGGTCGCCCAAATAAATATTGTGCATTACGAAACCTCCCAAGACTTGCTGGGCCAAATAACGAGTGAGAAAGGAATAGACATCGTCCCTATCAGCGAAACATATAAATCGCTCGATGGAAGTTGCTGGATTGATAACAATACAAAGAAAGCAGCCATCTGGACCTACGGCAACCGTGCGCTGCAAGAAATCGGCGATCCGAACGACTACTTTGTAACAGCTAGGATAAATGGCGTACACTTCTACAGCAACTACGCACCGAACAGTCTCACACATAATGACGACATGAAGCTGCTTGACGATATCGTAGCGCACCTAGGCGTAGGGTCCATCGTAGACATTACCTTTGTGCGTAAGACAAAGTGGGGAGTCAGCGAAGATCACTCACATAGTGATCACCAGGCGATTATATTCACTATCCAGGAAGCTTCCCAAACTTACAGGGCCTAAGTGGAAAGACACGTCCTTCGACAAGGAGGCGTTCGAAGAAATCATAAGCACGGAATCTGCACCCACTAGCAGTACAGCAGAGAATCAAACGCGCAGCTTGACGAATTTAATCACTACAGGATGCTTTGCGTTAATGCCTAGAAGATCTACCTATAAAAAGGGAGGACCGTGCTACTGGTGGAATGACGAGATTAAGTCAAAAAGATCCCGATGTCTAAATGCTCGACGCAGATCACAGCGGTCTAGGGGCAGACCAGAGTTCGAAGAACTTTAAGTGGCCTTTAGGTTGGCTAGACGTGACATCGAAAAAGCTATCCAAGAAAGTTAAACAAAATGCTTCAAAGAATTATGTCAAGAAGCAGACCTGGATCCCTGGGGTAAAGCATATAAAGTGGTGATGAAGACACTAAAAGGCAAATATCCTGCCCCCACTGCTACAAACCATTGTAGGACATCTATTCCCCCGTTAAGCCTTATCGGTCCCAACTATCATCAGGGTGCATAGAACAGATCACCCTCCAGCAATCACATCAGAGGAGCTACAAGTAGCATACTCGAAGATAAGCAACAAAAAAGCACCTGGACCTAATGGAATTCCAAAAATAGCAATTAAAGCGCCCGCCAGAAAGAAAATTAGTAGGGAGTACCTAGGAGTTATGCTTGACAACAGGCTTCGTTTTGAAGGGCACGTTAAATACTTGTGCAAAATAGCATCATTACTGCAGGCAGCTATTTGTCGAATGGTACCAAATATTGGAGGGCCTGGACCCACACGCGGGATCTTGCTTTCCAGAGTGGTGACCTCTGTCCCGATATATGGAGTTTGGGCTGGTGCCCTAGCAACGGAGGAAAATAAAAGAGCATTGTCAAGAACCTATAGACTCTGCGCAATAAGAGCAATAAGCGGATTCCGAACAATTTCGGACGAAGCCGCTTTTATGATAGCAGGAATGGTCCTCATAGATATTCTAGCAAACGAGATGCGAAGGGTGTACCAAAGGCGCAGGGTAAATTGGCAGGAAGTCAACTTTACAGGACGTGTCAAGCAAGAATAAAGGGCAACGTCTATGGCATTGTGGCAGGAGAGATGGGACAACACGGTAAAAGGTAGGTGGATCTATAGGTTGATACCCATCATCGAGCACTGGCTGGACAGAACAAGAGAAGACTACAACTGTCATCTTACGCAGTTTATGTCCGGACATGGTGGCTGCAGCGCATTCACGCCGAAGTGTGTTATATAGGTCATCCAGAATAAATGACTCTCATACAAACCCAATCCAATGTCATAACTCAGTGGGAAATCCACTTTACGCTGCTATAAGCGACAAGGAAAATTGTAAACAAAGACACCTCAACGCATTCGCGCCGAAGTGTGTTATATAGCTCAAAGTCAAAATGCTCAAAGTCAAATGACTATAAATAGGTCAACACGGAAGGGTAATTGACTGGGACACTTAGGTCAATGAAGCCAAAAATGCAAACTCTTCAAATCGATAAGTGGAAAATGGATTATGGGAACTATTTTGTACTAAGGCTATTGCGTAAGAGTGCAAGAAGAATTATCAACAAAATTGGTACAAAAACCAGTGGTTGGGAAGAACAAGGTGAGAGTTTGAAAAATACTCCAAATAGTAAAGGTCGCAGCCCTTGGAAACACAGCGGGCCTTTTACTTTACGTTCTACACTAAAGTGTTTTCTTTCTCTCCGCTTGAGTACTCTCCTCTGCAAATATACGCAGAAAGGCGTAATCCAACAGTTGGTGGCAGCGGTGGGATCCCCGTAACGAATGGAGTCAAAACTGAACTCGATGCGTACTGGGGCTACACACCAGGCGTCAAAGCGAAAAAGTGAAAAAGTGTATAAAATCCCATAAAACGTAAGACCTGGTGAATTCCAGAATTGGACGCCTGAGGCAAAAATTGGTCAGTGTCGAAGACCAGGTCGTAATTACCATCTCTTGGGTGCGAAGCCTACCATCAAGGCAAAGCGAACCATCAAAACAGAACAACAAGGCAGAAACAGGAGCAGCAGCAACAGGAAAAATAAAAGTAATCATTAATTATATTAATTTAATTATATACTAATTATTGCCATTCAAAAAAAATTAAAATTTTAGAATAACTAGTAATTATAAGAAAATCTCTATACATACATATATATTACACCTTAACGCTATTTCTCCTCCCCAATATTACTACTCGTAAGCAGGCTGCTATTCTAAAATCATTCTTAGGTCACTACAGGAGATTCATCCAAAATTTCTCTACATTGGTAGCGAAACTATTAAAAAAGAATGTCGATTATAATTGGTATGCATTCTGCGACGAAGCATTCCAATCCTTAAAAAATAAATTAATAAAATCTCCTATCCTATCTTATCCAGATTTCAAGGAATACTTCATAGTAATCACGGATGCCAGTGATATCGGATTAGGTGCCATCCTATCACAAGGAATGATCGGCCAAGACAAGCCGATTTGCTTCGCCAGCCGAACATTGAACGACGCCGAAACTCGGTATGGTAATACAGAAAAAGAATTATTAGCAATAGTATACGCCGTCAAACAATTTCTTCCATACATATACGGGCGCAAATTCAAAATATGTGCAGACCACAAGCCCTTGCAATGGCTTATGAACCTTAAAGATCCAATGTCAAGACTAGCGCGCTGGAGAATTCTACTCGACGAATACAAGTATCAAATTGTTTACAAAGCCGGAAAAATGCAGAGGCATTAACTCTCTTACCAATCGAGTAAGAAAATGTAAAGCAACACACTGTACGCGTATTTACCCGTAGTCAAAACAAAACAAAAAGCAAAGGTCTCGTCCTGCACGAACAGACGAGATCAATTTTTGAGGACAAACTAGTCAAATACAAGGTCATAATATTACTCTTAATACACTCACCTGACGAAGAAGTGATAAAATTCAAGTCTTCTCAGTTTAGGAAACTCCAAGCAGAGAAAAGTACTACGCTAGCACTGCATAAACAAGCACGTATTCATGTTGTCACTCTCCCAATACCGATCGGAAGTCAGCCTGATGAAATGATTGTGATATCCTGTCTGAACGACATCAAAGAAACATGCACAAAGGACTGTTTTCAAACTACAGGGTTTTCTCTTCCCGCAATAGGGAACGACCACAGATTAATCTTCAGAGATCTTCTTGAAAAAACCTTTTAAACACTATGTATATAACTATAGCTGTTTATACGGACAATAGGATAATGGAAACGGACCCCACAAACATACGTGAATTACTCGTTGAATATCTCGACTCACTATTCGGGGCACACCAAGAAACCACCAGAACATTAAAAAGAATCAAGTCCAAATACTATTGGCCCACAATGGCAGCTGACATAGCTGATTACGTTCGAAAATGTGCCTCATATCAGATAAACAAAAGCAGAAAAACCCTACCATTTCCCGTGAAGATCACAACGACTAGTTCAAGGCCATCCGAAAGGATCACTTTAGATATAGTTGAACCCTTACCAACTAGTTATGCGAGCCATAAATATCTACTTGTCGCTACTAACCGATCAAGGTGCCAACTTATTAGGCAAAATATTTACGGAAATGTGTTCACTGATGAAAATAAAAAAACTGAACACTACACCCTATCGTCCTAAGACAAACGGAGCACTCGAGCGCAGTCACCGGACACTAATTGAGTATCTACGTCACTACGTCAATCAAGATCCTCTTACATTGGATACATGAACTCCCTACGCGATGTTTGTGTATAACGAAACTCCGCATTCAAACACTGATTTGAACATTGAGCCTAAACGAATTCAATACATGTAAGACACAGAACGAAAACTTTTTATGCCTCATAGCATACCCTTCATTCGACACCGACAGCTCGAATCCTCAATGCGAAATCCAGTCTTAATTGTAAATACCAATCTTCACAAGTCTTGTATAATCAAACAAGCAAATGTGACAACCGTATAGATACAAGTGCATCAACCTAAAAGATGGTTATTTTCGTCCCTTGAACCATATGTGGCAAACGATATCTGCCAAAATAATATGACCTTTTGAACCTTCCAAAAACCGGCAATAATAACATTGTTAACTGAACACCAAGTACTTAGCCTTGCATTCCTACGACGAAAAATCCTCAGTTATAAACAACTCCTTCGTTTCTCCCCTGAACATCTCAAAATTCCTTTCCAGCTCCTTCATTAACACCCTTAACTTCACTAAAACAGCAATAGTAAGATACTCAAGTCAAAATGAGTAAACGCTCGTCCTAAGATCAATAAACGATCTAAAATAGACGAATCAAAACATTTCTCCATAGACAAAAATAATGCTCACCACTACATCCAAATTTACACAATTATTTGAACAAACAATATAAATCTTACAAACTCAAATGCAACTTAGACGACGAAACAAACATAACTTACAAACTTGACCCACAAACATCGACAAGGGTGATTGGCTGGGGATTTGGGGAGAGGCTGTTAGAGCTCTGGATGTGATTCCCCTTGCTGAATTGGCAGAACCCCATGTGTGTGTGTGTTCATGTGTGAGTGAGGGTGTGAGTGGTGGTGATGACCAAAGAGCGCGGTAAGCCCATTCGATATCTTATCGTCTTACTGGCAAGAGCCGACAACAAAAAAACAAGCGAATGAGAAGGACAAAAACACCGAGGCCAACATACACACCAAGAAAACCAACGACACCCAAGACGACGACAGAACGAAGGAAGTGATCGTGGCGGAGAAAACCTACCCTCCTCCAACAACAGGAACCCCAGATATAGAGCGACCCCGCATAGGCAGGAAAACCCGAAACAACTAAGTACCCCTATTGCTTTTTAAATCGATATTAATGTACTTATTTTTGCGGAATTGTTGGCCGAAACACCAGTGAAATAGTTTTTTTTTGAACATATAAACTACACGCATATTCACATACATATATACGTATATGTCGATTACATACACATTACATACATTTATTCATATTGCACATACATACTATATATCGGGTTTTCCAATAGGGACTTGACAACTCTGAATTTAATTTGTGAACATACTCTTTCACTAATCATCAAACTGTCACTGTCAATTTATTCAGTAAACTCAACATTTTCATCATGGTAAACAACACGAAGGAGCAACGTCTGCAAATTATAAAAATGTTCTAAATTCGGAGTCGGTGACTGCAACTTTAAGAGCGTTAATTCCAATCTTCGGTCGTGATTCTCGCCTTAGTAGACAGGCAATAACAAGTTTAGTGCAAAAATTTGAGACTACATATTCGTTGTGTGATGCTGCTGTGTCAGTGAGATAACGGGTTGGTCGAAGTGTCGAAAATATCGCTGCCGTTCAGGCGTCCGTAGCAAACAATCCAAATCAGTCAGTCAGTTCTCAAGAATTGGGCATCGCTCAGACCACATTATGGCGTATTTTGCGTGAGGATCTTGGTTTACACCCATACAAGATCAAGCTGACTCAAGAATTGAAGGCGATGGACCATTTGAAGCGACGTAATTTGTCCGTTTGGGTTCTGGAGAAGATGCGCCAAGATGGTGAATTTCATCGCAAAAGCTCATTTTTGGCTCAATGGGTTCGTCATTAAACAAAATATGCGTTATTGGTCGGGTGAAAATCCACATGTGCTTCATGAATCACCACTTCATCCTCAAAAAATAACTGTTTGGTGCGGTTTGCATACCGGCGGTGTTATTGGGCAATATTTTTTCGTTGACGATAACGATCGTCACGTTACTTTGAATGGTCAGCGTTATCGCGCCATGATCACCGATTATTTTTGGCCCAAATTGGAAGATATGAACTTAGACGACATGTGGTTTCAACAGGATGGTGCCACAAGCCACCATGCCACAAGCCATGTTACAATCGATTTATTGAAGAGTAAGTATTGTGAGCGGGTTATTTCAAGAAATGGGCCAGTCGATTGGCCGCCTCGTTCCTGCGATTTAACGCCGCTTGACGATTTTCTGTGGGGCTACGTTAAGTCACTAGTTTATGCCAACAAGCCAACGACGTTGGAAGAGCACAGAGCCAACAGTGAACGCGAAATAGCGGCCGTTTCGGCCGAGTTGTGTGGCCGAGTCGTTGAAAATTGGGTCCAACGAATCGACCGCTGCAAACGTTCCCGCGTTGGCCATATGAACGAAGTCGAGTTCCATTCATAAATGTTTTGATTGCACTTCAAGCCGATAATAAAGTTTTTGAAATATTTCAAATGGTTTGCGTTTTATTTAAAAAAAAAGTTGTCAAGTCCTTATTGGAAAACCCTATACGTACAATATCGAGTAATTAAAATTAAAATTAAACTTCAATGTATAAAATCAAATCCAATAAGAAAAAAAAATTATATAGGAATGATAAATAGAAAATAAAGAAAAACTATTCTATTGGAAAATAAGATAATCAAATGTATGAAAAAAAAGAAAATCAAAAATGTTTAATGTAAAAAAAAACAAACAAAATAATCATAGATATATAATATCCAATAATTAATGTATGTATTAGAAAGTAAGATAACACTGGGGAACAAAATATTTTTCTTTTTTTGCGGCAATTAGTTTCTTAGTGAAATTATGTACATTTGTGTAGTGCATTGCTCAGTGTGCAGATTTTTTGTTTGAATTGACTCCCGTTCTCATGATAAGCCGTTACTGTAGTCTGAGAACATTTCCATTATCGCATCTTGTTAATCAGTGTATATATAGTACAGCTAAAGCACCAGTTGGTTTATTTATTTGTTTAGTTGCGTTTAATTATATCCGAAAAAATGAGGTCTTCACGCAAGTCTTGTGTTAACAATTCAAACAATTTTTGCTACATATGTGGTAAATATTGTCACCAAAAACAGCAAAGAAATAGTAATGACCTTGAAAAACAAGCAAACCAAGCATATTTTCGAAAATAACTTGCACAACAGGATAAAAATTGGGTGCCACATAAAGTTTGTAAAAATTGTATGGAGTCACTTCGGTACTGGAGCCAAGGATGACGAAGAGGGCTTCAATTTGGAGGGCCAATGACATGGAGTGAGCCAACAAATCACCATGATGATTGCTACTTTTGTGGCGTGAATGTGAAAGGTATGTACCGATACCAAAAACGTTCTTGGATTTATCCATGTATGCAATCGGCTAAGCCACCAATATTGCACAGTGAAGAATTGCCAGTGCCGATATTTCTTGCCTTGTCCAACGTTTCCTGTGATGATGTGGAAATGTTAGACACTTAGTGTGAAAGCAGAAGCTCGAGAGAATTTGTAGGATGGAGTCCTGCAGTTCAGAGTTTTTCTCAAGAAGAATTTAATGACTGAATTCGAGACTTAGGTTTATCGAAAAAGTCAGCTGAGTTTCTTGCATCAAGACTTAAAGAAAAAGATTGTTTACAGCCTGACGTAACAATAACATCTTATAATGATCGCGAAAATCATTCTGCCACTATTGTATATTAAGCTTGGGACTATGAAACAATTTGTTAAAGCTTTGGATAAGGGTGGTAATTGTTCCAAATATATTTGTGAAGCGTTTCTAGGCCTCAGTATGGAAAAATTGAAAGCAGGTATCTTTGATGGACCACAAATCCGCACTCTTATAAAGGATAGCGGTTTCAAAAATCACATGACTCAGATTGAATTGAAAGCATGGACAGACTTTGTAGCGGTCGTCAAAATCTTTTTGGGACATCACAAAGCAGCAGTATACTCAATTATAGTCGCTTACATGCTTAAGAGTTTTGAAAAACTGAGACCTACTTTGAGCATAAAAATTCATTTTTTGTGTAGTCATTTAGATAAATTTCCTCACAACCACAACGATATCGTAGCGCACCTAGGCGTAGGGTCCATCGTAGACATTACCTTTGTGCGTAAGACAAAGTGGGGAGTCAGCGAAGATCACTCACATAGTGATCACCAGGCGATTATATTCACTATCCAGGAAGCTCCCCAAACTTACAGGGCCTAAGTGGAAAGACACGTCCTTCGACAAGGAGGCGTTCGAAGAAATCATAAGCACGGAATCTGCACCCACTAGCAGTACAGCAGAGAATCAAACGCGCAGCTTGACGAATTTAATCACTACAGGATGCTTTGCGTTAATGCCTAGAAGATCTACCTATAAAAAGGGAGGACCGTGCTACTGGTGGAATGACGAGATTAAGTCAAAAAGATCCCGATGTCTAAATGCTCGACGCAGATCACAGCGGTCTAGGGGCAGACCAGAGTTCGAAGAACTTTAAGTGGCCTTTAGGTTGGCTAGACGTGACATCGAAAAAGCTATCCAAGAAAGTTAAACAAAATGCTTCAAAGAATTATGTCAAGAAGCAGACCTGGATCCCTGGGGTAAAGCATATAAAGTGGTGATGAAGACACTAAAAGGCAAATATCCTGCCCCCACTGCTACAAACCATTGTAGGACATCTATTCCCCCGTTAAGCCTTATCGGTCCCAACTATCATCAGGGTGCATAGAACAGATCACCCTCCAGCAATCACATCAGAGGAGCTACAAGTAGCATACTCGAAGATAAGCAACAAAAAAGCACCTGGACCTAATGGAATTCCAAAAATAGCAATTAAAGCGCCCGCCAGAAAGAAAATTAGTAGGGAGTACCTAGGAGTTATGCTTGACAACAGGCTTCGTTTTGAAGGGCACGTTAAATACTTGTGCAAAATAGCATCATTACTGCAGGCAGCTATTTGTCGAATGGTACCAAATATTGGAGGGCCTGGACCCACACGCGGGATCTTGCTTTCCAGAGTGGTGACCTCTGTCCCGATATATGGAGTTTGGGCTGGTGCCCTAGCAACGGAGGAAAATAAAAGAGCATTGTCAAGAACCTATAGACTCTGCGCAATAAGAGCAATAAGCGGATTCCGAACAATTTCGGACGAAGCCGCTTTTATGATAGCAGGAATGGTCCTCATAGATATTCTAGCAAACGAGATGCGAAGGGTGTACCAAAGGCGCAGGGTAAATTGGCAGGAAGTCAACTTTACAGGACGTGTCAAGCAAGAATAAAGGGCAACGTCTATGGCATTGTGGCAGGAGAGATGGGACAACACGGTAAAAGGTAGGTGGATCTATAGGTTGATACCCATCATCGAGCACTGGCTGGACAGAACAAGAGAAGACTACAACTGTCATCTTACGCAGTTTATGTCCGGACATGGTGGCTGCAGCGCATTCACGCCGAAGTGTGTTATATAGGTCATCCAGAATAAATGACTCTCATACAAACCCAATCCAATGTCATAACTCAGTGGGAAATCCACTTTACGCTGCTATAAGCGACAAGGAAAATTGTAAACAAAGACACCTCAACGCATTCGCGCCGAAGTGTGTTATATAGCTCAAAGTCAAAATGCTCAAAGTCAAATGACTATAAATAGGTCAACACGGAAGGGTAATTGACTGGGACACTTAGGTCAATGAAGCCAAAAATGCAAACTCTTCAAATCGATAAGTGGAAAATGGATTATGGGAACTATTTTGTACTAAGGCTATTGCGTAAGAGTGCAAGAAGAATTATCAACAAAATTGGTACAAAAACCAGTGGTTGGGAAGAACAAGGTGAGAGTTTGAAAAATACTCCAAATAGTAAAGGTCGCAGCCCTTGGAAACACAGCGGGCCTTTTACTTTACGTTCTACACTAAAGTGTTTTCTTTCTCTCCGCTTGAGTACTCTCCTCTGCAAATATACGCAGAAAGGCGTAATCCAACAGTTGGTGGCAGCGGTGGGATCCCCGTAACGAATGGAGTCAAAACTGAACTCGATGCGTACTGGGGCTACACACCAGGCGTCAAAGCGAAAAAGTGAAAAAGTGTATAAAATCCCATAAAACGTAAGACCTGGTGAATTCCAGAATTGGACGCCTGAGGCAAAAATTGGTCAGTGTCGAAGACCAGGTCGTAATTACCATCTCTTGGGTGCGAAGCCTACCATCAAGGCAAAGCGAACCATCAAAACAGAACAACAAGGCAGAAACAGGAGCAGCAGTAACAGGAAAAATAAAAGTAATCATTAATTATATTAATTTAATTATATACTAATTATTGCCATTCAAAAAAAATTAAAATTTTAGAATAACTAGTAATTATAAGAAAATCTCTATACATACATATATATTACACCTTAACGCTATTTCTCCTCCCCAATATTACTACTCGTAAGCAGGCTGCTATTCTAAAATCATTCTTAGGTCACTACAGGAGATTCATCCAAAATTTCTCTACATTGGTAGCGAAACTATTAAAAAAGAATGTCGATTATAATTGGTATGCATTCTGCGACGAAGCATTCCAATCCTTAAAAAATAAATTAATAAAATCTCCTATCCTATCTTATCCAGATTTCAAGGAATACTTCATAGTAATCACGGATGCCAGTGATATCGGATTAGGTGCCATCCTATCACAAGGAATGATCGGCCAAGACAAGCCGATTTGCTTCGCCAGCCGAACATTGAACGACGCCGAAACTCGGTATGGTAATACAGAAAAAGAATTATTAGCAATAGTATACGCCGTCAAACAATTTCTTCCATACATATACGGGCGCAAATTCAAAATATGTGCAGACCACAAGCCCTTGCAATGGCTTATGAACCTTAAAGATCCAATGTCAAGACTAGCGCGCTGGAGAATTCTACTCGACGAATACAAGTATCAAATTGTTTACAAAGCCGGAAAAATGCAGAGGCAATAACTCTCTTACCAATCGAGTAAGAAAATGTAAAGCAACACACTGTACGCGTATTTACCCGTAGTCAAAACAAAACAAAAAGCAAAGGTCTCGTCCTGCACGAACAGACGAGATCAATTTTTGAGGACAAACTAGTCAAATACAAGGTCATAATATTACTCTTAATACACTCACCTGACGAAGAAGTGATAAAATTCAAGTCTTCTCAGTTTAGGAAACTCCAAGCAGAGAAAAGTACTACGCTAGCACTGCATAAACAAGCACGTATTCATGTTGTCACTCTCCCAATACCGATCGGAAGTCAGCCTGATGAAATGATTGTGATATCCTGTCTGAACGACATCAAAGAAACATGCACAAAGGACTGTTTTCAAACTACAGGGTTTTCTCTTCCCGCAATAGGGAACGACCACAGATTAATCTTCAGAGATCTTCTTGAAAAAACCTTTTAAACACTATGTATATAACTATAGCTGTTTATACGGACAATAGGATAATGGAAACGGACCCCACAAACATACGTGAATTACTCGTTGAATATCTCGACTCACTATTCGGGGCACACCAAGAAACCACCAGAACATTAAAAAGAATCAAGTCCAAATACTATTGGCCCACAATGGCAGCTGACATAGCTGATTACGTTCGAAAATGTGCCTCATATCAGATAAACAAAAGCAGAAAAACCCTACCATTTCCCGTGAAGATCACAACGACTAGTTCAAGGCCATCCGAAAGGATCACTTTAGATATAGTTGAACCCTTACCAACTAGTTATGCGAGCCATAAATATCTACTTGTCGCTACTAACCGATCAAGGTGCCAACTTATTAGGCAAAATATTTACGGAAATGTGTTCACTGATGAAAATAAAAAAACTGAACACTACACCCTATCGTCCTAAGACAAACGGAGCACTCGAGCGCAGTCACCGGACACTAATTGAGTATCTACGTCACTACGTCAATCAAGATCCTCTTACATTGGATACATGAACTCCCTACGCGATGTTTGTGTATAACGAAACTCCGCATTCAAACACTGATTTGAACATTGAGCCTAAACGAATTCAATACATGTAAGACACAGAACGAAAACTTTTTATGCCTCATAGCATACCCTTCATTCGACACCGACAGCTCGAATCCTCAATGCGAAATCCAGTCTTAATTGGAAATACCAATCTTCACAAGTCTTGTATAATCAAACAAGCAAATGTGACAACCGTATAGATACAAGTGCATCAACCTAAAAGATGGTTATTTTCGTCCCTTGAACCATATGTGGCAAACGATATCTGCCAAAATAATATGACCTTTTGAACCTTCCAAAAACCGGCAATAATAACATTGTTAACTGACCACCAAGTACTTAGCCTTGCATGCCTACGACGAAAAATCCTCAGTTATAAACAACTCCTTCGTTTCTCCCCTGAACATCTCAAAATTCCTTTCCAGCTCCTTCATTAACACCCTTAACTTCACTAAAACAGCAATAGTAAGATACTCAAGTCAAAATGAGTAAACGCTCGTCCTAAGATCAATAAACGATCTAAAATAGACGAATCAAAACATTTCTCCATAGACAAAAATAATGCTCACCACTACATCCAAATTTACACAATTATTTGAACAAACAATATAAATCTTACAAACTCAAATGCAACTTAGACGACGAAACAAACATAACTTACAAACTTGACCCACAAACATCGACAAGGGTGATTGGCTGGGGATTTGGGGAGAGGCTGTTAGAGCTCTGGATGTGATTCCCCTTGCTGAATTGGCAGAACCCCATGTGTGTGTGTGTTCATGTGTGAGTGAGGGTGTGAGTGGTGGTGATGACCAAAGAGCGCGGTAAGCCCATTCGATATCTTATCGTCTTACTGGCAAGAGCCGACAACAAAAAAACAAGCGAATGAGAAGGACAAAAACACCGAGGCCAACATACACACCAAGAAAACCAACGACACCCAAGACGACGACAGAACGAAGGAAGTGATCGTGGCGAAGAAAACCTACCCTCCTCCAACAACAGGAACCCCAGATATAGAGCGACCCCGCATAGGCAGGAAAACCCGAAACAACTAAGTACCCCTATTGCTTTTTAAATCGATATTAATGTACTTATTTTTGCGGAATTGTTGGCCGAAACACCAGTGAAATAGTTTTTTTTTGAACATATAAACTACACGCATATTCACATACATATGTACACACAACATATTTACAGTCTTCAAAACATTAGTATATATTAGACATGTGCATGGATACATTCACGCAGTGAATGCACAACTTGATTCATGGATACTTCTCATTACTCATTGTACAATGGACCTGTGAATGAGTCTGAGTGAGTGCGGGTACAAAAGTTGTGTTGTGCGTAGTTGTGCTGTCGACCGTCGAAATTCATACTCATTCACACACATGGATGGGCTAACTCACATTCACACTACTCGCAAGGGTTGAATATGCGTGAATGCTTGGGCGAGAATTCACGTATACTTGATAACTGAAAAAAAAAAAACCAAATCGCACAACAGAATCCCAAAATCCTCTGCGCAGTAATACGAGTAATTCGAATGATTCGAATGCGGTTTCCACCCTAATGGGTAGTTAATTTCTATGGGTGTCTCATGGGTAACTTTTATGGCATTCATGCAGATCTCTAGTATACATATATACACAATTTAACATTTAATCGTCTATAAACATATTAACATACTCGTATTTATACGTATATGTCGATTACATACACATTACATACATTTATTCATATTGCACATACATACTATATATCGGGTTTTCCAATAGGGACTTGACAACTCTGAATTTAATTTGTGAACATACTCTTTCACTAATCATCAAACTGTCACTGTCAATTTATTCAGTAAACTCAACATTTTCATCATGGTAAACAACACGAAGGAGCAACGTCTGCAAATTATAAAAATGTTCTAAATTCGGAGTCGGTGACTGCAACTTTAAGAGCGTTAATTCCAATCTTCGGTCGTGATTCTCGCCTTAGTAGACAGGCAATAACAAGTTTAGTGCAAAAATTTGAGACTACATATTCGTTGTGTGATGCTGCTGTGTCAGTGAGATAACGGGTTGGTCGAAGTGTCGAAAATATCGCTGCCGTTCAGGCGTCCGTAGCAAACAATCCAAATCAGTCAGTCAGTTCTCAAGAATTGGGCATCGCTCAGACCACATTATGGCGTATTTTGCGTGAGGATCTTGGTTTACACCCATACAAGATCAAGCTGACTCAAGAATTGAAGGCGATGGACCATTTGAAGCGACGTAATTTGTCCGTTTGGGTTCTGGAGAAGATGCGCCAAGATGGTGAATTTCATCGCAAAAGCTCATTTTTGGCTCAATGGGTTCGTCATTAAACAAAATATGCGTTATTGGTCGGGTGAAAATCCACATGTGCTTCATGAATCACCACTTCATCCTCAAAAAATAACTGTTTGGTGCGGTTTGCATACCGGCGGTGTTATTGGGCAATATTTTTTCGTTGACGATAACGATCGTCACATTACTTTGAATGGTCAGCGTTATCGCGCCATGATCACCGATTATTTTTGGCCCAAATTGGAAGATATGAACTTAGACGACATGTGGTTTCAACAGGATGGTGCCACAAGCCACCATGCCACAAGCCATGTTACAATCGATTTATTGAAGAGTAAGTATTGTGAGCGGGTTATTTCAAGAAATGGGCCAGTCGATTGGCCGCCTCGTTCCTGCGATTTAACGCCGCTTGACGATTTTCTGTGGGGCTACGTTAAGTCACTAGTTTATGCCAACAAGCCAACGACGTTGGAAGAGCACAGAGCCAACAGTGAACGCGAAATAGCGGCCGTTTCGGCCGAGTTGTGTGGCCGAGTCGTTGAAAATTGGGTCCAACGAATCGACCGCTGCAAACGTTCCCGCGTTGGCCATATGAACGAAGTCGAGTTCCATTCATAAATGTTTTGATTGCACTTCAAGCCGATAATAAAGTTTTTGAAATATTTCAAATGGTTTGCGTTTTATTTAAAAAAAAGTTGTCAAGTCCTTATTGGAAAACCCTATACGTACAATATCGAGTAATTAAAATTAAAATTAAACTTCAATGTATAAAATCAAATCCAATAAGAAAAAAAAATTATATAGGAATGATAAATAGAAAATAAAGAAAAACTATTCTATTGGAAAATAAGATAATCAAATGTATGAAAAAAAAGAAAATCAAAAATGTTTAATGTAAAAAAAAACAAACAAAATAATCATAGATATATAATATCCAATAATTAATGTATGTATTAGAAAGTAAGATAACACTGGGGAACAAAATATTTTTCTTTTTTTGCGGCAATTAGTTTCTTAGTGAAATTATGTACATTTGTGTAGTGCATTGCTCAGTGTGCAGATATTTTGTTTGAATTGACTCCCGTTCTCATGATAAGCCGTTACTGTAGTCTGAGAACATTTCCATTATCGCATCTTGTTAATCAGTGTATATATAGTACAGCTAAAGCACCAGTTGGTTTATTTATTTGTTTAGTTGCGTTTAATTATATCCGAAAAAATGAGGTCTTCACGCAAGTCTTGTGTTAACAATTCAAACAATTTTTGCTACATATGTGGTAAATATTGTCACCAAAAACAGCAAAGAAATAGTAATGACCTTGAAAAACAAGCAAACCAAGCATATTTTCGAAAATAACTTGCACAACAGGATAAAAATTGGGTGCCACATAAAGTTTGTAAAAATTGTATGGAGTCACTTCGGTACTGGAGCCAAGGATGACGAAGAGGGCTTCAATTTGGAGGGCCAATGACATGGAGTGAGCCAACAAATCACCATGATGATTGCTACTTTTGTGGCGTGAATGTGAAAGGTATGTACCGATACCAAAAACGTTCTTGGATTTATCCATGTATGCAATCGGCTAAGCCACCAATATTGCACAGTGAAGAATTGCCAGTGCCGATATTTCTTGCCTTGTCCAACGTTTCCTGTGATGATGTGGAAATGTTAGACACTTAGTGTGAAAGCAGAAGCTCGAGAGAATTTGTAGGATGGAGTCCTGCAGTTCAGAGTTTTTCTCAAGAAGAATTTAATGACTGAATTCGAGACTTAGGTTTATCGAAAAAGTCAGCTGAGTTTCTTGCATCAAGACTTAAAGAAAAAGATTGTTTACAGCCTGACGTAACAATAACATCTTATAATGATCGCGAAAATCATTCTGCCACTATTGTATATTAAGCTTGGGACTATGAAACAATTTGTTAAAGCTTTGGATAAGGGTGGTAATTGTTCCAAATATATTTGTGAAGCGTTTCTAGGCCTCAGTATGGAAAAATTGAAAGCAGGTATCTTTGATGGACCACAAATCCGCACTCTTATAAAGGATAGCGGTTTCAAAAATCACATGACTCAGATTGAATTGAAAGCATGGACAGACTTTGTAGCGGTCGTCAAAATCGTTTTGGGACATCACAAAGCAGCAGTATACTCAATTATAGTCGCTTACATGCTTAAGAGTTTTGAAAAACTGAGACCTACTATGAGCATAAAAATTCATTTTTTGTGTAGTCATTTAGATAAATTTCCTCACAACCTGGGTGATTACAGAAAAGAACAAGGAGAATGGTTCCATCAGGACATTAAGATAATGGAGGAGAGATATCAAGGCCGGTGGGATCACCATATGATGGCGGACTATTGCTGGACCTTACAAAGGGACTGTTCTGATCGAAAATACAAAACAAAATCATAGAAAAGACTTGTTTCTTATTTTTTTTTATTTTATTTTAAATTAATACTCGTATCCAAAAATGTAAATACTAGAAACTAAGAAAAATTTTGTAGTGTCAAACCTTCACACCCAAAGCCACTTTTGTCAGATAATTAACCTCTTCAAGGTAGTATTATTATTATTATTATACAAACTAACAAAATAATCTTAAATTACTAAGTTAGTATGAACATTTTTAGAGAACACAAGCTGGATAGGCTATCGGCTCTACTTCAAGATAGTAATTTTCTTTTTGTTAGCGGGATGGAGTGTAGTACTCCGCTACACTACGCTGTAGTACTATATTCCCACCCCATAAGCAACACTTACATCTTCAATATAGCCACAAGCAACCCTTGCATCTTCCAATCGCAATAGTACATCATATCCATCATCGAGGCCAAAAGTCCATAATAAGTGATTTTAGTGCAAACCCAATCCAATGTCATAACTCAGACACTTCAACGCACTCACGCCGAAGTGTGTTATATAGGTCATCCAGAATAAGTGACTCTCATACAAACCCAATCCAACATCATAACTCAGTGGGAAATCCACTTAACGCTGCCATAAGCGACAAGGAAAATTGTAAACAAAAACACTTCAACGCATTCGCCCCGAAGTGTGTTATATAGGTCAAAGCCAAAATGATCAATATTTTTAGCTTTTCCACTTTCAAAAGCTTATATATATATATATATATATGAGTCCGGCCTTTAAAAAAAATTATCAGAAAAATGCCTTTCTCACATATTAAAATTTCAATCAAATCGGAGGTGGTGACCCCTTTTCTAAATAATTACCGCTTTTTCCGATGGTTTACACGCAAATATTTTCTCGTACATGCTGTTGTGAATTTCTGTATTATATGCACCAGTATCAATTTCCAATCGAAGAAGCTTATCATCACAAGACAGTTCAATATGCAACGGATTATCTATTACATAGCCTCAACCAATTTACAGCAGAAGAATTTCTAGACACGTGCTTACAATCAGTATTAGAATTTCCAATAGTACGAGTATTAAACATATCATAAATACAATTATAATTATCGGAATCGACTTAAATACTTTAATATTTTTATTTTTACTTTTAAAATAACTATTATTACTGGATGGATTTTTCTTTACAAAACTATTGTTATCTCCATATTTAATGCAATCTCACAACACTTGTCAAATGTGTCTGGTGCTGAATGAATCGGGTTGGATTGAATTTTCGAGTTCCGAATTCCCTTCAAAAAATAGTCTTTGATCGCTTCATCCAAAAACTCTTTACAGGAAAACTTTTGATAGTTACAATGTAGTTTGCCAGCGTTTCATTCGCATTTTGGTGTATTGTTTGCATAGCTTCGCGATCACATTCCGTTTTGGTGAATAATTTGTTTTTTAACATCTTCTTCATATGTAAGGGTCTCGGGCATTTAAGGAGATGTTAGAGTTTTCGCCAGTTTACAATTAGTTCAAGTGAAAACAATACTTTGTCAGCGCACTTTTCAGTCTTATTGAGATTTAATAAAAGTTGCATGCATATGAATCAAAGTCATCACCAATATTAAAGATTACTTATACATACAACGGATAAAATTCATAATTTCTGCAGACTGTACCGAGTTTTCTTCTTTACTGCAATGATGTTCTTTGGTTTCCACTTTGAACTCGACCATCGATGAGTACCGAAACAGTATTTTTTTTTGAGTCTTAAGTGATAATTTGAGAACCGTAACTCGTAATAAAACATTTTTTTTTTTTCCCCGTCGCCAACTGCTATGTTTGAGAGAGACCAAATGAAACGCATGGAGTATGTATTGAAAGTAAGGAGTTGCCAATACATATCAGTTAACATAACAACTTTGTTGGGCTGTAGAAAATTGTTTATAAAAGTCCTGCAGGTAGATTTAGTCAGGCCTCTTTTACATTTAATTAAGAGTGTTTTAAATAATACCGTAGACATCCAAGATTTAAGTCTTTTATTTGAGTTTCGGTCTGACGTGCATATCCAAAATTCTTGCAAAGCTATTGAAAGCAAGTGAGGAATTATCATCGATGTGAAATCAGCCCAGCTTTCATTCACTAGACGAATCTCAAGTTTTTCAAAATATATATAATAACTGTTATTCAAAAATATGTTTTGGCAGTTTTCTTGTCAGTAGCACTTGAGGAACTGGACTAGCCATACTATGATTAGATATATAATGAAATCTGAGAGAGAACTAGTAAGAGCTAGATTGGAACTTTGATCAAGTCTTTCGAAGATATGATCAATATATGAACTTTATGATTGACTATTTAAGCATGATTCTTAGTCATTTGCGGACAATACAGATGTATAGTTAAAGATAGTATGAAATTCTGACGAAATTTCTAGATTTATATACCCAAGAATGAAAAGATTTTACTCCTTTCACGAACTAACAAGTAAGTAAAATCCTCGATAAAAATATTTTTACTCTTCAAATGAAGCCTTCAAAAGAACATAATAATAAATTTCTTGTTACCAATACTATATGCTACTTTTATCATATCTGCACTTTCCAGATTAAGACAGCAATAGTAATCCTTCCCTCTAGGATTATATAGCTCTCTCTCTCTTTGTTAAATATCCTTTTTTCCGATAGGAATATTAAACCAGGCTTATTGGCAAATAATTCCAAATGGGATAAGAATAAGTCAACATTTTTCTGAATCAAAATATCCCTGAAGAATTACAAAAAAAGTCTAATCCAGATTGATAGAATGTATTATAAATCTACAATCAATATCTCTTTATCATATTTGCGGAATTGAATTGAATTGAATATTAGCATGTGTTTTTTACCAAAAAAAACTAGTGCAGGTTTTCTTAATTTTTGAAGGAGCCTTTTTTAAATTCAAATTCCCACAACTCAACAGAGTTAAACTGTCCCTCTCGGACAGCGCGAAGTATCTGGGTGTGATTCTGGACAAAAAACTGAATTGGGATTTTATCGTAGCGGAAAGGATAAAAAAAGCGTGTAATGACCTTTTTATATGCAAAACAATGCAGGACAAATTTGGGGCTTAAAACCTGCTATGATACATTGACTACATACGGTGGTGGTAATACCCATACTTATATAGCGCACAGGATGGGTGGTAAGCAACAAACAAGAAAATGGCTTACGAGCAATAAGCGCGATTCAACGAACGGTTTCCATAGCCATCACAGGTGCGTCGCATACCGCCCCTAAGTCAGCATTGGACACCTTTCTTCTATACTTATACCAACTTACATATTATCGTACCCAGTTTTACACTACAAAAGATAATTAAAAAATGGATTGCGTGTAGTTACTCTAATTCTAACTAAATCATTGGTTAGTAATAAGCCGAGTATTATTCATATCGAAGACATGACAAACATGCTATAGCCAATGAATTCAAAAGTGTTTTCCTGATATTTCTAGCAGTTTACAACTTCGTAGTGTTTATCCTAGCTGTTATACATCTTCACGATCTCACAGTTCTGCTGCAGATCGAACGGTTTTGTTTTTGAACCTATAACTCCCCTCGAGGATTTTCAAGTTACTTGAACATTGAAAAACTCGAATTCATGTGGTGCTGATGGTATTTCACGTTTTGTAGTTAAAAAACTTTGCCGTTCTGTACTTATTAGTAGACGACATTTTTAAACGCTGCATTTTTGAGAGAGAGAGTAGCATGTTTAAGCGTTTACTGGGCGCTTAACAGACGAGGAAGACTTAGGATGCGAAACCGATTGGATTTTGCAAAGACGTTCTGGCAAAAAGCGAAAAGTTGGTTCATCTCCCAAAACGATCACTCAACGAGAAGTGACGGGAGATAAGTCGGAAAAAAACGAAAAAAAATAGAAACAGTTCCAAATATAAACCAGAGAAATAAGCAACGACCACCTCCGCCAATTCACGTAATTTGGATTGCAGAAAACCGCAAAGCATTATGAAGATGTTGCCGTGTTCTGACTAGACAGTAACATCGCGCAACATCAACGTATGGAAAGTTAAAGTCAGGGATGCTGACAACTATCGCTTATTGTCTGGGAAGTTAAATACCTACAGAAAAAATCCAATGGTACACTTTCGAGAATAAATGCAATAGGCCGATACGTGTTGTCTCTATTCAAAATCGTTGACGCAGTAAACATTGAAAAACGTGAAAAAAAGGAAATAGAAGATAAGGAAGTAACGGTAAACGTGGCCTTCCTCTTTTTATGCAAACATTTGAAAAAACAGAGAATGTCCAAAAAGTATACGACATAAAAGCTATCTGCAATATCGTCATTAAAATTGAGTATAATACAAAATTAATTCCGCAGTGCAAACGTTGCCAGGGATTTAACCACACGCCAGCGTATTGCCAAAGAGAATCTCGTTGTGTCAAATGACCAGGAACTCATTTCTCAATGGATTGTGTTGTAGGCAGATAAACCTCTGCGATCTGTGTAAAATGTGAAAGGAAACATGTAGCTAATTTCCGAGGATGTGAGGTAGCCAAAGAACTGCAAAACAGACGAGATAAGCTACTCAAGGCCCAAAACGAACCCTCAAAAACTGCGCCCCGAAAAAAGCAAAGAAAAACCAACAAAAATATGAAACCTAATAATTATATTTTTTATGGCATTGTATTGGATTCAACTTTGGATTTGTGAAGCAACCTATAAAACCGAACGAGAAGTACTTGCTACCATAATCGAAAAGGAAGAAATCAAAACCCCAAAAAAAAGCAGACAATGTGAGTTATTCAACGTTTTATTATGTCTTCTTCTTTGTGCATAGATGATGATGATGGTCGATGGTACGATCGATGGCGCAATCGATACTGGTACGATCTGTGGTGTGATCTATGCACACTGTTGTTGCGGATTCGATTTGCAGAATTACATATAACAATAAGATACATGAAAGAAAATTTTTAATATTTCATCTAATAAACGTTAAATGAATTCATGTTACAAACAAACAATTATATTAAACGAACATGCATAGTTCTGAATCTTTAACAGGCATAAAAGATAATCACACGTCTCACAGACGTATGGCACTTTATAAGAGTATTAAATGAAACTTATAAACTTTTTTTATTTTTATAAAACATCAATGTTTCATTAATTAACGTAGTGTATATTAAGTGAAATTAGTCAATTATTCAGTGCAAAAATAAGAATTAATTTAAACATAACGTACAAAAACCGTAAACTTCAGTACATAGAATATACAAATTTTTTGACGCACTATACGTCTCGCAGATTATCTTTCTAGGGTTAACGCGGAAATATCTGAAGAAAGACAACCAAGCGTTACACTTAAACTATCAGGCAATCTAATATGTGCCCAAGCCACAAAATTAAACTTTAAAAGGGCCGATGAATCAGGGGACTCTGCATCTCAAGTATTTTTCATTATACTCGCGTAACTTGAGCAGCAAAACAAAGTAAATGAACTTATTTTCGAAAAGTTAACAAAGACTAAAAATAGGTTCAATAAAAAACGAACTTACCCGAAAAAATAAAGAGAGGAAAACTAAAATTACTTAGACAAAGTCAATGAATTAGTGTTATTCCTCAGTATCAATGATATTGACGTTTGCTTATTTTCCGAAAAAAATGGGTCGCGCATAAATAAGGTGTTTTAAAGATTACTACGCGTATCACCCATCGGGAAATGCTAGTGTCGGATCCTCCTTATATATCAAAGAGACGATCGAGCGTAACGAGGATATGAAAATAGAGCTCGAGCCTGTGCAACTAATTGCCATACGCGTTAAAACCGAACGCAATTCCTTTACCATTTCAGCCATTTACTTCCCTCCGCGATCCAAGGTCAAAACATATATTATCAAGAATATATTTATTTCGCCTTGATCTGCTTTTAAAACTGGCGGTGACTTTAATGCTAAACACACTTTTTGGGGCTCAAGATGTATTTCACAAAAAGATAAATTGGTCTATGAAGCTGGTATGGAACACAACTGTGACTTCCATTCGACGGGTAAGCCGACGTATTGGCCGACAGACACAATTTAAATACCCGATCTTATCGACTTTTTCGTTTTCAAAGGAATCTCTAATTATATAAAAGTTCATGAAAGCTTCGATCTTTCCTCTGAACATTCTCCAGTCACACACGCAATGAGTGACACGCTCATTGTACCTCTTCGATTAACTGGAAGAAATACCAATTGGGAAGGATTTAGGAAAGAAATCGAAGATAACGTGGAATTAAACTTCTCAATACGATCACCACTTGAACTTGAAATCGAAGTTGACTCCTTCGTGGAAATCGTTGAATGTGCTGCGTGGAACAACACACCTCATAAACGACAAAAAACGGCGAAAAATCTAAAAAACTACCTGCCAGAGATAAAAGAAATGGTAAGGAATAAGAGGAAGGCACGCAGGAAATAGCTATTTACTCGAGCTCTGTAGGATAAAAGACGCCAAAATAATCGTTGTAATCAGAGAAACCACAAAAATTGCGTTTGAAATATGTATGTCGAAAACTTGACGGCAGGAAAAGAAACCAATTTC